>OY992763.1:23646142-24846142 GCA_963921325.1 Logfia minima | reverse complement strand
TCAACAATTAGTCCAATACTGATTCCCATTTCAATTTTCGTTTTTCTTTTATAATTCCAGTTTCAGTTTCAATTCCCAATTTTGTGCAATAGCCTGCCTAGGGCAATATATCATATAATTCATCAATAACATGGCAGCTCTGGAAACCCTGAGACCAATAATTCACGGCCAAATCCATTTAAATCACTCGAATTACAACAATTCAAAACATTCATACAGGTGCACTTCTTTCCGTGATAGATTTCGTGTTCTACACGAAAATTCCAATGTTTTCGTTACTAAATCATCGTTATCGTTATCATCTCGCGCAACAAACAGTTTGTATAAAGAATCTAGGGTTTCAAATATGTTCAATTCATGTCGTCTAGGGTTAGGGTTTCTGAAATTGAATGAAAGTAATAAAAGAATGAATAAAATTCATGTGAATAATAGTTCCTGTGAACATGATACAGAATCATCATCATCATCAGGTGAAAAGAGTGAAAGTGAGAGTAATAAAGTGAGTAAAAAAAGAGATAAAGGGGATAAGAAAGGGAAGGGAGGAGGTTGGGGTTGGGGAAAAAACGGTGGAAAATGGCATTGGCAACCGATAATTCAAGCGCAAGAAATTGGTGTCTTGTTGTTACAGTTAGGAATTGTTATGTTTGTTATGAGGTTGCTTAGGCCGGGTATACCGTTGCCAGGTTCAGAACCTAGGGTTCCGACTACGTTTGTAAGTGTTCCGTATAGTGATTTCTTGAGTAAGGTTAGCGGTAATCAGGTGCAAAAGGTTGAGGTTGATGGTGTGCATATAATGTTTAAGCTGAAGCAAGACCAAGTTAATTCGGAAACTGAAATGATTAGTGGTGGTAGTAGTACTAGTAAAATGCAGGATTCAGAGCTGTTATTGAGGAGTGTTGTACCTACGAAGAGAATTGTGTACACAACGACTCGTCCTAATGACATTAAAACTCCTTATGAAAAGATGCTTGAGAATGATGTCGAATTTGGTTCTCCTGATAAGAGGTCTGGTGGGTTCTTAAACTCTGCATTGGTAAGTACCTTTTCATATGGTTGCAGGATACTAATATGCTAAAGTTTGATTACTTACATATGAAGATTGTGTATTAGTTTGTGTTAGATAATGATGTGAAACCATGTCATTGCATTTGCACAGTTACCATTTTTTTTCATTGTTTAAACAATAAAGCTGAGAACATTCCATTAGAGTTCATTCATATAAACTCAATCAACTCAGTTCACAATTATTCTTGTAGATTGGGACCAAGGTTCCCTGGCCTTCGTGCATCCATCATATTCATCCTAAATACGATTAGATAATTATTGACATGTCTTCCACAGGAGTAGACTCTGCTTTTCTTCTTTGGCTTTTCATATGGCTTTTCTTATTGCTTATCTAGCTTCCCCTCTTATTTAGTTTTTACTTATTCATGTCTTTTACTAGATAATAACGGGATAGCTTATGATATTCTTCTTTTCAGTAACCTTTTTCTACCTCCTTGTACCACCGTAAAGTGTCTTCAGTTTGGTGTCTGCTTCATGTATTTCCTAAGCAACTAAATTTTGAACAGTAAAATACTTCTGTGATGAACAACTATAATCAAGAAAACAAGAAACAAATCACTGATGGTGTATTTATTTTGTTGGAAGTAGTCTCATTGGATTGGTGGAAAGATTTGTTTGGAAGCTTCTTTATCACTAACCCATCTTCTTTTTGTAATTGAAGATACTAATATTGAATATAAAAGACTAGAAGGGGTTAGTATTTCTTTTAGATTTAGAAATCCTCTAGTGTTATTTGTTTTGGAATTTGGACGTCAATTAAAATATTTAAATAGAACTGATATGACTAAGCATATAGTGAATAAATGTTTATCGTTAGTAACATACACGATACAAATCGACAGAGCCCATTCCACTAGCTCTGGTAACCATATTATACCTATTATGCATATGAATACGTCAACTGTTGCTAGTACAAGGACCTGACATAACATATTATATTTGGTTTTATGTTTCTGTTAGCTAGTACCTACCGTATTTGATCTTAAAAGATTAACTCAATTTTTGCAGATAGCATTATTTTACGTTGCTGTATTAGCAGGGCTACTTCACCGTTTCCCAGTGAACTTTTCTCAGGTGATCAATCATTCACATGGTACAAATTACAATTGATTTTTCTCAATTTGGAGTGATTGATCAATAACTTGGTTTCGTTGACAGAATACTCCTGGTCAGCTAAGAAACCGCAAGTCAAGTGGTTCTGGAGGGTCAAAAGTGTCTGAACAAGGGGAAGTAATTACATTTGCAGACGTTGCTGGTGTTGATGAGGCCAAGGAGGAGCTAGAGGAAATTGTAGTAAGTTCATAGCCCATAGTTATAAACTATACAACACATTTGGTTTTCCAGTGCTTCCTTCTAATTTGCTATTTCTTAACTCAATCAGGAATTTCTCAGAAACCCAGACAGATATGTACGCCTTGGTGCTCGCCCTCCTCGAGGTGTCCTCTTGGTGAGTTCAAAAATCTTATATATGTTTGTAAGTCAAGAAATATAGTATTATGCCCGACCCTGGAGCGGAAATGTAATTTGCATCTTTTTATACGCCATCTTCTGCTCCAAATCATGAATACAGTTATTGATTTTGATAAGCTGTCCCTTAATGAAAATGTAATTTGTGAAATGGCTTTGGGTATCTTACAGGTTGGTCTTCCTGGGACAGGTAAGACGCTTCTGGCGAAGGCTGTAGCTGGGGAAGCTGAAGTGCCGTTCATCAGTTGTTCTGCAAGTGAGTTTGTAGAACTTTATGTGGGCATGGGAGCATCACGTGTTCGAGATCTTTTTGCTAGAGCAAAAAAGGAAGCACCTTCAATCATATTTATAGACGAGGTTTGTATATAAGCCTTCTGAGTATATACGATTCTTGGTTATATTACCCTAATAATTCACTTTTTTCTATTGCAGATTGATGCTGTAGCCAAGAGTCGTGATGGTAGGTTTCGCATTGTCAGCAATGATGAGCGAGAACAGACTTTGAATCAGCTCCTCACTGTAAGATGTCAAGAGTCACTTATTCTTAGTCATTGCTGTATTCTAGAGGTGGCAAAAAGGGTGGGTTGGGCTGGGTAAATGGTCGAAATGGGTTTGGGTTAATAAACATGCCAGTTTCTATAACACATCAACAGCTACGGGTTTAGTTGCCTTAGCCCTCAGTTTGACTCACAAGTTTCTTCATGCCTTTAAGAATTTCGTAATAATCAGCATATAAAAGCCTAGTTATAAGTTATTATTAATAATATTAAATTTGAAAATCAAAGATATTAACTTAATTACAATGCTTATGTTATGGGTCTAAACTATTATTTGCTTTACAACCTTTTCCAAATGGTTCTCTTCTAAAGGGTTGTATTATTTTTTAATGAGTATTATAGTTTTCCTAATAAGGTATATAATATTAGTTATTTTAGATCTAAATATAAAAAGACAAAATGATAGCGGGTCAACACAACCCAATTTGGCCTATTTTGGCGCACAATTCTCTAGCATGTCATAGTTTAAAGCTTTTAGAAATGTTGTTTAGCCCAAACAAACCTAGAAGACGAATAAAAAAATCCCAAACTGACCCAATTTTTGTCTTTGGGCCAAATTCCTTTTAGTGTATTCTGATATTGGTTTACTAAAATATGTGATTTGAATTACATTGCAGGAAATGGATGGTTTTGACAGTAATTCCGCTGTAATTGTTCTTGGAGCGACTAACCGTGCTGATGTATTAGATCCAGCACTTCGTCGACCAGGGAGATTTGATCGTGTGGTTATGGTCTGTCCTCTCTCTTTTGGTACCTATCATTCTATTTGTTTTTTTTTCTGTTTTTCCAAAAGTTCACAGATATTTGAATGTTTATGTTTTGTGTTCGAATGGTTGTTTCTTTTTTAGGTAGAAACACCCGATAGGGTCGGAAGACAAGCTATTTTGAATGTTCATGTTTCTAAGAAAGAGCTCCCTCTGGCAGAAGATGTTGATCTTTCCAAAATTGCTTCCATGACCACTGGTTTCACCGGGTAACTAAACTCTACAGAGTTGGTTTATGAAACCAACTTCTACATTTTTACCTTTATATATTTTTGCACTTGAACGGCGATTCGTTTATTTGGACTTGCAGGGCAGACCTTGCAAATTTGGTAAATGAAGCAGCTTTGTTGGCAGGAAGACAAAATAAATTGGTTGTGGAGAAAATGGACTTCATCCACGCAGTTGAACGCTCAATAGCTGTAATTCTCATCTATCTCTGTAACTGGAGGTGGTAGTTTTGGCCTATTTTTGGGTAAATGGGTGGATTTGGTTTGCACTTCTTTTCTAACTGGTCCAATGGGTGAATGGGTGCTATTTAGTTCGTCTAGCTAAATTGGAACGGGCCGAAAGTTGCTCAAACTGTATTTAAAATGCACAAATGTTTTTAACATTTGATTGATTTTTTCATTGTTTTTGGCTTTTTGCATTTCCTAATAATATAGTCCTTATGCTCATATTTGGTTCAATGTTAATATCTATATCTTTGAAAAAGAAAGACAAAAAAACTGTTGAACATCAATCCAACCTGACTCAAACAAATTACCTGATCGGACCTGGACAATGTTTTGACCCGTTACCCAATGCACCTGACCCACCCACTTTTTTTCTTCTAATCTACACACACTGTAATTGATATATGCACATTGCATGCTTTGGGTTGCGAGATATACCTGTCCAATTAGATTTCTTCTGCACATCGAGACTATAGCCTAGTTGTACATTTGAATGCGCTGCTGTGGTAGAACAGTTCTTATGTATATTTCTACACCACTTTTGTTTTGTGATAATATAACAGGGAATCGAAAAGAAAACTGCCAAGTTGCAAGGTAGTGAGAAAGCAGTGGTTGCTCGTCATGAAGCTGGTCATGCAGTAGTAGGCACTGCTGTTTCCAAACTTCTTACAGGACAACCGAGGGTCGAGGTAAGAGATCTTAAGCATGAAACTGTTCATTTATGTAATTGAGTTAACAATCAATCACAACCAATAAGATTGTGTAAGAGTAGTATACCATGATAATTAACAACTGTTTTTGTTTTCTTTATATCAGAAGCTAAGCATATTGCCAAGGTCAGGAGGGGCATTGGGATTTACATACACTCCTCCAACCACCGAGGATAGATATTTGCTTTTTGTGGATGAACTAAGAGGACGTTTGGTCACCCTTCTTGGAGGACGTGCTGCTGAAGAAATTATTTACTCTGGCCGTGTGTCAACAGGTGCACTTGATGACATACGGCGAGCCACAGACATGGCTTACAAAGCTATTGCTGAATATGGTCTCAATCGCTCCATAGGGCCGATTTCGATGACAACACTTTCAAATGGTGGCATGGATGATTCTGGAGGATCTGGTTTCGGAAGGGATCAGGTTTCTTTTTATTTCTAATTTGTGTTTTTCAACTTCTTTGAAAGTCCTTTTAATGTAAAGCGTTTACATATTATATAGGGGCATCTAGTGGATCTTGTTCAGAGAGAAGTTAAGCTGATGCTTCAATCTGCATTGGACGTGGCACTCTCTGTCATGCGTGCTAATCCCACTGTTTTGGAGGGGCTCGGTGCCTATCTTGAAGGTAAAGTTCTACTACTACTTGTTTGAGTCTACTTACTACTTGCTTAGTGCTTTACTGAAGATATTTTTTTGTTTTCGTACATGTTTTGGGTACTTGTAGAAAAAGAGAAAGTTGAAGGAGAAGAGTTGCAAGAATGGTTGAAGTTAGTGGTCGCCCCTGAAGAACTTGCTGATTTTGTTAGAGGCACAAAAGAGACATTTCTCCCACTACAGTCAGCATCACCTGAACTGAAGCAACTACTGTAACACGAAACCAAACACAACATTTTCCAACTTTTGTACATTAAAACAGCCGGGTAATTTAGATATAACATTTACAGCCGCCTCATGTTCTGTAGTTCAGATTCTTGGAATTATATATTTTTCCTTGTGTCAATTTTTAGCCATTCCAGCTAGTTGGGAATGAAAGGCTGTGGTTGTATGCATACAACACATGTAATTTTCTGTGACTTTTTAGCAGTAAAATGGAAGCTTTCAGATGATTAAAGTTTTTGTACATTCTCGAGTAGTCTCCAATTTTTCTGAATCCAGAGTAAATGTATAATTATCATTCCAGTAATCTCGTTCTAACAGGTAAGAAACTGGAATTCGAATACTTATGGTATGTTTAGTTGCAGAAATATTTGTCAATTTTCTATTTCTGTTTTACAAGAGAATTTGAAGTGTTTTCTGTCTTTCAGATGATTAATGACTTTCTAGTAAACCTGTTCAATTGTAAAAAATGCAGTTTTCCTTTGGTAAAGAGAATGTAGAAAACCAACAATGATAGTTCATGTTTGCAGGTATAAATAGGAAAATAAGCATTTTGGTTATCTGGGTATTTTGTTAATCTAATATGTGATATTGGGATATAGTGTCAAGAACTAGTACTTGTTATTGGGTAACAATGTATGTACGTACTATCTCTCTCTTTTTTATGGGCTGTTCTGTTGCAAACGTTGCAAGTTCAAGGTAGTTAACTGAATCAATCCAACCAATTTCAAAGTTATATCTTCATTTTATGTAATTGAAACTTGAAAGCCTTTTTATGTCTTTCATATATTTTCTTCTTTTCCCCATTTACTTTTCCCATTTATCCAATACATCTTTTAAATTATTTTTACAACAATGTATCCATTATAATAATTTGGTATACCATTTCGTAATCACTTCATATATGGATACTTATTATGCGGTTCAGTAGACTCAAATCTTCTAAACCCTGTTATGTCTAAAAAAATTAACCAAGGGTTTTAAACTAAACAACAACAAAACACTACTACAAAATTTATTTTGCAAATATAAGGATAATTGTAACACATAAAGTAAATGAAACAGTTTATACTTTTTTACGAGATGATTCTTTTATTGGTTCAATTAAAGAATTATAATAAGGAATTCATAAATCTACCATAAACTCTCATAGTTGAATGACAAATTTTCTGTCTCGTTACTAACAATAAGGTAAAATACTTGTTTAAGTATGAATTCCAATGCTGAGAGTTCAATGGTTCAACCGGGAGACTCACTATCTTGTTTTTTGACATGTCGCCTTCTTGTTGGAGAAGTACATTCTTCCTTAAAAATATTTGTCTGACTTTCATGTACAATAAAAGCAACCGTACATTCGTTTTGCTGTTGTTATTTATCTACTTCATTGGAGACGTCTTTTTGTTACACTTTTGCTTCAACATAGTCTGCTCATATTTAAGATAAATAGTTGAATAAATATCTACTTGATGCTGACAAGCAGAGAAGCTTTGAATTAGCGACAAATTTGTTAGTTAAGTGTGGGAAGGTTCAATGATCCCTCGTTCATTGGAGATTGACGTTGTTAGGTCATCCTTCCCAGGTCAACCAAATTATGTGTTCCGACCACTTTATCATTATCTTCTAATTTCAATTATAGAACATTTATGAATAACACGTTGTTTTTCTTATTCAAGGAGTAAACCTATTTCTCTATTTGAAAAGAAAGACACAGGAGTGCTAATATGAAAACAAAGGTTTATTGATTCGTGATGCGCTAAACTTTCACGTTTTTCTATTTTATGGTGTTAGCTTTGAGTTTTTTTTTCTATTGTATGATGTTAACTTGTAAAACCGCCTATTGTATGATGTCTGTGACCTTTTGAAAAGGTAGCCGGTAATACCCATTTGTATATCCATTTAATCCCTTTTTATCCGATTATTGACCCGTTTTCGCAATACGTGGCATGACACGTCGTTTGTTCATGTATCCACTTTAGTCGGATATTTACCCGACCCGTATTTTTAACTAAATCCGGTACAAAGTTTTGATCCCAATGTCACATTAATCCTAAAATAATCACTTGAATAATATCAAAAACCCTACAAAATTCGTTACGTGAAACCCTAAATCTGAGCAAATTGAAGGTCTTTCTCTGTTCGTGAAACCCTAAATCTGTGCAAAATTGAAGGTTTTACTTCGTTCTATTTGCTGTGATGGATGACTTCGAGCTTGTCATACATTGTGATAGCTTCTTTTCTCTCAATCCGTTAAGGTATGATGGTGTTATTCGTCATGTTAAGTTTTAGTCCTATCTCCACACCAGCAATGCACTTCGTCGAGTCTAATTAACTTCGCACCAGGTGAAGATGTTGATGATGACGCCATTAATTTCGAACTCGGATCTTCAGGGGAGTACTAGTACCAGATATAAGGGGGAGTACCAAAGAAGATGGGGAGACAAGTTGGGGAAATATTAGGGTTTCGGTACATGAAGGTGAGAAATGAGCGGGAATTGAAAAGGTGAGGTTTATTAGGGTTTCAAAAAACGAGTTTGGTTATTTGAATTGGGCATTTTCTTTTCGGGTCAAAATTTCGACGTGGCAATGTGCGTCGACTCAGAGTTAGCTGCCTATTTTGCTTCACCAGTTACATGTCATCAAGATCCCGGTTTCAGGTCACAGATGTCAAAGAATAGGCGGTTTTACAAGTTAACATCATACAATAGAAAAATTCAAAGTTAACACTATACAATAGAAAAATGTGAAAGTTTAGCGCATCACTAATCAATAAACCTTAAAAATAAAAGCCTTTTGCCTTGATGGTAAGGCTAGTGACTTTTTATATTGTGGATCTTGGTTCGAATTTTAAGATAAAATTCCACTGCATTTTTATTTTTTTCATCCAATGTTAATTTAATAGGTCAGTTGTTAAGTTTGTCCAACAGTTAGAGAAGCTAGACAAGAAATGTAAACTATGCTTCTAATGTGTTTTACTTAAACTTTTTGTGTAAAACTACACTTTATATTTTAAAATTTTGATTACGTACATACACAATGTTTATTTATAATTTTGAAACAAATAAAATTTTAATAAATAACTAGATTTTACCATATGTTTGAAATTCCAACATAAATAAAAAAAAAACTTGCGCACCTTTTATTTTAAAGTTTTCCAAACATTCAAAATTCTTAAAATCCTTATTTAAATTGTTTTCGAAGTCTATTTACCTTAGTTTTATTATCTTTATATTTTATATTTTATTATGTATTTTTTAAGTAGACATATTTATGCGGTTGATGTTGCATAAATGTTTTGAATGAAGAGAAAGATATATATGTCTTAAGTTTATCAAGTACGATGAAATCAGAGTAATCGAAACATGTATTTTTTAGTTAATAATAATACCCCACATATTGTTGATATCAACGATAGTAAAATAGTCGATAGGAGTTACATTAAAATAAATGATTGTTTACTTTGAAATAAATGATTGTTTATACACGTCACATCTAAGTTAATTTTGGGAATGATGAAAGCAAAAATAATTTCCTTCAAATAAATAGCTTATAACCTCTGAATTTGCAAGATGATATATGCTTTATATACGAAAGTCACTAAAAAGATAACTCACAATCTGAATTTGCAAGATGATATATGCTTTATATACGAAAGTCACTAAAAAGATAACTCACAATCTGAACTTGAAATTATTATTGTCGATAGCCTACTTGGTATAAAGAAAATATTGTTGATCGCTATTTTTGACATCCACGATGCAATTTGATGCTAACATCCACACGACAACAATTTTCCTCATGTTTTAATGTTGCGGTCAAGCAAGTCTAAGAGTACTCAGGGTCCGCAACCTAGAGAAGTAGTCATTTATTACAAGTAGTACAAATGTTTATTGTCGAGTTGTAAGTATTGTATGCATCTGCTGTAATGTTTGTTCCTACAATTGATCAACCTAATATTTGCAAAAATCATTAAATAAACGGTGAGAATGACATTTCAGCTCAACATTACAAAATATTGAGTTTTCAAGCTAACATGCTAGAATTTTACAATTGAGATCAAGTGGGTTAATTTATATAGCTATGTAATCCTAGAGAAAGTGTAGTTAACGATATTTTTCATGGAAGGATATCATTACTTTTGTTAGTCAAAGATTACTACAATTTATCCATTCATTATGATAGAGCTTGTCATGTATGTTGTAAATGTTTGCTGTAAATGATGGATGCATGCCAACTGATATAAAAAATTTTCATTTTAGAAATGGCTTCAACGACCACATATAATTTCAAGAAAATAATTTAATTGTATAAAATACATATAAGGAGTGTTTGGATGTATATTTATGTTGATGATCAGCTTTTCTTATATGCGATGAGAAGAAAGGGAAAAGTTGATATAAGAAAATCAACCAATGAGGTATAAGTTGATTATCGAACTTAGATTCTTAAAGTCACGATGAGTCCTTACCAAAGACACATAAACCATATTGGATCTTTCAACCTATTTACTAAATATGAAACATGTTTTACCTTCCGTGATTTCAACCCGCGGGATATTGTATGGAAATTTGTATTATCTCGATGCATCAAATTAGTATTATCTCTAAATACGGCACAACTATTAAAACTTGTAAAACATCAAATGAGTACGGGTTAATACGCGTAACAAATTCTAATCCCCAGTTGGCTATACAATCAAAATGGATGTTATCAAAGTCACTAAAATCCTAATCTTAAATAGGTTGACACACAAGGACACAAGGTTCAACTTAATGAACATAGATTATTGTTTGAGTGTGCTACTTGAGAACAACTTATGCATTATGGGGAGGATGATATATTTGGACACAAAGAGACTGGTTAGGTAAATGGGGTTCTTCGGTAAGTTTTCTGGATGCAAAATCAAACAATTTTAGTTACTGGAGGTAAGACATACTGAAGGGAGGTCTGTACAATTGCTGACTCTAAAAATGTCTAGAAACTCCACATCAATAGTCCGGTTTTTCAGGTCTCCAAATAGGAAGTGGTTATTCACAACCAATTATAGTCGAATGATATAACCGACCTATGATAGTTCTACTTGATAGAGATAACTTGTACTAGAGACGTAGTTTGATTACAACATTTGTATCAGTCTACCAGATAGTTTGATTTAACAATGAAAATAAACATCAATAACCACTTGACCCGTTGATGTAGACTAAAATTAAGATAACACAAATCGAGCCTATTGATTCACACGAATACCAGGAACGATTCCTTCAACTATTGTTGATTCAAAAGAATACCAATAATTAGGTTAACATTCACCTCAAATTGAGAGAAAATTGAAATTTCATTCAAACAAAAACTAGCTGCTCCATAATGTTCATCAAACCCTAAAAAAGAACCAGAATTTCGAACGGCCGGACTCTAGCCCAAAAACAAAGTCCAACAAAATAGGAAAAAAACATAAAAAGTTCCATAACTCATAAAATACAGCTAAGTTGGGCCTGAAAGTTGGGCTAACCGCCTACGGCGATTAGTCACGACGTTGGGCTCGGCCCAAGCTTTCTTTCACCTGGTCATGGGCCTCAAACGGACACTCCTAGCTCAAGTTACGGCCTTTTTCGTGAACCCCTTTTGATACGCGATCCTAGGCCTCAAAAAACACAAGGGCCCAATCCTCCACACTTGAGCCCGCATCACCCGCCAATCTCAGATGCTCTAATACATCTCTTCTTTCGTTATCATATATAATCAAATACGAAAACACAGATAAACTCTTGGGTTACTGCTCTTCAAGTATATTAAACAATAATCATTTTCTGTTTAACCAACTTCGATTTAGTTCACACTTCCTCATCGAATTGAGCATTCTCAAAGGTAAAATGAAAAAAAAAAAAAAAAAAAAAAAACTATTTTTAAAAATTGTAAAAACAAAAATTCAATCGCAACATAAGTTAGGAATCTCAAATGGTAATAAGTGCAACATAAATCATATCATGTGTCTATACCAGAATTTCTCAACCGCGCGGCGGGATTTAATATATATTTTTGGATAAATCGATTAATAATCAAACATCATAATACAAAACCAACATAGTGTACGACCTTCTATCATAGCCTCAGTAAGTTTTTCCATTTTGGAGTTCAGAAATGAATGCCAATACTCAACACTCCTAAATCAGTAAGCAATCCACGAAACCTGAAATCAAAGCTAAACTTTAGTTAATTACAATTCATGAAGACTTGAATGCTAGAAAACCTGCAGACAATTACAATTTCACAAATTGTATACCAACATCAACAAACATCAGATGAAACCTATTCACATTTTAAAAATGAAAATTGAAACATAAAAAAGAAGAATTAATTTACCTTGTAGGTAATTGAAACATAATTAATATCCGCATATTCAGTCTGATTCAGTGAAAATGTCATTGTGTAAGCTGATACACAACGACATGAACACATATACAGACCATGAAAGATTGAAATCGCAAATTAGATGTATGTAATCAATTGAATAAAAAGGAAAATGGTGCTCACCTATAGATACAGAGAATTTGATGAACTTAGGGATTGTTTTTAAAATAAAACACGCACGTTGCCAACACGAACGGAAGGAGGCGAGGACTGAGGATCTTCGATTGAAACTAACAGTAGCTTATAAACCCGTGATAATGCGGGTCAAATTTTTATTTGGTCGATTTTTTTATAATCAATAGATCCGTGATAAGGCGTGGCGAATTTAACTTTTATAAATGAATAAAATGTTGATCTTTTTTATATAGTTTATAGATCCACGATAATGATGGACAGATTTAACATTTATAAATGAATATATTTGGTCGATTTTTTCAAAAAGCCTAGGGACCTGCGATAATGCCGGACGAATTTAATTTTTATAAATGAATAAAATATTGTGACCGATTTTTTTATATAGTTTATAGTCCTGTTATGACGCGCGTCGAATTTAATTTTTATTTTGTCGATTTTTTCATATAGTTTATATACATAATGTGGGAAAAATTTAATTTTAATAAAGTGAATTAAATATTGTGGTCGATTTTC
This sequence comes from Logfia minima, assembly GCA_963921325.1. NCBI lineage: Eukaryota > Viridiplantae > Streptophyta > Magnoliopsida > Asterales > Asteraceae > Logfia > Logfia minima. Next base: position 24,833,194 of record OY992763.1, on the reverse strand, counting down.
TTATATAGTTTTTAGACTCCTTAATTTTTATAAATGAATAAAATATTTGATCTAATTTTTTAATTTGAATTAATATATCAAATATTTAAGGGGCTAAAAGTGTAATTATATGAAAGAAATTAATATCGTTAGATCGTAAATGGGTGAAAAAAAATGAAGGACTCAGATTTCTCCATCATATCCTCTTTTAATTATATACTAAGTTATAAACCCGCGATAACGCGGGTCGAATTTAATTTTTAAATGGTCGATTTTTTTTTGTAATTTATAGACCCGCGATAAGGTGGGCGTTAACACCGGAAGAATTTAATTTATAAATTAATAAAATATTGTGGCCATCCTTATATAGTTTATAGACCCGCGATAACGCGAGACGAATTTAATTTTTATAAATGAATAAAATATTTGGTCGATTTTTTTATATCGCGACAACGTCGAATGAATTTAAAATATTTAGTTGATTTATTTATATTGTGACCGACTTTTTAAATTTAAACAAATACACAAGATATTTAAGGTGCAAAAGTGTAATTACACAAAAAGAATGTTGATCATTACTAATTTATAGACCGGCGATAACGCGAGACGTATTTAATTTTTATAAATGAACAATATTTGGTCCATTTTTTATACAGTTTATAGAGCTGCGGTAACGTGAGATGAGTTAAATATTTATAAATAAATAAAATATTGTAACCGGTTTTTTTATATAATTTATAGACCTGCAATGATGGGGTTCGAATTTAACTTTTATTTGGTCGATTTCTTTATGTAGTTTATAGACCCGCTATAATACGGGACAATTTTGAATTTAATAAAATGAATAAATTTTTTATAAATGAATAAAATATTTAGTCTAATTTTTAAATTAAAATAAATATATCAAGTATTTAAGGGGTCAAATATGTTATTATACGAAAGAAATTAAGATCGTTAGATCGTAAAAGGTGAAAAATAATGAAGGGCTAAGATTTATACGAAAGAAATTAAGATCGTTGGATCGTAAAAGGTGAAAAATTATAAAGTGCTAAGATTTCTCCATGGTATTCTCTTTTAATTATAAATAATAATAATAATAATAATAATAATAATAATAATAATAATAATAAAATAATAAATAATTATAGATAGATATATAGATATAGATATAGATATAGATATAGATATGAAGATAAAGATTGTAGATGGGAGTATTCAAAGAAAGAATTGTTGTTGGCTAATTTTCAGAATTTGAATTTGAATTCAATTAGATTCAATCAGACTGATTTACAACTTATCTATTGATTTTAATTTGAAAGCGTCATTTTTCAAATCGGATATCAGAGCCTAGTTACATTAGAATTAATTAAATTTAAATGTTAAATAAGGGTATTAATGTAAAAAGAACACCTTATCCAATAACTTTAATTCAATGAGAGAGTATCATCTAAGGATTAATAATTAATTATAAAAATAATGTCAAGATGTTTATGTCAAGATAGTTTTCTTTTAATAGTTTTCCTTTAATAGTATAAAAGGAAAGAATAAATAAACTAAAGATATATGTACGTTAACGTTAATGGATATATAATAACGGAAATATCGTTAATGGAGTTTAATTAGGAAGCTACCTGAGTTTTTGAGTAATTAGTGGATATGGATAATCCTATTAAACACATATTAGTAGATATTGGATTATATAGAAAAAAGAATGCAACAAACACTGAGAAAATTAAGTGATATAAGATTGACAAGTTTCGGATAAAATCACATGTTTCGACCAAGATGTATAAATAAGGCCATTTGTAAATCAATAAAAAATAATTAAACACAATTACACACCCACGCATGTACCCTTAATTTGTTAACAAATTAATTTCATACACTTTTCCACCACCACCTCCTCCATGCCTGCTCAGGTAATGGCCGTCAACGGCGGTGCCGGCCAAGATGTGACCGCCAAACTCACAGGCCAAGTAGTTGTTTGTTCTATTATTGCTGCCTTCGGTGGCCTCATGTTTGGTTACGATATTGGTATTTCAGGTTGTTCCTCTTTCTTTTAATTACGTAGGTTCATTTTTATTTTTATTAAAAAAAACCCTAAACCTAGATCCAAGAAAATTATATAATGTGATGTAATTGGACATAAAATTATTGGATTAAATATTGTGACTTATTAGATTATTGATGATCAAAGATTGAAGATCCTTTGTACGTGATTTTGAACGAAAATAATAATTATAAAACATGCTAGTAAGAAACTAACAGTTGATTATATATTGGAAAACCAATCAACCCAAAATGTATGGAATTTTTGTCTCAGTTTCTTGTTTAATTTATCAAAGATGGCAATGATAGATAATTATTTAATTTTTTTTTTGTTGTTGTTGATATCATATCATCTAATGTCTGAGATTATTACTATTATGTAGGAGGAGTGACATCAATGGATGTGTTTTTAAAAAAGTTTTTTCCAACTGTTTACGTAAAAAAGCACCATGCAAGAGAAGATAATTACTGTAAATTCGACGATCAGTTTCTCCAACTCTTTACATCTTCTCTTTACCTTGCCGCCGTTGTTTCTAGCTTTTTTGCATCCAAATGTTGCAAGAAATATGGCAGGAGAATCACAATACGACTAGCCGCTGTGTTCTTTTTGGTTGGAGTAGCTCTTAACGCTGCCGCCATGAACCTCATGATGCTCATCTTTGGAAGGATTTTTCTAGGTGCTGGAGTGGGATACGGCAATCAGGTAAATTAATTAACAGGAGCAAGTTTAATTATTAATTGAGATGATATATACTCCTATCTAAACTTGCTTGAGTCTTTTACAAAGTGCTATTAATTAGTATGTAGGATATATTGTTATAACATGAAGCAAATTATAACCAACGGTTTTTATGTATGTAACGTGTTTGATGTTATACATCTATCAAAAATATATTTCAATAATCCCATAACTTTACTTAATTACTTGCAAGTTGTTTTAGCTGAAAATGTCAGACTTCATTTTTTCACACTTGGCACTTGAGCAGGTGAAAGAAAATTATATTTTACTTTGCTACATTGGATATGTAAACCAAAATATAACTAATTGTCCAGATCGTATCTCGTTTTCTCTGCTAGTGTCTTGTTAGTACGCCAATGAAACTTTATATTCTTTAAGAAAACATCACAAAAAATATTTAAAAAATTGCAAACTGTTAGTTTTTAGTATTTACTTCTTGTAGCGTACAAAAACATGAGATAGTATAAATTACATACATCCTCATTACAATTGAAGTACTACTATTTACACAAAGTAAGACCACTACAAGTCTACAATAAACATATAAATACTCTGGGTGTTTATTTTTTTCCACTTTGAAAAACTGTAATCTTCTGTTAAATTGCATGTTCACCCTTGTAAAGATCGATATATAGAAGATGTTCACACTTCTATTTATTTGTCGGTATATGGTTTGATGGTGTTTAGATAGTTTTCAAGGTATGCTTACTTGTTACTATTTGGTATTTGTAATATATGTAGAGATCAATTTGTGACAACCTATATATATATATATGTCAAGAAGATCAATATTTAATACTAGGTAATTTGTTGTAACGAACGTGTGCAGGCAGTGCCGCTATTCATATCAGAGATTGCCCCTCCCAAGTTCCGAGGGGGACTAAACGTCTGCTTTCAGTTATTTGTAACTGCAGGAATTCTATTTGCAAACATAGTAAATTATTTCACCTCAAGTCACCCTTATGGATGGAGAATATCATTAGGTGGTGCAGCCATCCCAGCTCTTTTTCTAGCCATCGGTTCATTGATGATTGCCGAGACTCCCACAAGCTTAGTTGAGCGTGGTCATCCAGAATGTGGGTTAGCTACACTCCGAAATATCAGAGGGATACAAGATGTCCAAAAAGAATACGATGAAATAGTAGCTACCACTGAGTTAGCTAAACAGATCAAACACCCTTTTAAGAACTTGATGAAACGATCAAGCAGGCCTCAGTTATTAACATCAGCAATTCTTCAAATATTCCAACAGTTTACAGGCATCAATGTGATCATGTTTTACGCTCCAATTTTGTTTCAGACGATGGGGTTTCATAGTGATGCGTCTTTACTATCGGCTGTTGTCACCGGGAGCATTAATGTGTTGGCTACATTGGTGGCGGTATTTTTTGTCGACAAAGTTGGAAGAAGGTTTTTGCTTATTCAAGCTGCCATCCAAATGCTTGTCGCTCAGGTAAGAGGTTGCACTTGAATATGTAAACACCTAATAGAAGTAAAATTACTTGCCTCATCATAGATATATTTATTTAAAAAAGGCATGCTCATTGAAATAAAAATACATTCTACACACTTGTTATAGACAAGGTCAAATGTCATGTTAACCAATAAGATAATGTTGTAAGATAAATGGGACTCACTACGGTCCGTCTTTAGAGTATCTCCAGATCAGGGTTTAAAGCATTGCAACATCACATAGCAAAAAAATGTGTAGAATTTAACCGTTTTGTTGTAGGTAGTATATTCGTGATCAATTGTGAAATCTTATCACAAGATTAAAGTTGATATCTGTATTTAATTGTTTATATCTTTATGCAGACTATAACGGGAGGAATAATTGCAAAGTTTTTACATGCTACAAATGTTATACCAAAGAAGTACTCATTTGTGGTGCTTTTTCTCATTTGCTTTTTCGTATCCGGGTTTGCTTGGTCATGGGGACCGTTAGGGTGGTTGATTCCAAGTGAGATATTCCCACTGGAGACAAGAACAGCGGGTTTCTTTGTTGCGGTTAGTATGAACATGATATTTACGTTCATAATCGCTCAAGCTTTTCTTACAATGTTATGCCATATGCGCGCTGGGATCTTCTTTTTCTTTTGCGCTTGGATTATCATCATGCTTGTATATGCTATTGCATTTATTCCCGAGACTAAAGGTGTTCCAATTGATGAAATGAATGATAAGGTATGGAAGAAACATTGGTTTTGGAAGAGATATTTCAATGATGAAACCGAACGGTCACGAGACAAGCCATGATGTTGTTTATGTCATCATATTTATTTTTTCTCTGATTTGTTTTCATATTTTGGAACTTGTTTATTAAGCGCGGGATGTTTTTCATAGAATTTGGCTTGTTTTACTCGTTTGTGTTACAATTTAACAATTTTGTTTTTTTTAATGAATTTGTATGGTTCTATTTTAATTTTCTCTTTTCGTTGTTATGGTGCATGTGTAAAACACTTCCTTTAATTTGTTTCGAAGTTGGGCTATGGGCTATATGGAGATTTCGTAATGGCGTAGCTTATAACAAAAGAATCCGAAAGAAAAAGTGATTGGAGACAAAATTATACTTCACTCGCTTACTTAGATAGCAAATGAAAGTAAAAAGTTTAATCAAGTAAAAAGTTTACTTGATTATTACTCCGTATTATGTTTGACCAAATCCATTAATTAATTATAAACATTCCTATAAGCCTACTTGTTACTCTATCATCATGCAAATCGACCTTCAAATATTTGTAAGTCTTTAAAGTAATATTTTTGTTAGTATTATGATTTGGTTGTTGCTGTTATATATCTAATCTCTAACTTTAATTTCATATGGGTCAAATGCTTTCAAATTATAATGTGATACTTTTTTTACTACTTTTTTACTTCTCTATGAATAGGTTTAACTTCTATGTACGATATATGACGGGTCAAAACGGTTAAAACGAAGTCACTCGAAATGTAGTGCATATATAACCCTGCGTAAATCATCATTCAAAGAATAACTTATTATTGAATTAACCCACAAGGTAAATAAGATGTCATTATCGATCTTGCCCTGAAATCTCTATTATTACCAACTACATTTGTAATCAAGACAATATATATTTTATGTTGGGTAACGATATCTGCTTTTAAGATATAAGTTTAGGTAGATGAGGTTTGCGTTAAATGGATTGATGTTGGATAGTAAGTTGATTTCAAATTAATTGACAAGCAGATGATCCATTATCTGAAGGTCGGATGATTCAAAGTTGGAAGAATCCTACACTTTTAAAAAAAATAAAATAGAGCTAACAAAAAAATTAAAATCATGTACGTATTTATTGAAATTTCTTAAATGGATTATTAGTACATTCAAATACCCTCTTGATTGAGCTTTATTTTCATATTTATAAATAAATAAATAATTACAATCACACAAATCAACCCATATGCTTTTAAATGGAAGAAAGAAAAATGAGGTCAAGATTCAAATCCAAAACCAAGAGTAATTGGGCTTGGTTTATTCAACTCTAAGAACCCATTTAATATGAGATACCCGAAAGAACTTCAAATTCTATATTCTCTAATAACATTTTATCAACATTTGGGGAGATCACTTGGAGGTGGTATAACAGATTCATTAGGACCTTTTCCATTGTCCACAACAAAAGCCATTGAGTCCCCATGTTGTGTGCAATTCAAGATGGCAATACATTAAACCATAGTTGTCAAACTTGTACAAATTGGGTCAAAAACCACTAAAAATAGTGATTCAGAGGGTGACTCGAAAGTGAGCATGACTCGGAAGGTGACTCACGAGTTATTTGGTGACTCTGACCGAGCCGGTTTGACTCGCAGACTTGTATGGGAGTCGGAGCTTAAGCAGTAAAAGCATCGCCTTTGAGAAATTCCAGCGAGTTGAAGAATTTCAGCAAGTTGAGGAAGTAGCAGTGGTAACTATGGAGGATTCTAACGTGAGAGGTAAGTTATGAGCTATTAAGTAAAGGGGATCTAAGAAGGAACTAATAAACTAAGGTTTTAACACTGAAAATTTGTAAATAATCTTGAGTTTTTGAGTTACCTTTTAAGTTATGGTGACCGAGGTGTTAAAAGAAATAAATATGAAAGTATTACATTTACAGCCGGAAATTCAGAAAAGAATACACAAATTTACATATCACCCTTCGTATTAGTACTATATTTACCAATCATCTTTATATACCTTTTAAATTTACTTAAAAGTTCCTCTCTTTTTTTATTTTATTTATAAATATTACTTACTTTACTACAAAAATACTACTTCCTTCACAAAAATACTACTCCAAAAGTGTAATGGGAAACTTAATACTTTACCTGATTATTATTTGCCCATAAATTTCGTTTTTACCTTCACATATAATATATAAAATGATAATAATAATAACATTTTTTTAATTATTAACTTAGAAAATGTGTTTAGATTGTTCATTTCTTTTATTGTTATGCATATATTATACATATAAATATAGATATAGATATATATATATATATATATAGGGAAATGATTTATAGGGAAGTTCTAAATCTTGGGAAAGGAGGGAAGCAAATTTTAGCCCCTGATATTTTTATAAATAAATGTTTTCAACATTCATTTGTGATGAATGTTAATTTGGAAATTATTTGTGATTTTTAAAATTCATTTATGATGAAATCAAGGGTTGAAATTTCCTTCTCACCTTCCCTAATTTTTTTGCTTCCCTCTTGATTCCCACCCCGGGAAGGATCCATAAGGAAACTTCAAATTCTGGAAAAGGAGGGAAGCAAATCTCAACCCTAGATTTCTGATGTGTATTAATCTAGTTATAAAATTAGTAAAACAAAGTCAAAGCTAACTATTACACAACTAGGCAAGTATACTGTGACAACCCTCAAATTACGGTAAACTCCGTACATCATCATTTCGTGCGTTTAGGCTAATTCCCTATTAAATTTATGTGAATTCATTTTTATCAAATTAAGTCTAGCACAAAGCCCACAGTTGCATATGAGATGCACACTTTTTTTAATGCTGGATGCATTCGTAATTATTGAGAATTACACAAAACAATCGGTAGAGACCGACATTCACGAACGTTGGTGATCGATTTTCATAAATAACGTAAATCTATTCGAATATAAATAGTAGTTATTTACATCATGATAGTTAAGCTAATATATGAGCAAGACAACCTTTGATAATCGATAAACGTTCATATGAACCAAAAGTCGTGCAACGAAAAATTAAGGTATGAAATTAATCGAACGAGGTATCGATAAATACTTGAATATTATTATAATCAATGAATAGAAATTAATTACTATTATTATGTTAGGTTATGACATAACATTTCGAATATTCGAATCAACGAATATACAAATTCAATTAACGCAAAGACGTAAAGATTTCACGAATTATAATAAACGAATTGTCGGAAACATACGTATGATACCGAAACGACTTATAATTATTTAAGTCACTATGAATTACTCTTGATTACCTCTAATTAACTCTAATTAAACTTAATCACATAATTAGCACTGAATAAAACGAGATTAATGCTTAATGACCTAAATATCTAACTACATTAGCCACATGGAATCACAAGAGGGCCCTCCCTCTTCCTCCCCCCCAAAATCAGCCACCAAAGGGGCCCCCTCCCCCTTCCAAAAACCAGCACCTAGGGCCCTCCCCCATGGCCATCCTGTTACACCCATTAAAATTTAAAAATAAAATAAAATGAAATAAAATAACAACTTATGATACTTATACTTTTAAAAAGAATTAAAGTAAAATTTTTTTTTTTTTTTTTTTTTCTGGGGTGAATAGTGCTATCCGCCGGATGAATAGTGCCATCCGCCGGATAGCCCTGTTATGTCCGAATTCCACCCATTTTCCAGGTTTCAACACCAAATACATTCAAAATGAAATCTTTTGCTTCTGCTGACCATTTACAAATTACAAACCATCAAAATTTGCATACATTCAACATTCATGACCCAATTACATACCAAAATATATTTGACCCATTTCGACACTATAACAAAATATGGGTTCAACACAACAAGTTTCAGGATCAAAGCCATGATTTTCAAAAGATTAGCACTTGCAAACCTACAACAAGTGCCGAGCAATCCTTCGCTAAACCTTTCCCTTCCCGTGCACCTCCTTCTTATTAACTCCACTCGCGCCTACAAAAAGAATACAACTAACGGATAAGCAAAACGCTTAGTGAGTTTATAGGCAATTAAACAAGTGAACAATTGAACAACTTGCAATTCAACTTAATCAACTTAACATCGACTTGTACAACTTGTAGATTCAATATAAGCAACATGTAAGGTCGAATTACACATAATAACCATTTGGGCAATTTAAGGTCAAACCACAATAAAATCAACTAACAACTTGAAATGGCTAGCAACTAAAATTCAACTAACAACTAAAGTCAATTCATGATCTGAAATTGACTACCAACTTGCATATACAGTATGCACAACTTAATAGATCCATAATCAACTCCTAATTCCACAAACAACTCAACTAGCACAAGGCTAGGGGATCTTTGCAATTTAACACAACTACAACTAGTACATGGCCATCATAATATGTAACCATATACACAACTGAGTCAAACGAACCCTCTTACACGGATGTAATCCGGATTCTTGCACCCATTTTACCCGTTTAACCCCCATAACACTCACCTTGATCGTTTAGGAATTGATAACTCGCCAATTGAAAATCACCACTTCTTTTAGCACCTATCAAGCATCACATAACAATTTAGCACGAAATAAAGAATGCAACACATCTCATATGACTCTATTCATCATTAATTCACCCCTAAACCATGTATGTGCAGTTTGACTTTTAAAGTCAACTAATCATACTTTCACCATATTCACTCATGATTCATTCTAGTGTTCAATTACCTTTGACATCACTTTATTTACAACTAAATACATCTAAACAACACTATTAAGCTATCAATTTGGTAGGTTATCATATAAAACCCGAATTTAACTTTTCTAGGTTTGGGTATTGCAAGTTCCTATCAAATTCCACCACTAATTCATTTGAGATGAGCTACTAATAGTTAGAGAATCATACTAGCATCAATTAAATACAAATTCATAGTTTAATTCATCAATTATGATCACTCTAACCTATAATCACCACTAATTCCAACTTTTAGGTTAAACAACAAGAAGATTCACTTACTTTAGGTTAAAGACAATAGATAGAGCTCCAATCCAACTTTCTTAAGCTTAATTTGAAGATTTTCAGCTGAGTTCTCCTCCTTCCTTCTTATTCTAGAGTGTCTAGGAATGTATGTGTGTGTGTATACGTACGTGTATGTGTGTGTGGATAATATGCAGATTTCTCATTTGATTATATTAGAGATTTAAAGAGTATTTACACTTCTAACCCCTTAGTCTTATTCTCCTAACTTTATACCCCATAACTTAACACCAAGGCAACTTAACTCTTTCACAATTAATAATACTAATACCTATAACTTATTCAATTTATAAAATAAAACACATATATACGTATTATAAAATTACCATGACTTTTGGGGTGTTACAACTCTCCCCTCCTTATTTTGTTCATGTCCTCACGAACCACTCCTGGTATACTGCTGGGCAATACACCATCATCCACTCCTCAGGTTCCCAAGTGAACTCGGAACCCTTTCTGTGACGCCACTGCACCTTAAGTAAGGTGATAGACTTATTTCTCAACTGTTTAACTTTCTGATCAAGAATCTTAATTGGTTCTTCCACATAGTTCAACTTCTCATTTATTTCTATTTCTGGCAATGGCACATATGTTGCTTCGTCAACGAGACACTTTCTAAGTTGTGATACGTGGAAGGTGTCATGAATGGCATTGAGTTCTTCTGGTAATTGTAATCTATATGCAACTCTTCCAACTCTTGCTAAGATTTCAAATGGCCCAATATATCTTGGACTTAACTTTCCCCGCTTGCGGAAGCGTATAATCCCCTTCCAAGGAGATACTTTGAGCATCACTTTATCCCCCACTTGAAATTCAATTGGCCTTCTTCGCTTATCAGCATAAGATTTTTGTCTATCTTGTGCCATTTTCAACCGTTCACGGATCTGATCAATCTTTTCTGTCGTTTGCTGAACTACATCAGTGCTACCAATTTCTCTTTGACCTATCTCACCCCAACAAATTGGAGTCCGACATTTTCTACCATAAAGCATTTCGTAAGGGGGCATTTTAATTGATGAATGATAGCTGTTATTATAAGAGAATTCAGCTAATGGGAGGTGAACTTCCCAACTTCCACCAAAATCAATAGCACAAGCTCTCAACATATCTTCTAGAGTTTGAATAGTACGCTCACTCTGACCATCAGTCTGTGGATGAAAAGCCGTACTAATATGTAACTGAGTGCCCATATCTTCCTGAAACTTCCTCCAAAATCGAGAGGTGAAACGAGTATCTCTGTCTGAAACAATAGAAATCGGTACACCATGTCTAGCTACAACCTCTCGGACATAGGTACTTGCTAACACTTCAGAGGATGAAGCCTCTTTTATTGGCAAAAATATGGCACTTTTTGTCAATCTATCTACAATCACCCAGATAGCGTCATATTGGCGAGGCGTTCTTGGTAACTTGGTAATTAAATCCATAGTGATGTGTTCCCACTTCCACATAGGTATCTCCAAAGGTTGGAGTTTCCCATATGGTTGTTGGTGTTCATCCTTAACCTGTAAACATGTTAAACAATTCTGTACGTACATAACAATATCCCGTTTCATACCAGGCCACCAGTAATCACGTTTCAGGTCCCTGTACATCTTAGTGGCACCGGGATGTATTGAATATCTGGATTTATGGGCTTCATCTAACAATATCTGCTTGACATCACTCGTTCTTGGTATCCAAACCCTACCATATCGAGTCTTTAACTCTCTTGAATCGTCAACTAACTGATCCAATTGACCTGTTAACCGTTGCTTATTTGCACCATTCGCCGATAAAGCCTCCATTTGGGCAGCTCGGATTTGATCAATTAACTTGGGAGTCACTACCATCTTTAACGATTTCACCCTTAGAGTATAATGAATAGCCTTTCTACTCAGAGCATCAGCAACAACGTTCGCTTTACCTGGATGGTAAAGTATCTCACAATCATAGTCTTTTACCAAATCCAACCACCTCCGTTGTCGGTTATTCAAGTCACGCTGGTCAAAGAAGTACTTGAGGCTCTTGTGGTCCGTATAAATGGTCGATTTGACACCATAGAGATAGTGTCGCCAGATTTTCAATGCAAAGACTACTGCTGCCAGTTCAAGATCATGAGTCGGGTATCGTTTCTCGTGTTGTTTTAATTGTCGAGAGGCATAAGCAATTACCTTCCCTCGTTGCATAAGTACGCACCCCAAGCCTCTCTTAGAAGCATCACAATATACTACCATATCTTCATTACCTTCAGGTAGAACAAGAATTGTTGCCTGACTCAACTTCTCTTTCAATAACTTAAATGCATGTTGTTGCTTTTCTTCCCACCTCCATGGTACACTCTTCTTCGTCAACTTAGTCAATGGGGTTGCAATTTTTGAAAAATCTTGAATAAAACGACGATAATACCCCGCTAATCCCAGAAAACTTCTAACTTCAGTAGGACTCGAAGGAGGGTCCCACTTCATCACTGCATCTACTTTAGAAGGGTCTACTTTGATACCCTCAACATTGATCACGTGCCCCAGAAATTGTACCTCTCTTAACCAAAATTCACATTTCGAATACTTGGCATAGAGTTTCTCTTTTCTTAACATTTCTAGAACTTGTCTCAAGTGTACAGCATGTTCTTCCTCATCCTTCGAATAGATTAGAATATCATCGATGAATACAATCACCGACTTATCAAGCATCGGGCGACAAACTCGGTTCATTAGGTCCATGAAGGCGGCAGGGGCATTAGTTAAACCAAATGGCATAACAACAAATTCATAATGACCATACCTTGTACGAAAGGCCGTCTTTGGTATATCTTCCTCTTTCACCTTCAACTGATGGTAACCCGATCTAAGGTCTATTTTCGAAAAGAAATTTGCTCCCTGCAACTGGTCAAATAAGTCATCAATCCTAGGTAAAGGGTACCTATTCTTGATGGTGACCTTATTCAACTCTCTGTAATCTATGCATAACCGCATTGTACCATCCTTCTTTTTAACAAACAACACTGGAGCTCCCCAGGGTGAACTACTTGGACGAATAAATCTCTTATCTAGGAGTTCCTGTAACTGTTTCATCATTTCTTGCATTTCTGTCGGGGCTAAACGGTAAGGAGTCCTTGCAATAGGCGCAACCCCCGGTATTAAATCAATTCTGAACTCCACTTGTCTATCGGGTGGTACACCGAGTAATTCATCAGGAAACACATCAGAAAATTCATTAACCACAGGAATGATTTTTAACTCCCTCACAGTTTTAGAGGTATCAACTACATGTGCTAGAAATGCTTGACACCCGTGTGATAGACATTTCTTGACTCGGGCATAAGAACATATTGGAATCGCACGTCTAGACCGCTCTCCATAAATAACTACTTCTTTCCCACTAGGAGCTTGCAAACCAACAATTTTCTTATAACAATTTATAACCCCCTTATTCTTTCCCATCCAGTCCATTCCTACAACAACATGGAACTCTCCCATTTGCATAGGGATTAAATCTATTTCAAACACTTCACCATCAACCTCAATTGTACAATTCCTATATACGTCACTAACTATCACAAGTTTACTATCGGCAATTTCAACTTCCAAGGGATGGTTCAATCTACTGAGAGGCACATTAAATTGTTTACAAAAGGAAAGTGACACAAAGGATTTGGTGGCCCCGGAGTCAAAAAGGACGTGTGCAGGTATAGTATTAATAATAAAGGTACCTGTCACAACATCATGGGACTCCTTGGCTTCCTCAGTCGTAATCTGAAAAGATCGAGCTTTCGGTCTCTGACCACCCATATTCGCCTTCTTCTCTACTTCTTTTCTCTGTTCGGTCCTTCTCGTATCTTCCTTGAATTTCGGACAGTTTGCTTGCAAATGATCTCCTTTATAAAAATAGTAACATAACTTATATGGGCTTGGGCAATTTGCTGCAAGGTGTCCTGTTTTACCACAACGGTAGCAAGAGTTGCTACCCACTCTGCACTCCCCAAAGTGTCGTTTACCACAATTACTACACGTTGGAACTTCTCTCGTACTCCCCCTGAACTGCGATTGGGGTTGTTGGTGTCGTTGTTGTTGTTGTTGTTGTTGCTGAAATCCCTCACCAAACCTTTGCCTCTTAAATGTTGGTTGTTGAATTGGTGGGGCTAATTCCACCCTTCTCTTACAATACGAATCAGTTATTCTTCTTTGTAGCTCCAACTCTCTTGACAAAGCTTTATTCATCATTTTAGGAATGGTGTCATACAACATAGGGTCAATAAACTCCCTTATCTCTGGCCTCATGTGACGAAGATAATGGTCACACAACAACTTTGGGTTATCAGTAAATTCTGGACAAAAGCGGGACTTATCGTTAAACAAACCCGTGTAATCAGCAATTGACATCTCACCTTGGTTAATGGTGAGAAACTCTCCCTTCAATCTATCAACTTTAGCTATTGGTGCAAACTTCTCCATAAACATTTCCCTAAAAGTCTTCCAAGGAAATTTAGAAGCTACCTGAAACCCGTACGTCTTAACTTGCAACTCCCACCATTCATGCCCCCTCCCTTTCATTTGATGGGCAGCAAACATCACCTTCAATCTCTCGGGACACTCACATAACATGAATGTCTCCTCTATCTCATCCATCCATCTCATACTCATCATTGGGTTCATCTCTCCAAAGAATTCTGGAGGTTTACAATTCGCGAAGTTCTTATAATCATACCTCCCTTCCTCTTTATTCATCTCTCTTTCAGCTGCTTGCAACTCCAATCTCCCTTCAGATACCTTGAGGGATGGATGCTTTTGTACAAACTCTTCCAACTTTGAATCGACCATATGTTCCACTTGTGATATCAAGGTAGGAGCAAACTTCTCAAGAGCTTGCCCAATCTCCTCCCTCACCACATCTCTACTAAGTCCACTACTATCTTCTCCTGACATTTTCAATACTGAAAAAAATAAAAATAAAAATAATAACAACTTTAATGTTGATCCCAATCTTGAATCTTTTAATCAAATCGCATGGAGGAGACAATCACAAGAATATAAAGCAAAAACAAAGTGGAACAAATGCAATAAATAATACTTTATATTCCCAAATACCCAAATATTCTCTCTCTATCAATGTAGCAGCCAAAATACAGAGAATAAAGTGTGTGTGAAAGTCTTGCCCTAAATATCTCTAACACGTTTATTTATACTAAACAAACTGGCCGTTATGCGACACAAGCCTTGTGTCGCAGAGATCACTATTGCGACACAAACAGTGTGTCGCAACTACAACTCATGCGACACAAGCCTTGTGTCGCAGAACACAGAAAATGTAAACTTAACAAGTCTATTACATTTACAAACACATTACAGACTCGACCAACTGACAGACACACTAAGATGTATCAACATTTAACTTTAACACAATTCATATCTATTACATTATAAGATCATATTCATCCTTACCACTACTCATCAAGGAAAATCAACATTTTCCCCATTCTATATTTAACGATCTTGAATCTCCCATATGCCTTAATATGATATAATCACGTTGGCCAGGCGTCATTATATCATACCAATCCATACTTCTATTCAATTCCGTCAAATACAGTCAAATTTGAATGAAATTATCCTTGATGCCCCATAAAGCAACTAATAATTCAACTACTAAACCGACATATGGCAATCATCAAGCAATCATCAAGCAACTAATAAGAAATCATATCAACTCAAATTAGCAACTATGCTACCACACAATTAATACTACAACTCATATTGGTTTAAGTTTAGGTAAGCCTATTACGGATGACCCAAATCCCTTAAACCATCGCTCTGATACCAACTTGTTACACCCATTAAAATTTAAAAAAAAAATAAAATGAAATAAAATAACAACTTATGATACTTATACTTTTAAAAAGAATTAAAGTAAAAAAATTTTTTTTTTTTTTTTTTTTCTGGGGTGAATAGTGCTATCCGCCGGATGAATAGTGCCATCCGCCGGATAGCCCTGTTATGTCCGAATTCCACCCATTTTCCAGGTTTCAACACCAAATACATTCAAAATGAAATCTTTTGCTTCTGCTGACCATTTACAAATTACAAACCATCAAAATTTGCATACATTCAACATTCATGACCCAATTACATACCAAAATATATTTGACCCATTTCGACACTATAACAAAATATGGGTTCAACACAACAAGTTTCAGGATCAAAGCCATGATTTTCAAAAGATTAGCACTTGCAAACCTACAACAAGTGCCGAGCAATCCTTCGCTAAACCTTTCCCTTCCCGTGCACCTCCTTCTTATTAACTCCACTCGCGCCTACAAAAAGAATACAACTAACGGATAAGCAAAACGCTTAGTGAGTTTATAGGCAATTAAACAAGTGAACAATTGAACAACTTGCGATTCAACTTAATCAACTTAACATCGACTTGTACAACTTGTAGATTCAATATAAGCAACATGTAAGGTCGAATTACACATAATAACCATTTGGGCAATTTAAGGTCAAACCACAATAAAATCAACTAACAACTTGAAATGGCTAGCAACTAAAATTCAACTAACAACTAAAGTCAATTCATGATCTGAAATTGACTATCAACTTGCATATACAGTATGCACAACTTAATAGATCCATAATCAACTCCTAATTCCACAAACAACTCAACTAGCACAAGGCTAGGGGATCTTTGCAATTTAACACAACTACAACTAGTACATGGCCATCATAATATGTAACCATATACACAACTGAGTCAAACGAACCCTCTTACACGGATGTAATCCGGATTCTTGCACCCATTTTACCCGTTTAACCCCCATAACACTCACCTTGATCGTTTAGGAATTGATAACTCGCCAATTGAAAATCACCACTTCTTTTAGCACCTATCAAGCATCACATAACAATTTAGCACGAAATAAAGAATGCAACACATCTCATATGACTCTATTCATCATTAATTCACCCCTAAACCATGTATGTGCAGTTTGACTTTTAAAGTCAACTAATCATACTTTCACCATATTCACTCATGATTCATTCTAGTGTTCAATTACCTTTGACATCACTTTATTTACAACTAAATACATCTAAACAACACTATTAAGCTATCAATTTGGTAGGTTATCATATAAAACCCGAAGTTAACTTTTCTAGGTTTGGGTATTGTAAGTTCCTATCAAATTCCACCACTAATTCATTTGAGATGAGCTACTAATAGTTAGAGAATCATACTAGCATCAATTAAATACAAATTCATAGTTTAATTCATCAATTATGATCACTCTAACCTATAATCACCACTAATTCCAACTTTTAGGTTAAACAACAAGAAGATTCACTTACTTTAGGTTAAAGACAATAGATAGAGCTCCAATCCAACTTTCTTAAGCTTAATTTGAAGATTTTCAGCTGAGTTCTCCTCCTTCCTTCTTATTCTAGAGTGTCTAGGAATGTATGTGTGTGTGTATACGTACGTGTATGTGTGTGTGGATAATATGCAGATTTCTCATTTGATTATATTAGAGATTTAAAGAGTATTTACACTTCTAACCCCTTAGTCTTATTCTCCTAACTTTATACCCCATAACTTAACACCAAGGCAACTTAACTCTTTCACAATTAATAATACTAATACCTATAACTTATTCAATTTATAAAATAAAACACATATATACGTATTATAAAATTACCATGACTTTTGGGGTGTTACACATCCCTTGCTCCATCACTCCCTTGCACCATACCACCTCCCTCACCTCCCATGCACACCATTTCACTCTCATCTGCAAGTTAAGGAAACACAAACACACACACAAAACTCTCCCAAGAAAAATCTTCCCCAAAAACCTCTTTCCCTCTCCCAAAATCCGTTCACCATCATCATCCCTCATCATCTTCATCATATTCCAAGAACTACCACCATAAACCACCATAAACCACCACTACTATATATCATTCTTCACCATATTTTGAGCTCTTTAAATTCATTGGGTTATTGTGATCTCATAATCTTGAGAATCACATATATACGTATTATAAAATTACCATGACTTTTGGGGTGTTACACATCCCTTGCTCCATCACTCCCTTGCACCATACCACCTCCCTCACCTCCCATGCACACCATTTCACTCTCATCTGCAAGTTAAGGAAACACAAACACACACACAAAACTCTCCCAAGAAAAATCTTCCCCAAAAACCTCTTTCCCTCTCCCAAAATCCGTTCACCATCATCATCCCTCATCATCTTCATCATATTCCAAGAACTACCACCATAAACCACCACTACTATATATCATTCTTCACCATATTTTGAGCTCTTTAAATTCATTGGGTTATTGTGATCTCATAATCTTGAGAATCACATCATCATTTAGGGAAAAAGCTAAGAAAATCGATTTCTAAGGAGTTGGGTGGAAGCTTTCAAGTTCTTGTCTTCTTTTCTTCCTTTAGTTGTCATCCTAAAGCTTTGTAAGGAACTTTCTTCTTTTATCTCTTCAATTCCATAGATTTCATGTATGTTTATACTAGATGTTCACTCTTGTGTTAAAATCAACTAATTGTATGTTAAAGATGTTGATCTATAAAACTAAACGGTTAAAACTCATTACAAACAACTAAACAAACCCAAACATCAAATATACTTACTGGACAGAAACTTTGGACGAATTTATAACATCATAACTTGGACATAAAATAACCAAATTGAGTGATTCTTGAGCCTAAAATCAATTTTAAGAAGTTAGCTTTCGAACCCAAGTAGTTTCATGTAATTTGGACAAGTTTTGATACTTCAAATCGATTTTATCAGAACATGTGTCTAATCTATCTTCAGGAGACAGAATTTGACCCTACTTTAAGAGACCATAACTTTTTATCCACAGATCCAAAAGAAGAGAATCCTTTTCCTAAAGGTCATATTTTGTCTTAGCTTTAAAATTAGTATGGTCAAGTTTTGTGAAGATGTGTCTAACTTAGTAAACAAATGAATCTCTTAAAAGTGTCCAGAAAAATAGTTGATGTACCTTTGTGTACTACCAAATAGTTTTGAACCCCTTATACATATCCAAAAATTATGAATCTTACTTTTATTTAAACCTAACACATGTAGGAACATATGATAAAAATTTCATAAAAAAATGAGTATGTTTGACTAGTCAAAAAGACACCACAAGAAGGGTAAAAAATGGACAGAATATGTCCAAATAGAAATAAACATTTAAAATGAGAACTAGAGGAACTATACAAGTAAAGACAATAACTTATGGACATTGGATGTGAAAATCAAGTAACTCTTGTATATTTAAGTATAAACCATAATTTAAAACAAGATCCATATGGTTAAAAGCTGATAAACCGAAACGTTGAGTTAAAAACGAGAAAATTGGAAACTAAAGAGATTAATGGTGTAAAAATCAGAAACTTCATGAACTTATAACTCAAAAACAGTAAACTCAAAATCCGCAAGTGAAAACCCTAAGAAAAGATGTCGAGAATATAACTTATACGGTAAAAATCGAAGAAACCGAACGGTTTAACCTAAATCGGCAAAATAGAAACTACAAAGACTAAAACCGTCACTTTGAAACATTTGAGGACAGTCAAGTGCCTTCTGTAAATCAGGGGACTTTGTTATAAAAATATGAATCAAAGTATGATTAGTGTATAAACCGAGAAATCGTGAAAACCGAATTATAACAAGATAAAATGTATAATAACGATTAAGGTTATAAAGATAAGTTATAAAACTTATGACGTCATTAAAATGCATATTATGGATAAGAATCATGATCATAATATAGAAAGGTACAACTCACGATTTAAAAGCCGATTTCACAAAATCATGAATATTGAATCAAATACGATCGAGAAAATATATATATATATATATATAATGAATCAAAAATCAACACTATTGATGTATTATGAATAATAATGTATTATAAAGTTGACTTAAACGTTTGTAGTATTTTGAAAACTAATAAAGCTCACAACGTGTCGCATTCGCCTATAATGGCATTTCAAAACCTGGTTGAGTGAACAACTAGCATAGACGGACTATTAAGTCGCCTACATTTATTAACTCCACCTCATGCGTTTAGGGCGCTAAGAGGCTTACTTGGATATTTGTACTTAAACTATATTTGCTAGCACGCTCGGACTCAGGTGAGTTCACAACCCCTCTTTTATTGTTTTACTGCTTTTTAAATTGGGGTGAAAAACATATGGAATGATTTTTATACGATGAACTTTTTTGCATACTATAAAACTGTTTTGCATTTGATACTATTTGACTGACAAATCCTTATGAGTTACTGTGTTCACTTGATAATAAACGCCATGTGGCACATGATATTCAAGTCCTGTGATGGCACTACATGATATACAAGCTCTGTGATGGCACTACATGATATTCAAGCCTTGTGATGGCACTATATACAAGCCCTGTGATGGCACTATATGATATTCAAGCCCTGTGATGGCACTACATGATATTCAAGCCCTTTGATGGCACACGGTATACAATAAACGATTAGTTGCCATGCGTGGCACCCGTTATTCACTAAACAACTATGCAAACTATATTTCATCGTACCTTAGGCCTTTGATGCCACACTTTGATTTACTGACGAAAAGTTTACTCAATACTTGGTTTAATGATTAGAGTCTCAAACCTGTGAATTCACTCAAATATTATGTTGACGATTTATAAATATGTTTTTCAGGGAATTAGCCATGCCGTAAATCACATGCATATTTGGGACCGTACCTGCCACGATGATTAGGATGCCATATTTTGAAAAACAATGGGATTTAATTATAACACTAAATTACTTGTGATTTTATTTATTAAATCCCGTAACTTATCTTTTGTTGAAACGATGTATTCGATGGACTTTAATATTTTGACGGCTTGATGAGCCATAACGTTTGTAAAACCATTAATGGCATCTTAATATTATAGATGTTCTGCGATAATCATACGCTCTCGATGTATTGTTATTCGATTATTGTCACGCCCCGAGCTTCCGCATGATTAACTGTATGTATTCAAATTTGGGGGTGTGACAGATTGGTATCAGAGCTATTGGTTATAGCGAACTAGAAGTCTTAAAGACCTAGACTATAACCTTAAACACGAACATTCATTCATTCATGCATGTGCATATCCACTTTTACTTATAGTACGGACCAAACGTCTAACGAATATCCCATCATCGTGAATCGATACTGATGATAAACTTTCCTAGTACGATTGCGATAAAGATGACACATCCGCGTACGAAAATCTACCATTCCGCTTTAGAGTGACCCCCGATGACGATAGTAACACGACACTACCGCTATCACCGACACTATCCTCGACGATACCGACACGACTCCTGAAGTCGAAATGACGTAGAATCTATTCGCCAAAATGACACGCGCACCTGAAATGGGTGACCCTTTTGAACTACGTGCTCACCCTAACAAAGGGTGCATATCTTATAATCGAAACGTAGCAAATATCCCTTCTAAGTATAACTAGTTGGGGTGTTGCATCATCCGACTTTAATTTGACATAGATTAATCACCTATGTACAATTAAAGAGGGATTGATGCAAGATCGGAAGAAGTTATAGGGATATCATGCACCATAAAACTTATCTGATTCAGAAAAAAAATTCCTCTAAGTACGCTTGTACCTTCACATGTCAGGAATTAAATACCTGCAAGGACTAAGCCTCTACTTAAAATTTCACTATCTAATCATTATCATCTCGTACTGCATTATAAACATATGCATCCGAATACGTTACTAGTCTTTCAAGAACTAACCCACCTAACACCGAACCCTCAATAGAAATCGAATCCATACGCAAGCGGAATGACGATACACTTAGGACATCCCCGTCACCGACATGATCATAACTAATTAGCCAAGAATCGCTTATTAGGCGTACGGCTAAAAAGAGAGTTGCGATACCAAGAAGGGTGTCGATTACGACGCCACGTCCGGAAGTTAATGAGACCCCGCGAGAAGTTATTGGAACGTCAGTGGGGGCACACTTCCAGTCTAACTTGAGGAGAAGTGTAAAGAATCCAAGTCATGACTATAGAATTTCATAACCGCTTTATAGGAATAGAACACCAACGCCAGCTGAGGTGCGATTTTTTATAACCAATTGGTAGAAGCATGTTCATCTAGACTTTTTATAACCTAGAGTTGGACAATAGATAGAAATGTATTAAACGTATAAGAATTGTTAATCTAAATTACTTGTTTTCACAATGTAATCGTTTAACTCAAAATTATAAAGTGCAAGTGTCCTTGACAAATTATCAATTCCAACTATGATCAATCAATTCTATTAACTTGATGATTTAATCTATATAATCCTAGTGTCCGAGAGATTACTAATCATATAAGATGTCTCTAAATATGATTCACCCATATTATAATCCAATAACCTAGTTCAATTCATTTATTGTCTCCAATCAAACGCATAAGATTCATAATCATGTAAATGTAATATTAAATGCAACAGTTTTCACTCATTGAAACAAACACCACATCAATTGAATAGATTAAATAATTAAATATAAATCGTTCTTCAATTAAACATCTAAGGTTATTAGCCTAGATGAACATAAAGAGTTTAGCCCATTCTTAGGGGTTCAATCAAACAAATACTCATAATCAAGGAATAATTCATAATGTGATTACAAATATGAATCAAACATAAATTAAATAAGATTCGAATGAAAAGAATAAAACACTAACTTCTATGATGATTACAAGAGGAATGAATCACTTAGGGTGTCCCCAAAAGCTCTCCAAATACTCCCAAAATCGACCTTGATTCGTGGGTAATCAACAAGTTAATGATAATTAGGGTTTAGGTGATTATTAAGCCTAAAAACCCTTAACCGACCCTTCTAACCGGCGGGTAATAGGAGTACCCGGCGGGTACAAGTGCCTCCCCACCCGGATGAATGCCTTTTTCCCGGCTACGCCTCCAAACTGGAATTTGATGAGTACCCGGTGGGTACTAGGCCTACCTGGCGGGTACTATTCATTTTTTGCCTTAAGTTTCTTTTTGAAAGTTGTAGCCCTCTGAGATTCAAGAATTTGGGCTTGTGAATCACCTCAATCGAAGTTCGTATGAGGGAGTTATGGCCAAAACCGTGGAGCCTCACAAAAGCTGCAAAAAGCAACCGTTTCTTGATCTTTTCTTCATCTCTTCTCGATTATTAACCTGAAACTAAACTAGACTAATTAAGTATTAAAATTTTATAAAATGACTAATATAATATACAAATTAGACCGATATAGGCCTTATAATTTAGGCGATATCAATTTCATCATTTATAACATTCATTCCAAATGAATGTTAACTCATGTTTTGTTATTATACATCCATGAATGTTGTAGGACCCCTAGTGATCTTATTCAAGATGTAATCTAGTATATTAGAGTGCATAATCCTGTAATAAACAATACATTAACAAACAAGTAACTACAAATGTGTTATTATTACAAATCAAGCTTTATTGAACATAAACAAGTACTACATTCAACCTAAGACACAAATACACTAGAGTATACGAACTTGATACTGAAAACTCACTTCTAAACTCACGAATACAATATTTCCAGACTTGTGTATTTATAGCCACCTAAGTTTGTACGAACTTAGGTAACTTCGAAGGCCCATACGAACTTAGCTAAGTTCGTACCTACTTCTAAGTTCGTACGAACCTACAAAATACACATACCAAACTAAAGGTAGCAATTACAATGATTTACAAATAAGACTAATTACAAACTAGACGCTATTGTCACACAAGATGCACCAACAGTCTCCCCCTTGACAATAGCTCTAGTTGTCTTCAGTCTTCTTGTTGCAGTCGATCTTATTTCTCTTTTAGCTTTGTCGACTTCCAGCCCACAATCATTTCTCCACACATACCTTCAACCACTTTTTGATATCTTCTACCCTCATGCCTCCAACTATCTCTGTAGAGAATCTTGTTTTCATGAAGTTTCAAAATATCATCTTTAGACAAGTTTACCAGATGTAAACTGTCATAAACTCTTATCAGCTCTTTTCCTCTTTTTCCTTCACCATCCTCCATCGCTGCTATAACAGTTTTACTATCAACATACCACCACTTAAGATCAACAAGAATATCCTGTGGCATTTTCTTCAATGGGACCGTCTTCAAGCACTTGACTGGTTTGTAAACCATCTTCATCCATGGCTTGTTAGTTATAGGATCAATCCTGGTGAGATCGGGAACTCTCTTCCCTTCTCTATGGTTTAAATCTTCAAACTTGTTCGATCGTCCTTCACGCTTAACAATTATCTCTAAAGTTTGAGCGTAAGGATCATCTCTAATGTTCACTAAGTCTAGCCAAGCCAGTTCCTTCAACTCTATCTTCAGCAACGAGCTAAAAACTTTCAATTTATTTTTCAAATATTGGATTCCATCATATCTTTTTATTATGAACAATTTCAGGTCACCATCATAAAACCAACTAATAATGCCTCGTTTCAGCTCGCCCGATCCTTTGACCTTGATATTACCCTTGAATTTAATCTCTAGTTCCTTTTCAATCTTTTTAAACCACATATTCTTCAGCTCTTTTCGTGATGGCTCAATTGGTTCATCTTCTTATTCAACTTCAGGAGTTACATCTGTTGGGACATGTTTTGTGACAACAGGTCTAGCTTGTAATAGGACTGGTGTAATTATTATCACGTTTGTACATTGGTTTAGATTTGTAAATAAAAGATATTAGTTTGTTATTATTATTTGTTAAATATGATAATATTAGACAAGTGACGAATACGAATTGAAGTCTGAATTGCAAAATGAGAACTCAAGTCGCAAGTCATAAGACTTGAGAGATGAGATCTCAACTCGCAATGCCAAACTCAAGCCGCAGGTTTAAACCTGCGAGATGAGAATCTGGATTCGCAGACTGTCTATTGCGAGCTGAGATCTGGGCTCGCAACTCATCTGGACTCGCAAGGCCCATGGGCTGCGAGTTGAGTCAACCCGCAAAGCCCATGGCCTGCGAGTTGAGTCGGATATAAATAAAATACTTGAGCTATTTTATTGGGATCCGTGCCTTACATCACTCTAAGCATTAATTACACACACACCTCGTTTTCTGTGCCCATATATTATTATTATATTAAAGGCTAGGTTTTGAAGGATTAACATTAGTTAATTATCAAAACAAAGCCCTTTAATTAATAGATAAGTTATATAAACTTTAATCAAACGTATTGAGGGATTCCGCACCTCACTATGTGTTCGTCAATATCAGCATCAACATTTGGTATGACCTCATCATCCGACTTCCAATCTACAACCTCTTTACTGAAGGTTTCTCCTTCCTCTAACTCTGGCCCATCACTATCAAACTCGTCCAAACCAAGCAACAGTTCAATAGTATCGGTCTCAGTCAGATTCACTGGAGTTTGCTCAGTTCCGCTCTCACCTTCTTTCTTACCAGACTCCCCCTGAACTTGTACTACACCTTGTCCTCTAGATGAAGAGCTAGGCAGATCGCCACCTTTTGGTGCATTGGGATCATCGTCTTTGTCTTGGTCATTTTTCTTTTTCAGTTCATCTCCTTTGCATCCCATCATCTCCCCTGAGCTGCCTCGCGCTTCATAAGGCTGAAGATTAACATCTCACTACGTAGGCCTTGCTCCTCCAATCGTTCATTTATGGCAGTCAGACTTTGGATACGCGTCTCATGACTACTAACAATCGCAGTAAGAGTTGTAAGAATGTCCATTAAGTTTGTGATCCGGCCCTCAAAATATGTAAACTTGTCCGGGTATGAAAGATTGACTGCCGGGGTGGAGATTGAGGGTGTAGCTTGAGATTGAGATGGAGTGGTAGTTGGTGGTGGTGTGGGAGTAGGTGCGGTGGTTGATGGTGTGGTTGTGGTAGGTGGTGGGATTGTAAAGACTAGGGTTTCAACGCTCCTCGATGACAACTCTACTAGCACGTCTTCTTTTGGGCGCCCTAGTTAACGGTGGAGTGTTATCATCATTAGAATCATCATCTCCTTCGTCCCTAAGCACGAAGTCATCATCTTCATTAACTATTCATTTTCCCTTAGCCTTGGCAGCATGAGCCCCGGAGCGGGTTCCAAGGACTTTCGACCCATAGACACCCAAAGGTGGAAGGTCATCACTGTCCAGGTCGCTCTCGGTCGCGTCTGCATCTCTTTCCAAACTTCGTACAACATCATCCATAGATCTCAACTCTTCTTCAGCACCTCCAGCATAATTATTAATCTCGCCCAGATCCTCCTCATTGGCGGCTTGTAGATCAGTTACAAACGCATCCACCGGAGCTAGGATATTGGTACCAATACCACCTTGAAGAAATTCATGCACTACAGACTCAACAATATCAGTAACAATCATATCGCCCTCTTAGGGATGCTCGATCTGGTGCAGAATATCCTCAACTACCTCTTGCTATGGCTCGACAGCAGCAACCGAAGGTTGTTCTTGGACAGGTGCTTCAGCCGCTGCCTAGGGCTGTGGCCCATCCCACCACCCATCATTAGTGGGGCCACATAGTTTGCATTCAGTACTGCCCCGAACAGTGATGTGGCCTGAGGTCGATCAGCAGCTTGGCGTCTGCTGTTGTGACTCAGGCAGTGAATGAATATTTTCTTATCAACTGACGACAGATGCACGACTGGGTCAACAACTAGTAAATCAGGAACTAATCCATTTATAATCATCATCACAAACCGTAGATATAGTATGAACAGGTCTTTAACGCTGCCCTTTATCTGCTAAACCGTCTCATAAAAAAAAAACTGTGAGAAGTAGTAGGGCTGGTTGTAGACTAAGGAAACCATGCCAAACTGCATTTTATGGTTCATAGTGTCGAACTCAGCCTTCTTCGGTCCATACGACACCCAACAATACGTGCATTAAATACCGCCACTGACCGTAGATATAACTCTTAGTGAACTGGTTGTGGGTAACGTCGCCTACGTATCCCATTTCCTGAAATGCGCCAGCTTGCATATCCAGTGGGAAAGAGGTTGGGCCATTCTCCTGAGCCTCAATCCCCAATTGTAAAATTATACGAAGATATGCCGCAGAGAACTTTATATCAACATCGGTAACCCGAGTCCGGATGACCAATGGGTTCGGCTCACAATCAAACACGACGTTCGCACAGAATTAACGTAAGTAAACAATCCTCAACGTCGGCGATTAAGACAGAGCATGATAAACCCTCGAGCGCATTAGAAATTTCAAAATGCCTTGGTATTGCTCTGTGGCCGGATCCTCTAGATCAAAAGAGATCACCATATTGTGCTTGCTGTGGAATTGCCTCAGTTGATCAACCATTCCTGCACAACAGATAAAACAAAACACAACAAAGATATGCAATAATAAAGTTCCATACACAAATTAATCATTCTAGAAACTGATATTAAAGTTCACACTATGAAAATGTGGTATATTACTTTATTAATGAAAAATCATTTTTGAATAAAAGTAGGTTCGTACGATTTTGACTTTGGTCAAGTAAGTTCGTACGAACTTACAACCCTGAATAGGTTCGACATTGACCAAGTCAAACTAACTTCGAACGATGAACTGAAATTTCAAATTTTGAAATTTTTGTAACAAAAACATGATCTATCAGTTGCTAAAGGTGTGCTAAGGTGCTTTTAAGCTTAAGTATCTAAGAAATCCGATTTTTAACCATAAACTTGTTCCTAATTTTGATTTTAAGTTCGTTTTAATAAAAAGCTAAATAAAATCCGAATGTGGAATGTTTAATGGATGAAACTTCGAAATAATTACTTACTTAGATGCGGATTATGATATGGATGATGTTAACGGATTAAAAACTTCAAACACGGATCATATTTGGATTTCAAATTTGAAAATAATGTAACAGTGGATGCAAGTTCGAAGGCATAGGTAGGTTCGAAGGGGTTTTGAAAGTGGGAGGGTTTGACTTGGTCAAAGCCTTTTATACCCGTCAGGGTCCATGTTCGTACGAACTTGGACCTTAGAACTTACATTCGAACTTAGCCCGAAGAACTTAGATTTTTCGAATTAAAAACGTTTCGCGATGACCAAAATACCTAGGTGTTTAATTCATCAGGTTTTTAGTTATTAATCTAAACGAATGTAAGAATCTCCCACACAATAAGAACTTAAATGAAATTAACATAATGTAAATTAAAGAAACAAATATGAAATTGTTCATATTAAAACATACATTGTTTTTGAGAGTGTCACTGATACAAAGATCGTATTAGCCATGATGCGTACAATACACAGTTAGGAATTGAATTATTCTATGTTATTATGTATTTAATCTATAGTTCGAGACGATTATCGGTATTGTTGTCCAGTTTAGCAGTAAACACTCATAATTTTCAAGTACAATGTCAGTTATTCTTCACGAGTGCTTATGAATCTCACATTTGATATACGCTTAGGATCAAGAAAGTCCAAAATTCCATGTAATGGATGTTTTTAATTTTATGTCGTCTCTAAAGTCAAGTCCTTTTATATTTCGAGCAATGTACTTTTGTACATGTGTAGTGACAGGACTGGACTAGGGTTAGAGGCAAACAAATCTAAAATCAAACCAGAGGTGACATGTCTGTACTTTAGTACAACAAAGCGACATAGTTACCTTGAAAACGGTATTCTTGTTTCGTGGTTGAGTTTGCTCTATTTTAGGATATACTCACTGAGTCTAGGTCAGCATGTTTCATGATGTAGTAGGAGAAACAGTCAGTAAACCCCCCAAATGAATTTGTATACATCTATCCAATAACATTTATTATGGTACAATATATCACCTAAGAATTAAGACTTAGATCATACATCAAAATAGAGATTGCATAGATTAATCATCTAACTAAAGGTTGTATTTGTGTACTTGAGAACCGTTGTGTCGCATGCCTACCAATACATCGTATGATGAATATATTAGTTACGTTGATTTTAAGGTACATTGTATTGTGTATGTACTACATCTAAAAGCCACACATATAATAATGTTCTAGGCATGGGTATTGTTTTCATCATTTCTTTGCAATAGCACAGTAACCCTCAACTTTTTATAAGTCTTTGCAAAGTTAAACTAAAAATAGAAATAAAAATTAACTACAGATAGATAAAACTTCTTATGGGAGATAACTTACTCAGGATTAATCATCCCATTTAGTTGGATTAACAACTCAAAATGATATCTATCAAAAACCTTAGTGAAAGTCCCCTTTGAACGGATCCAAACGAGATTGTAACGTGTATTAGAGTGCGAAATCCTTTAATACACCAAACGACAATTTAAATAAGTGCAATATAAGTGTTTAGCAATGTATCTTCGTATGTATTCGAACTTAGCAGTATATATTCGAATATCTCTGTAAAAAGTGTTGCAAATAAAGTGTTACAAGTTTGTATTTATAATCAGCTAAGTTCGTACGAACTTAGCTGCTTCTAGGTTCGTACGAACTTACTAAGTCCGAACGAACATCCTAGGTTAGTACGAACATGTAAGTTCGTACGAACTTACATCAATACAATAAAAAGCTAAGTTAATAAAATATAACTATTAACTACAAAAACTAATAAAAAAACTAACTATTACAAAATAAGAGTTGTTGTCACAAAACATGCACCAACAGACTCCCCCTTGACAATAGCTCTATCTGTCTTCATTCTTTTGGCTCTTTCGAACTTGATTCTCGATCAACTCTCAGCCCATAATCTCTTTTCCACATACACTTTCACGACCTTCTGATATCTTGGGCCTTCATGCCTCCAACTGTCTCTATATAAGATCTTGTTTGCATGAAGCTTCATCAGATCATCCTTCGACAAATTTACCAGATGTAAATCATACACTCTCAGCAGCTCCTTTCCCTCAGTGTCTTCCATTACTGCTTCAACAATCTTGTTATCGACATACCACCACTTCAGATTTTCAAGAACGTTCTGATATCACCTTTATATTTGATTTCTGGTTCCTTTTCCACCTTCTTGAACCATAACTTCTTTAATTCTTCTCGAGTTGGTTCAACTTCCTCAGAATCTGACTCAACTTCAGGAGGTAAGTCCTGCTCTAAGTTGATCACCATCTCACCAGCTTCATCTTCAACCACTACTTCAGTTACCCGTTGCTTTAACACTATATGTTCATCTATATCAGCATCGTCATCTGGAATGATCTCATTGTCTGATTTCCATTCTGCAACCTCCTTATCCAAGATTTCTCCTCCTCTAACTCTGATCCCTCGCTATCAAAATCGTCCAAACCAAGCAACGCTTCGATATTGTCAGACTCTGTTAGATTTACTGGAGTTTCCTCAGTTCCGCTCCCACCAATTCCTTGACTAGACTCCCCCTGAGCCTTTGCTGCACCGTGCTCTCTAGATGAAGAGCCAGGCAGCTCACCTTCTTTGGTGCACTCGGATCATCGTCTTTGTCATTGTCAGATTTAAATCTAATCTCATCTTCCTTGCACCCTGGCATCTGACTCCCCCTGACTGCTTGGCGCTTCAGCCGATAGAGAGTGATCTCATTCAGCCTTACTTTCTCCTCCAGTTTATCGTTACACTCTATTAGTTTGTCATTCAAATCAGTTAAGACCTGAATACGGCGTTCATGACTATTTCCCATGACCACTCTAGTTGGACGTTGGCGCTTACGAGCTCGCACCATGAACTGTTCTTCCTCAGACTCGTCATCGTTGCCTCCAGGAACATAGTCCTCGTCCTCCTGGACCTTCCTTTTTCCCTTTCTCCTTCTCCCTTCCTGCCTTGGGGTCAAGTAACACACCCCGAGAACCATGGAACCCTATCATGGGTTGGTCTTCATTATCATCATCATTAGCATCATCACCATCATCATCATCATCGGCATCAGTCTCAGTTGCCTCAGAATCTTGAGATGCATCTTTTTCAACTGCATCAGCAGGCGAAGATCCTGCTGCATCATCGGCGAGATATGTGTCAATCTCCCGAATGAGTTCATTATAATCAGGCCCTGAACTAGAGGCCGCAGCACTTGAACTCACTTCGCCTTGCAGAACATCTCGAACCACATTCTCAGCAACATCAGCGTCAACACGCTCTCCCTCAGCAGGGTGCTCTATTTGGTGCAGGATCTTTTCCACAACCTCCTGCTGTGGCTCAGCAACAACCACGACTTCTTGTACTTGGGCTGGCCCAGGTTCCGGAATATGAACCTCAGCAGCTGCCTAGGGTGGAGGCACATCCCACTATCCATCATTTGGTGGTGCCTGATAGGCAGCATCGATGACCGCCCCAAATAACGGCACAACCTGAGGCCGATCAGCAATAGCTCGACGGCTATTGTGACTGAGGCAATGGCCGAAGATCTTCTTATCAACTAACATATCCCATACGCTGGAACGCGCCAGCACGCAACTCGAGTGGAAAGGATGTAGGCCTATCCTCCTCAACATCATTTCCCAACTGCAGCACCGTTCTCAGAAACGCTGCAGAGAACTCGATATTCACTCCATTGACAGTAGCTCGAATCACTGGTGGCTGAAGCTCACAGTCATGAACAGCCGTAGCCCAGAACTGTCGGAGATATGCAAGTCTTAGAGTCGGCGAGTGCGTAAGTGCAAAATGAACCCTCGAACGCATCAAGAATGTTAGCATGCCTCATAACTGTTCAGTGGTCGGATCGACAAGATCAAAAGAGATCGCCACGTTGTGCTTGTTAAAAAATGCACATTGATCAGCCATTTCTGCACACAAAAATACAAACACACCAAAAATAGATAATAATAATGTTAGATATCAGAGATAATTAATTTAGAGTCCCGCAACGAAGAATCTACAATTAAAACAAATCAAAAATCATCATTATTAAAAAAAAGTCAAAGTTCGAACCAAAGTAGGTTCGTACGAACTTACTGCCCTATGTAGGTTCGTACGAACTTACTGTTTGACCAGGTCAAACTTAAGTTCGTATGAATTTACATTTGGCTAGGTTGCGAACATGTAAGTTCGAACGCAAGAACTCAAAAAGCCATTTGAAAATTTTTGCAATTAAAACTCAATCAGGCTTGTGATAATGATGCGCCTATGTGCGTATAACACATTGCAACAAAAATTGATAAGTTTAAACCACAAACATATACATAATTTTCATTTTAAGTTTGGTTTTTATAAAAACCCCAACAAAATCCGAATGTGTTAAGTTTAATGGTTCAAATCATGTATAAGTTACTTACAAAGATTAGGATTATGAATATGATGAAGTCTAACGGAGTGAAATTGTTAAACAACGTCCAGATTGTGATTTAATTTGAAAATGATGAAACCGTGGCTATGTTCGTACGTACGTTCGAAAGCCCAGTATGTTCGTACGAATATAAAGTTTGAAGGGTTTTGAAAATGAGAAGGGTTTGACTGAGTTTGACCCTTTTATACCCCAAGTCTAAGTTCGTACGAACTTAGACTTCGAACATACCTTCTAAGTTTGTACGAACCTAGAATTTTCAAAATAAAATTTTAACTTTTTCAATTTTTAAAACATTTAGCAATAACGTAAATACCTAGACAATTAACGGAGCAAGGTTTGAGCAATTAATTCGAACAAAATGTAAATATTTCCCATAACAGAAGATGTAAGTCCCCTTAGGGCTCGGATCTACGGGGTAAACACGTTTATACAAGTGCGAAATCCTCACATAAACATAAACGATAACAAACGAGTATACAAATGTAAATATCACTTATATTCGAACTTAAACAAGGTTACATTCGAACATACAAAGAGTATTCGAACCTACACTCAAAAACTCAGTTTCTAAAATCCTAAAAACTGATTTTCGGACTTGTGTATTTATAGGCAGCCAAGTTCGTACGAACTTAGCTGCTTCTAAGTTCGTACGAACTTACAAGTCGTACGTACTTCTAAGTTCGTACGAACTTACTAAATTCGTACCTACTCTAAGTTCGTACGAACCTACAAGTTCGTACGAACCTACAAAATACACAGACAAAACTTAAGTTGATGATTACAACGATTAATAAAATGACTTCTAAAACTAACTATTACAAACTAGAAGTTGTTGTCACAAAACATGCACCAACAGACTCCCCATTGACAATAGCTCTAGTTTTGATGCGCCAACAGACTCCCCCTTGACAATAGCTCTAGTTTCACTGGAGATGTTGTCACTTGAGTTGCCTGCGATCTTGATTCTGTTAAGCTCTTTTGTCTTCTTGTATAGAACACCTTTTCCACAAAGTCTTCAACACCCTCTGACATCTTCAATCTTCATGTCTCTAACTATCTCTAGCTTTTGACATCTTCATCGAATCATGTCATACACCCTCAACAACTCTTGTAGCTTACCTTTAGGAATCATCTTTTTCAGATCTTAAATCCTCTCGGTCTATCACTACAATTCACCTTCAAACATTTCTTCATTTCCCGAACTAGACTTCTATAGGTATTCTCTAACTCTGATTTTCACTATTAAACTTGTCAGTTCAATGTTATCTCTCTCTGTTAGATTGGCTAGACTCCTCCTTACCCTGTTTAAGCGTACCAAGTCTTCCAGTTGAAGAGTTAGTTAGCTCACATTGTTTGGTCACTGGGATCATCGTCTGTCACAACACATCCTCTTTACAACCAGTCTTCACCCCCTGCCAGGCTTCTCCCCCTTGAGCTGATGCGCTCTTCAACAAAAGATGTCCACCTAACCTATGGTGAAATAGTTGTAGTAGGTGTTGTTTGAATTTTTGTTGTGTAGGTGGTGATGATTGTGGATTAGGCAGTCAGCTCACTAATGATAGCCCACTAGACCATCTTCTTACTGGACCGTCTAGCTAGTATCATTACCAGAATCAGCATCATCATCTTGCAATTCATAATCATCGTCTTCCTTTAACTTATGACTTGCCTTTATCCGAAGTAAACAAGACCCTAAGTGAGATCCAAGTATCATCACTTTCATCATCACTCTCGGTCTGTTTACACGCAAACCTCCAATATCCTCCTCGAATTTAGATCTTCTAGCCTCAATGCTTGGTCATATCTAGGCTTTGAATAAATCGCATTCGAGTTGTTTGTCCAATCGTATAGATAAACAATCAACAGTAATTATCTCCCCATCTAGTAAGAACTTAAATTTGTACAAATTAAAAATTGAAAAATAACTAAAAATAAACAAACAAATATGAAATTATTCATATTAAAAAGGTACATTCTTTTTGTGAGAGTCACTGTTACGAAGATCATATTAGCCATGATGTAGACTGTACACAGTAGGAATTATTGTATTCCTTGGTTATTATGTATGTAATTTATAGTTCACGACGATTATCGGTATTGTTGTCCACTTAAGCCGTCAACAGTCAGAATTTTCAAGTACAAGTTTAGTTATTGTTCAGGATTAACTATGTATCTCACATTTGATATACCCTTAGAATTAAGAAAGTCCATAATTCCATGTATCGGATGTGTTTTAATTTAATTTCATCTCTAAAGTCAAGTCCTTTATATTAAGAGCAATATACTTTTGTACATTTGAAGAGACTAGACTAGGGTTAGAGCCTAACAAATCTAAATTCAAACCAGAGGTGATAGGTCTGCACTTTCGTACAACAAAGCGACATAGTTTGACTAGAGACCTTGAGAACGGTATTCTTGTTTCGCGGTCAAGTTTGCTCTATTTTTATGATACACTGACTGAGTCTAGGTCAGCATGTTTCAAGATGTTGCAAAAGAAAAACAGTCAGTGAACCCCCCAGATGAATTGTTTTATATTTATCCAATAACATGTATTCAGGTACACTCTATCTCCTAAGAATTAAGACTTCAAGTCATACATCAAAATAGAGATTGCACAGAATAATCGTATTATTTAATATTGATTAGGTACTTGAAAACCGTTATGTCGTATGCCTACCGATACATCGTATGATGAAGCTATTAGTTACGTTTATATTTAAAGTACTTTTTACTGTGTATGTACTACATCTAAAAGCCATACATATAATAATGTTCTAGGCATGGGTAATGTTTTCGTCATTTCTTCGCGTCATTACAGTGACACTCATATTTTTTATAGTTTTTCAAAACTAACTAAAAATCCTAAGAAATAAAGATAGATAAAAGTTCTTAAGGGAGATATGTCACTCATGATTTGTCATACCAGCGATGTGGACTAACAACTCAAAACTTGATTGGTCAAAAGCCTTACCATAAAACTCAGCTAGATTATCATCCCAGATTTGATCTTATCTCCCCCTCCATCGCTACGTCTTCTGTTGAAATTGTAGCCTATGAAGTTTGTGTTCCTGCACACTAGATAAAAATTATTAGTTACAAAGGGGGACCCAAGCCACCACGGACTTGGATCGACCATTGTCATCAAAAAATGTAAATTCCTTCAGATATCCGTCTCGCCTTTCAGGTGACTTGGATACTCTGGAATTCTCACTCGTTGGGGAATGGGAGGAACTACCACTAGACCTTCTATCCGGCCACTTTTGGAAAAGTCTCTAATTGACTGACCCTTGGTTTGAAGAATATCTAACCCTAAATTTATAACTATAATTCGAATTATGAAAATTCTTATTACTACTACCCTGGTTAGAGAAACTTTTGTTGGGGTTGTTAAAACTTTTTGAAGGTTTCGACCGAATTAATTCTCTACTTGAGCTTCCTGTTTCAGGAGAAGTGCTCCTTGGAATATCAATTATTGAAATTCTTGATTTCTTATATGGACACACAGTTGCTACATGTCCCTTTTGATGACACGTGAAGCACGAACGCTTCTCCCGGGCTTTCTTTTGAGCCCTGAGAATCGCTTGGTGTTCCAATTCTGTGTGTTTACCTTTGTCATTTTTATTCTTAACATCTTCTATTGTAGGTCTAACAAACTCAATTTTAGTTTTTGACTCTTCATTGGTCCCTACACAACTCTCTCTGACTTAACAAATTGTATTAACCCAGGGACTGCTGATTGATTGAAAGAGTCATTGACAGTTGACACCTCAGTTTCATCAGATGTAGAATTATAATTATGATTAAATGGAGGAGGGGTTTCAGTGTAACCCATTCCCCTATAATCACTAGGCTATTTCTGAACACTTAGTAGATTATCTAAAGTTTCGATTGAAAATATTCTTAGTTCTAGTTTTCTAATAAGATCTGCAATCCTAACCTTAGTGTCTGCTAGTTCTTTTTCCTTATTTGAAGACTGTTTAGTTAAATCCAAAGCATGCTCACGAGCTAAGTCAATTATATGACTCTGCTCGTTCACTCTGTCTTTTAAAACTTTTAAATTCTCTTTATCAGATTTAGCTTTATTAACTAACTCAGAGTTTCTAAGTTTTAAAATTGTGTTTTCTTCTTTTAAAGAATTTAGCTGAGCCGTCATCAGATTAGATGATTCAATCAAATTCTCAGCCTGCTCTGCAAAGTTAGTACATAAAACACAAGCATTAACTACAAAGTCTAAGTTTAGAATAACCTTATGCTTCTCAGCATTCATGTTAGCCATATAAGCAATGAAGTCCTTTGTACTCATAGTATCAGTTGACTCCAATCTTATAACCCTGGTCTCTGAAGCAGGTAACTCTCTCTCAGTCTTTTTCTCTCTAACATCCTTTTGATCTGCTTCATCACTTGTGGTCAAGAATTCATGAGGCTCTTCAATAGGTGTACTCCAATCATATGAACCGTCACGTGTTTGAGTAACCAACGCTCAGGAATATGAACTATTCCCAGTGTATTGATCACTAGTAGACGTCCCTTGATGTGAGTCAACCCTACTCTCTTTGATCTGTGCATATACTCAAATCTCTTCTCTAAAGCTACCCAGAGCTCTCTAGAATATCCGTAACGTTGTTTGAAGGTATACTTAATGTCTTCAGGAAGACACTTGATGATAGCAGACAATACCTTTTTCTCTTCATCATTCATCTTTTTGTCTGCCTCCTTCATCGTTGAATACGAACGAAACACACGTTTCCCTTCAAATTCATAAGAAGGTGCATCATACCCTTCATTTATACAAATCCACATGTTGATGTCATTGAGTTTTACAAATGATTCAAATCTTTCTCTCCACCAGAAGTAATCTTCAGCCTTTAACAGCTTTGGTGGTGAAGTAGCTTTACCTACTTCAGGATCCATTTCTAACATGTTGTTCACATTTGACATCTTGAAAGAGTGTATATGGATTTGAGGTAAGTTTGTAGTAGAGAGTCAACTAACGTCAAGTTTACTCAAAACACAACGATTAACAAAATGACTTCTAAAACTAACTATTACAAACTAGAAGTTGTTGTCACAAAACATGCACCAACAGAAGAACTTTTATTTATTTATTTATTTTAAAAACTTAAAATAACATAAAATATAAAAGGCAAATATGAAATTGTTCATATTTTGAAATGGACAATCTTTTTGAGAGTGCCACTGATACAAAGATCGAATTAGCCATGATGAGCACAATACATAGTGAAGAATTTTTATTTATTCCTTTGTTATTATTGTTGTAAATTATAGAACACTACGATTATCGGTATTGTTCTCCACTTAAACATTTGACATGCTGAATTTTCAAGTACATGTTTAATTATTGTTCACGATTTATTATGTATCTTACATTTGATATACCCTTAGAATCTAGAAAGTCAAGAATAACATGTATTGGATATTTTTCAATTTTATGTCATCTTTAAAGTCAAGTCATTTTATTTTATCAGCAATGTACATAGGTACATGTTTCAGCTATAAGACAAGACTAGAGTTAGAAAAAAACAAATCTAAAATCAACCCAAAGGTGACAGGTCTGTACTTTCGTACAACAAAGCGACATAGTTTGACTAGAGACGTTGAAAACGGTATTCTTGTTTCGCGGTCGAGTTTGTTTCAGTTTTAGGATACGCTGATTGAATCTAGGTCAGCATGTTTCAAGATGTAGCAGAAGAAACAATCAGTGAAGCCCTGGATGAATTAATTTTATTTTATATCCAATAGCAAGCTTTCAAGTATAATCTATTTCTTAAGAATTAAGACTTAAGTCGTACATCAAAATAAAGATTTTACAAAAAAATCGTATTATGTAAGATAGATGAAGTACTTGAAAACCATTATGTCTAATGCCTACCAATACATCGTGAAGTGAAGCTATTAAATACTTTGCATTTTAGGTACATTTACTGTGTATGTTCTACATCTAAAAGCCACACATATACAATGTTATAGGCATGGGTAATGTTTTCATCATTTCTTTACAATTAGTACAGTGACTTTCAATTTTTGTGATTTTTGCAAAGATAAAAGAAAATAAAATAAAGTAAGAAGTAGAAATAAACTACTAAAATACTAAGTTCTTTGTGGGAAAAATTTACTCAGGATTACTCATCCCATTTTGAATTAAAAGCTCAAACCGGGACCTATCAAAAGCCTTGGTATAAAGGTCGGCCAGATTGTCATCAGTGGGCACCTTAACTAATTTAATCAAGTGTTTTTCTGCACAGTCACGAATAAAATGATGTTTAATATCAATATGTTTCATCTTATTGTGCTTAACTAGATTATTAGTTATAGACATCGTCGATTGATTATCAATCATAATAGGGGTATTTGTGAAGTTCAAACCATGAGTGAACCGATAATGGCCCGATATTGAGTTGGATCTACATCTTCAGTACTCTCTGTATCTAGTCCGAGATTATGATTCAGTTGAATCGGAGTGTCATAAGACGAACTATCTTTCATATTGAAACGAGTGAGCATTTCATGCACATATTTCGTCTGAGGAATGAAGTATCCCTCCTTCTTTTGATCAACTTGTAATCCTAAGAAGAAGTTTAATTCACCCATGACACTCATCTCAAACCGCTGCTTCATCACTTGTTCAAATTCTCTGCACATATTCTCGTCAGATGACCCAAAAATGATGTCATGAACGTAGACTTGTACAAGTAGGAAATCATCCTTTTTCCACTGAATAAATAAGGTACTATCTATTTGTCCTCATGAACCCAGTTTCCAAGAGGTAGGTAGATAGCGTTTCATACCAAGCTCTAGGTGCTTGATGTAGTCCATATAGAGCTTTGTCTAATTTATAGACTCGGTCTGGATGGTCTGGATCACTGAACCCCAGAGCTTGTTGGACAAAAACTAGTTCCTGAACTTTACCATAAAGGAAGGCACTCTTAACATCGAGTTGATAGACTTTTATTCTCTTATGTGCAGCATATGCTAGAAACAATCGAATTGCTTCTAGCCTTGCTACTGGTGCGAACACCTCTGTATAGTCAATCCGTTCCAGTTGGTTAAATCCTTGAACTACTAGCCTCGCCTTGTTTCGAGTACCAATTCCTTTATCATCACGTTTGCACTTAAACACCCATTTGGTGCCTATTTCATATTCTCCCTTGGGTAGATCAACTAGCTCCCAAACTTTGAGCTTCTTGAATTGTGCAAGCTCTTCTTGCATAGCTTCTACCCAGGATTTATCCTTCAGAGCCATTTGAACATTTTTCAGCTCTATTTGGGATATAAAACAGTTGTACAGGCACTTATGCATGATCCCAGTGTCTTGGATCGATACATATAGACTGTTGTTGTCAGATATCTCTCTACGAGTCTTTACTCTTGAATTCGGATCACCAATGATATTATCAATTGGATGATACTTATTCATACGAGTCAAAATCGTAGTATTAACCGGTAGGTCAGATCCTAGATTTTATCCAATCTCCCCCTCAGGTATTACTTCTTCTTCAACAATTTCTTGCACATAATCTGTAACCTCAGATGAAGACAGAATATCGATTAAAATGGGATCTAAGTTTACAATCGGTTCAGCAATCACTTCTTTGCCTTTGACATTTGACTCTTCTGAACTTGGAACACTATATCTTGGTGCGAACGCATTATCCTCACCATCATCTAGCATAACATGTTCTAATCCTAAAGTGTCAACTTCACTTAGGATAGGAAGATTAAATGATTTGAAAACAATATCATAATCAAATAACCACTCTGGTCCTGTTTGTATAGTTGGAGTATAAGATGTGACTTGTATGTTGTATACAATCTCAACTCTACCAGCTGTCTTATTAAAGACCCTTTTGTTTGGAGATCCGGCTTCATAACCTAGGAAAAAACCTTTGCAGCCTTTTCACCAAATTTTGGTTGATTTTTGGTCTTTAATAAAGTACAATGAACACCAAAGGGTTCTAAACCAGTAAGATTTGGTTTTCGACCGTTTAGAAGCTCATAACACATTTTGTTATGTCTTTTAACAGTTAAAACCCTATTAAGTACATGACAGGCTGTATTCACTGCTTCTCCCCAGAAAATGACGGAAAGCTTTGATACAGCCAACATTGTCCTCGCTGCTTCAATTAAAGTTCTATTTTTTCTTTCTACGACTCCATTTTGTTGTGGCTCATAAGGTGCACTAAACTGATGCTGAATTCCTTTGCTAAGCAAAAGACATTCATCATCGAGTTCTTGAACTCTATGCCATTGTCGCTTCTAATTTTCTTGACTCCTCGACCATATTGATGTTCAATTTTGGTAAAGAATGTCATCAGCATTTCAGCTGCTCATCCTTTGAACCCAAGAAGAACACCCATGTGAATCGCGAGTAGTCATCTGTTACCACCAGGCAGTAATGTTTACCACCTATACTCCTTGCATTCACAGGACCGAACAAGTCCATGTGAAGGAGTTCAAAAGTTGAGGCAATAGAATTTTGAGCCTTGGATTTATGATGTTTCTTGTGCTGTTTGCCTTTCTGACACGGTACCCATCGATCCTCTAGCCCAAACCTCTACACTGGTACACCTAGCACTAGTCCATTTCTGACTATGAAATTCATCTTTCTAAAGTGCAAGTGAGCCATTTTCCTGTGCCACAACTGTGAATCAGTCTCAGATGCTTTGGATATAAGACATGTCGACTCCTGGACAGATTCAGCAACACTCATGTCCATCACATAAGTGTCATTCTTTCTAGAAGCCCTCATGACTATCCATTCTTCTTGAATGACAAATCCTGGTTTTAATATATGTGCTTCTCTATCTGTGAAATGGACAGGATGTCCTTTGTCACAAATCTGAGATACACTCATAAGATTGTGCTTTAGCTCCTCAACATAATTGACTTTCTCTAGCATTATTTTCCCATTTGTTACATTGCCTAATCCAGTGATTTGGCCACCTTTCGCTCCGGCGAAGTTTACATACCCTCCTTTCTTGTATATGAAATCTACAAGTTGCTTTTCTCCCGTCATGTGTCTGGAGCAACCACTATCTACATACCACCAGTTTGTAGCATGTCTGATTAACTCCTTTTGTTTATCAACATCTAAGTTGGCCATGTAGGCTATGAAGTCTTGTGAATTCATGTTTTCGGTTGACTTCAACTGAACCACCTTAGTGTCTACAGCAGGTACTTCAATCTCCATTTCTTTCTCAAAGCTATCCCCCAAATCTGATTCGGACTTATCATTTCCTTTCAGTTCTTCAATAGATGCCATGAAGGCCTGAGGTTCCTGAGTTTTAGCACTCCATTCATAAGAACCATCCTGTGCCTGAACCACTAACGCTCTAGAATTTGTAGAATTCCCTGAGCTGTGGTTGTCACTCGATGTTCCAACATTTGAGTACCTTTGTCCATTTTGACTTGAAAACTGTTCACGTTTGGGTCTTTGGCATTCCTTGGCAAAGTGTCCTAAACTATCACACTTATAACACTTTACCTTTGATTTATCAAAGCCAACCTTACCACCAATGAACTTTCTCATGTTATGTTCATGAACCTTTGAGCTCTTCTGGCTATCATGGCCATTTGCCATTGAAGATCTATTTCTTCTAAGTCTTCAGGATCTAACTGATCATAATCCACATTTATCATGCTTGGATCAGTGACCTTTCATTTAATAAAGTTTTCATGTGAGGCAACGAAAGATGCAAGTAGAGCAACTTCATCTTCGGCCGATTTAATACTCATTGACATTGACTTGAATCCACTAGTTGTCCTAGATTGTGGTTTCCTGTCTTTGTATGAGTCTTCTGAAGATGCTACATAACAGACGTTACTGCCAGTATTTCTGACAGCCGAGTCTGTCTCAGCATCCCCAGTATAGAATGCTGTAAAACCAGTACTCGTTGATGCAATGGAATCAGACCGTTTACCGTGGTAAACGCTAGGATCCTGCACCTGATCGGATCCGGTCTCCTTCCTTTGCATGTTCAGGTCGTAAACACACAATTTCCCGATAACTTCATCAAGTGTGAGAGTCTTGTAATCATTACTCTCCTTAACCATCAAAGTGTAAATATCCCACTTTGTAGGTAAAGCTTCAAGAAGTTTGTTGTTCTTCATGGTGTCATTAAATTTCAGGCCAATACTTTCCATTTCAGTCATCAGGTGATAGTATCGAGTGATAATATCCTCTAATGATTCATTTTTTAAGTGCTTAAAAACATAGAACTGTTTTGTAAGCAAGTCAATGGGTTGGATTAAACGCCTCACGCTTTAGAGTTGGATGAAACGCCTCATGCCTTAGGTAATGATCATTTGCCGTTGACATGTTTCTTGGTAGAACAACATAACACATTCTTGTTATGTGTTCTAAAACTTATTCTAATACTTACGTGTAATTCCAACAGTGTAAACGCAAAAATCAAAAATGAAACTGTGAGTGTTCTTTAAATATCCATTACATATATTACGCTAATTAAACACTAATCACATCTAATTAAAATCTAACAAAAATAAAGTTTAAAATATTAATAAAGAAAAAATACACCTTGATTTTTTTTAATAAAATACTACTTATATTCTTAATTTTTTATTAATAAAACTCTAATTAAACACTAATTACATTCTTAATTAGTTTTAATTTAAATTTATAATATTTTTAATTAATTTAACAAAAAATTAAACATTAATCGGTATTTCTTTAAACAAAAAACAATTGAAAAGTTGTCTCTTATGCCCTCTCAAATATTTTTTTACCATACGGAGCCAAAAGAAAAAAAATAAAAAAGTACCTTTAGTGACGACATCCATCGTCGCTAAAGATCACATCAGTTTTTTTTTTTTTTTTTCTCTTTAGAGCCAAAAATTTAATTAGAAACAAAATAATATACCTTTAACGACGACACACAACGCGGGAAATTTTGGTTTTTGAAGACAATTAAAAAAAGGGAAAAGAAAAAGAAAAATCTTTTAGTGACGATGTTTTCAACAACTAACGTTGCAAAAAAGTCAAATTAAGAGGAAAAAGAATGATTTTTTTTGTCCTTTTGTGTCCTTTAGCGACGATATAGGTGTCGTCGCTAAAAACATCGTCCTAATTCTTTTTTCTTGTAGTGGTTGCACTTAGAACATCAAAGAGGATGGGCTTTTACTTTTGGGCCTTTTGTGCTTGAATAATACTTTTAGATCTAACGATGGTTTAGCAATTAAAGTTTTTGACATGAGTTCACATATGTGCAATTGGAGTTCAACAACAAAAATGAAGTTTGTTGGTTTCTCTGCCATAAGGATAGTGTCTGGTCTAAGTGGCTTAACCGGCTTCATCGCTAGAATTCGAGAAGTGTGTATGAAGACCTTCTACTTATAATAAAAGTTTGATGTTCTTAGAGGGGACGATATAGGTTGGGCGTTATTGGGCCCATTATCCGACTCGCCATTAAAGTTACTATATGACGTGTTAAGTTATAGAGTTGAGTGACGAACGGATGGCTGCGTCGTGATAGTGGTAATGCACCTTTTATGTTTAATTTTTTTCTTTTTTGCCTTAAATAATCATGATTATAGGAAAATGTAGGCCTATTAATGATTGATGAATAAGTTATAACCTCGTAAGTTTTTGGTGAAATGACCCTTTGTAACTGTGCTGATATGGTACTGGTGGCAGA
Organism: Logfia minima; assembly: GCA_963921325.1. Taxonomy (NCBI): domain Eukaryota; kingdom Viridiplantae; phylum Streptophyta; class Magnoliopsida; order Asterales; family Asteraceae; genus Logfia; species Logfia minima. The sequence goes on along the minus strand of OY992763.1, from coordinate 24,789,252 downwards.
TGAAGATGAAGTTGAGTTACTACAATATGTGATGTGCTCTTATGTATTCTTCAAAAGGGTTAATAGACAATTTGATGAACGTACTTTGCGTGAATGTTCAATTTCATGAACCAACTTTTTTTTTGTAATAATTGGATTAACGTACTATACGGGTTATTCATTCAGGTAAACATTCTAATCAAAGTTGTTCAATTACATGAATTCGGTGACTGAATACCGAAAATCAACAAGTTACTATGTACATGTGTGTGCCAACTAATTTCCACGTAAGCCAACAGAGTCTACGTCCTTTAATTAGTGTCACGTCAGTTTAATTAGGGTTTAAAGCCACCATCTAGTGTTTGATTTCTGATTTCTGAATGTGGAGAACAAGGAAAATTGGACCTGGTTCATGAAGTGTTTGAATTCTGATTTGGGATTTGTTGGTGGTGAACATTTGACTATCATTTCTTATCAGCATAAGGTAAAAATGGCACACACGTGTACATAGTAACTTGTTGATTTTCGGTATTCAGTCACCGAATTCATGTAATTGAACAACTTTCATTAGAATGTTTACCTAAATGAACAACCCGTATAGTCCGTTCATCCAATTGTTACGAAAAAAAGTTAGTTCATAAAATTGAACATTCACGCAAAATACATTCATCCAATTGTCTATTAACCCTATTCAAAATCGTTAAACAATAAGGGAGGGTCATAATACCTATAACGGTAGAACTATCACACAATCTGATACGTAGAGAATTAATTTGTCCATCAAACATCAATGTAACAAGATTAATCTCCTAGAATCAGAGTCTAGCGAGGACATATTCGAGTGGCCCGGATTTATCTAAGAACGAGGGGAAAAAAAAGCTAAGGCATTTTGTGGTTGATGTCTTGATGATGCTTCTAAAAAAATTGTATTTGCCGATAGGCCTTCCCCTTGGTCCCATAGTAGACCTTCTGGCTTCGGCGAGCAAGAATCGTCCTCCAAACGCCGATCTTTTTCCTCCTTCTTGATTTCGTTTTTTCCTTCTTCGGTTGTGCTTTTTTCCATATGTCGGCTGATATGTCTCGTCCGTGTAGCATGAGCGTAGGGTTTTGATTGAAGTGTAAAATGTTGAGCAAAATAATTTTTTTTCTTCTTCTATTGGGCCCACAATTTTTTAAATAGGGGTTTTTTTTATGTTATGTATTGAGTTTACCGATGAAATGAATTTTATTTTTAACGAAATGTATCTTTATTTAGTCAAGAAAAAAAAAAAGGTGACGGTGTAAGTGGTTGAGAGTGGATTCCTAGCGAGTACAAAGTAGTTGCGTTGAAAAAGTAGCGAAAATTAAATTTAAAGTTGGATTGATGTGTCAAGGTGGTTGTATTTGACATAGTGGTAGTAGTGGTGATAATCCGTTATAATTTGTGGTGTCCTGTTAGCACAACTATCATTTCTAAGACTAACAATAGTGGAATTTGCACGATTACTCGTTACTAACAACTGAGATTCACTTTTTTGAAGAAAATATTTATTTTTGTTGATACTGAAGAAAAGCGCAAAAGTAATCAACAAGTTTGGAGCTCACAAAATTTCCGTGCTCATTTTGTGATATCCATGACGACTAACTTTGAGGACTAAATGCACGATGTGCGTGGTGGTTCCGTGCTCCCATGGATCCCACCATGAATGCATTGCAAGTGATCTAACGATGATACGTGGTCGTCTGATAGGGAAACATGTATCAATTTTCCCGTGATGAATCTCTTGATGCTGACGGAATAAGTTGTTCTGTTCTTAAGCTTTGCTCAAACATGAGATTTTTTCTTGGTGTTGTTTTGAAATGTAAGATGTGGTGTCAGTTTTAATTGGTGCATCGGCAGGTCTTCTTGTTACCTTGTTTTTTCAAATGAAATGTTATTTGCCGTTAAAGAATCCCTATCCCTATTTGTATAAAAATAAAATACGATACCTTACTAGTTAATTACATTAATAAATAACAACGAAAATAAGAGAATTAATCAACATCAAACATTTAACGTTATCACATCAACTGATCTACTCTATCATCTTCACATGCAACTTCACAAATAAAATTTCAAATAATTCCTCTTTCATGTTATCTATATGAAACGAAAAAAAAGAACGTCAAACTCGCACAAAGAAAATACTTAATTCGGGACCGCTATTACCATCCGGATTCATCATGTAATATGTCTCCGAATTATTTGATCCAATGACTCGTTCAAAATGTGCACGCATGTACGTTAATTCTCCATCTGTCGATGAACCAATGACAGCATTAATATCACTTTCATTTTTGTTATCATTGTTGTTTTCGATATCACCGCCAGAAGCTGGAAGAACTCCAGCTCCCATAGATATTGCATGCAACAACTGCATGACGTATAAATCATCATCTGTAGGCTCTCTTTTTACGCCATACCCCATTTTTCGACCATTACAATACATTGTCCATATCGGCTCATCAGCAAGTTTGGTTTTCCCACCTCGTTTCTCACATTCTAATGCGATTCTAACGATCCCTAACCCCATTTCTTGTAGTAGTTTCCCAGTTGGAATTGAGAGTTCTAGTAAAAGCAGAGGCAAACACCTTGGGTTTTCTTGAATTGCTAAGTTGATTCGTGTTTTTCGGTACCCAAAAAGGGTTCCAGTCATTCGGGTCCCACCATGGATGTGATTGTTGTCATGATGTTGGCTGTGAAGGGACACTGGGAATTTACATGCTGCTGGAGTTATGATGGGGAATGATCGAAAAACAGAGCGAACACGACGAAAGATTTTCGTTGACTTTGATGGGTTTTTTCTTGGCGATGATGGTTGAAGGGATACTCCTCCCGGTGATCGGGACTGGGAGGATGACAGTGATGATGAAACAGCTGGCGGTGGTTCTTTTAGGCCGGCCATATATGAAATTCAAAGGTTTTATTTTCTTATTTTGTTTTGGTTTGATAAGATATTGTGGTGGGAATGAATTCAAGTATATAGAAACTTGAAAGGTGAGTTGTGTGGGATGCACGTTTTTTGGTATCTTTTAGAAAAATATTATAATGGCCGGGTTTGATCACCAATTATCCGTGTATAACTTCATTGACTTCATTTCAGTAAATCCATTTCTTTTAGATAAACTCCTTTGAATTAAGTTCAAATAAGAATGTATTAGTGTTGTGAGAATGAAAGAATGATTAATAGCCATTGGATCTATCAAATGAATGATTTAGATTAATACATCAAATTTGTTAAACACAATTAAGTTTTTAAAGAATTTGAGCAGAAGGGTATTATGGTAGTTTTAGCATTTATTTTATTTTATCCGTTTCTTTTATTCAAATAAGAACAAGATGCAACATCTCTTTCCCATCACTTTCTCCCTCAAAAACCCTAACTCATAAACATCAAAAAAACATCGATTTCGTGGTTGATTCTTTAAATATTTGTTATTAGTCATCATTTTATACAATCACAGTAATTCGATTCGTCATTTTCACGGTTTACTTTCATCTATTTCGTTCGTCAAAACCCTAGCTTTCAAATCGCACATTATAAACCCAAAACACTTTGAGTCGTTTGTTCTAATGGATATTCTAGAGGAGATTACACTTTCAGGACCATCAAAATCACCTATTCAAGCTACTCAACGTAGATACATTCCACTTGGTAAGTTTTTGTAACATTTGTCTATTTTTTATACTAGTAAGTTTTTGTAACTTTTGTTTACAGTATGTATGTATTTCTTTGTTAGTTTTGTTGGTGATTTGAGAGATTCAATGGCAAACAATATTAATAATGAATTAAAACTTGAGAAAATTAATAATGCACATAAGGTGTTCGATAAAATGTCAATCACATGTGATACTACAAATTTGTTTTTACATGTTTATAAGAGTATGTATGTATTTGAGTATTAGTGTTGTGTTTGGTAGGTTGATAGTTTTTTGTTTTTGATTATAATAAGTTGTGTAAAGTATGTATTTTGTTTATTTTTTATTAGCACAGTAACACATGTGTTACAAACTAACAGTAACACATATGTTACTAAGTAGTAACACATTTGTAAAATGTTACTAACACATACGTTGTTGAGTAGTAGCACATGTAATTAGCAAGTAACACATGTGTTACTGGAGTATAATGTGTTACTTGCTACTAAGACATGTGTTGCAGACCCAAGTAACACATGTGTTACTGGGTTCTAACACATGTGTTACATGAGTATAATGTGTTAGTCTCTTCCAAATGTTTTAATGGGTTCTAACACATGTGTTATATTAATAGTAGCACATGTGTTAGTAGTCAGAAACACATCTTATACGGATAGTAACACATATGTTAGTAGCCAGAAACACACTCTAACACATTTGTTTGTAGCCTAATGTGTTAGTAATCGTTAACACGTGTATTAGTAGCTAGTAACACATGTGTTGGTGTCTGCAAATACATGTGTTATTATCCAGTAACACATGTGTTAAAATCTAGTTACACATGTGTTACCTTATGAAGCAAGTAAAGCATGCGCTATTAGTTACTTACATATGTTTTACCTTATGCTAACACATGTGTTACCTTATGCTAATACATGTGTTACATTATACTAACACATGTGTTAGTAGATTTTCATCATAAGTTATACTAATAACACATGTGTTAAAGGATACTAACACATGTTTTTATAGCCACTAACACATGTGTTTGTAGCCACTAACACATGTGTTAGTGACTTTTAACACATCATGTAATAACGTACTAAATGTTTATACTATTTTATAATTGTGCTTGATTATCATTATATATTTGATGTTTTCTTTTTATGTTTTTGCAGTAAATAAAGAAGGTACTTCTGTGGTACCTAAAATATCAAGTCCAACAATTGCTGAGAGACTCAATGAAATTTGGAAAGATGCGAGAAATTTTGATGAAATTTTCACATGCACACACACAAGTGATATAAAGAAGATGATCATTTTTGTATAATATCAAGTAGCTACATAGATCGCATTTAAGTCTTTGTTGAATAGTAGATTGCACAGTTAATGTTGAAGAAATTTGTTACTATTTTCTATTTTTGTTACATTTTGATCTATATTATTTTAAGTAGGTATCTGTAGGTTTTTAGAACATTTTCATTAGAATAGGCTCATTTAAAATGTTGAATATATAATTTCTTTAGATCTATTCAAATTATCTTTGTTTTTTAAGGTTTTCAAAACATTTTTGTTGATGTTTTTTTTGTTCAAATGCTCATGTTTGCCTTTAAGAAACATAAGAGTTGGTAAAAGTAATACATGTGTTACCAACGAGTATATTGTCCAGTAACATATGTGAAACCAGAAAGTAACACATATGTTACTAGTTGGTAACACAGGTGTTACCAGTGAGTATACTACCAAGTAAGAGATGTGACACTAGCAAGTAATATATCTGTCACCAGTAACTATACTACGTACAAGTAACACATGTGTTACTAGTGAGTATACGATCTAGTAATACATTTGACACAAGCAAATAACACATATGTTACCATAAGTAACACATGTTATACTATCCAGTAACACATGTGTTACCAGCTAGTAACACATATGTTATCAGTGAGTAACACATGTGTTAATAGCCACTATGTGTTAGTAGCTACTAACACATGTGTTAATAGATATAAAAACATGTTAGCAGAGAGTAACACATGTGTTAACAGAGAATAGCACAAGTAATTGTGAGTAACACCTATTAACACATGTGTTAGTTACATTTAGCAGAGAGTAAAACATGTGTTATCTGATAGTAACACATGTGTTATCTGATAGTTACACATGTGTTAGCATATATAAAAATATGTTAGCAGAGAGTAACACAAATAATTGTGACTAACATATATTAACACATGTGTTACTACTATTAAATAACACATGTGTTAGTAGCCACTAACACATGTGTTAGTAGCCACTAACACATGTGTTAGCAGATAGAAAAACATGTTAGCAGAGAGTAATACATGTGTTAGTAGAGAGTAACATAGAGAGTAACACATGTGTTAATAGAGAGTAACATGTGTGTTAGGGGCTACTATCAAAGGTTTCCAAGGCGAAACTTTGAGTAGGACTTTGTCACCTACTTGAAATTTCAAAGGTTTCCGACAGTTGTCGGCGTAACTTTTCTATCGGTCTCGTGCCGCTTTTAATCGGTTAACGACTTGAGATATCTTGTCTGTTGTGTGTTAGGGGCTACTATCAAAGGTTTCCAAGGCGATACTTTGAGTAGGACTTTGTCACCTACTTGAAATTTCAAAGGTTTCCGACAGTTGTCGGCGTAACTTTTCTGTCGGTCTCGTGCCGCTTTTAATCGGTTAACGACTTGAGATATCTTGTCTGTTGTTTCTTGGACAATCTCTGGACCAGAAATTTTCTTTGTCGCCCAACTCTGCCGAAAGAGTAGTGATCAGCACTTGCGTCCATACAACGCCTCAAATGGTGTCATATCGAGGCGAGTACCTAACACCTTTTGTAAAGATTGCCAGAATTGAGAGGTCAATCGGCTGTCTCTATCCGAGATAATAGATATAGGTACGCCATACCTAGAGACTACCCCTTTCCGATAGGTCCTAGTTAGTTTCTCCATCTTATCAGTTTCCTTGATGGCTAGAAAGTGGGCTGATTTTTTCAAACGATCAACAATCACCCATATCGTGTCAGCTCCAATTAATGTCTTTGGCAGCTTAATAATGAAATCCATTGTTATTTGTTCCCATTTCCACTGTGGCATTTCGGGTTGTAACAGAAGTCCTGGCGGGTTCTGATATTCGGCCTCGACCTTGGAACACGTCAGACACTTGCTAACGTAAGTGGCGATCTCTCTTTTCATGTTCGGCCACCAGTAGGATCCTTTTAGGTCGAGATAAATCTTATATAGCACGTGGGTGTATCAAGTAGTTGGACTTATGAGTTTCGTCTAGTACTAGCTTCCGGAGCTCCTCAACGCAAGCTAACCATACTCGGTATATGAAGTACAACGTTTCATCTTCCTTAGATTCAAGTGGGTTTTTCCATCCCTCGTAGGGATTCTCCTTTCAGACGTTTGGTGGTCAAAGCCACTCGTTGTGAGTCGCAAATTTGAGTAATGAGGTTCGTTTGGATGTTCATCCTTAAAGTACGAACTCTGAGATTTTTATCTCGTCGTTACTACTCAGAGCGTCTGCTACTACATTAGGTTTGCCCGGGTGATATTTGATCTCACCATCGAAATCGTTTAGTAACCCAACCCAACGTCGTTGCCTCATGTTGAGTTCTTTCTCATCGAAGATGTGCAGGACAAATTGGTTATAAGTGAAAATTGTACCCTTGGTACCATATAGATAGGGTCTCCCGATTTTCGGTGCATAACACGACTTCTCCTAATTCTAAGTCGTGAGTTGTAAAATTCTTCTCGTGAATCTTCAATTGACGAGAGGCGTAAGCAATGACCTTATCGTTTTGCATTAACATGTAGCCTATTCCTTGGAGCGAAGCATTGCAGTAAACATGAAGTTTTCTACCCCTTCGGGTAAGGATAGGATAAGCGCGGTACACAACTTTTGTTTTAAGAGTTCGAAAGCGGCTCCTTAAAATTGCATAGCCAACTCATGCATCTCTGATGGAGAAAGACGGTAGGGCGAGCGCGCGATCGGTGCGACTGGGTACCAGGTCGATACGGAGTTCGACTTGTCTCGGGGTCGGCTGTTCTGGCAAATCTTCAGGAACACTCTAAGATATTCACGTACAATCGGCATGTCGTCTATTCGTCGTTCCTCAGGTCTTTTCTCCTTGTATTACCAGGGTTTTGCCAGCCGGTAATGAAATTCGTAGTACTTACTCGAAACATAGAATTTCGGCACGATTTTTGGATAGCCAATCCATACTGATTACTATGTCGAACTTCGTTCTACAGGCAATAAGTCTATTTCAAGAGAATGACCCTCGAGAGTTAGGATACATCTTGGTATGGCTTATTTCGATTAAATTAGCTTGTCATTAGCTAGTTCTAGGGTACTCTTAGTATCTAATAATTTATGGGGCTCTATTGCCAATAGTGGTTCAAATTCCATAGACACAAGGTTTAAATCGGTACTAGAATTAAATAACACAAAGGTATGGTGACTGTTTTATAGGAACGTACCAGTGACGGTATTGGGGTCCAGGGGTGCCTCTTGTGCTCCAATCACGAATACTCGTCCACGAGCACGTCGGTTATTGCTATTGTTGTTGGTGAGATTCGGGCAATTGTTCCGATAATGGTTCGGGTTCCCACACTCGAAACACCCAATGTTTCGACGTTCATTAGCTTTATGAGCTCACTTGTTGTAGCTTCCACATCGATTACACAGGCCCTCATGGTGTCTTCCACATTTTATACACTTCAGAATATTTCCATTTAATTGTTCGGTCTGACGTGGTTGCCATGTATGTTATAGCGTTTTCTTGATGCTTATCAATCTTCTAATCATATCGACTGTTAGTCTCACCATTCCACTTACTTTTCTCTGTTCCTACACTTCTTCCTTCAGCTCTATTCAGTTCACTTTTTCCGGAACCAGTTTTCTTTGTCAGCGTTCCCATTCTTACGGCCTCATCAGTTATACTCTGGGTCACGCTTACATCACTCTTAAAAGTGGTTGGTTTTGATGATGTCACTAAGCTCATGATTTGGGGTACCAGTCCCCAAATGTACCTCTGAATCCGTTTGTATTCAGTAGTCACCATGTGAGGCACAAGGAGTGTAAGCTCTTGAAACCTAGTGGTGTAAGCAGTGACATCGGAGCCAATCATGGTTATGTTCCACAGCTCGGTCTCAATCTTTTGGAGTTCGCTACGAGGGCAAAACTCCTCTAGGATAATCGCTTTCAGTTCGCCCCAAGAGAGAGAGTTGGCGATTTCTCGCCCAAGAGTTTGAACTTAGGCATTCCACCAAATGCCTCGTCGGCTAACTTGCACGTAGCATACTTAACCATGCAGTCGGGTGAGCAATTGTCGATGTCCAATACAGATTCCATCTTTTCGATCCAGTGAACGATTCATATGCCACCTTCATTGCCGTGAAAGTTGTTCGGTTTACAAGCTATGAATGTTTTGTAAGAACACCCTCGTTGAGTATTCTCGGGTTCACCGGTTATGTTGGTTCGTTCCTCAACTCCATTTCTCCCAGTAACATTTCTCGTAGTTCCGCTGCCATTAACACCATTGTCGCGAACGCGACTTGCCGCGTATTAGGCAATGGCATCGGCCACTCGTCGAGCAACGAGTTCTTCAACTGATTCGGTGTTGGTGGGTCATGTGCTCCTCTGGCGAATAGGTGCGCATGCCGTTTTGGCGAATAGGTTTCACGTCCCATCGACCTCAGGAGTCGTGTCGGGCTTCATCGGGGTTAGTGGCGGTGATAACGGAAGTGTCTCGCTACCATTGTCATCGGAGGTCACTATAATGTGGGACGATAGGTTTTCGTATACATACGTGTCTTTGCTATCATAGTCGTGCTCCAACGGTTCCTCATCGATATCAATCACGAGGATAGAATATTTTCCAGACACGTTGTGACCATAGTTTTCGTACTATAAGGTATAAGTGATGCAAATGCATGAAATGAATGAATGTATGTTCGAGTCCAAGGCTATAGTCTAGGTCTCCAAGACTCCTAGTTCGCTATAACCAATGGCTCTGCTACCAATATGTCACACCCCAATAAAATCATGTCACGTTTAAGCAATGCAGAAGCACGCGGCGTGACAGGATCGCTCAACAATTAAATCGAGAGCATATGATTATCGCCAACATATATATTTAGGATGCCATAAAGTGTCAAAGTAACGGTTACAAAGTTATCGCGTTCACCAGAACATTAATTGGTTAACAAAACGATATAACTAACATTTAGTCATATTAAATAAGTCAATGATTTAAAAATAAATGGCATCATATTCGTCGTGATGAGTGTAGGTCCCAAAATGCATGCAAGTTCTTACGTCATGGTTAATTCCCTCAAAAACATATTTATAAATCGTCAACAAATTTGTTGAGTGAATTCATAGGTTTAAGACTCAATCCATTAAACCAAGCGGTTATTAATCATTTAGTAAAATCATAACGAGTCATCCATGGGCATACGTACAATGAAATATAGTTTGAATAACCGTTTATTGAATACCACGTGCCATCCACGACCAACAATCGTTAATTGAAAATCATGTGCCTTTAATAGGCTAGAATATCACGTGCCATCCCTGGTCAACTGTTTATTTAATATCATGTGTCATCAACGGGCTTGAATATCATGTGGTGCTATCACTGGCTCGTATATCGTGTGATGCCATCAAAGGGCTTGAATATCATATAGTGCCATCATAGGGCTTGAATGTCATGTGCCATCATAGGGTTTGAATATCATGTAGTGCAATCGACGGAAATTAATTATCACGGGAACTCAATAACTTATAAGGAGTTGTTAGTCAAATAGTATCGTATGCAAAACGGTTTCTTAGTATGCAAAACAGTTTCATGGTATGCAAAACATTTCATCGTAAGAAAATCAGTTTCACATGTTTTTCACCCCAACTTTAGAAAGTAGTAAAAGCAGTAAAATAGGGGCTGTGAACTCACCTGTGAGTTGCGTGAGTGCTAGCGTTTTAAAAGTAAGAATCTGCCCAAAATAGCCTCCTAGCGCTCTACACTCATGAGGTCGTTTGTATAAGTATATAGCTAACCGCTCATCTATGCTTGAATAAGTAGATGACAACGTGCACATCAATGTTCGTAAAAGTATATGGCTACCCGTACATCTATGTAAGTAGAGGGCTACCCACCCATTTATGCTAGTTGTTCACTCAAGTAGTAGGTTGAAAATGTATTTCGTTTTCGAAAGGTGTATGACCCGTTGGTGATAGTTTTATAAGTAATAGTTCTCAAAATATTAGTGTTCTCGTATTGTTTCATACTTATACTCATATGTTTTTATATTTCTAAGCAAGTTGGTAGGCTTTATAATGCTAGACCGAGGCTTAACGGTAGAATCTGTATCTGGGTCTGAACTTTGAGTCTGTACTCTGAGTCTGTATTCTGAGTCTGTAATGTACAGTAAACCCAAGCGCGTAGACCTAGTCTTGTGTTCGTCAGAGTTTGTGTTCGTTAGAGTCTGTGTTCGTCAGAGTCAGTGCTCGTCAGAATCTGGTGCTCGTCAGAGTATGTCCTCATCTAAGTCTGGTGCTCGTCAAAGTCGGTGTTCGTTAGAGTCTGTATTCGTTTGAGTCTGGTGTTGGTCTGATTCTGTCCTTAGTAAACCCAAGCGGGTAGACCTAGTATGTACTCGTTTGAGTCTAGTACTCAACTGAGTCTGGTGCAGGTCTGAGTCTGTCCCCTTTTTGACTCTTCGTGTGATATTATTTTGACTAGTCAAATGGATCTATTTTGTTACGAAATTTTTATCACGTATCCTTACATGTCTTAGGTTTAATTAAAAGTAAGATTTATCATTTTTGGACATGTTTAAGGGGTTCAAAACTATTTATTAGTACACAAAGGTCCAGCAACTACTTTTCTGGATAGTTGTTCAGAAAAATGTTCGTTGACTGACTTAGACTCATCTTCTCCAAACTTGTCTATACAAATTTTAAAGCTTAGACAAAACGTGATCTTTAGGAAAAAGAATCATGTCTTTTGTATCACTTGTAATCCTTGAATTTAAACTATTTATGGCATTCTAAGTATATGTTTGTGATAATCATATGCTCTCGATTTAATTTTCGAATCGATCCCTGTCACGCCAACTGCTTCCGCATGGCTTAAACGTGACATGATTTTATTGGGGTGTGACACATACCGAAGACATCTAATCAATATAATTTCAAAATCACAAAATCGTGGTGTGATGATCAATTAATGATCAAAGTTTTGGCACATGCTGAAATCTGCACTGAGTGTTATAGCATAAAATTTCTCCTATAATCCACCAGAGCCGGATGGATCTACCACGGTAGCCACCTTCCAAAATTTATGAGAGGGTTGGTGGAGATTAAAGTGTAGATCAGCATACTTTCAATCATGCCAAATGATAATGAGGGACGAGTTGAAAAATGTGAGAGGTTAAGTGAGGAGTATGTGATAGGGTTAAAAGAAAAAGAAAACCCTTACCAAACTGACTAAATCGCCAGGTTGCCACATCTACTATCGAATTTCATTCGTTGATTTCTGCTATTGAAGAAGACATCATAGACCCAGTGATGCAATGCACATTACCCTCCTAGTCACTCAAGTACTTCTTAAAAAGTCGTTGTTTCAATTTCTCACTGAGATTTAGCACATAATCTATAGACATCTCGTTCGGAGATTGTTAATATTGAAACAAGCGGATAATTTGCTCCAGTCCCTGACTTCATGTCATGCACCTATTGAGTCTAAAGCCAAAATGATATAAAAATATTGTTAAGACACTAGTGTATTTTAACACTCCATGTCTATGTGACATTATGCATGTCTATGTGACAATGCCGGAACATTTATAATGCTACCTAAAATGGTATTCCACAATGATTGAATAGAAATCCTACCAATGCTAAGATCAACGCCAACATTGAAAGTAGGTCACTTAAATTGATTCATTTCATGTTTCAATTAGTGTGTTAACCGGTAATCTATGTGATCCAGGAGTTATAGTGTTTTCAGAAATTTGTTTTCTACAAATACAAACAACTTTTCCTTGATTTACTCAAGTAAATAGTTGTGTTACCCAAATGGTTACGAAAATTGATGTTTCGCTAAGATGAAGAGATTATTGATTTAAGGGGGAGCAAGTAAGGATTCAAAAAGGGTTCAATTAGAAAATGAAAGCTCTAGAAGATTAATATTCATTTGAGGGGGAGCAAGAGAAAAGAAGCTTCAGGAGTGTTAAAAGAAATATCAAGATTGTAAAGATAAATTCATATATCTTTCATACATCAAAGAGTTCAAGCAAAGGAAGCTCAAAGAGTTCATTCAAAGAAAAATCAAAGAGGTTTAAAGCAAGAAAATAAAAGGGTTTAAAGTAGAAGAATCAAAGAGACTCTTGAGAAATACTCTCAACAGCTCGTTCAAGAAAAGAAAGTATTTTATAAGATGTATCCAAGAGCTAAACTACGAAGACAAAGAGAGTCTGTATATTCGAAAAATCTGTTCAAAATACAACATGCTAAATCCTAGGGGGAGATTGTTAGAAATATAAAATAGGATTTGCATTTGTATAAGTCTGCGACAATGTAACTTCGAAAATATTGGATTGTAGCAGAGTGCGAAAGTTATATACTGTCGCAGTGATAGAGACTATCGCAGTAATCTGCAATTGTGGAGATATATTGCTTAGAGCTTAATCATGTGTTTAGCACATATAGTATAAATAAGTTGCTAAGCTTTCATTTGTATCACAAGACTTGTAATATTCATTTGTGTTCTTAATAGAAAATTCATTCTAGCAAAACTCTCTCAACTATCATCATACATTGGCTTTAATATTTGTTAACATAAGTTGTGGGATGATGTTTGTTAAAGTTAAAGCAATGGAAACGTCTTTTAACATTTTTGGATTTTATTGTCTTAAATACGTGTGGTGTAAACACTAGATTCCCAACTAATTGATTTATAGGTTAGCATGTCACCTCGAACTAGGTTTTGGTGATTCTGATTAGAGTGGTCATGCTCAACTTTCAACACTGCCTATTATAGAACGAGTGAGTAGACCTACTCAGAGTTCGATCGTTTTTAACATCACAAGAGTACTTAATCTAATAATCATTTAAGAACAAGACTTTGTTTGGTGTTTTGAATTACTTTTTATGAATGGTTTTGATAGACAAACTAGAACACTTAATGATTCTTCATCTTCCTTTTTAAGATTTATAAGCTAAGTTTGTATTTTAGCACTTTAAAATTCTATTAATGATTCAAACCCAGCTCTCACTTAAAACTTCCTAATAAATCCCTTAATAATCCATAATGTACTTCGCTTATCGTGTTTCCACAACTTGAAACCTTGACTCTGTTAAAAGAAAACGTCATGTAGTAATTCACCATGTACTTTATTGTTTAACAGTATTTTCATGGCTTCCTACTTTGACTATAGTTTTGACACAGATAATTAATTACATTTTATTAATGTCTTAATAAAAAGGTTTTAATCACGTTTATTGGTGGAAATGCGATAGTTGATGATAAGGTTTAAAATAATAGATAGAAAGCATATTCGAAACATCCGGTTTCCACTTAAATACACGCTAATCATGGCAAGTCCTAGCTCTAGCATAATCAAAATGACAATACCAAACATTTTAATTTAATAGATAAAGGAAATAAAATAATTGTAGATTAGGACGTAGCCAAAATATTCTTGAATTACATCTTGAGACTATGAGAGCTCTCCAAAATATTACAATGATTTTCCACCAACTAAGAATTAAACTCTAACTAATTAATCTGGAGAGCGAAAGTTATAGAGACAAGTAGTATGTGAAAATAAAGAAAGTAAATGAAAAATTAGGTGTGATTTGGAAGTTGGTGGAATTGGTTATTTATAGATGAAGCTGGTTGCTCGTATTTAACATTTTGGTTATCCTAAAATCATCAAAATCACACTTGTATGCTCACTCCCATCCCAAAACTCAATTTACGTCGATACGGTCAACCGAACACCAACTGTATACGGTTGGTTCTAATCAGGTGTGCAAGTCATGGTTCTTTGTGTGCGGAGTCATTGATCGTCTTCATTGTTTTTCGCTCTAGTTTCTTTGTTATTCTTTCATTTTTAGCAATTCATTTTGCATTGTCTACTAATCTCCTAATTAACAAAAGAAGGAAAATAAATGCATTATTTGAATACTTATGCTAATTATTTGACTATAATGAATAACATAATGTATGTAAAAATGTGTTTTTTATACGTTATCAAGATCACTTGCAAATAATGAAGATTTTGTGACATTAAGGAAGTGAAAGGTGTCATTTTTTTTTGTTAGAAGGAATAAATTTTTTGCCATAAACCATTAATTTTGAATATGTATAACACCATTAACTACATATGTAACATCGGCAAAACATGAGTGATGGCAAATGATTAACTTTTGAAGGTGTACAAATTGTCACTATTCAAGTATCTTAGCATCTCTAATCTATTAAACAAGATATTGATTTGCACATCATAAATGATACATATAATATTTCATCACTTATATTAGTTGTATTGTATATGTGCTTTAATTATGTTGTACATGTGCAAATTTGATGGTGTATAATCACCATATATTAAACATTGAGGTTACAATATATGTTTCTAACAATATCTAACTAAAGTTCTCCAAAAAAAATGATGAAATTTACACTCTAGTTTATATACCTTCTTACTTCTATATAATAAACCATTCGAAATTCTTTAAAGAATAGGTTGTTCTTGACTTTTACTATTAGAACTGGTGTGTTCCCTCTCGTATTTGAAGAAATAGGCCTTCCTCATTTTCAAATTGAGGACTTAACCAATCAATTTAAAAATGAGGACCCAAAAATCAAAGAGGCCTGCCATTTTTGTAAATAGTTAACGAGGACTTGTCCTCCGTCATATCATTTTTGTCAATTTGTAAACAATAAGCAAGTCATTATCCTAATATTTTCAAAAGATT
The DNA here is from genome assembly GCA_963921325.1 of Logfia minima. Taxonomy (NCBI): domain Eukaryota; kingdom Viridiplantae; phylum Streptophyta; class Magnoliopsida; order Asterales; family Asteraceae; genus Logfia; species Logfia minima. Next base: position 24,773,607 of record OY992763.1, on the reverse strand, counting down.
TAATAGATCCTCAACTTCGAATTGAGTAGTATAGGTCTAGTCCCATCACAACACCACCTATCAGGGTTTTTCGAGTAAAATAATTCAATATCCCACTGTGCATTAGGGTTTTCCGAGTAAGTAATTCGATCACCCACTACGTGTTGAGTATTATTGACTATAATATCATCCATTAAGTCCCCCAGAACTCGACGAGTTGTGAATAAAAAAATATGATACAAGTAATGCAACCTCCTAATGAGTCAGGTAATAGTGATCCACCTATTAGGGAAAATTGTACACCAAAAATTGTACTACATTTAGTGAGTTGGTTGGAGTTCAAGTTTTACACTAAAACATTAGATTTGGTGTTTTGGTACTGTTGGTGCATGTTTTGTGACAACAGCTTCTAGTTTGTAATAGTTAAGTTTAGAAGTCATTTTGGTTAATCGTTGTAATCGTTAACTTAAGTTTTGTATGTGTATTTTGTAGGTTCGTACGAACTTGTAGGTTCGTACGAACTTGTAGGTTCGTACGAACTTAGAAAGTGCCTAAGTTCGTACGAACTTAGTTGCCTATATATACACATGTCCGAATATTTCAGAAGGAGAGGTTTTTGAGAGTTAGGTTCGGAGTTATAAGTTCGAATATATTGTGTAAGGTCGAATATTCAATAAAACTGATTTTTACCCATTTGTTTTACTCGTTTACTTATCATTTATGTTTATGTGAGGACTCCGCACTCGTATAAACGTGTTTACCCCATAGATCCGAGCCCCAAGGGGACTTACAAGTGGTATCAGAGCCTTTAAACAATTCGTTTTTGGTTCGGGGTAAAGAAAAGATAAAGAAACGAGTGATTACAAGAGATTTGGAAGTTAGGTTGTTGTTTTAAGCTTCCATAGTTGTATATTATCACTTAGTGTTGAAGGTATTCGAAGTTGCAGGTTGAATCGAACCCAGATCTGAAAATTCAGATCTGAGTTTTTTTCAACAGCAGATCGTACGAACCTAGAAAGGTACGTACGAACTTACCCAGAATAGCCTTCGAACTTACAGCTCTAAGTGAGCTGTAAGTTCGTACGAACCTACCCCTTCGAAGTTAGTTTTTGTTCGAACATACTAACTTCGTACGAACTTAACCTTCTTAAGTTCGATATAACAAAAGGAAACAAAAAAAAAAGGTTCGCGTAAAATTTTCTTTCTCAAAAATTTGAATTTAGGCTTACCATTGTTTAACTTTGGTTTGAGAAATTTAAATTTTACTCGGAAAAGTTTCGCGCATTTTTGGTGGGAAATCTGTGTTGTGAGTGAACTTAACTTTAGTTAACTTCACCAAGTTCGTATACTTTCTTTCAAGATGTCAAATGTGAACAAGCTGATACAAATGGATCATGAAGTGGGTAAAGCTACTTCACCACCAAAGCTTTTAGCTGAAGATTACTTCGAGTGGAAAGATAGATTTGAATCATATGTAAAATTCAATGACATCAATATGTGGATCTGTATAAGTGAAGGGTATGATACTCCTTCTTATGAATTCGAAGGGAAGCATAGGTTTTATTCGTACGAAAGGATGAAGGAAGCAGACAAAAGGATGTATGAAGCAGAGAACAAGGCGTTGTCTACTATCATCAAGTGTCTTCCTCATGAAATTAAACATACCTTCAAACAACGTTACCACTTTTCTAGAGAGTTCTGGGTAGCTTTGGAGAAAAGATTCGGTGGTAGTGAACAGATCAAAGAGAGTAGAGCTGAATCATATCAAGGGACGTCTACTAGTGATCAATACTCAGGGAATAGTACATATTCCAGAGCCTTGGTTACTCAAACACGTGATAGTTCATATGATTGGAGTACACCCTGTTGATGAGCCTCAGGAATTCGTGACCAAAATTGATGAGGCAGATCAAAAGGATGCTAATGAGAAGAAGACTGAGAGAGAGTTACCTGCTTCAAAGACCAAGGTTATAAGATTGGAGTCAACTGATACTATGAGTACAAAGGACTTCATTTCATATATGGCCAACATGGATGCTGAGAAGCATAAGGCTATGATAAACTTAGACTCTGTAGTTAATGCTTGTGTTTTATGTACTAACTTTGCAGAGCAGGCTGAGAATTTGATTGAATCATCTAATATGATGACGGCTCAGCTAAATGTTTTAAAAGAAGAAAACACAATCTTAAAACTTAGAAACTATGAGTTAGTTAATAAAGCTAAATCCGATAAAGAGGATTTAAAAGTTTTAAAAGACAAAGTGAACGAGTAGAGTCAAATAATTGACTTAGCTCGTGAGCATGCTTTGGATTTAACTAAAGAGTCTTCAAATAAGAAAAAAGAACTAGCAGACACTAAGGTTAGGATTGTAGATCTTATTAGAAAACTAGAACTAAGAAGATTTTCAATCGAAACTTTAGATAATCTACTAAGTGTTCAGAAACAGCCCAGTGATTACAGGGGAATGGGTTAGACTGAGACCCCTCCTCCATTTAATCATAATTATAATTCTACATATGATGAAACTGAGCTGTCAACTGTCAATGACTCTTTCAATCAATCAGCAGTCCCTGGGTTAATACAATTAGTTAAGTCAGAGAGACCTGTGTTAGGGACCAATGAAGAGTCAAAAACTAAAATTGAGTTTGTTAGACCTAAAATAGAAGATTTTAAGGATAAAAATGAAAAAGGTAAACAAACTGAATTGGAACACCAAGCAATTCTCAAGGCTCAAAAGAAAGCCTGGGAGAAGCGTTCGTGCTTCACATGCCATCAAAAAGGACATATAGCAAGTGTGTGTCCATATAAGAAATCAAGAGTTTCTACAATTGATAGTCCAAGGAGCAGTTCTCCTGAAACGGGAAGCTCAAGTAGAGAATCAATTCGGTCAAAACCTTCGAGAAGTTTTAACAACCCCAACAAAAGTTTCTCTAACCAGGGTAGTAGTAATAAGAATTTTCATAATTCGAATTATAGTTATAAATCTAGGGTTAGATATTCTTCAAACCAAGGGCCAGTCAATCAGAGACTTTTCCAAAAGTCGCCGGATAGAAGGTTTAGTGGTAGCTCCTCCCATTCCCCAACAAGTGAAAATTTTAGAGTATCCAAGTCACCTGAAAGGCGAGATGGATATCTGAAGGAATTTACAATTGTTGATGAGAATGGTCGACCCAAGTCCGTGGTGGCTTGGGTCCCCCTTAGTAACTAATGATTTTTATCTAGGGTGCAGAAACACATACTTCAGAGGCTACAAGTTCAGCAGAAAACGTAGCGGTTGAGGGGGAGATAAGATCAAATATGGGATGATAATCTAGCTGATTTGTATGGTAAGGCTTTTGATAAATCAAGTTTTGAGTTGTTAATCCTCATAACTGGAATAACAATTCATGAGTGACATATCTCCCTTAAGAACTTTTATCTATCTTTATTTCTTAGGATTTTTAGTTAGTTTGGAAAAGCTATAAAAATACGAGTGTCACTCTAATGACGCGAAGAAATGACGAAAACATTACCCATGTCTAGAACATTTTTATATGTGTGACTTTTAGATGTAGTACATACATAGTAAAAAGTACTTTAAATATAAACGTAACTAATAGCTTCATCATACGATGTATTGGTAGGCATACGACATAACGGTTTTCAAGTACCTATTAAACCTTAAATAATACGATTATTATTTGCAATCTCTATTTTGATGTATGACATTAAGTCTTAATTCTTAGGAGATAGATTATACCTGAATACATGTTTTTGGATAAATAAAAACCATTTCATCTGGGGGGTTCACTGACTGTTTCTTTTGCTACATCTTGAAACATGTTGACCTAGACTCAGTCAGTGTATCCTAAAAATAGAGCAAACTCGACCAAGAAACAAGAATACCGTTTTCAAGGTCTCTAGTCAAACTATGTCGCTTTGTTGTACGAAAGTGCAGACCTGTCACCTCTGGTTTGATTTTAGATTTGTTCGGCTCTAACCCTAGTCTAGTCTCTTCACATGTACAAAAGTAAATTGCTCTTAATATAAATGACTTGACTTTAGAGATGAATTTAAATTTAAAACATCCGATTCATGGAATTCTGGACTTTCTTGATTCTAAGGGTATATCAAATGTGAGATACATAGTTAATCGTGAACAATAACAAACATTGTACTTGAAAATTCTGAGTGTTGACTGCTTAAGTGGACAACAATACCGATAATCGTCTTGAACTATAGTTACATACATAATAACCAAGGAATACAATAATTCCTACTGTGTATAGTCTACATTATGGCTAATATGATCTTCGTAACAGTGACTCTCACAAAAAGAATGTGCTTTTTAATATGAATAATTTCATATTTGTTTGTTTATATTTATTTATTTTTCATTTTAAATTGTACAAATTTAAGTTCTTACAAAATGGGGAGATAATTAGTTTTGATTGTTTATCTATACGATTGGACAAACAACTCGAATGTGATTTATTCAAAGCCTAGGTATAACCAAGCATTGAAACTAGAAGATCTAAATTCGAGGAGGATATAGGGGGTTTACGTGTAAACAGACCGAAAGTGATGAAAGTGATGATGACGATGATATTCCACAAAGTTGGATGAATCTAGATCTAATAAAACTTGGATCTCACTCAGGGTCTCGCTTTACTACGGATAAATGCAAATATAAGTTAAATGAAGATGACGATTATGAATTGCAAGATGATGATGCTGATTCTGGTAATGATACTAACTAGACGGTCCAACAAGAAGACAGTCTAGTGGAGTTGTCATTAGTGAGCCGACTGCCTAATCCATAACCATCACCACCTACACATTACAACAACAATTCCAACAACACCTATTACAACTATTTCACCACAACGAGATAAATGCCTTGTTGAAGAGCGCAGCAGCTTAGGGGGAGAAGCCTGGCAGGGGGTGAAGACTAGTTGTAAAGAGGATGTGTTGTGACAGAGACAGAGACGATGATCACAGTGACCAAACAATTTGAGCTGCCTAGCTCTTCAACTGGAAGACTTGGTATGCTTGCATAGGTTAAGGGTGAGTCTAGTCAATCTAACAAAGACAGATATATAGTGATAAATCTGAGTTAGAGAATACCTACAGAAGTCTAGTTCAGAAAATGAAGAAATGTCTGAAAGTGAATCGTAGTGATAGACCGAGAGGAGTTAAAATCTGAAAAAAGATGAAATTCCTAAAGGTGACTCGGAAGCTACAAGAGTTGTTGAGGGTGTATGACATGATCTGATCAAGATGTTAGAAGCTACAGAGATAGTTAGAGACATGAAGATTGAAGATGTCAGAGGGTAGTGAAGACTTTGTAGAAAAGGTGTTCTATGCAAGAAGACAAAAGAGCTTAACAAAATCAAGATCGAAGACAACTCAGGTGACAACATCTCGGGTGTAAACCAGAGCTATTGTCAAGAGGGAGTCTGTTGGTGCATCGAAACTAGAGCTATTGTCAAGGGGGAGTCTGTTGGTGCATGTTTTGTGACAACAGCTTCTAGTTTGTAATAGTTAGGTTTAGAAGTCATTTTGTTAATCGTTGTAATCGTTAACTTAAGTTTTGTATGTGTATTTTGTAGGTTCGTACGAACTTAGTAAATTCATATGAACTTAGTTGCCTATATATACACATGTCCGAATATTTCAGAAAGAGAAGTTTTTGAGAGTTAGGTTCGGAGTTGTAAGTTCGAATATACTGTGTAAGTTCGAATATTCAATAAAAGTGATTTTTACCCATTTGTTTTACTCGTTTACTTATCGTTTATGTTTATGTGAGGATCCGCACTCGTATAACCATGTTTACCCCATAGATCCGAGCCCCAAACGGACTTACAAGTGGTATCAGAGCCTTTAAACAATTCGTTTTTTGTTCGGGGTAAAGAAAAGATAAAGAAACAAGTGATTACAAGAGATTTGGAAGTTAGATTGTTGTTTTAAGCTTCCATAGTTGTATATTATCTTGGAGATGGTCTTACAATCTTCTTCTGAAGCATTATCACTCAACTTTGTGTTTAGAACATCGTATAAAAACTTCAAAGGAATTTGACCCTTTCGGAGTGAAGTTAGTTGTAGTTTAACGTCGAACATGACTTGACAAAACCATCACGTTTCTAATTGCATGAAACTACCCTTGTTTTGTCTAAACCGTATCAAGCATAAATCTTGAGGGTATTTTGTCCAGATCCGGGCTTGGAATTCCCAACTTTTCTGCATGTCGGATCTGGTCTTGGAAGGCCAGATTTTGTGTCTAGTTGCCGGATCCAGCCTTGCTATGAGGTTACGGCAACAACGTTTTTTTTTCTATGGCCAGATTTGGTCTAAGCAAAGTGGTCGTGGCAAATCACATTTTGTGTTTATGGCAGAAATTTTTCTAGGAAAATAGGTCTCGACAAACCACATCTTGTGTCCATAAGGCTGGATTTGTGGTGTCCAAGTCATGGCCGAGCTTTGCTTAGTTAGGCTTGGCTTGTGATAAGGATCGTAGTGCATTTTCACCGTTTTGGCTATAGTTTCTTCGTTACTTGTCCATTTGCCCGATTCTTGAAACATCATGATTGTAATGCACCTACTTAAGAATTTAGAACTAATAAAGAACAACTTTTATATGTCCCGTTGATTAATTGATTAAAATGTGAGGTAATATTCGTAAAAACGTGACTTTCATGCACTCTCAACGGTGAATTCGCTGATAATGCGACTAAAAAGGTCCTAATTATGGATTTTGTGACTAAACTAAAGGTTCTCATCAGGATTTGAGGAACCACTTACTTTCTCGTGACAACCGTCAAATTGAGAGAAATATGACAAAAGATAGAAAAAGTAATGAGAAAACGTGGCCCGGTCTTCTCGGTTCTTGGTTACTTAATATTCAAATTGAAGACAACCTGACAAAAGGTGATGAGGCCTCAATTTGAAAACGAGGAAAACCTATTCTTACAAATGTAACATCCTATCATTCAGTCTGGTAATTACCATTATTTTAATTGATTATATTATTATTATTATTATGTGTTTCACTGTGAAACGTAGATAAATAAACCCTTAGATTTATTTGCGACTAGTGAAATATTAGTAGATTTAAAATTCGTGAATTTTTGATTTTCTGCGACACAAGGTTTGTGTCGCAGGTGGTGTCTGTGCGACACAAGGGTTGTGTCGCAGGACTGTGTCGCAAAACGGGCTGAACTGAAATTAATTAAGGAGCTTAAGTGTAATTGTGTGTTAAATATATATATACACACCGCCCAATTGCTTCCAGACTATTTCCAAAACATTTCCAGATCTTAAAATCGTTTTGAGAGAGAGAATTAGAGAGTGAAAGTGATAAGTAACTTCAATTTCTTATTTGAAGCTTTTAATCCGTGATTTCGAGATAAGAGTTTGATTATTATGTATTGTTATTGTTTATAAGTGAATTACACGGATTGATATAGGTTAATTTGATTATTACATGTTTGAATTTGTGAATTTTGAATCTGGGAACTGGGCTGTTCATCATTGCGACACAAGGGTTGTGTCGCAGGTTGTGTCGCTTGAATGTTCAGCGACACAGTGGTTATGTCGCTTAAGGCGGCCATATTGGTTATTGCGACACAATGTTAGTGTCGCAGGATTCTGTTGTGCGACACAGTGGTAGTGTCGCAAGGGTTTGTGGTGCGACACAATGGTTGTGTCGCTAAGTTTATAAAAGAGATTTTATTTTGCAAATTTTGAAAATGCGTAAAGTGTTTTTGGAGACGCGGTTTTGTGAAAATATCACTAACTCGGATTTAGTTGAAATTCGCATAGTCAATTGGAAATGACCTAGTAGTCAAGGCTATATTCTATTAGCCTAGGCTGTTTTTGGCCATTCGGCGTCATCTAGGACCCGAAAATGGCATTTTTCAGTTTTAAACGTCATTGTGGAATTTTCTAATTTCGTTTTTGATTGAACTTTTGTTTGCCTAGACTTCAGGGATTACCTGATTTGATAAATAGGCTATAATGATGTTTATGGAACGAACTTCTGACTTGTGTATGATTTCTGTTTCAGATCAACGTAAGACTCAGTGATATAAGAATCCTGAGTGTGGAAACGTCAGAGGTATCGGTGAGTGGATTCAGAACTCATCATTTGATTTAGTTGTAACTATTTGGTTACAACAAGTAAACGTAGATGTGTATTAGACTGTTTAGTCTCGATTATTGATTATTGACCTACGTGGTATGTGAACCAATGTGTGCTATGTTATTGAGGTCAACGTGTAGTTGGACTTCTGGTTATTATGTGTTTTACACAGGTTTTGATTCATTTGTTGTGTTTGAGACCTGTGTATGTGTTTAATAACCAGTAGTTATCGATCTATTCTGTATTGGCCATACGGATTGACGGTAAGTGTTCTTGGGGGAATCCCCGGGTATTATGATATCCCCAGAGCCACCGATCCTCATTGAATTATGTGTGTTTACGATTATTTGGTGTAAACTGCTAGTTATGCTAAGTTGAATGGAGTGTGATGAATCTATTCACTTAGCTTCGTGCTAACCCCTCATTTTACTTCCTGCAGGATATGTTTTGTTTAATTGTGGGTGCAGGAGGTGATCGGTTGATCAAGGAATGTTTGACTGCGCTTTAGGCCTCTGATATGGTTTTGTAATAAACCTTATTTTGTGAATTTTTATAATACCCCGCCTTTGGTAGTCTTAAACAGTTTGAATGTAATGTAAATATTGAAAAATATTAACTGTTTATGTATAATGTTTGATATATACTAAGGTAATGTATTTTAAATTCATGCTTCCGAGTTTATCAATATTATATTCTTAAATAGAAAGAGGGGTGTTTTAACAAACATGAGAAGAAACGGACAATTTTGCAAATAAAAGTAAAAAAAAAAAAAAAAAAACGCCTATTCTTGAGAGAGAAAAAATAAAAATATATAAAATGGATTTTTAGTTGATATTTCCCAAAAGTCCTTCGTTATGTCCAAGATATTTTGTGGATTCTACTTTGTATACAATCCAAACCGCTAAGTAATGACTTCCTGAAGATTACATCTGGAATCCGAAGGTTGACCTGAAATTGAAGAATTGACAGAACTCAAGAGTGGAAATGGGGCAAATTTCTCATATGGGTATACTCAATTGATTATCAGATTGGCTTTAATCTGTCTATAAATTCTGTTTGATTTATGATTTATATCAAATTATGTTACTGGAAAATGTAATATAGTTTTATGATTTATGCTAATTTACCAGTCATGTTCTGGCTATTCGCTATTAAGTCAAACGCATGTAGTTGCTTGCTTTTAACAATAATAAATCTTGTAATTTATGCTAATTACTGGTTTACTATCATTATTAGCTTAACTTAAAGGGTTTCTTGCTTGTGATTAAAGTTATCTTCTTGGAGGCCGTTCCCATCACTGGTGTGTCGGTTGGAACCGACATGCGTCGGTTAAGTGACACGGTTGGCATCGCCGTGTCACTTGGTGCATCGGTTGGTGGTGTGTTGCCAAAGCGACGAGAAAACTTGGTCCGTCGGTTATTTTTCTTTTTTTTTGTTTTTTGTTTAGTGTATATAAATAGAGGTATATTAAACGTGTGATCCAAAAATTAAAGTGACACACTCACGGTAGGAACGAGTGTGTCAATTTTGTGTTAGTTTAGAAAATGTTGATGTGGCACTGAGGTGGCAAAAACTGATATGCTACTGACACGCCCAGAATTGGGAATGGTCTTAGAGCACAAGGAGTCGTGACCCTTGTGTCACAGTGTTCAAGAATTTCTTTTTGATTTTTTTATTTGTCAGAAAATTCAAATAATGTAATAGATACATATAAATAACAAATTAATTTAAATAAAATAAATAACTTCATTAAAAATAAAAATCACAAGTCCTAAAATTTAAAAGTTCATTAAAAATAAAAATAACGATTACAAATCCTAAAAATTTAAATAACGATTACATGTCCTAAAATTATAAAATAAAGATTACAAGTCCTAAAATTATAAAATAAAGATTACAAGTCCTAAAATTACGAATTAAAGATTACAAATTATGTTTCACGTACGATTCCTCCAAAGATGCTCAACAAGGTCGGATCGAAGGCCCTCGTGCATTTCTCGATCATCTAATTCTCTAGTTTTCCTTGCATATGTGTCACATCTCTCGTGCCAAGTAGTTTGCTTATTCCCAACAGGCACATAATACTCTTCTAATTCGGCAATGTTAAAACCGTTATCTTCGGTAATCAAGTTATGCAATATGATGCAAGTATACATGACTCGTTTTATAGCGTTTACGCTATAAGCTCTTGCCAGTTGTTGTAGTATATGTCATCGGCCTTGGAGGACACCAAATGTCCGCTCAACGTCCTTTTGGGCAGCCGCTTGTGCTCTATTAAACCTCAACCTCCGTGCATCAACAACACTTGAGAACCCCTTAACGAACGCTGCCCATGATGGGTATATCCCGTCAGCAAGATAGTATCCTCGTTCGTAATCCACATCAGACACTTGATATGGGATTTCGGGAGCGGAGTCATTTAGCAGGTTGTTGAACAATGGAGACGAATTAAGGACATTTAAGTCGTTGTTCGAACCCGCAATCCCAAAGTATCCATGCCAAATCCACATGTCATATGAGGCAACGGCTTCAAGCATTATTTTCGGATAACCGTGATCGCCTCGTGTGTATTGCCCTTTCCATGCATTTGGGCATTGGCTCCAAGCCCAATGCATACAATCTATGCTTCCAAGCATCCCCGGAAAACCATGAATCTGTTCATGTTTTGCATACAACCGACATATATCTTCCTCGGTTGGTTCTCTCATGTAAACATTTGCATATAAGTCTATCATGCACCTTGTAAAATTTTGTAATGTTTCACGGGAAGTTCGTTCCGACATTTGCAAATATTCGTCAAATGCATCCGGTGTGGTGCCGTATGCCAATTGGCGTAGGGCGGATGTCACTTTTTGAATAGTGCTAAAACCCGAAACACCACGTGTATCGGGTCGTTGTCGAAAATAGATAAAATAATCGGGTATAGGTTCCATAGAATAAGAAGTGATACCTTCAACAATTCGGAGGAAGAGTCGTTCTCGCACCCGGAAGACATAATTGTGAATTATTGAGTTTTTGAGTATTTGAGTGTATTGTAGATGAGAAAGAATGTTTGGTGTGTTTAAAATTGTGGTAGAAGTGTTGTATTTATAGATAGAAAATAGGATAGTTAAAAAATTAAAAAAAAAAAAAAAAAATTAAACCTAGTTTTGGCCGGAACACAACGTCCGGGGGGGATGCTGTGCCCGGAACGCTGCCCGGGAGTGGCAGAACGACGTTCCAGACGGCGTTCCAGCCCAGGAACTTGCACGTTCCCGTCCACTCCCTGTGCTCTTATGGACCTTTGAATTTAAGCCAAAAGTGACATGCTAATGACATGCCCAGGTTGGGAATGGTCTTATGGACCTTCGAATTTAGCCATGTAATTTAATCGAGAATAATTGAGTTATTGTAACCTTGTATTTATTTTTTACTTTTTACAATTTTTGAAGTAAATGAAATAAATTTGAGTGTTTATATCTTTTTTATCATATATATCATCCTATCTCAAGATTTACGTTTTTGTATGGGATTTTAAAGTTTAAAGATGAGATATAAACATGAAATTACATATAATAGTTTGACTTTTAACTATTTAGTTCACCTCAATGGGCTCTGTTTCAAAATTAGTGCTTCACTGCAGCGATGAGTTGAATAGCGAAGTTTTTTAACCGATTATTCGTATAATTTATAAACTAAAGATTAGATGATCCCCTCATTTTTGTTCAAGCACATGCCTTTTGTATCTAATCATCAAATTTTTACCTTTGAAATGTATTGGACACCTTTCCTAGATGCTAATACACTAAAATTTATCAGTTTTTAAACCTCATTCTTCTGGTTTGACCTTAATCCCTCAAATTTTTTGCATACACAAAAGTTTATCTTTTTGTTCACACACACACACGCCAAAGTAAATAATCTTCCATCTTCAGGGAACTACCAAGAAGTTGATACCGAATCGAGTACATATAATTTGCTAGAATCAAAGCAAGAAGATGACGACTTTTACACTAAAGATGGGACTGTAGATTACCTTAACAATCCGGCAAACAATAGAAAAACTGGAACTTGGAAGGCCTGTGGCTTCATCCTAGTTGTGTAAGATCTTTATCCTTTAGACATATATTGATTTATATTAGGGAAATTGTCTGCTTTTTGTCCCTGTGATAGTCGCGTTTTGACAGTTCTATCATTTTTCGAGTTTGATCAATCTTTTTGTCCCACAAGTTGGTATTTTCGCCAGATTTGTCCAATTTAGTAATTTTTGTTAAGTTTTCCGTTAACTTTTTTTATAAAATGACCAAAATACCCTTATCTTCCACAAACACCTAACTCTTTTGTCTTGTTGCTTTTATTTTCTTCCCGGTCAACATTAGTTTCAAATACTATCTTCTTTAACAAACACCACCAGGCGTGACCACACATCTTCCTTGAACTTACCACCATTATCAGTCGCTTCAATTGCCGCACAGATGAACTAAACCACCGGTGTCAGAGCAATCTTTTCCAGCAACCTGCATAAAACTCCCATCCCGACTACAACATGCACGAAACCACCACTCAATTCCGGCTACAACCTACACGAAACCACCACTCATTTTTCGGTCACCTGCAACTCTGCAATCACCGGATCCACAATTGAGTTACAGATCTGAAACTCCAGATCTACAAAACTACAATCGAGTTACAGATCTGTAAACCCTCAATTTCCATGATACAAGAAGCAAGAACATTCACATGATACAAGAATCCAAAAACGAAGTCAAGAAACAAACAAAGCATACAACAAATCCAAAGTCAAAAATCCTGTAGACATGATGCATCACTCAACACCAATTCAAACACTTCTGACAAAAATCCCGTGAACATGGTTCATTAGTTTCATGACTCGCTCCTTCGCTTTGAGGTCAGATGAACAGTAACAACGACTACGGGACTAACCCATAACTCCTGCAATTCCGTTCAGATTTGCTGCAATTCCATTCAGATGAACATATACGTTGGAAGCCCGCACGATGATGAACAGATACTTGGAACCAAATCCATATTAAAAAAGTAAACCCCCAAAAAAAGCTCTGCAGCATCTCTGTAATTATTTGAATACACGCCAATAATCTCAATTTCAAGCATCCTAACCCAAAATTAGTTTGCCCTAAATTATGTTGGTACATGTGAAGCGTCAATTACATCAAAAGAGGGAAATCGAAGTCCTGTAACATAGGATTGTCTGAAATTAACGACGGCAATTGGTCGGAGAAGAACGCGGCGGTGGAGGAACGACTGTGGAGGAGTGTAGTGTGAGGAGGAGAAGGTTGGAGGCGGAAGTAGAAACAAATCCTCCTGGCGATTTATGTGTTTGATTTGGAAATGAAAGTGGTTAGGGTTAGGTTTTTTTTGTGTTGATGATTTTGAATCTGAAGAAAAACTCAGTGTAGATGATTTCAAATTTTGTGTTTGTTTACAATTTGTGTTTGAGTTACAAAGGTTGCTTAAAAAAATTAGGGTTAGGTTGTTTTTTGAAGATGAGGGAGTTAGGATTAGGTTTTGAAATAAAGGGAAGATGAAAGAAAAGATAAAATGAAGGGTATTTTGGTCATTTTACAAATAGTTAACGAGAAACTTAACGAAAGTTAGAAAATTGGACTAATCTGGTGAAAATACAAACCTGTGGGACAAAAAGATTGATCAAACTCAAAAAAGGATAAAATTGTCAAAACGCGACTACTACAGGGACAAAAACGGACAATTTCCATTTATATTAATATTAATCTATCAGGTTATATCTACAGGCAATAAATGTTGTGAAAGACTGGCGTTTTGTGGAATGAGCTCCAATTTAGTACGCTATTTTAAGTATCATTTGAATTGAATGACCATAGCGCAACGGCTTCAAGAAATCTCTCGACTTGGACTAGAACTTGCTATCTTACACTGTTGATTGGGGCATTTGTGCCTGATACTTATCTTGGACGTTATTGGACAATCACCACCTTCTCAATCATAAATGCAATTGTGAGTATGATCTAAATCACTGAAATTTCATACTAGATTATAGGTGGCAAAATGAGCGAGTAACAGGTCGTAAGTCATGCTAGATTTGTTTCTATACATACTTCTTGTCGAAGTGTTTTAGGCACTAATAATACACTTTGGCCGATATTTAACCCATTTACTTTGTACGTAAGTATTTTGACTTAAACCATTTGACCCCTTAGATTAAACTTAAACCATTCATAAGAAAATGGGTCAAAATTGCCACATCCATTTTAAGAGAATAACTTAGTTTTACTATGTCAATGTTTGAGGTTTGATATATGGTTACAGGGCATGGGAATGTTAACTTCATAGCATCAGTCCGGGGCTAAAACCAACATGTTATGAAAAAGATGTTTGCAACGCAACAAACGCTCAAATTGCCCTATGTTTCGCGTCTCTTTACCTCGTGGCACTAGGAACCGGAGGAATCAAACCCTGCGTCTCATCTTATGGTGCAGATCAGTTTGATGATCACGACAAGGGTCGAGGAAAAGAAAAGGAGTTCCTTCTTTAATTGGTTTTATTTTGTCATAAACAAAGGTGCACTCGTCGCTCATTCTGTTTTAGTGTGGGTTCAAGACAATGTGGCATGGGGTTGGGGGTTCCCCATTCCAACTATCGCAATGGGGATTGCTGTCATTTCCTTCTTTTCAGGTACGAAATTGTATAGGAACCAGATACCTGGTGGCAGCCCACTCACCCGCCTCTGCCAGGTGGTGGTTGCTTCTTTTAGAGAGTAAAATATTGAGGTGCCTTTAGATAGTTCACTCTTATACGAGACCTCAGATGCTGATTTTTCTAATTCTGGAAACCACACGTTAGATTATTTCGTGTAAGTCGTGACCTCCAAATAAATTATAATAATCAATGACTTCTTGAACTTTTTATAATGATTCTAAGAATTCACGATTGCAATAACTTGTTATTTATCAGCTTTTTCGATAAGGCAGCTGTGGTTGCACCCACGGATCAAACAAACGGGTTGATAGACCCATGGAATCTTTGCTCACTGAGTCAGGTCGAGGAACTGGAAGCGGTCTTTCGGTTGCTTCTCATTTGGGCCACTGATATCATGTTCTCCACAGTTTACTCGCAAATGAGTAACTTATTCGTGTTGCAAGGATCCACACTACACCCTCGCATGGGCCCATCTGGTTTTGAGATTCCACCAGCTTCACTTGGTATTTTTGACACAATTAGTGTAATATTCTGGGTCCCAGTATACGATCGTGTGATCGTCCATGTGCCCAGGAAGCTCACAGGTTAACAAAACGGGTTGACCCAACTCCAACTGATTGGGACTGGTCTTCACTTTCATCTTCAGCATGGTCCGTGCCAGAGTTGTTGAAGTCATTAGGCCCGATATAGTGTCCGAAAACAATTATTATGAACTCAATCGGATCTCCATCTCGATATACTGGCAAGTGCCTCAATACTTTCTTATTGGGTGTGCCGAAGTTTTTACATTTATCGGGCAATTGGAGTTCTTTTATAAGCAAGCTCCTGATTCAATGAGAAGTTTGTGTGCTGCTCTCCAACTAACAATAGCCATACTTGGGAGTTATGTAAGTGCTTTGCTTGTGACCATTGTCACAATCATCACCACTCGGGATGGTAGCCCCGGATGGATAACAGACAATCTCAACTACGGTCCACCTGGACTATTTCTTCTGGCTTTTGGCTGGTCTATGTGCCGTGAACTTTGGAGTTCTCATCTTGTTGGCTCAGCGACATACCTATGTAAAACCCGTGGCAGCTGTTCGTTGATATAAGTGAACATGCAATTGTGAACTAGTGTCTTTAAACTGTAAATATCTGGCTATTGCCTATGGTTCAATGGATTCTAGAAAGGAGAATCATTCACTCATTATTTGTAAGTTATAAACAAAGGTTCTATCCAAATATATGGCATCTTGTTATTAAGTTTTATTGATGATGTTATTTCGTTTGTCTTATAACAATCCTCACATTTGACTTGACAAATGATCTTTCACTTTGTTTAACAATATCTAAACATTTAGTTCAGAAAGAAAGAAAATCAAGATTGACAGTTCTGTTGTAAATAATATAATGAGATGTACATTTGGCTCAACACCAAGAGAATTTTGTGTCTACACTAGAGACGTGAATGTGGATAACCGCACAGCCTAGGTAACAACATAAGTTGGAAAAGGTTTCTTGATAATCGGAACTTTCATTATCAGTTTTGAAGTTCTAATTAACTTGGTGCAGCAAGGGCAAATCTTCAAAGGTAAACAGATGCATCACTTTGCTGATAATAATTTAACTATCACAGCAAGACACAAACATTCCAACATATGTATCAGAACAAGAATCTATTACTAACAGAGCAAAACTTAAACTTATCTTATTACTATCTCCAAAAGAGAGCACCAAGCATTTAAAAAATTACATTATTATGCTATGCTTTTGTGCAGATAACAGGAAAAGAAAGTAAATTACAAGCTCTACATGGTTACACTACTATTCTTAAACACTTGGGAAACAATACCTAAATTTTAGTTGAGCAATCGACAGCCTTTTCTTCTTCAACTTCTTCTTCTTCTTTGTCTAGCTTTTACTCTTTCTAAACGGTGACAAATGCAGCCTCAATAATCCACTGTCAATATCACTCATAGAATGCCTACCACCCTCTTCAACCCTGGGATGTGACAATTCCCTTGAACCCACATAACTACTGTTTCTAAGAAACATGCCACTCAAATCCCCTCTTTCAACTCCATTAATTGCATTTTTTTCTTGAACACAATCTCCATTCTTCTTACTAGTCCATAATAAATTAGACATCTTTCTCCAGCTACTGTTCATTTCCCTGTTATTACCATTTGAATTCTTGACTGCAATTGCACGAGAGCATTTGACATTTGTAGCATTGATAGAACGCAAATGCCAATCTTTTAACTCTTTCTCAGTTATAACCAACTTAGTTTCTTGACCAATGGCATCATTCCCTGTTTTGGAACTTGAACTTTTCATCGAGCTTGAACTACTCCCAGTATTTAATGAAGAAGAATCTGAATTAGACTTAGCAGATGAACTCGACAAATCTTCCGTCACCACAATCCCCTTGATTACAGGTGGCAACATTATATCATCATCAATAATAGGTAACATAGGTGTAAGCGTAGGGATTGTCCTTGCAATCATATACCCATCCCATGAAGCCCTATGTTCATCTATTCGATTAGCATCAACCGAAAACCTAGGTGCTGTATCACAAGATCTTCTACCCAATCCATATTCTACAGCCTCAGGTTTGACTAATTTTGACCTATCATTTCTCTTATTCTTTTGTCTCCATTTTCGTATTTTCTGACCAAAAACCGAAGCTGCATTCCAAAATGTCCTCTTTTTATTCTGCAGTTCCATCTCAATATGTTCCTTCATCGTCCTCAAATCCTCACCATCATTGTCATCAACTTCATTCCGTATAAATGCATCATTTGAAGCCCTCGTTGTTGAATCCCTAATTTTTGGAACCCTAATTTCAGTAAATCCATCATGATCATGGTTATTAATATCACTATTATCCTCAAATATCTCTAACACAGGCTCTGTAACGCTCAAAAACCCTAATTTCTTCGTATCATCTAAATCAAATAGATCTGTAAGCTTACTACTAACCCGAACATCACAAGACTTCCGACGTTGATCCGAATTCACAACCTCGCATTTCTCAACGGCAACAGATTTACTTCGGCGAAGTTCCGGAACAGCATGACCTCTAGTGCGGCGACTTAACGGAAATGAGATGATGTTTTCATGTTTGACTTCGAGTTGACCGGTGGAAGATGATGATGAATCTAGATACGTGAGTCGATCTCGAAGGCACAATGCGCATAATCCGGTAACTGGTTCGTTAGGATGACGGTGACAGACTGAACCACGGCGAGTTCGGATTCGAGTACGAGTTTGAGGATCCTGTGACATTGTAAAGAGAAAATGTGGTTGTTAAACTGACAAATGGTACATTTTAGGTCAGTTGAACGGATCGAAGAGAAACAGTGACTGTTAAGTGTATAGTATACGTAAGAGAGCAGTAGTAGCGTAACGAGAGAGGATGACGAAAGGGGATCTAGGACATAAACCCTACCTACTCGTTGTTACTCGGAGTAATAATATGAAAGTACAATGAGAGTAAAGCATAGAGAATATGTATACAGAGTTGATTAAAGTAATTTGGTTTTTTATTTTTAAACAGGTACGTGGCAAATAATTTATTGTTTTTATATTTTTCAAAATTAAATATTTTAAAATTGATGAGTTATAAATATAGTTTTCTTTTTCGATTAGACATATCATAAGGTATACTTTCGACGAAATTTTTCACCAAAAAATGGAAAAAAAAATCGTCGAAAGTATGTCATGTGAGATCTCTAATCGAACAGGAAAAAACGTTGATTTTATAGTGCAATTTTTATAATTTTTTGACTAACCATTTATTATATATTCAATTTTTAAGAAGTGGGGTTTTATTATTTTGATGAAAATTGACGGTTAAGATTTGTACTCTCATACTTTCAAAATAAATTATACTTTAATGAACTTTTGTCTATATATATATATATTAGCAGAATGCCCGTGGGATGCGGCAGGTAAATACTTATTAGCTTCACGTTTATTCGATATAAAGTATTTAAATCAAATTAAAATTTATATGACGATACACTAAGATATGGTATATTTTAAAAGGAAAAAAATCACATTTTTGCCCATTTTAAAAATTGTTAAAACAACAAAACCCAAATATATATATATGTGTGTGTGTGTGTCTGTCTGTCTGTCTGTCTGTCTGTCTGTCGTTGCGAACTCGATGGTTGTGTGTGTATGTGTGTCGTTGCGAACTCGATGGTTGTGAGTGTGGTTGCGAACTCAATGGTCGGGTTGCGGGTTTCTAATAGCCAGGTGACAAGTTGGGAGGTAAGGAGTCGTTGGCTGGGTCGAGAGTTTAACTACCAATACTTTTTTGTTTTATCACTTTTGTATTTCAACACTAAATATTATGTTCGTGAAATCGTAATCCCAAAATTTGATCAAAATTGAAACTCTTGAATATAGAAACTGACAGTATCAAAACAAAATGAGCAACACAAATAAATATGTAAATTTATAATCCCATGAAAAACACACCTAATCGTTCGTTTCCAATTTTTTAAAACTCATAAAAATGTGTCAAATTGAGGGAAAGTTGATTTTGAAGGCTTTAGATGCAAAATTTGACTCCAAACAGTGGATAAAATACCTTTAACTATTTGCTAACATATACATTTTGTTCTGACCGTTTTGTAACACGTCCCGTATCTATTACCGTTTAAAAGTTATGTCATATTTTATTAGTTTGAATTTTAATGATGGTAGTAAAAATGAGAATTTAGTATATGTATGGGTATGTTAGTAGTTTCAAATTGGTTTTTCAAATACTCATTGTAATGTAAGGGGTAAAGTACCAATTTCCCTCTTAAAAAACACTTAAAATGCTTTATATATTAATAGTAGATAGAAGAATATCCATGCAATACAACGAAAAAAGTTTATTAGTTTCACATTAATTCGATATGTAGTATTATGTTTTCTGAAATATTTTAAAAATCAAAAACTACATTACAATAAACGAACCGTATTGTTTTGTAAGTTGGAAAATCACTTTTTAACAAATTTTCAAATAAAAATTGTAAAAAAATAACCAAAAATTAAATATCTTATAATATGTCATTGCAAACTCAGTGGTTGAGTTTCAGGTTCTTAATGGACGGGTTGCAAGTTGCGGAATCGTTTGTTGAGTCTAGGGGTTTAAGTTTCACTAATTTTTTATTTTTAATTTGTATTTTGTATTTTGATATTCAACATTATCTACATTATATGGTAATTCTAAAAAACATCTCAAATACATCATATAATATAATAGTCTATAGATATAGAGAAGTTTAGGTTAAAATTAAACGTCATCTATTAATTAGTTTATGGTTTTATAATGTTTATACTAATGAGAATTTAATAATTAATAGTTAGGGGTATGTTAATTAAATGTCATAAATTTATTAGTTTATGGTTTAATAATGTTTGTATTAAAGAGAATTTAATAATTAATAATTAGGGGTGTATTAGTCATTTCTATGAATTTAAAAAAAAAAACTCTTAGTAATTGTATGGGTAAAATAGTAATATCTATCTTTAAAAAATATTGAATTGTATTATATATTAGTATAGATTAATGAGATATTAATAATTAATAGTTAGGGGTATGTTAATTAAGTGTCATAAATTAATTAGTTTATGGTTTAAAAATGTTTGTATTAATGAGAATTTAATAATTAATTATTAGGGGTATGTTAGTTATTTCTAAGAATTTTTAAAAATACTCTTACTAATTATATGGGTAAAATAGTAAAATTTATCTTTAAAAAACTGTTGGTCCCAAAGGTTAACAACAAATGTTGTAGAGGGGAGGGGGGGTGAATACAACTTTTTCTTTTGTCTTAACATAATTGTGAAATTAACTTAGCTATATGATAAGAACAGATAGTGGTTTTTCAAATAATTCTTTTATTTTGATAAATCAAAGAATTACAAGTTAGATGCGGAATATCTAACTTAATTGAATATAGAATGCTAACACTAATATCAACTGAGAACAGACTCAAAGCTGATTACAAGTAATGTTAGTTTTGCTTAACACAAATGCTCTTTTGACTAACAATTAATTCACTCAGAATTCACACACACACTTTGGCTTCATAACCTAAGTCTGATATTTATAGTCGAGCTTGTGTAATGCTTAAAACTTGATCAGCCAATAAATGTCTTCATCTTCATTGGTTGACTTCAGACATGCTTGCTTGTGTGTTCTGATGAACTCTACACGACCAGGTCTGCACTCTGTCAGAAAGTACACTGCATATCTTGTCTTGTAGGCTGACCATGATAAGGAAACATTATGTGCATAAGCAACCAAAATGAACAAGGCATGTATGTTGAGTACAACCTCTGAAGATGCCATTTTGTCATGCACATACATTCATAAATGTTGTAAGCATGTTTACTTGAATTTGTAACAAGTAAAGTGTTCTTCAGTCTTTGTGCTGGGTGAAATAGAACATCAGACTCTATGCTGAGTCTTCATTTTAATGATCAAACTTAATCTTGACTAACAAGAGAAGTGTTCATCACTTGACTGAATAATTATCATGTATCAAAAGACTCTAAGCTTCTCTATGCTGGTTATTTTTCACAAGATTTATGTCTGCTGGTTGAACTGTCAATTCTGTCTGCTGGGTGAATTAACAATTATGTCTGCTAGGTAAACTGATAAACAACAATTCCTTTGCAATCAGCATACAGACGACTTAGCTTAATCTTGAAGAATTTCTTTGTTGAATGAATAACCCCATAACCATAGCATTATTAAAGAGTTGTTGTCATCATAAAATCATCATATAAGGAATCATGACTTAACAAATACATTGAAATGTATTATATATTAGTATAGATATTCAGTGTTACGAGTTGAACTCAGCCCGAGCTCGATCAGCTTTGAGATTGACTTATTTGAAATTTAAAGAGCTCCGACTTAAACGTTTTACACCTAATATATTAAATCTGAATTTGACTCGTTTAGTATTATATAAGATCGAGCTTGACTTGACTCATTTATAATATAATATTATTTGT
Source organism: Logfia minima (assembly GCA_963921325.1). Taxonomy (NCBI): domain Eukaryota; kingdom Viridiplantae; phylum Streptophyta; class Magnoliopsida; order Asterales; family Asteraceae; genus Logfia; species Logfia minima. The sequence continues at coordinate 24,751,801 of OY992763.1, read as the reverse complement.
TTTATTATTATTTAATCTATAAAATTTTTTTTTTTTAATTTTTAACTGCATATAATAATTTACTATTATTAATTTTAATATCACATATATTAAATACTATCATTATGTAATTGTATATTATATAATTATATAAAAAATAATTAACTAATGTATATAAATGGAATCCTTTTTAGGCTTGCGAGTTTGTTCGAGCTCGATATTGAAATTTCGAGCTAGAGCTCTTTTACTAAACGTGTTCTAAAATTGTTCAAGCTCGGACTCGAGCTCCTTTAACCTCGGCTTCAATTGGGCTTTTAACGAGTCGAGCTCGAGTAGCTTGCGAGTAGCTCGGTTCAATTACACCCATATTTATTACTACTAAAATATGTCATAAAATTGTATTTTTTTTTCCTGGAAATATGTCAGCACAGATAGAAAAAAAAATTGCTAGCAGAATTACACATGTCCCCTTTTAAACCCTGTAAGTATCATTTAAAACCAACTTGAGTTAAAGATATCATATTGTCATGAATTGAATAATTTATTAGCATATTGTGTGATACTGGATTTCCTTATTTGGTAGCTAAGCTTAACACCCTTATTTGAAATATATCAAGAGATTCTTAACGATAATACTTAAAGACTTCTCAAATTAATTTTCTACTTTATATTGCTTAATTCTAATTGTTTACAACTTAATCTCCAAATGGTCATGACTTGACCAATTTATAGTGGAAGTTAATGAATTTTAAAGTTCTATCCTCATCGATCTTAATAGTTTCTGGATTTTTCCATTTATCTACTTACAATTCATATTTTACGACATTCCAAGGACATCCACTAAAGTATCTTTGTTTCCATGAGGTCTTGCAACTTTCTAAAAACTTTTAGAAGTTTCATTTTCCCCACATACTACTAGACTTCTCTCTTCCACGGTCTTGATAGTATTATTGATTTCATGTCGTGGTGGTAACTCTTTGGATAAAATGTTGTGTATCTCGTTCTTAAACTCCTCAACAATATTGTTTAATTGATGCTAGGAAATCGTATAATGAGAGAGTTCCTAGTTCCTCGTTTAGTTGATTAGGTCTAAGTTAACTCTCTTGAATAACTTTCACTATACAATTGAATCTCGTCATCGCGTTATAACCATATAATCACTACCCGACATCATCACTGGTCGAGGTAGTATATGAAATACATTCCAAGTATCGTCTCTTATCTAATGGAGTGAAAAAAAAAGCTTTATCTCACTATGACCTAATGGGTACTTCATTTACTTCTCCAACTAGTTAGTTAAATTCTCCAATCACTCCCTTAAAAAGAACATATGATAGTACTCATGTTAACCCTAAAGACCGAGTGGTACCTTCTATTGAGTCACTGATCGATAATCAACTTAACCACTAGAGTACTTCATAGAAATGATGAAGTCAAAACTCCTAAAATATAAGTTAAGTCATTAATCGTTGATCAACCTAGTCACTACTTATTAGAGTTAGTGAGTAATAGTTATACTATTCTCATAGTAAGTGCAACAGTAACTTGTAATTGTATTGAATTAATCCTTAGCTTCGGTTAAATTATTCCACATTCAATATGTTGATGTAATTTGTGATTAATAAGTTCATCATTCAAAGTAATCTAATTCAGCATTCTTTCTTAACAGCTTTCGATATTTGTGGTTCATACTCTGTTTATTATATAAGTGTTTTAAAATTACTAATATATGTTAAGAGTTTTTTAAAATACGATAAATTATGAGTTGAGTTGTATTCACCCCCTCTACAAGTTCAAGTTATATATTGTAACTCCATATCACTTAATACATAAGTGATATTTGGGACTAGCAATTGGTATCAGAGAAGAGTTGGTTTAAATTGAATTAACCAGATATGTAATGGAGTCCATCAAATGTAGTTGCGTTGATTTCTCATATCAAAAGGGTAATGGTTCAACAACCAAACATCTAGCATTCGATCCCTCACAAATTGAAACTTTGATGTCCCGGATGATGATGTTATTTGACCTCACTGATGATAGGCTATGTGACATCATAACCAATGGTCCATATGTTCCTACTACCATTGTACATGCAGTTCCTGCTACTGCTACTACACCTGGATCTCCAGAGATGTTAGTACCTAAGCTTGTAATGCAATGATCAGAGGAAGATAGAAAATTTGTTAGAATTGATAAGCAAGCTAAAATGATTTTAGGCGTGGCTTTGCCAGATTAGGTGTTTGAGTGTGTCAGATTGTGTACCACTGCTAAAGAAATGTGGGACACACTGCAGAAAATTTATATTGGTACACCAGATACTATTCATTGTCATGAAGTAAATCTAATTAGGCAATACGAGTTGTTTGAAATTGATAACAAAATGAATCGCTTGATGCTCCTTATACTAGATACCAGTCCCTGATGAACAAAGTGGATAAAGCTGGTAATGGTAAAGAGCAAAGGTTTATTGTCGAAAAGTTCTTAGACATACTGCCTCGAAAGATCTAGGGTACAATTGTCACTTGCACTAAGCAAAAAAATGACTATTCTCTTCTTAATTTAACCAAATTTTATGGAATCTTATTAAACTGGGAACAATCAGAGAAACAAGCCGATCAAAATGATCACATTAGGCCTACTCTGGGTACTCAAAAGATTTCAATGCTTTAGTGGCTAAACTTCATCAATTAGAAGAAATCCAATAGTCACTAATAGCTAAAAGAACTAGAAAGTTTGTTAAAGAGAAAGAAGAGGAGGTTGAGCAAATAAAAGAACAATATGAGGATGTCACTAACGAGGATATGATTGGTCAATTGGAAAGAGATATGGCTATGCTAGTATCTAATTTAGAAAAGGAATCGGAAATACCAAGATCAATGGTGTTTCTATCTCTGATAATTCTAAATCAGCAAGTAGTTGTTGCAATTGTGGCAAACTTGGCCACTTATGCTGCTGATTGTAGAGGAAAACCAACTAGTAACATCTCAAACGAAAGATTTAATTCAAACTTCATTGATTGTGCAGGGAATTCTAATAGAGACTATTAGGTATCTAGACAATGAATGTTCTAAACAGTGGATGTTTTAGATATTTAACCGGCTGTAAGTCCCTACTCAGTGAGTATCACGAAGAAATAGGTCCTGACGTGATATTTGGAGATAACAAGGTTAGTAGAACCAAAGGATACGTGTTTTGAGTAATGGAAAAGTGATGTTTAAAAAGGTGGTGTATGTTGAAGGATTGAAGCATAACTTGTTAAGCATCAGTCAATTATGTGATTCCATGAATAAAGTGTCGTTTGATCATGAAGCTGGTGTTATTTATAATAAAAGTGGAAGTGTCGTACTCTCTGCAAATAGAAAAGGGAACACTTATGTTGTAAACATGGATACTGCAAAATTTGGAACCTGCTTCTATTCAAGAACTGCTTAAAAAAAAGTGGTTATGGCATAAGCAACTTTCTCATGTGAATCTTAAAGCCATCAATAAATTAAGTAAAAATAACATGGCCACTGATCTTCCTAACCTGACCTATGTTAAAGACAGACTTTGTTCAGCTTGTGAAAAAGGCAAACAACACTCTTTAACTTTTAAAAATAAATAAGTTTCATCTATCCCTGCTTGCTTTCATCTACTTCATATGGACATTTGAACCAGCAAGTACACCTAGCCTAGGTGGAAAGAAGTACTGCCTAGTTATTATAGATTAATACCCAAAATATACTTGGGTATTCTTTCTCAAAACTAAAAACAAAGCAACAGGTGAAATCAAGAACTTCATGAAAAAAATGATAAACTTAAATGGCCAGTTAATAAAACAAATCAAAAGTGATCATGGCATTGAGTTCAAGAATAGTGAGTTAGCATTATTTGTGAACAAAAGGGCATTTATCAAAGCTTCTCAGCAGCAAGAACCCCTCAACAAAATGGGTTTACTGAGAGGAGAAATAGAAGCTTGGTTGAAAGTGCAATCCATGTTAATTGAAGCTAGTCTGAAAACTTATTTTTGGGCAAAAACGGTAAGAGCACACGGAGTGGGGAGGAACGCGCGCATTCCCCGACCGGAACTCCGTCGGGAACGTCGTTCCCCCACTCCCGGGCGGCGTTCCAGACAGTGTTTCCATCGGTGTTCCAGACACAACGTCCCTCCCCGGACGCTGTGTTCCCGTTTTCTTTTTTTTCTTTTCTTTTTTTTTCTTATGTTTTATTGTTGCTTTTCTTTCTTTTTTTGGTTTTGAATTTACATTTTGTGTGTGTGTGAAGAAGAAAAGATGATGATGGCAGTGTGCTCAGGTGAGTTTGTGAAGAACAGGAAGGCGTATGTGAGTTTGTGAAGAAGAAGATATTAGGTTTATAAAATGGGCCCATTATTTATGGCTCATTTTTAAAATTGGGTTTTCTAAATGGGCTATATATTTTAATATATTAATTGGGCCAAAACTTATCAAATTAAAATAGATTAAATTAAAATGGGTTGTATATATTTTGTTAAAAATTGTAACTTTTTTTTTAATTTTAATAAATTTATTTCTATTATTTAAAATAATTTGTTATTTATATCTATTTATTACATTATTTTTATTTTCTAACAAATAAAAAAATTAAAAATAATTTCCTAAACATTGTCCTAAACACTGCTCCTACTCCCCCCTTTTTCAGCATCGGTGTTCCCGGAGAACATTGTTGCTGAACACTATAATGAGAAGGTCATCATTCCTTGTGCTCTAAGTACTGCATGCTTTACTCAAAATAGGTCAATTTGTGTTAAAAGACACAACATGACAACTTATGAAATCCTAAGGGGAGAAAACCTAATATAAGTTTTCTCCATGTCTTTGGTATTACATGTTATCTACTAAACAAAAGAGATCACTTAGGTAAGTTTGACCCAAAAGCTGATGGAGGTATATTTGTGGGCTACTCAAACATTTCCAAAGCATTTAGAATTTATAACAAAAAAAAAAAAAGGAATGCATTGAGGAATCCATAAATGTCACCTTTGATGAAGCTTATGATGAATTATCCACTGATTCAATAGAATATGAGTAACTGGACTTTCATCATACTCATATTTTTAAAGATGATAATTCATGTCTATAACCACCCGAAGAGAAAGTTCATAATATCTCTTCATACACTAATGATGACATTGATGACTCTAGGTTATGAAATTATACACCTTCGAGTAATACATCAATACCATCATCTCATGTCCCTGGCAACTCCACAACTACATCCACAAGTTCTAAATCTACCACTATACCATTATCTCACACACAAAGATCTTCCTCTGTCACTACTGAACCTCAGAGAATGACAAAATGGACTAGGGTTCATGATAATAAACTCATTATTGGTGACCCCTCTTCCAAGGTGCAAACTAGATATGCTACAACTAACTTTTATTTGTTTGTAAGCTTTGTGTCACTGATGTAACCAAAGAAGGTTGATGAAGCATTCACTGATCATAATTGGATATTAGTTATGCAAGAAGAGCTAGCTCAATTTGAAAGAAACAAAGTTTGGAAACTTGTGCCTCAACCTAAGGGTAAATCAGTGATAGGTACCAAATGTGTTTTTAGAAAAAAAAATGGATGTTGATGGAGTAATTATCAGAAATAAAGCAAGGCTATTTGCTCAAGGGTATCAAATGGATGTAAAAAGTGCATTCTTAAATTGTAAACTACAAAAAGAAGTGTACGTAAAATAACTACCTAGATTCACTGATCCTGGTATGGTTTGAAGCAAGCTCTAAGAGCTTGGTATGACACTCTGTCTATCTATCTTGTTTAATGTGGCTATATAAGAGGAAAATTTGATAGCACACTATATATCAAGAGAAATAAGAAAGATGTCATATTGGTACAAATATATTATTGATATTATATTTGGTTATAAAAATGAGGTTATGCGTAAGAGTTTGATGATCTCATGACCAAAGGCTATGAGATGAGTATGATGGGTGAATTGACATTTTTCTTGGGATTACAAATAAAACAATCTAAAACTGGAATTTTTATAAACCAAGGTAAATATGTTAAAGATTTGTTAAAGAAAATTAAGTTTGCATCATGCTCTGCACTCGCTACACCATCATGGTCAAGCAAGAAACAAAACTCTGTTTCTACTTCTACTGCTGAAGCAGAATATGTCACTGCCAGTGGATGTACTGTTCAAATTCGTTGGTTGAGAAATCAATTAGCTGACTATGGTTTCAAAGTTTTTGTTGTCCCAATTATTGTGATAGCACAAGTGCCATAGCTATCGCTAACAATCCTGTAATGCACTCAAGAACAAAGCATATTGACATTCGCTACCACTTCACCAGGGACCATGTTATGAAACGTGATATTGAACTACACTTTATCCCCACTGACTACCAACTCGTTGATCCCTTTACTAAACCATTAGATGACTCCTCTGTTTTCAAACATTCTTCTTTAAAATGGGAAAATCTGTTTTACAAACAATCATCTTGCTCGATTGATTGAGAAAAAGGGGTTTTAAGAAATAATAAACTTTTTCAAGAATCATAAAATTTATTATGCTCTAACTGCTACTCCATGCACCATTTATTCTCAATTACTTTGTGAATTATGGCATACCTCTTCTCACTTTATTGAGAATGGGGTATCAGTTATTACGGGGTATATTGAAAACTATACCCAAATAATTTTGATCACTCCTGACATTATCCGTAGAGTTCTTGGGCTCCCTGATTCCCAAGTGTTTGATTCATTGCCTACTAGTGATGATTCCAAGCAAGGAATCGTCGATTAACCAAAATCGATGTCACTATCACTATTGGGGCTGATGGATCTAAACGCTTTAGAACCATCCACAAGAAAAACATGGATGGTGTTTGGAATGTGTTATTTGGTACAATAATTCAATGACTTGGTACAAAACAAGGAAGTTTTGATCAGTTGAATGCTATTGAGGCCTAGCTCGCTTAGTCACCTATCCACAATTTAAATGTTGATTACGCTGGTGTGATCATCAACGAGCTGGTAACATTGGTTGCTGCTCCCACATGTTTGGAATATGTTCTATATTCCAGGTTTCTATCACTAATCGTTAAAGATAGGTTTGATGCTTATGATCACCTGCCATTCCAAGGCATGACACCAAGCGTTGTGGGCCTCAATATTTTCAAAACTAGCGACTGTATCGCTACCTCAGTCCATGAAAACCCAGCAAAACGTTTTGCATCCAATCCCCATTTCTTCACTCCCAACTACCTTACTTTCATTGATTACCACTGCCATGAACGCCAGTGAGGTTTTCATTGAAATATATTTAGAGAGATGTAGAATAATATCAATATTAGTTTTTTAATTCTTAGATTAAGTTTATTTTCTCAACTATTCACAAGCATTGTAAGGAGAATAAGAAGCATTCAATTCCTTAATTGAAAAAGTAATAGTATGCTTTTCAAGTTTCTTGTAATTTTATTATTATGCTTATTTAATTGAGTATTCTTTATGCAATAATTTTTTTTATTAATGGTTATAACATTTTAGAGGTGAGTTTATTAAAGTATGAGTTTTTTTTGAAAGAATGAGAGTACCAATAAGAATGTGACATTTGGCAAAACCTCACTTTCCCACACTTTTTTTAAATTTAAATATCTCAAAAATCGCTAGTAAAAAAATTATAAAAATTGCATTAAAAAAATCAGCGTTTTTTCCTCTTCGATTTAAAATCCCACAAGGTATACTTTCGACGAATTTTTGTTTTCTTCATTTTTTGTAGGTTAACACATGTATTACGAATGACTAACAAAAGTGTTACTCGCGACTATCACATGTGTTACCAAGGACTATCACATGTGTTACAAGCGATAGTCGATACTAACACATATGATAGTCGTCGGTAACACATGTGTTATTTGTTTAAAACACATGTGGTTACCAATTTTCAAAACCCATCAAAAAATGAAAAAAACAAAATTCGTCGAAAGTATGTCATGTGGGATCTTAAATCGAAGAGGAAAAAGAGCTGATTTTTATGGTGCAATTTTTATAATTTTTTGACTAACGATTTTTGAGATATTTAATTTTTAAGAATGTGAGGATTTTGTTATTTTGATCAATATGGACGGTTGAGATTTGTAGTCTCATATTTTCAAAATATTTCATATTTAAATGAACTTTTATTTAACATTTAATAGAGATGAAGTTACTTCATATTGCTAACATTGAAATATATTTTGTTAAACAGTTTTCATAACGAAGTTTATCCATATTACTTTTGAATTGTAAAATACAACGAAACTTGTTTTATGATCTTTTTACTGAAAAACGGTCACATCAAGTTTTTGGTGTTAGAACTGTTCGACAAATACCGTATTTAGCAGTTTGCAGCAAACACGTCTATAAATTGATGTCACTATTGGGGATACATTTGTCCCTAGTGAAAACGTCAAGGAGTTTATATATTATTGCTAGAACTCAGGTTTTCAAAATCGCTTCTAAATATGAGAATACATACTTGTTGAATTTTATAAGATATTAATTTTGTTTATTTGATTATTTATACTTTTACTAGAAAACTTTCTGAAATTTTTTTTTTTGTTTCCCGTTTTCTTAGAATTCGATGTATATATATAGGGGAATGATCCATAGGGAAGCTTCAAAATTTGAGGAAGGAGGGAAGCAAATCTTAGCCCTTGATTTTTTTATTAAAAAACGTTTTTAACATTTATTGGTGATGAATGTTAAATTTTGAAATCTTTTGTAATTTTTAAAATTCATTTATGATAAAATCAATGGTTGAGATTTGCTTCCCTTATTCCCTATTGATCCCCACCCTATATATATATACATACATATATATGTGTAATAGAACTAAACATAAAACATAACACTTGGAGTTTTATATTTAACTTTCTCGATAAACTTTTAATTCGACTTAACTCTTTTAACTTTCTTTAAATAAAAAATAAAATAAAATTTTTAATTTTATGTTATTTAATTAATATTAAATGTTTGATAACAATAATATTTAATATGTAAATATAAAGTGACAGTTTTATATTAACTACCATTGTTTAAGATAAATATTTAAATTGAAGTTTGGTGTTTTTAATTAAATAATTGAGTTAAAATCGTATTTGTATTTGATTTTAATTATGATAATTATTATTTGAGTAACTTTTTACACGTTAAACTTGTGGCAAGAAGTTATTGTAATAAAGTTTGTTATGTTGATAATGATAGAAATAAATATATATATTTTAATTTCAATATATCTATATCTTTTGCAAAAAAATAATACCAAAATTATTATAATTTTATTCTTTATAATATGAGATTGATTTTTTTTCTAAAAATATATAATATATAACTTAAATTTGTGTGTCACAACTTTTATAACTTTTATGTATGATACACACTAAAAGTTCAATAGTGTGTATCACACATTATTTAAAAAAACATTTTTTTCATATTAAAAAGCATACGATTATGATAATTTTGATATAATTTTCTATTATAAAATAGGTAATCTTAATATTTAAAAATGAAAATGTTCATTTATATTAGTACTATCGCAACAAAATTTACTGTTCGAAACTTTTATAAGCTTGTGTTATTAAACTAACTAAACAATCTGAAACGACTTCCTTATCTTAACTAAACTTTTATTTTTAGAATATGTATTTTACTTTAATTCGATGGTTGAAATTTATATATTATTAAATTGTTTAAAACACTAGACAGAGTTGTGCTCGTTGAGCACAAGTCCGTGGCTTCACATGTGCACCTACAGATTGTATATTTTCATCATATTTTCTTATCGATCCATGGAGTTGATTTCGACCAAATAAGGAGATATACTTAACTTCTAAGTGTGGGAAAAGCAGAGATTTCATGGAACGAAAAAAATTTGTTTAGCTCGACCTTGCAACCAGTTTTTCATAGAATTTAGAGAAGTTCTTCTCTTATTTAGCTTTTAAGTTTAAGTTTTTTCGTTTGTATTTTGGCTTTTAATATTGATGGCAATGGCAATGACAATGTTTAACTCTAAGTGTGAGAAAGAGATACACTTGAAAGCTTTTGTTAATTTTTGTAAAATACTACGAATTTTTTAAAAATTTGTAAATTAACTAAAAGTATATTCTTTGGTCTAAATTTCCTTAGTTTCTAATCATATTAAATATCATTTTTAGTTATATTATGGATAAGAATTACAACTATGCTAAACATTTATATAGCTTTATTAAAACCTTTGTGTTGGTGATACTATATAAATTCTCATCCAAATAATATACCAAGTTATTGATGACTTCTGATAATGAGTGAAAATTTACATTCTTATACACGTTATTTTACCCGGTCTAATTAAATAATTAGTATTTTGATTCAAATATTACATTCATTTGTATTATTTTCTTAATCATGAAATTACTAAGACGATGTAGGAATAATCAACAAAAACGAACAAATAACAAAGATTTTAAAGTGAAAACGAGAAAACAAGTTACGATCACGTACATAAGACTCAAAGACCTCGCATACACGAACACACTCAACCGTATTTGGCTGTGTGCACCAACCGTATATGGTTGCACATGCAGTATATGGTCTTGCACTGACCATAGACGGTCATGTACAAGCCGTATACGGCTATCTGTGGTTGTATATGGCCAATTTTGCATGTATCCTTGTAAATGTTGCGTCTTGGGACGGTTGGATCCATACGGCCATATTTTCAATTCGACTGAAACACTAACTGGAACAGGAATCTTAATTTGACCTCCTGGATATTAAAGAAAGGAGGAGGTCAATAAAAAAAAATTGTTCTCGAATAGGCCGATTCAACGATGTAAAATCTCCCAATGTTATAAAAGAATTAATCAAAAAAGACCCCCTAATTCCAATTAGGAATTTGTTGGGCCCCTTAGGAACAGGCTTTCCAATTTATAATTTTGATTTATTTTCCCATTTAATAACCCATAATCAGATCTTGGTTTCGCGATTCCAAATACGGCTTGACTAATCAATATATGGGCTCCAACATATTATATGTATATCCAACTTCACCAATAAATAACACACACTTCAATCTTCATTTAAATTCATTGGTTTCAATTAGTCTTTCTCTCTCTAGATTAGTTATTAATTAGCATTAGATTACTAATTAATTAGAGAGTAGCAAGTGGATAACTGTAATAGCTTGGAGTACACTCAGAGTCCTGCTCTTGTAATTTCAAGTTTATTACAAACTCGTAATAATCCAAATGGCCGATTTAAATCATAAATGGATTTCAAAGTACAAAATTGCGTACTTAGTTTATAAATCTAAAACCAAAGACCAATATCATTAAGTATTCTATTTTTGCTTATCACCTATAGATTTTATTAAAGCCATTAATAGAAAGCAAGTTGAAACACCGAGTCTTATTCTTAAATGATTGTTATATTAAATGCTATTATGGTATTAAGAACAATCGGATACTGAATGAGTCTGCTACTCTATTCATGCACCCAAGAATATTCATATTAAAAGAAGGTTCACTATTCACATAACTGGGTAGTGCTGAGAGTTGAGCACGACCATTCTGATCAGAATCACTACCATGACCTAGTTCTTTGTGACAAGCTCATCAATTAGTAAGGAATCTAATGTCTACATCACAAGTATTTAATGTAACAAAGCATGCACACCACTAATTCGTCATTCCGTCATTGTTCGATATTCCTACTGTTAAGTCATGATTTCTTCTACGATGATTTCATGATGACAATAACTCTATGGTAATATAAGTGTTAAGGGATTACCCTTTTCAGAAAAGGAATTCGTCAAAATAAACCAAGACTTTTGTATGCTGACTACAAAGGAATTACTGTTCATTAGTTCACCCAGCAGACAGAATTGTTAGTTCAACCAGCAGACAGGATTGACAGTTCACCCAGCACACAGAAAACTTGCAAAGAATAACCAGTTCTGAGAAGTTTGAAGTCTTATATCTCACACATCTTTTAGTATCCTTCAATCAAGCTGTGATAACTCTCCTTAATAGTCAAGATCAAGTTTGAGTATTAGAATGAAGACCCAGCATAGAGTCTGATGTTCTAGTTCACCCAGCACAGAAATTGAAGAACACTTGAGCTGTTACATACTCAAGTGAACATGCTTACAACGTTTAGGAATACATGTGTATGACAAAATGGTATCTTCAGAGGTTGTACTCAATGTACATGCCTGTCCATTTTGGCTGCTTATGCACATAATGTTTCCTTATCATGGTCAGCCTACAAGACAAGATATGCAGTGTACTTTCTGATAGACTGCCAGGTCTGGTCGTGCAGAGTTCATCAGAACACACAAGCAAGCATATCTGAAGTCAACCAATTAAGATGAGGACATCTGGAAGATATTCATTGGCTGATCAAGATTCAAGCATCACACAAGCTCGACTATAAATATCATACTTGGATTACAAAGCCAAGTGTGTGAAAAACAAGTGTAAATTCTTAGTGAATTAATTGTTAGTCAAAAAGAGCATTTGTGTTAGCAGAGTTAGTATTACTTGTTATCAGCTTTGTGTCTGTTCTCAGCTGATCTTAGTGATAGGATTATGTATTCAATTAAGTTCGACATCTAACTTGTAATTCTTTGATTTATCAAAATAAAAGAATTATTTGAAAACCACTACCTGTTCTTGCTATACAACTAAGTTAGATTCACAATTCTAATTTAACAATCAAAAAGGTTGTATTCACCTCCCCTTCTACAACACTGTTGTTAACCTTTGGGACCAACAACTGGTATCATAGCAGTTAAGATTGTTCTAATCTTAGATCTGTTGAAATGGCCACTTACAGCTCAAATTCTGCTTATTTGGAAAATGGTTCTGCATCCCAACCCCCTAAGTTTGATGCAAAGGAATTCCAAACATGGAAGTCAAGGATGATGCTGCATTTTGAATCAATTGATCCATTAATGCCAAGCATTGTATTAGAAGGACCATTTGTTCCAACCACCACCATTGAAGTTCCTGCTTCTGGAACTACTCCTGCAACATCTAGAGAAGTAGTTAAAGCAACAAACCAATGGTCTGATGAAGATAAAAGAAGAATTAGCTTAGATGCTAAAGCTAGAACTCAGATAGCTATTTCTCTTCCTAATTCTGTGTACAACTCAATATGCAGGCTCTCTTCTGCCCAGAAAATGTGGGATGCTTTGGATATAGCATATGAAGGAAAGGAAGAGGTCAAGCAGAACAATATCATTGCATTAAAAAGGCAATATGAATTGTTCTTCTGTCATAAAGGAGAATCTCTGGTTGATATGTATACCAGATTCACTGCTTTGCTGAATGACCTAGCAGCTATGGAAGTTCACATCAATGTCTTTGAAGTCACCAACAAATTTGTTGACTCCTTACCATCTTCTTGGGAATCTGTTGCTACATCACTAAAAGTCACACATAGTCTCAAAAATTTTGATCTGGCCTCACTCTATGGTGCTCTTATGAATCATGAGAAAACTAAAGCTTTACATGATAAGAATATCAAGGAAAACTGGAAGCACCCTCAGCATTCTAGTGTTGTCCTTGTTGCTGCTGAACCAAAAAGAAAGAATTCAAAAGCTATGGTTGTTTACAAACCAAAAGCTAACAAAGAAGAAGCAGAAGTCAGCACTGATGAACAAAGTGAAGATGAAGATTATTCAGATGATAGCTGTGATGAAGATGATGTTGAAAGCTTTGCAAATGGAATGGCTATGCTGGCTCATAAATCAGAAAATTCAATAGAAGAAAAGGCAAATCCAGTTTTAGATTCAGTAAGAAAGCCAGCCCTGGGAACTCTGGCAAGACTAGAATGTTTTCAAAGGCTGAATGTTACAATTGTGGAAAGATTGGACACTTTGCAGCTGACTGTGAATTAAAGAAGCCATTCACTCAAGCTGACACCTATTCATAGGCTGCTAAGTACAAAGCTAAGTATAAAGCAATGAAAGCTGATTCCAAGGAAAAGAAGAAACCTGAAGGCAAGAGTTTGATTGGTGAATCCCATGATTGGGATGACTACAGCTCATCATCATCATCTTCATCTAGTGAAAGTGATGATGACTGTATCAAAGGAAGCAGGCATGGAAAGTGTTTGATGGCCAAAGATGATTCTGTAGAGGACAAGAAGGATAGCACATTTCTAGATGACATGAGAGAAGCTGATGTAAAGATGCAATCAGAAGAATGGAAAGCCTCCATGATGTATAAGGTAGAAAACTTCAGATCTTATACTGATGATGAAAAAGCAGAAATGTTTGACTATCTTAGAGTTGATCTTAATATGGCATGCAAAAGGGAAGATGATTTTAAAATAACAATTGAAAATTTAAAATCTCAGTTAACACTTCATAAACATGTCACTTTCAAAGAGATTATGTCTTTCTCTTTCCTACTATAAATAGTTGTCACCCCGCAAGTGCTTATGTTACCGTTTCCATTTCCATTTTTAACTAAGTACATAAACGCTAATTATGTTCATCTTCTACCTTGTTCTAACCTAAAATCAATTTCACACAAAATCAAAGATGTCGTTTGCATTTGAACGAAGGGAAAGCATGAAACAAGCACCAAATTCACTAGACGTTGATGAAATTACTCTCAACAACAATAACTCTGCTACAAGTCTTGCAATTCCAAAGAATTATAGAAATGCAGGTTATCGAAATATGGTTGTCTGTTTCAAAAACTCCCCAATCTCTTATGCTTTAACAACCGTCCCTTGTCAAACCTTTCCTCAAACACTCATTGAATTTTGGTATACGTGTGTTGTTACCAAATCTCATCTAGGTTCTACTTATTTCTCTACAACTGTGGGAAATGGCATTCCCATAGTTATTTCAACAGAGCACATTCATAGATACCTTAAGTTTCCAGATGAACCATTTGTTGATCCTCCATCACCAACAGACTGTAGACATGAAGTATTAAGATTCATTAGATACCCTGATAACTTTAACAATAGCCCTAAACGTGTTAAGATGAATGGCTTTTGGAGTTATTTCTTTGGGGTTCTTATTTGGTGTATGAGTCACAAATTTGGTAGCAAAGATCAATGTAACAACTTTGAGTTACAGTTAGGACATGCTCTCATTTTTGGGAGAAATATTGATTTTGCTGCTCTCATCTACACTGAGTTGAGAGAAAAGATTGAAAAGAAGAAAAAGGAAAAGAATGTTCCATTTCCTAGATTTCTAAGTTTGATAATTGAAGGTATACTTGGTGAGAAATACAAAGATTTAGATGTTGGTGATGTCTTTATGGGTGACAAAATGTTCCATAAAATGATTGAGAAACCTCATCAAGGTCTCTCTCCTTCAATGCTGGCTGCTATTCCTCTAGAAGTCATTCTGGATGCTGATCCTGACGTTGCAGCTACTGACACTCAACCTCCTAATTCGTCATCAAGTTCAGATGATGATGATGATCAGCCAGCAGCAGCAAAGACATCAAGCCAACCAGCTCAGACAAAGGTGTCCAAACTTGTACTGAAGACTAAGTCTACCAAGACCTCAGGTATGGATACTAAAACATCTTCTTCCTCCCAAATTTCAAAAAAGGATGCCAAGAAGTCAAGTAAACCCACTTCTTCTAACCCAGCATCCACCACCAAGATTTCAAAATCTCAATCTGCAACCACTCCTGAGCAGGCTTTCCAGCCAGCACAGGATGATCAATCCCAAACTCAATTAATTGAAAAGCGCACAAAAGTGAAATCTGATACACAGCCACTTAAGGCATATGCCAAAAAGGCATATGCCAAAAAGGCAATGTCAAAAGCGCCCAAGGCTGGATTGACCTTTAGTCGTGTGAAGTCAACCCTAACTCTTGATCAACCCTTAACCAGCTCAGATGTATCTTCTCGAAAAGATACATTGTTGAAAAGAGATAAGCCGTTATCTGGATCAACCTCTCGAAAGGTGAAGTCCATTGAAAGCAAGAGGGACATCTCACCTCATACTGAGTCAGTAAGTCAACCCACAGAGCCTGAACATTTGTTAACATCTCAAAATGTTGACATCTTACAAAGGGAAACCACATCTACCAATATCATCTCTCAGGAGTTAGATATTGAGAACCCAGCCCACGTTCGAACTGGTCTCACACATACTATCACTCAGTCAATACCTCTTACACAATCCGAGTCTGCACATGCTGTCAATGAGTCAGCAGATTCACAGCTGCACTTACAGGCATCAACTTCTGTTTCCCATGATGATGAAGTCAAAACACAGGCTTCATCTAAGGAACCAAAACTTTCACCTTCTATGCCCATTCTATCATTCATTCATCCAGCTGTAGCCAAGATTCTCAAGCAGACTCTATACTCATTCTCTGCTGATCATGTTGATATTCCATCTGATGATGAAGATGTCCAGAATCTACAACCTGAAGATGAAGAAGATGAAGAAATGCTGGATACTTCTCATGTTGATTCACCAATTCACATTGATATTCCAAATTCACCTCCTCCTGATCAACCAGTAGACACCAAGGATTCTTCTCATCAACAGTTTACTACTGATACACCTTCTATTGATGACATTGTTAAACATGTCATGGCAGCCTTGATTCCTGTTCTGGAATCTAAGTTTGATGGTATGGGTACCCTTATGACTAATATTGATAAGATGGTTACTGAATATACCACTGCCCTTCAGGAATTTGTTTCAAGATTCACCAAGCTTATTCGTGCTGATGAAGCAGCTCATTCTGATTTTACTACTGCTTTGGAAGAGTTAAGGCAAGATTCATTCTCTGCTGCTAATCAGTTGAAGCTACTTGAATTCCTTCAAAGACTACATAAAGAAATGGATGAACTAAAACAAAAGTCCAAGGAACTTGACCAAACCATGATCATTCATCAAGATCATGAAGACTTGTTGCATCAGTTGAAGACTTTAAAGAAGGAAAATGCAGCCTTAAAGAAGGAAAACACAGCTCTTAAAGCTCATTCTATTCAGCCTGAAGAAAAATCAAGGATTTTCTCTGAAATTCGAGCGACTTCATAAAGCTTAGGCTTCAAATGTTGCTGCTTTTGACAAGTTTACTATATCATTAGATGTTCAGGACTTTGTTAAAGCAGCTAACTTTACACACATAGAGAAGCTGCTCAATCAGATTCTCTCTCATTATCCCACTCCCTTAAAAACTCAACCACCTGCTGCTACTGCTGCCTCCACCATTGTTGCTGATGACAAAAAGGGGGAGAACAAGGATAAAGCTCAAGCTACATCTGAGGGGGAGCAAGAAAAGAAGCAAGAATCTGATTTGAATAGATCAGAAACCCTTGAGTCAATATTGAAGAGAAAGAGAGAGAAATATGAAGCAAAGAAGAGAAAGAGAGATCAAGCTTTTGAAAAGAAACTTGAAGAATCAAAAAGAAGAAGATATGAAAAGAGAACTGAGAAGATTAAGAAGATGGAAGTTGGTGGCAGTCCAAGTGTTAAAACCAGCTCATCCTCATCTGAGGGGGAGCAAGAGCAAGAACATGTCAAACCAGCAGTTGTTCCAACAAAGCAAAGATCAAAGAGAGTTAAGATCATCCCAAAAAGAAACATCAAGAAGTCAAAGTATGTAGTTGACTCTGAGGATGATGAGTATGTCATTGGCAGTGGTGCTGCCAGAAAGTTGAGAAGTGATGATGAAGATGATGATGTGATAGAAATTGAAAAGTTTACAACAACCTCTGAGCCAGCTCCAGAAGAAGAGCCAGCTCACATTACACCAACAGTTAATGTGCCTGGGACTTCAAGTTCAAGAAGTGCCCAGATGCCTTCTAGTTAGCAAACAGGAGAACCAACGACTGATCCATTTAGAAATCCTGAAAAACAACCTGCTGTAGAAGAAGAAACTTCAAAGAAAAAGAAATCCAAGTCAACAGGTCTTGATTATCCAGAAGGTATGTTTGGTGAAGACAAAGCTTTATTCAGAGAAGCATTACAACTGGGTATTACTGTTGAAGAGCTTAAGGCTGCAAATCAACTCAAGCTTGATGCCTACATTCAGTTTGTCAGAAGTAGCATCATCCCAGAGGACCAAGAAGATTCCATAGCTGCTTGGAAGCTCAATATGTCTTTAGAAGAATATAGGTCTGTTGCTGGTATTGAGAGAAAGCAGACAAAAGAAGAAACATTGCTTGCAGAAGCCAAAAGCTTTGGGTTTGAATCTATTGAAGCTTATCTTAGCGATCGTGATTTTTAGAAAGAGAAGGAAAGAACAATAAAAAGAAATGAAGCTGCTGCAAAAAGGTTAGCTAAATCAGAAAATGTTCAAGCCCTGAGAGATGAACCAGCTATCAGGATTGTTTCTAAAATTGTTCCAGCTGAGAAATCACAAGCAATAGCTTTTGAAAGAGTAAAGCTGATTGCAGAAGCTAAGAAGACAGAAGAAAGAAGTAAAGGATTTGAAACTGAAGGTGTTCATGAATCTCAACCAAGATCAACAAATATTGTTGATAGCTTTTATCTTCCCAGAGAGTTGGAGAGATACAAAGATTGTGCCAAGAGAAGAAAACACTCTCCAAAGATTGTGAAAGTTAAAAGGTGCACTGATGAAGTGATTAACATCACCAGATCAGATGATACAGTAGAGAATGTTAGACTACTCAATTTGTACAACTTTGGCTTCTCTGAATGGTTAGAGATTCAAGAATATTATCAGTCAAGAAGTGGAGTTACAAGAGATGCAATTATGAAGAGATTGCAAGAGCTGTTCAATAAGGCATCCAGGTTGGAGGGCACACCAAAGAAGGATGTATATAAACCAATTACAAAACCAAAGCAGAAGAAGGGCTAGAAACATTGAAGAAAGCTCTACTCAATCAGGCCCAAGTCAGTTCAAGAAAAGGGTCAACATTGACCAACTCATGGGTGTAACTGCTGCTCCTATTCCCAATATTAGGTTCCCTCCTTTACCATACTCAATTCCAGGAAACACTGACCCACCAATTGGAGTCCAAGGATATCATGGATTTGCTACTGAATACCCTGAGCATGGTATCTATTTCCTAGATGGAAATATTATGAGGTTTTAGAGAACTTCAAAATTAAGTTTGGTCAGCATTCAGCACTTAATCAACCTCAGATCAATGGCACTACTGGTTGCTGGAGCTGGTATGTATTCAAAAGAAATTGTCAAGGAGATGATCAGAAGAGGACTGTATCCTGATAGTCCAGGAATGTTAAGTGTTGTGAAAGAAGAAGAGGAAGAGTTTTGAAGATAATGTGTTTGTCTAGATAGGCTGTTTGTAATTCACTCTAACAAACTTCTGTCATTAAGTTAATTAATCTTGTAATTTCATAATTTTCAAGATATATGATTATGAGATCTGATACCTTACTTAAAAGATGTGATATAATCTTCTCTGAAAAGATCCCATTAAAAAAATTGAATAAGGGACATGTAGATATTCAGTTTTCAGCAGCAGACAATACTGAATTCTCATAAGTCTTTTGTATGCTGGTACATGCTAAGGTTTTGTCATCATCAAATATGGGGAGATTGTTAAGTCATGATTTCTTCTACGATGATTTCATGATGACAATAACTCTATGGTAATATAAGTGTTATGGGATTACCCTTTTCAGAAAAGGAATTCGTCAAAATAAACCAAGACTTTTGTATGCTGACTACAAAGGAATTACTGTTCATTAGTTCACCCAGCAGACAGAATTGTTAGTTCAAACAGCAGACATGATTGTTAGTTCACCCAGCACACAGGATTGACAGTTCACCCAGCACACAGAAAACTTGCAAAGAATAACTAGTTCTGAGAAGTTTGAAATCTTATATCTCACACATCTTTTAGTATCCTTCAATCAAGCTGTGATAACTCTCCTTAATAGTCAAGATCAAGTTTGAGTATTAGAATGAAGACCTAGCATAGAGTGATGTTCTAGTTCACCCAGCACAGAAACTGAAGAACACTTGAGCTGTTACATACTCAAGTGAACATTCTTACAACGTTTAGGAATACATGTGTATGAAAAAATGGTATCTTCAGAGGTTGTACTCAATGTACATGCCTGTCCATTTTGGCTGCTTATGCACATAATGTTTCCTTATCATGGTCAGCCTACAAGACAAGATATGCAGTGTACTTTCTGACAGACTGCCAGGTCTGGTCGTGCAGAGTTCATCAGAACACACAAGCAAGCATGTCTGAAGTCAACCAATTAAGATGAAGACATCTGGAAGATATTCATTGGCCGATCAAGATTTAAGCATCACACAAGCTAAACTATAAATATCATACTTGGATTACAAAGCCAAGTGTGTGAAAAACAAGTGTAAATTCTTAGTGAATTAATTGTTAGTCAAAAAGAGCATTTGTGTTAGCAGAGATAGTATTACTTGTTATCAGCTTTGTGTCTGTTCTCAGCTGATCTTAGTGATAGGATTCTGTATTCAATTAAGTTCGGCATCTAACTTGTAATTCTTTGATTTATCAAAATAAAAGAATTATTTGAAAACCACTACCTGTTCTTGCTATACAACTAAGTTAGATTCACAATTCTAATTTAACAATCAAATAGGTTGTATTCACCCCCCCTCTACAACACTGCTATTAACCTCTGGGACCAACACCTACCGATGACGCTTACCGTAACCGACCTTCGTCAATGCAATCATGTTTTCGGCGCCGCTGCTGGGGAACCCAACTGTACGAATTAAAGGCATTGAGACAAACCTTCTCCCTAGTAAACCATTAGGATAATTTTCTTTCTTAAACCCCCAAAAAAATTCTTCCCTTTCCAATGAATGACCAGATCTTCCTAATCTGAGCCACTAAATCTATTTCCCTATCCCGAATCAATCATCCATACCATCTGATGAGAAAAGCGATTATCCGCCTAGGACCGACGATGGCCACATGCGTTACTCTCGCTGACAACACCGATCCCTCGATTGAAGGCCGAGGAGGACCATACTCTACCCAGAAATTCAAAGGGCTTCATTGGAACTAAAACACCACATTGTGCAGCTGATTCAGAATCACTACCAATTTCACGACTTACCAAAATACGATCCAAACTCTCACCTCGATAAATTAATCTTCCTAACCAATTCTTATGAGCAATGATATTTGTTTTCATATTCTTCTAACTTAAAAAAAACAAAAAGCAAAAAAAGAAAAATATATTTCTTCTTTCACTTAACTTTGACCCGGTAACATTGAAGCTTCAACGCCGAGAATAACATAGACGAGTTACATGAGTCATGGTTAGATTAACAGGTTATGAATTAGGGTCTAAATATCCAACTTGTTTATCTAGTTAGAATTGAATAAGTTTGACCTATCATCTATTAAGTCTGACACAGCTCAAATTGTCACCGTAACTATAAATAATTTATTAATACGTCTTAGAAGTTAAAATTTTCCAATCTCAAAGGGTGTAAATTTTAAAAACCCATCAAAACTTCAATCGACTCGGATCTCCATGTTATTGAATGAATCTAGTTATGCGAGCTTTCACTTTGCTTGCAATGAACTCCCACGTGTCAATCTGCCACACGTGCCGTTGGAAAATATCACTGAAAAAATATCATCATCGTAATTCAGTCTCTCTACCACCACACAATCACACATTACCTTACCGACCTCCATTACTTATCTCCTCTCATTTTCACTTTTTCTTTCTCTCACAAGATATATACGTATATTCCATAACTGAGTACCTCTCGCAAATAGCTTTTGGAACTTTCTATTAAATATCTGCTTAATTTTGCTATTAATATTAGACTTCATATTTTCGACCTACATTGCAATCACCTACACAATTCTACATGCGAATCATTGATTCCGTAGTGTAAGTATCTCTCACACATACTAACTTTCAGTTTATTTTTTCTTACTTTTGTTTCAGTTATTATTTGCTTACAATAGTTGTTTGAATCAGACAGGGAATTTAAATGTAATAGGGAGTATTTGGTTTAACTTAATGACTTGCAACTAAAAATCGTATCGGATCGATTATTGTTTTCTTATCGATTCAATAGCTTTGTACTTATTGTTATTAATTTGATTATGCTGTGGTGAATGTGAGTTAATCTGAGAAATGGCACTGTCATTTTCGTTTCCTCATATTTATTTGTATAGGGGTATTTTTAGGATTTTATTTTAAATCGCGTATCTGCTAAAACAAAAAGTAGGCAGCAACATGCATATTCTTAAGTGCTTATTCCCCATAACATAAGCAGATAAGTAGTTTTCATAAGGGTGTTTGTATTTCCATGAATATAATTACCAGTACAAACTTGTTTAGTCCTGTAGAGCTTGGCTGGTGCCTGTTTTTTGATAAATTTGTATGATTGTTGTCATTTTGCAGTATATAAAGTAGAATAGCCTCTGAAATATTCCAGGGATGGAGACTACCACCAAAGCCAATGGTGCTGCCGAATCTAAGATCTCTGATAAGATCCCTGTTGCTGCTAACCCGTTAGCAGAAGATCCAACTGATATTGCATCCAATATTAAGTATCATTCTCAGTACAGTCCACATTTTTCGCCTGTCAAGTTTGAGGTCGAGCAAGCATACTATGCAGCAGCAGAGAGTGTTCGTGACCGACTCATTCAAGTTCAGCTACTTACCCTTGAAATATGTATTTAGTGTGTATATGTTCATTACATTTGATATTATTTTTTCGTTGATAGTTGGATTGAACTATAACTAGGGTAGCACAACGTTTACCTTTACTAAGCTATACAGCTAGATGATCCAACTCTACTTCTTTTATGTTCACTTTTGTGCAGCAATGGAACGAGACTTATCTGCATTATCACAAAGTTGACCCAAAGCAAACGTACTACTTATCTATGGAGTTTCTTCAAGGACGGGCATTGACTAATGCCATTGGGAATCTTGACATTCAAGATGCATATGCAAGTGCTTTGAACAAGCTGGGACATGAGCTTGAAGAAATCACTGAGCAGGTGAACTTTTAAAATCCTTTCAACGTGAAAAATCTTCTTTGACATGTTCTCCATTTTTTCTACACATGCTTATATCTGTAAAATAAAGGTCTCCAATCGTGTTTCATGATATTTGGCGACTCTCCCTAAGAATTTTTGCGATACAAAAACCTTTAATTTTGTCAGCCAGTAGAGATGACATAAGATTGAAGTAAAAAATATTAAGAAGGGTTAGTAGGTAGCTCCACTATTGATCTTGTAAGTTACTTTGGTGATTATTATCAAATTTCATTGATGTTGATTTTCATTCTTTTCATTTATAACAATTTTAGGAGAAGGATATGGCACTTGGAAATGGTGGTTTGGGGAGGCTTGCCTCTTGCTTTTTGGACTCGATGGCAACATTAAATTTGCCAGCATGGGGTTACGGTCTAAGGTACAGGTATGGGCTCTTCAAACAGAGCATCTCTAAAGTCGGGCAAGAAGAAATGGCTGAAGATTGGCTTGAGGTTTGAACTTCACTTGATACTTATGTTTGCTCATTTCTCTATGGTTGTTTTTTTCAAAGTTTTTTTTCTGATATATTACAGAAATTTAGTCCTTGGGAGGTTGTCAGGCATGACGTGGTGTTTCCCGTCAGATTCTTTGGCCATGTCGAGGTCCTCCCCACGGGATCGTAAGCTCTACTTCAAATATCGTGTTTATTGGAATAAATTTATTTGATTAGTTTGGTTCGTCATTGGTAGTGGGTTGTTTTTCATACTTTATTCTTATTTTTTTGTTGAAAGTATTACATACGCCATTATCTTGCAGCCGAAAATGGGTTGGCGGAGAGGTTCTACAAGCCCTAGCATATGATGTGCCAATACCGGGATACAAAACTAAGAATACTAATAGTCTTCGTCTTTGGGACGCAAAAGCTAGAGCTCAGGACTTCGACCTGTTTCAGTTCAATGATGGGCAGTATCAGTCTGCAGCTGAGCTACATGCTAGAGCTCAACAGGTTGGTTGTTCCCTTCCCTAAGTAATAAAACACAATCAACTTTAAAATGATATTTTTCTTATATTTTGGAAATTTGATAACTTTGTATCATGTAAAATACTTTAATTATATTATTACCTGCAGATTTGTGCTGTTCTCTATCCTGGAGATGCTACTGAAGAAGGAAAGCTTCTTCGCCTAAAGCAACAGTTTTTCCTATGCAGTGCATCACTACAGGTTGTTTTCCAATGGGTTCATAGTTTCAAAGACTCAAAGTTTACGAAACTATACATGTTTTCCTATTGTGTGTCCATCTTTGAAATGTCCAATTGTATGTATTAAAGTTATAAAACCGTCTATTGTATGGAATTAACTTGCTATTGTATGTATAGAACTTACTATTGTATGTATCGAACTTACAAAAAAAATGTAATTCATGCGTCCATAAACATACAGTAGACGGTTCTTAAAATACAATAGAAGGTTTCAAAGTTGGATGTGTACAATATCAAAAGGTTAAAAGGTGTAAAGTTTGATACACTCCCAAACTATAAACCCTTCTCCAGTCTTTTCATCTTATATTTGTGATACCAATATAATTAATTCATATTGAAAGGTAATGTTGGAATCATTTTAGGACATTATTGCCAGATTTAAAGAAAGACAAGACGGAACAAGTGCACGCGAGTGGTCAGAGTTTCCAAGCAAGGTGGCAGTGCAGCTGAATGATACGCATCCAACTCTTGCAATTCCAGAACTGATGAGATTGCTGATGGATGAAGAAGGCCTAGGATGGGATGAAGCTTGGGCTGTGACTTCAAAGTCTGTATTGTTTTCATACAATTAAATAATTTCCCCAAGTTTCTTATTCACTATTTGTTCATAAATAACCAAGAGTTGACCATTGACTAGAACAATTGCGTACACAAATCACACCGTCCTTCCCGAGGCATTAGAGAAATGGTCACAAGTTGTAATGTCTAAGCTTCTTCCTCGCCACATGGAAATCATAGAAGAAATTGACAAGC
The DNA here is from genome assembly GCA_963921325.1 of Logfia minima. Classification (NCBI taxonomy): domain Eukaryota; kingdom Viridiplantae; phylum Streptophyta; class Magnoliopsida; order Asterales; family Asteraceae; genus Logfia; species Logfia minima. Next base: position 24,726,878 of record OY992763.1, on the reverse strand, counting down.
GAGTATGTAGTTTTTAACAACTTAATTTTGAATGTATAACCAACATACTTGATTGGCAATTAGTTAAAAGTATTTGTACCATTTGCAGTTCATTGCAATGATAAAATCAACACGCCCTGACCTTGAGAGTAAGATTTCAGATATCTGCATTCTGGATCACAACCCAAATAAGCCTGTTGTGCGGATGGCAAACTTGTGTGTGGTCTCTGGGCATACGGTAAGAGGTTTAAAATTTACGTACTAAGAACGTATGATGAATCACCTTATTTTTAACAATATATGTATTATGTTATATCTCTCTTTGCAGGTCAATGGTGTAGCACAGTTGCACAGTGACATCTTGAAAGCTGAGTTGTTTGCAGATTATGTTTCCATATGGCCAACAAAGTTCCAAAATAAGACCAATGGCATAACACCTAGACGGTGGCTCAAATTTTGCAGTCCTGAACTCAGCCATATCATAACAAAATGGCTGAAAACAGACAAGTGGGTGACTAACCTAGACCTACTCGTGGGTCTGCGGGAGGTATGTTCTCGTTAGTTGCTATTTGAGGCGACACTTTTGACTCATTTAGTTATGAATGGGTCGCTTCGGGTTTCTATTCTTCTCTTTTTTTATGTATAACAAACACGTAGAATAAAAACAATCAGCTTTAGCAGAATGGGTTAAATGGTCAAACATCATGCAAAGTATATAATCAATGCATATTCAAAGTTTTAGATTATTATATTTGAGTATTTGAGACACTACTTTTTAACAGAAAAAAAATTAGTAAAAATTGGACAGAAAGTGTATTGGGTCAACCTGACTCGTACCAAAAACTACTCTTTTTGACCAATGATTCAACCTGCAAATTTTTCCACCATTATGATAAGTTATTGAATTATTGTTCCTGCTTGCTACATTACTAATATTCATCCTCTCTCTCCAATAGTTGGCTGACAATCCAGAACTTCAAGCTGAATGGGACTCAGCTAAGATGGCCAACAAAAAAAGATTAACAGATTACATATTGCGTATAACGGGCGAGAGCATTGACCCAAATAGTCTTTTTGATATTCAAGTGAAGCGTATCCACGAATATAAGAGACAGCTGTTAAATATCTTGGGTGCTGTTTATAGGTACAAGAAACTGAAGGTGCGTTAGCCCTATTCTGCAAAAAAAATTATAAATCCATCAACACTTCATCTAGGCAGTAGCTTTATAATCAATTCATTTCAAACAATATTACAAAACTTTTACATTCTGTAGAGTTTATGTATTTGAAACAGGAAATGAGCCCTGAAGAGCGGAAAAACACGACCCCAAGAACCATTATGATTGGAGGAAAAGCATTTGCAACATACACAAATGCCAAAAGAATAGTAAAGCTTGTGGATGATGTTGGTGCTGTTGTTAACACTGACCCTGAAGTTAACGACTACTTGAAGGTAAGCGAAGCCCTTAATCCCCTCATTAGTCATCACTATTATTTACTTGGTTTCATTTAATAAAAACTTAATATTATAATTTGGACTAATCTTGGGCAACTTAATGACTATCTTCAGATAGTTTTTGTGCCTAATTACAACGTATCTGTAGCTGAGGTTCTTATACCAGGAAGTGAGCTCTCACAACATATCAGTACGGCAGGCATGGAAGCCAGTGGCACGAGTAACATGAAATTTGCACTGAATGGATGCCTCATAATAGGAACATTAGATGGAGCTAATGTTGAAATTAGGGAGGAAGTTGGAGAAGAAAATTTCTTCCTCTTTGGAGCAACAGCAGATGAAGTTCCGAAGCTCAGGGAAGATCGAAAGAATGGACTGGTGAGACTACTTTGACTTTTAAAAGACAAACATTATAGAAAGTCCTAAGATGCATGAATCCTACAATTGTTTCTCAATTTAGCGTATTTGTTTACTGTAGAGAAATGCTTCTTGTTTGTCTACTACATAGAGGTGGCAAATTGGCCAAGTCAGGTGGGTTGGGTAATATGTCAAAACGAGTAATTTTATTCAGGTAGACCCAAAACAGTTTTTCTCTGAAGTTTCTTTTTTATTTATATTTTATAAAAAATCAATGTTTGATGTATGATTACAATAAGTAGATATTTTGATAGAAATTAAATTTTTATAAATTGAAATTATAAAAGTTTGTATATATTAAAAATACCCCAGTTGATGTTTTTCTGTTATTTAACCCATTTCACCCATTGGAAATCTAACACTAAATGACCCATTCAGAAGTAAGTTGGTCAAAGTTGCCACTTCTACTATACGACTATAATATGTTTAGGCTCATATTTTTACTTTGTTTTCATTGTTAGTTTCTTAGTACGTGTTTTCTTAATGTGCAGTTCAAACCGGATCCTCGATATGAAGAAGCTAAGCAATTTATTAGATCTAAAGCATTTGGAAGCTATGATTACGAACCGCTCCTTGATTCACTGGAAGGGGACTCTGGCTTTGGCCGTGGTGACTACTTTCTTGTTGGTCATGACTTCCCAGCCTACATTGACGCTCAAGCAAAAGTGGATGAAGCATACAGGTAAGATCTTTCAAACCCATTATGTTTGCAGAATATGGAGGTAGCAATTTACTTCTGAAAAGGTTGATTTGGGTTATGTCTCATCTCTAAAGGGTAAACTGTGTAAATTACTTATTTTCAAAAACTGAAACAGGTCAAACGGCTTAATACGGCATTGACAAGTAAGATGTCCACAGTGTATATATATAATCCATACAACCTCCTAAATTGTTTTATTCAAGTTGTCCATAGTGCATATATAAATTGTAAAAAGTTTCTATGATCATATTTAAATCATTCATTACTTATAAAGAAATTAGAGAAAGTGGGCAAACAGAGTAAATGGGTCAACCCAACCCATTTCTACCCGACCAAAAGTACTTGCTTTGACCCTTATTTAAGTCGCTAATTTTCCAACTCCAGTCTAAAACATATCGCAACTCAGTACATCTGATACCAACCATCGTTTACCATTGCCTGTTTTCGTTTATGGATCTTCTTTCGAACATATGATGAAGACCATCCGAATTGAGTTAATTTTGCTATTGGTGCTTTTAGGGACCGGAAGAGATGGATAAAAATGTCGATTTTAAGCACAGCGGGAAGTGGGAAGTTTAGCAGTGATCGAACAATATCTCAATATGCAAAAGAGATCTGGAACATAGAGGAGTGCCGTGTGCCATAATTGCATCTTTCTACTGGTAACATGTCTTGACCACTTGTTGCTTGTCACTGGTAATATAGGCATAATTGTATCTAATAAGTTTTATGTTTATATTATTTGTGCTTGTGCACAAAGTATTCTTATGTATTATGTAAATCATGCACTTGATAAACCTAAAGGACATCCAGATTGTTGGTATTCTATAATTTTCTTGCTGTTGTGAAAATAATATAATTTTCTTGCTGTTGTGAAAATAATAGGTCAATTAGCTAAGTATCTCGCAAATGTGTGATGTAAGAATACTAGAGAGATATCTAATACATTCATTGAAGTGATATCCTCCAACTAAAACTGAATCACTATTTATACTCGTTTAGTGGTGTAATGGAGCTGAGTTGATGCGAAATAGTACCAAGCTTGAGCTCTACTTGATTAATTAACCAAGAATGCAAGCTCAATTCAACTCGATCGCCCATACTAAAATATTAAAAATAAGTTATATAAGATTAATACTAACTGACTCGTCATGTTCTAATTCTACTTGACTCCACTGGAAATTTACTAAAAAGTATAATTAATATATTGATATACACCCGGCTAGTCACTAAACTATCGCTACATTGCTACAATAAGTAAAAAAGATGGGTAAAATGGAGCTAGTCATTCATTTATCACTACATTGCTACAATAAGTAAAAAAGATAGGTAAAATGGTGGGACTTTTGAGAATTTGGACCAAGTGATCTGGGCTTTGCTTCCCTACCAATAAACCATTCCAGAAGATGGTCAGCTGATCAATGTATCACCAGGACCTTGAAATTGGATACTCGTTCTTTGGCTTGTTCTCTGTTTTTAAATGTTTTTTCACAGTAATGGTTTTTTTGATCAAAAGGAAAGCCGTTTACTTTTGTCTTGAAGTCAATAACTCCAAATTTATAATGGTTGGGCTTAAGATACAGAGATCCTTTTTCTTTATTCTTCAGTTACTTGTAAGGAAGAACATACATAGCAGCTTCCAAATTTTAAACCAACAGATAGACATTACCAAAGGCATTCTTAGTTTATTATTATTCTGTAGCAAAACACATCTCAGTTTCAAATACAAACAAGTTATAAATTCAGAACATAAGTACCTAGAAACTTCAATTAGGACGATGCACCGTAAAAACTTGTATGACATGTAAAAATGCAAATGCTGTTTCATGACAACCCCATCAACAAATCCATTTTAACTGTCGCTCCTGTGAGGTTTGATGGACACAGAAGTTTCCCGAAACAGAGCTATAATCTCCTTAGCATTCAGATTTACACAAGTATAACTTCATCTGCGTAGCCACCTCAAGTATAAGATTTTGCGTGTCAGCAGGTGCTGGGGTCCACTCATTCGTAGCTGGTTTCCCCTTGCAAGAAGCATGATGTTCATTATCAAACTCAGGGACTAAGTTGAAGGCAGTCCCATTTGTGCCATCTACTTTGATGAACCCTGTTCCTGTCTGGAGGATCAAGAAGCTTATAATTAGGTACCTCTATTTCTTAAAACTAGCAGAGTGCCGCGCATAGCTACGAAAATAAATAGTTAATTTGACATTTACAGATTTTATTGTTTACATTGTATTGTTAAAAGTTTAATCTAAGAATATGTAAAGTTTAAAACTTAAGAGTTGCAATTTATAAGTTAGTGGTTTATTTGGAAAGTAATTAATGATTTTTAAGAGTAATTTAGACATTAATCATTGTTGAGTCTAATTTTAAGAAAAAAGATGAAGATAGTTTATATATATAGTTAAAATAAGATTATTATTATATATAATATATTTTTTTTTTGGCATTTCACGCTTGATGGTTATATATTGCAATATTAATCTGAGGACAAATGAATCTTTCATCTTTATTTAATTTAATTATGAAAAAGGGGAAACTGACCGTATGATGTTGCTTGTCAATACCATTAAGATCCTTGTAATATTCTGTTTCGACAAATTCATCGGTCACTTCGTAACTTCCATAAACCAGTTTCTGCAAGAAAATAGATATTTATAGTCCTTGAAGATCGAAAATCTGATCTGAGTTGTTCCGTGGTTATTTGGCAAATAGTTAAACCAGTTTTTTAATTAGTGGTTAAATCTTGGTAGTCATTTTCATGATATGGAGAGGTGAAGCATGACTTGCAGTGCGAAATTGAAATTTTTCTAACTAGCTAGGATATGATTATTGTTATATATATGTACATATATGTATTTCTGTAACAAATATTTTTAGTTATTGCACTAGGATAAGTTACAAAAATTGGCAAAGAACGAACTTGTGAGTTGTGTTCAAGCTGTTGAAACTCGATATACTCTGGACTAGGACCATCATCCTGATTATCGGGTTGAGCATCAACGTATTGTGTGGCGTACTCACTGCATTGTGGCTTAGTGTGACGTCTAGGTACTCACTGTATTGAACTCTTTTTATGTTTGGTCGGTAATTAGACATTTCTTTATTTTTGTTACACAATTTTCAGAAATCATTCCTCGTAAAACAATAAGACACTATAATTCCGAACATGAAAAACGTAAAAAGAAACAAAGACATGAAGAACTCGCTAAGTCTCAACTTGGGGCTTTAGATAAATTTGTTCAAAGAAAGACACAAGTTTCTTCTTTGAATGAAAATAAAGATGGTAAAAGATGGTGATAATGATAATCATATAGATAACGAGGATGAAAATATTATTGGTGATGATGTTGATGATAATTATACAAATAAATATATTTAAAGGGCCTCTTTTTGTCATGGCATTAGGCCACCCAATTCCTAGCTCAGGGCCTGTCAAAAGCTTAAGAAATCTCAAACTTTTGATAAAAAAACGTTTTCTCCAATGAAAATTGTTTAAAAAAAGCTTTACAAAAAACCTCGATATAAGATACTCTAACAATTTCTTTATGTATCGGTGATGGAAAGGAAGATTGTATATTGATATGATGATGATTCTTCATGGTACTTACTATTCTCAAAATAGACTTATTATATTTACTCTATTTTTATTGAACTATTGTTTCATGCAAACGTTGACATATGCCCAGTAAAATGCAAAAAAAAAAAAAATAAAGAGAAAAAAAAAGTAAAGAGAAAAAAAATAAAAAATGCATGAAATATGTAATCAGCTTAATCCAAAATGTTATAACGAACTTTGAGACTTATGCTAATGTGTAACAACTAAAAAACATTTATATTTGTGACCGTTTAATGTAAAAGTTAATTCAAAATTAAACCATTAAGTTGGTAGCGTGTCATCAGTTTTTACCATTTGAAAATCTATCTCTATATTTTTAAGATTATCTGTATCAATTATTACTTAAAACCTAAATATATATATATATATTAAAATCATTACGGCGTAGTTCTCGGGTAAAGCACTACTAACATTAACACATTGATTAACATTCGCTGGAATTTTATTTTTTTCCATTTTGACATTCAAATCTTCTCTCTTCTCTCTTCTCTCTTATTATATAAAAGAAAACTCTTAGAAAAGCAAGGGCCATTGTATGGTGGAGCAATCTTGATAATCCAACAATTAAATGAAAATGTGACTTCATTATTCCTAATTTTATTTGGCAAAAAGTCTAAATCATCCTTGCCTTTCTTCTAACGCTCTGTTACAATTAAATTAAGATACCAAATTCAGTCGGCCATGGCTATACTTGCAATACGATTTCCCCCTCTCATTCGGTCCAATCAATTGCCACCATCATCAATTCAACCATCAACAATCTATTGCATAATAGCATGCCAATTTTCCGAATCACACCTATTGATGCTTTTATTCAAATTATTCAGTCGCTCCTAACCGAATGCGTAAGGTGTATGGTGATTCAACTTTCAATTCCGAATTGAATCAGTCTTCTTAAAAGGTATAGTCTTATGTATTGTGTATTTATTTCATTGATGCAATTACAATTGTTGCTTGAAATATGGATTACAATTCCAACTGTGTTTCAAGCATTTCACTTATGCATTTCATCTAAAGTTAAATTCAATTATAGATATAAATGCTTAACATGACATTATACACTTGTATTGAACAACATATGTTTGATGAAATGCTTGAAAGACACACGTTCACGTTTTTAGGTTATTGCGATATCCGGTGTAGGCCATTCTACAACAACACGACGTGGTAGAGGTAGACCACCCAAAAATAAAGATACACTTGATGATGCAACACATTTCCGATTGCCACATCCGTATACTAATTCATCAGCATCCTAAGGTTTGTTCTTATGTTTACACCCATCATCATACTTAACCCTTGGTGAATTAATTATCATGTTGCACTTGAACCACCAATTGACAGTCTACCTCCTTTTTTAGCACTTTGTTGCTTCATTGGGCTCGGTTTTGATCCAAAAGGTGCTTCCTGTTCAACTATCAACGGTCCCTGAACAACAAATTGACAGTCTACCTCCTTTTTAGCACTTTGTCGCTTCATTGGACTCGGTTTTGATCCAAAAAGTGCTTCCTGTTCGGCTATCAACTGTCCCTGAAGTTTCTTTTAGTCCTGAAATACGAAAATAAAAAAAAACGTTCCTTAATTATACATTGATCCCTAAAAAGAATTCAAGAAATACCATTATATCGTGTTATCATACCCTTTGTCTCTTTCGTGCTTCCTCTTTTTCTTGGCTTAATATCTTATAATCCTCGAGCATGGAGAGGACTAGAAACTTACATAATTAATGAAATCCATAGAAAGCAGATTGGGCTCGGTTATCTCCTCCTCTGAAGTAGCTATGTTACATGTAACATTTTGAAACATTTGTTGTTCTTCAACCGGTGTATCCATCAAATTCCACAGCTCTATCAAAGATGTTGCAAGATCTTGGATCTTATATAAAATTTCAGATAATAAAGTCAGAATATCAAAAATTTTGGGGTAGCAAGATGGGCATGTTAGGTAATGGTCAAAATTGACAGTTTTGGGATGGGTTGATCAGATAATACTTGTTTGTCGATTTCCTTAAAATTCTCTCTACAATAATAATTTTAATAACTTTAAATAAATTATTTTAGGAGGTTATAGGCATTTAAAATAGAATGCAGGCGACTTCCTACCTATATGACCCTACATGAAAATGGAAGACTTATTTGTCCAATTATTAGGTCAACGCCTTTCAAGCGTAACATCATCAGCTACATGTCCTTTTACTGATGAAATACACATCGAGTCATTTGAATTGTTTATCGTCATTTCTTTGAATACATAACCAAACCTTATTATTAACACTTTAAGTTCATGTATACACAATGAGTTTTACAAAAGTCAGATATGGATTTTATTATAATATGATTTTATGAAACGAAGTCTGATGTAACTCCAAGAAATCATGAAGAAAGAAGCAATCTTGGTATGCATACGAGACCGCTTGGTGACATTACAAACCTTTCCAGCTACATCAACAAAACTTCAATAGGTTATCCTCTTGTCCAATATAATACTTGTATGTATTAGCTACTGCTTCTAAACAGAATTACATTTAGAAGTATTTACCCATATTTCCTTAACATCATAATTGTTAAACATATTCAAGCAATATTATGATGAATGATTGAGAGAGTTTTACTTGGAATGATTTTCACAAAATGATTTTACAAGGTAAGTGTTACAAATGATTAAGTTTAGCTACCTATTTATACTATAGAAGCTAATCACATGATTAATCACTAAACAAGTGTTGGGTCAGAGACCCCACTAAATGTAATTTATAGATGAACAAATTCACTTAAGTGGTCTTGAAGTTCACTGCATCTGTTAGCAGTGAACAATTAGAGTAGATAAAAGAAACTGTCATTGATCAAACTAATCAGCGAACCATTATACATAAAATCAGTGATCTACTCTAATCACTGTATATATTAGCAGTGATTCTCTTGTAACTTGAAGTATTCATAAAGCAATCATCACTCGCTGATGAACACTTAATCTTCAGAAGTTACTTAGGTTGTTGCTGAAAATAACTAAAAGCATCTACTGAAGTTGATGACTGAAGACAGAGACAGAGAGCATTTTGCTGATGTGGAAATCAGCACTGCTCTATTATCCAGCAGTTCATGCCTTTATCCCTGAAAATACATTGGGTCTGACAAATACCTAATTTACAATAGAAGGTTAACTTATGCAGCACACAAGAAAGCGTGCATATCTTTTCAAAGATATGTACGAGCACTTATTGTACAATTGCATTTAATTCCTTGTACCTTCTTCTGTAACCTTAGGATTATTAAAGTAATATATAAACTTTATTCCTATGATGTAATGTCACATCCAAACTTTGGAAGTTGCATTACTGTTCCAACAAATATGGTGGTGACACGTGTTGGTTTTATCTCTCCTTGTGTGAGAGTATAAATATCACACTCAACTACCATATTAAAGGTCCAGAATTTTATATTCGCGATCAACCTGTGATTAAAGCACGTTCCTGCTAATCAGAGAACCAAGTGCCATCACTTATCTGTTAAGTGTTGATCACGGAGCATTATCAGCGAATTGTTCGTTGATAATCTGTTGAGACCAAATTTGTCACAAGTTAGTTTGCTTAGACTTGTTTGTCTTATCTATTTCCGCAAGTAACTATGTAAAGTATTCAATTGATTCAAATCAATAAAAGAAAACTTTAAACTTGAATTTGTTGTCTATTTACATTTGTTGTTAGTAGTTAAACGTTTTTATTGACAAACTGGGACCAACAACAAGGTTTACACTCTATATTTTAATACCTAAAAATCTCCCCCTGATTGTAAACTTTGCTTGGATAGTCTTCATTTCAAATATGTATCTTTTAAGCTTGAACTTCGAGAATCTTTTGTAAGCTGAAAACCACATTGAAGCGCATTTTTGACTATTTTGTCTCAGCTTTTATCTTTGAAGTTAACTGTCGAAGATAAATTGAAGACAAATCCTTTTCTTGATCTTCAAAGGCAACTTCTAATATTGAATGTGTTGTTGGAATATTTCTCTTGAAAGCTCACTCTTTGAAAGCACATTTTCTTTATCTTAATCCTTGAAAGTATATTCCACCTAGTTGTTGCCGATGAATCCTCTTTGAACTAATGAATTCCAATGTATGAAAGATTTATGATTTGATCTTAGAATTTTTGATCTTTAGTTAATACTTTTGAAGCTTCTCTTCTATTGCTCCCCCTCAATTGAATATTGATCTTCTGGAGCTTTCACTTTCTAATTGAACCATTCGAATCTTATCTTGCTCCCCCTCAAATCAATTAACTTTTCCCAAACTTGTAGAAAGATGATATTAGTTCTTCATTGAAGCTTTATCTTTCATTAAACATATTATCTTCAAAGTACAAACTCTTTTCTTCACTTATTCTGAAACACTAACTCTTTTCTTTACTATCTTCAAACACTAATTATGTTCTCCCCCTTCATGATGATTATGATACATTGTGAGCATCATGAATATGGTGGAAGAATAGTAGACTACATCAAATTTTTGGAGCAACGAACTTTCAAGAACATTCCGTTGAATGTTGTATCTTCAATAAGCGACATACGTTACAAATCTGATACTTGCTTAAAATACTATCAAATCAATAATCTCGAGATAATGATGCGGAAAATGATAGTAAACTTCAAGTAAGCATCAATTTCGTAACCATTTGGGTAAGACAACTATTTACTTGAGTAAATCAAGAAAAAGTTGTTTGTATTTTCAGAAAAACACATTTATGAAAATACTATAACTCCTGGATCACATAGATTACCAGTTTAAACATCAATTAAAAACATTAAATGAATCAACTAAGTGACCTACTTTCAATGTTGGGTTTGATGTTAGCATTGGTAGGATTTCCATTCAATCATGTGAAATACCATTATCAGGTATCACTATAAATGTTCCGGCAATATCACATAGATATGCATAATGTCACTTAGACATGGAGTGTAAAAATACACTTTGTGTCCTAAAATTATTTTTATATCATTAGGCTCTAGACTCAATAAGTGCATGAAATGAAGTCAGGGACTGGAGCAGATTGTCCTCTTGTTTCAATATTAACAATCTCCAAACGAGATGTCAATAGAGTATGTGCTAAATCTCCGTGAGAAATTGAAACAAAGACTTTTTAAGAAGTACTTGAGTGGTTAGGAAGGTAATGTGCATTGCATCACTGGTCCATGATGACTTCTTCAATACCAGAAATCAATACATGATTTCCGATAGTAGATGTGGCTACCCGGCGATTATTTGTGTAGTGACGGTTTTCTTTTTCTTTTAACCCTATCACACACTCCTCACTCAACCTCTCACATTTTTTAACTCCTCCCTCTTTTGCATTTGGCATGATTGAAAGTATGTTGATCTGCACTTTTAATCTCCACCAACCCTCTCACTTAGACCTAAGATACACTCGCATCCTAAATTTTGGAAGGTGGCTCCTGTGGTAGATCCATCCGGCTCTGGTGGATCGTAGGAGTAATTTTATTCTATAACCCTCAGTGCAAATGTCAGCATATGCCAAAATGTTGATCATTAATTGATCATCACATCATGAGTTTGTGATTTTGGAATTCCATCGATTTAGATGTCTTCGGTATGATTTCCCTCCAAGAGTATAAGAACCAAAATCATTTGAAAATCTTTCAACGTGTTTGATAATAATAAAGATGTTAACACTTGAAAGTTTGGATCTTTAAACACACTCCCCCTTAACATATGAAACATATGAAGGTGAGTTGTCTTTTGATATTGTGTGAGCTCCCCCTCAAATATATCAAACATTTATCAAAAAGTAAGTACGACAGGAGCTCAATCTCAAATGAAATAAATGTCACTTTTGAGCTCTTTCAATTATAACGGGTTTGAACTGAAATGTTCAGAAACCATTTTCATTTGAAGAACGAGTTATGAACCGATTTGTTCATAAGTCAATGATTGGAAATTTAGACAACAACTTTTGGAACCCATTTAAGCACAGTACCAATGGGTTTTGAGAATTTGGAAAACCATTTATAAGTTGTGTCTATTTGGTTTAAAGACGTTGAATTCCATTTGGAATTGAAACTCGGTGTTTCATTTCAAAATAAGTTTCGTGGAATCAACAGTGAGTGAATTCTTTTGGGAATAGAGGATATGAAATCATTCGTTCTTTGCACCGAATAAGAAAAGTTTTGTGGTGCAAGTGCAAACATTTTCGATCTTGGATAGTTGAATGATTTTGTTTGGGAAGATTGTTCAGAAAAGCTTTGTTTCGGTTTCCAAACTTTGATCTTCTTTGGAAATTGGGAAACCGATTTACATGAAGTGTTGAAAGCATAAGAATCTGAATGATGGAAATTAGTTTGAGTAAATGTTCCAGGTGAGTGTGATTTCTTAGAATATCTCTTATTCTTTTGCAAAGAATAGTTGGTAAACTGAGAAATTCGTTTTAAAATTGGTTTGGAAGACTTATCTGTATAAGTCTTCTCTGGAGCATTCACTTGTGGTTTCAACACGTGTTTGACATTTGAGGCTTTCTTTTTGTCAAACTCTTTTCCTAAGTTCTTCTCAAATTCAAGTTCATGGTTAGATTTTGATAATGATGATAAACTAGATGAAAATGAATTACTTTTAATGTGTTCAATAGTTTGCAAAAGAGTTGTTCGATCTTGATCAAAAGTTAGTTGTAGATTGGTTATTTGTTTTTCAAGATCAAAAATTTTATTTTCCAAAATTAAATTTGGAATATAAAGTTTTGTTTTAACCACTTGTTCCATAACCTCATCTTGATCAATAACAGGTGTTAAACAACTTGGAAAATAATCCTCAGAAAGTGGTATTTTCCTTGTGCCATAACTTTCATTTAATTTCTCATAATTAAATGAAAATTGTGCATTCTCAGTTTTTGCTCTATTGAAATTCTCAATAACTTCTTCTTCGTTAGTTGTTTTTACAAAAAACATTTTGAAAATACTTCCCAAGTTACCGTAGTTATACAAGGTAGGTACTTTAGAAATAGCTTTTTGTAAATAGCAGGGATTTTCAAAACCTAATCCTTCTCTTGGATTGTAAACTTTGATATCCTTAGGTTTATTGAGAAAATGGTTTGATCTGTTTGACCACGTTTAAACAATTTATCTTGAAGTTCTTTGATTTTGCTTAAAAATGCATTCTTGTCACTTATTGCACACTCATATTGTTCTTTATATTTGTATGCATGTTTTCTCAATAATGTGCATTGTTTATAAAAATCATTAACTTCTTGATTCAAAGAAATATTTTCTTTTTGAAATTTTTCAGAACTGGTTTTATAACCTTCCATGTGATTTCGTAAAACCAATTTATCCCGAGTCAAAGTTTTTATCACATCAAGGTTATTTGCTAGATCATTTTGCAGTTTATTAGCCTTTTCCTTTTCTGAGTTTAATTTGTTTTGACACTCAGTTAGACTTTTAGAGTGTACCTCAGAGTGTGCCTCAATTTGAGTTTCAAGAAGCTTGACTTGATGCAAAGCATTGGACTTTTCAGCTGTCAGCTTGACTACTTGAGCATGTTCTTCCCATTATTTCATTTCCCAATCATGATTCACACTTTTTAACTCTTCACTCCCCAATTCTGATTTAAGTCTCTCATTTTCAGTTTGAAGTGTGTCAAGTTGTTCTTGAAGCTTCTTAACTTCAGCTGACTTCTATGTTCTCAATTTTTGAACACTTGTTATGTTAGAATAACATCCTTGAAGTTCCTCTTCCAACATTTTAATAAACTCTATTAATTTGTATTCTATCATTTTATCTGGTCGTGGATATTCATAAAAGATTTTGTAATATTTTTGCGTAGCATTAATAATGGACATCATAAAATCGTTGCTTGAATGGATCTTATAAAGATTAAAGATTTTGAAGTGTTTAAAGAATATGTTTCTTTAAGAAAATATTGATCGAAAATTTCAAATTTTATCCGTAAGAATTTTCCCTCCAAAATTTGTCGAATTTTGCTCGGGTAAAATAAAAATTTTCTCAGACCAAAATTACTCAATGGGAAGCTTACATCCAAATTTTTTTATTTTTTAAATCAATCAATTAGTGTCGCAAGAATAACTTTGAACCTGAATGCGAGTGTAATGATAAGTTCGCAAATACGAAATTTATCCTGAATGTGACACTAATGGTAAGTTCGCATAGATAAGGACGCAGAGGCAAGTTCGCAGAGGTAAGTTCGCAAAAATAAGGTCGCTGAAGCTGATATGCGACACTACCAATAAGTTCGCACAAATAAAGTCGTAGAAGGAATAGTGTCGCAGGTACTGTTTGTTGTCTTCACCAAGAACACTAAATCTGAGATCGATCAAATGATGAAATTAACTCCTAAACTTGATTTCTTATTGATCCATAGCACTAATACAACACTTTGATCGGTGGAATTTCATTTAAACAAGCTTAATCAATACAAATCAAACTTAAACCGCCATTTTTATATTTGAATCAAACTTGAGAATTTGAATGAATTGACCGTGAATTCTTCAATCTATCTGTTGTATATCACTTCTTGAACCTTCGTTGATCCTTAACTTGATCAGAAACAGAAAATTTGATCGAATTTGAAGTTTAATCCGAAATTCTAACTTCAAATACCCATTTTGACTTTTTCTTCAAATTAGATGATCTTTAGCTATAGTTTGATGAAATTGATACACGATACTTGTTCCTTGATCAGTAGTCTTCAATTCTAATGGATTACTTTCACCATAACACAATCAAATCTCCGAATTTGATCTTTAAAGTCACGAATTTGACTTTTTGTTGACTTTTTCTTTGATGAATTCTTGTTGTTTCAATCTGATTTTCCTTCAAATCTTTAATCACTCAAGCTTTGATACCAATTGTTAAACATATTCAAGCAATATTATGATGAATGATTGAGAGAGTTTTACTTGGAATGATTTTCACAAAATGATTTTACAAGGTAAGTGTTACAAATGATTAAGTTTAGCTACCTATTTATACTATAGAAGCTAATCACATGATTAATCACTAAACAAGGTTTACAATCTATATTTTAATACCTAACAATAATATTAGTGTCAAAGCTACTAATAGCTAAAGGCAGTTGGTTACACAAGTATTTTTCTATGTAGTTGACTTAGACAACATATATCTGTATGGAGGTAATATATATAGATTACCAAATTGAAGGCATACATCACTATGCTTTCTTTGTATTTAAATACTTGTGCATAAATGATTTGCATTTAATTATATAGATTACTAAAAGTGACAATTTCAACTGTAACAAATTTCTACTTCCTTACTCGATGAATAGGGAATGGCACGACCTAGTTTAGTAACCCGCAAACGCATTCAAAGGAGACAATCATTGATACTAGCATGGTGGAACCAATTGATTACGATTCTTGTTTGGTTTATTGTTTCACTCTACATGTTAGTAGTCATATATGAATTAGATAGACCGCATATTCGATATTCTTTGGCAAGTAGAATCGAGTTTCAATGTCTATATCGCAAGTTAGGATGACTCGAAGGTGTTTCAAATAGGAATATGAACATTGATGAGCAAGTTTTGCATTTCCTTCACATTTGTGCTCCTAATGTTAAGAATCGACATATGATATGTGATTTCTATCGTTCGGGTGAAAAATTTAGTAGAAATTTTGCTCGAGTTTGCAATGCAGTCATAAGATTGCATCCATATTTACTTAAGAAACCCGAGCCCGTGCCTCATAACTCTACTAATGAAACATGGAGATGGTTCAAGGTATATGTAATTTCTGTAAATGTTTGTTATTGGTACGTTAGTAACTAGAAATGTGAATGAAATTTGTTCTTATTTGATCTAGAATTGTCTAGGAGCTTTAGATGGAACATATATACAGTGCTTGGTGCTACTCAAAGATAGGACTAGATATAGAACAAGAAAGAATGATATTGCTACAAACATTTTAGGAGTTTGTTAATAAGATTTTCAATTTATCTACGTGTTACCGGAATGGGAAGGGTCAGTTGTCGATGGTAAAGTTCTTAGGGATGCTCTTCTTAGACTAAACGGATTAAAAGTTTTGAGACCGGGTATGTAAACAATCATAGAGGTATAGAAGTTGACAAATATAGTTCTTGAGTTTGTATTAACTAAAATGTAATTTTTTAGGTTATTACTTGGTAGATGCGAGATATAAAAATGGAGAGGGTTTCCTTGCCCCTTATAGAGGTAAAATCTTATTATCCAATTAAACAAAAACATAGGATCATAATGGCATGTTGTCTTCACAATTATATACCACAAGAAATGTCAATTGATCCAATTGAGAGTCAATATGCACTGGACATGGGAACCGGAGACCTTGGACATGGAGATGAAGATAATATCACTTCTGTTGGAACCACAAACGAGCGGACTGCACTTAGGGATGATTTAGCAAAAACTATGTTTGAATCATGGAGTTCCACCCATTGATAACTAATGTTTTTATTGTTTATTTTCTTTGTAGCTTGGTTAGTTTTTAGTGATTGTTGTGTATGTTACTGTTGGGTCTACCAGAAACGGTTGCAACAACTTCTGTTAGCCTCTGAGCTTTCCATTTTAAGAACATGAATAAGAGCTTTGATTGCAACAACATTGACATTGACTAAATCTAACTTTTGGACAGTCTGTAGTGAAACCGCCATAACTTTTTCTTGAAGGCTCTAAATAAGAAACCATTTTTTGATTTGGAAACTAGACTGTCATAGCTTTCCAACCATATAAGATACATATTTTTTGGACTTTTGGATCTGCCCAGTTTATTATTTGAAGTTGGGCTAATAGCATGTTACTTGTATCAATTAAGTTGTTGTTCAGGTCGGTATCAGAATCAGGTTACTTATATCAATTTAAGTTGCTAGCTATATCATTTAAAGCTGCTGAATACGCTTTTACTTAATCTAATATGTCATGATTAGTCAATCAATATCTAGTTATTGATTGTGTTTTCATTCTCATTATTTTAGGTTTCTCAAACCTATAATCTGACCCGCCCATTTTGCTATCTTATTCCCATAGACATAACTCCCAACATATACCCCCCCCCCCCTTTTTTGATTGATTTTTCTTATGATGTGAATTGGAGTTTAGTTTAATCTTATTGATGTTTATATGACAGTTTCTATTATTTAGGTATGACAAACCAAAATAGAAACTATCGTGAGTGCACAAGTGTTAAATATGTGAAACTTAGTGACCTTAGTAAACATGGTAAACGGAGGAGGCTTAAAAGCCAATAATGGATTTAAATCTAGTTATCTACAACATCTTGAACAATCGTTAAGAGAATCGCTTCTAAACTCGGGTATTTTAGGTAAACTACATATCTAATCAAGGATAAAAACAATGAAGAATGATTGGCAAACTGTTTATGACATCTTGAATGGTCAAATACAAGTGGATTTAGTTATGACATCATGAATCATTGTTTGATTGCTGATGTTATAGTTTGGGAATCTTACCTCAAGGCAAGTTATGTTATTCCATATTTCATACGGTTTCACATGTAGTAATTTTAGCCAGAATTATATGTTTTATAATTGTAATGAAGAAGGTTCACAGCTGCCAAATGGAATAACAAGAAACTACTTCACTATGAAGATTTGTGTTTAGTTTTTGGAAAGGATCGAGCACAAGGGAATAAAACAAGAGACGTTTTTGAGATGGAAGAAGAGGTGAACACAAAAGAACAAGAAATGGATGAAGCTTCTAGTGAGGTGATGGAAGGTGCAACTAAGACTTCGAGTGCTCGTGGTAAGAAGAGAAAAAGTCGAGTGAGAACTTTGGTTGATGGATTTCATGAAGTGGTTACTTTACTTGGTGACTGTCTCAAAGAGACATCAACCGAAATGAGTGAAGGTATAAAAAGTGACTTGGACTCAAAAAGGAAAAGTTCTTTGGTCACTTTTGAGCTTTTAAAAATGGTCTCCTTGTCTCAATCAGAAAAGTTTACAACAATCAAAAAAATAATAAGTAACCCCGATAACGTGACAACTTTTTGGGATTTGGAAGAAGTCGAAAGAGAGGCTTGGGTGAGGTTTATTTTGGCTGAGTGAATTTCGATATCAAGAAAAAACAGTTTGACTTGGGTTAGTATAGTAACGGATTAAGATGTTAAGCAATATCGACTTTTGGTAAAATTTTAGTTTATTTTGTTATACGAGTCTTTGTAGTATGCATGTTAAATTTTAGTTGAAAGTATGCCAGAGTTTTTCATATATATTTTCTAGTTACATTAGCTAGTAAGACTGGCATTTGATTCTAATAGTTGTTAATGCATACATTCAAGCTGGCATCTGATTACATAGAACACGATAAAAATGCATGACACATCTGATTACATAGAACAGAGGTGTAGTATATGTCCCTTGAAACAATTTACTAGCAATTAGTTTGTATGTTGTTTATGTTAATTGTATACCATTCCAACAAGCCTTGGAGCACCATTTGTAAATCCTACATATGTAAATTTCATCATAGTCACAAACATGAGTTTTTAATGTGGACCCATGAAATGTAGTTAAATTGAAAACGGAGATGTAGTTAAATTTGTTATGGATTTATTGGTGATGTTAAAAATAGATTTATTAAGTACATAATAAATTAATAAAAAGGGAAATCATGTCATTTAGCTTAATTAGATTCCAATTCCGTTGACATAATTACAAACCAAACATACACACGTAAGGAATGGAATTTGAATTCCATTCCATTATGCCAACCAAACCCGTTATAAATTTCATTTCTTTGGATTTCAATTCCTTAGCATTCCAATTCCGTTATTAATTTCCAATTCCTTTGAAAATATTCCGCGAACCAAATGCACCCTTAAGATTAATTAATTCAATTCATTCTATTACTCAATTTTGATGTTAGTATTAAGAATTGGATATTTAGGAAAACATCGTAAAAGTTAATAACAATATTGATGATTATAAAATCTACAGTGTTTTTGGTGCCAAATTTATGAATTTGAAAGAAGATAACAACCATTTTTTTACTATTGCTAGGTACTTTCTTATGATCCAATTTTTTGAGGTGGTTTCCAGGGCCTGGATAATTATTCCCATGTTCATCTTTTCAAAGTTCTTGGTTTCAGACTATGTGCATTTATGTTAGTTTTTATTATTTCTGTTAAGTATATGAATCAATACAAATCACTTAATCATCAACATAATGGATGAAAACACATTATCATACACATACATATTTAATTTGAAGTCATCTCTTAGACGAACACACTTATCTATTTGTTTTCTATTTATTTTTCCTCTTTTAATATATCGAAAGTAGGGTAGTTAGTTTGTGGATTTCACTATATACCAGTTATCTATATATGTACACTTTTGGGGAATCGATGCAAATAATGCTTACAATAACCTTTTTAATATATTACTTATGTGCATGCAATATTTAGGTAGCATTCTATATGGTAGATTTATCGAGTGGATCATGAAAAAAGTATGTTTTCAGACTAGAAGATTTAATTTAAATAATTTGTTAGCTTATGAAGTGTGACATAATGGTACCAAGTTTTATAATTAAGGTTATTGTAGGAGAATGATAGTGACGGTATTACTTTTCAACTTACAAATGAGAAACATTGTTGTGGTATGTTGTAGGCGTTATATTTTTCTTTCCTACTATATGAGTTGTGCTAAAATATAATATTTTGTACTTGTTAAGAAAAATAAAATTTTGTACTAGTAATATGATTTTAATACCTTATCTTGGATCTCTCAATAGGTGTTCTAGTGTTGCATTATTGCTTTAATTGTCACAGGTAAGTGCCCGACAAATTGTAACTAGAAGTACCTCATAAATGTATGATAGTGCTGAAACTAGTCGACTTATTTAACTTGGAGCGTATATAAAACCGTCTACGATAAACTTTCTATTGAATAAGTACGTGCACAGAAAGCTAATGAATTAAGATGCAACAACGCAAAAATTCAAGAAGTGTTGTACATGTTGGTGCATTGTGTGTGACAATAGCTTTTAGTTTGTAATAGTTAGTTTTATAAGTCATTTTGTTAATTATTGTAATCGTTTAATTTTGTCTTGTATATGTATATGTGTAAGTTCATACAAACTTAGAAGTAGGTATTAACTTACTAAGTTCGTACGAACTTAGGTAAGTTCGTATGGGCTTCAAAGTTACCTAAGTTTGTACGAAATTAGGTGCCTATATATACACAAGTCCGAATGTTTTAGATTAGAAGATTTGAGGGGTTGTAAGTTCGAACTCAGTCTATAGTCCTTAGTGTAAGTTCGCAGAAGGAGAATAGAGAGAGTTCAAGTGTTTGGTTGAATGTAATACTTGTTTACGTTCAATAAAAGTGTTCTTTATATATTCGTGTTTAGTTGTTTATTATCGTTGCGTATATTTGAGGATTTCACACTCGAATATACTAGATTACCTCGTGGATCCAGTCCCCGGGAACCTACAATACACTAACATTCATGCAGATGAAGCAATTATAATGTTGTACAATATGTCTGATGTATTCTTTACTTTTACTTACAGGAGTGGTTATGCAAGATGGAGAGATTAGAACAACCCTAGCCTACCTCTTAATATAGGAGTTTCATGGTTTACATGTTCCTCAGATAGAGTAAACGCAAAATGGTTCTTGAACCTTTTGTGGCATCTTTAGAAGAATTTGATGCTTTTAGTTTAAAAATGATTTAACGAGTACGACTTGTTGAAGAAGGGAAATCAATGGGGGATAATATGTGGCACCTCGAGTTTGCTTTGCAACTTCAAGAGATTGACGTTGAAGTTCATAGATCTGGAATATATAGTTCATCAACGAGCATTGGGGATCAGCTCAGGATGGATGCAGTTTTCTCACAGATTTTGAACCCACAAGGATGTTAGCTGAAATTGTGGTTTACGATGTACCTGGAGTTAGAAGAAGTATCCTAAGACATCTGCCAACAGATCCCTTCTCCATCAGTCCTTCTTAGCTTCTTCCATGTCTTCCATTGGCACCAAATGTCTTCCTCCGTCCTTGACTATCCGTCCTCCACTTCCATCTTCAGGAAGTAGCCTAAAGACACTCCGTCTTGAAGTGAATGTGGGGTCCAATCTTTCTGAAGAAGTTTTTTCTGTTGGCAGCGTTCAGTCTTTGTTAAGTCTTTTTGAAGATGTGTTGACGTGACGCTGATGTGGCTTTGAAGAAACTTCTTCCATTGGGAGTGGTCTAATGATAATATATGTGTATGATGATTACTTTATAAGGGATTTGCATTATATTTATGAATATATGAACACGGTGAATATAGGCGACAATTTTGATCCATTTATCGGTAGATGGACAAAAATGAGTGTATGGTACTTTATTTCTAATAGTTTAAATCGTTACTAATAAGAATTAGAAAAAGATAGTTACAATGGAAATTGCTCTAAGTATGAAAATTGGTCAACATCGATACTTTAATATTCATCATTTATATTTATATATATATGTTATAACTTAACATTTAGTAATTAATATTCACCACTAAGTAATTAATTTCAACAATTTATTTATAACGTATTTAATATTTATTGTGATGAATGTTAAAATATAGTTTTTATAAAAAAAATTCTTTGATAAGTGTTAATTTAACAATCATCGATAGATATTATATTATAACATTTATTAATGAATGTTATCACTTAATATTCATTAAAAATAAATATTAGATTATAAAATTCATCTATATATATATATATATTAAGTTATAACATTTAAAATCTAATATTCATTAAAGAATTATAAGTTATACCGTTCATCGATGTATTTTAATATCATAAGTTAACGTTCATAAATATGAATGTTAACTTAGTACATCCCATTAGGGGTGAGCGTTTGGACCGAACCGGCCCGAACCGGACCGAAACCGGTTTGGAACCGGAACCGGTTTTGGGCAAATCTATGGACCGAGGACCGGACCGGGTTTAGGTATGCCGGTTCCGGTATTGGTGCCGGTTCGGCCGGTTGGACCGGTACAAGTCACGATGCGTATGGTACATTTCGAAAAATATAGTAAAACTTGTAAACAAATGAAATTTTGCAACACCAAAATGTATGTATACATGTGTGTCTACATATACAATATATAAGAGAATTATGATAAATACAGTAAGCAATGTCATCATGACTTTAATATGCTGAATTGCTGCAATATATTTTTTCATTATATGGGAGCTTGGAGGCTCCAAAAGGAACTCAGATAGAAGCTATCATCCACAAAGATCCATTCATCAGTTTGTTTTTAGTACCATACAAAAGGGAAAAAAATAGAAAGAACACACACACACACAAAGCACTTTTGAATAACTAACCTTCAAAGATTGTCTTCTTGTTACATAGTTAGTAGAAGTTAAAAGTTTTTCGTACTGCTCAAAGAACTGAAAAGGTGTGAAAGAATGAACTACATAATACTAGAAACATGTAGACGTGTAATGTCCTCTAGTAGTATAACTTTATACATTTGTCTTGTATTCGTTTTGCTTATCTACTTAATAAACATAATACATTATACAACATTGCGTTGATAATTTTGTAATTTCTCATTATGTCGATCCTAGCAGTCTATGTCGGATAACATAGTTAGTAGTATCGTCGAATGTACGTGACTTAATAATTCTACGGCTACAGAAAATAACTTTAATAGCAACTATTTGTTGAGCATGTTTAAATGATAAAAATTACAACTATACATTGTACAACATAGTACATACCATGTTAATTTTTTCCCATCGATGTTTATAACAATTGTCATTTTCATACCTCTCAGTTTGTTACTTGGGCCATCTCATTAGAATTCCAACAAATACAAAATAAAGAAACTTCTGAACCAAATTAGCAAAATCAATTTACTAGTAACAGTGGTTATAGGAAAATATGTAAATTTGACTTGAAAATTAGATTTGAGGCTTATATATGATCACGCGTGCATCTAATAAAGAAAACAACATATTGTAGTTTTTGATTTTAATATTCCATATATAAACCGGTCCAAAACCGGGAACCGGTGGACCGAACCGGTCCTAGAACCGGAACCGATTTTATACTAATTTAAAAACCGAGAACCGGACCTATGCAATATAATCGGTACCGGTCCCGGTTCAGTCCGGTCCAAACGCTCACCCCTACATCCCATAAGAAAAAATTTGTATACATCAAGCGATATTTATACTATAACACTTTATTAATAAATATTATCACTTAATATTCATAAAAAATAATATTAAATTTAAACATTCATCGATATATATTAAGTCGTAATATTTATAGTTTAATTATTATTGTGGAATGATATGTCAGAACGTGTATCTCAATATCATAGGTTAATGTTTATAAGAAAGAATGTTAAATTAACACCTATAAGGAAAAATTCATTGATCAAGTTAACATGATGATGCATCTTAAAATAGACTATTTGGGTGATTTTGTGTTTTTCTAATACTCAATTGAATTGAACAGGCTAACCCAAGTTTTTTGGCCCGTATATATAAGTCCAATATAAACACATTCAGCCCAATATTCCATCTTCCCCCAAAATTATGGCGGGAAATAATTACACTTGCTAAAATCCTCAACCCCCCCTCCCAAACACTTTACTTCCCCGCGTGTATTTCAAACCCTAACCCTAATTTCCTCACCGGAAAAAAAAATCAAAATCCAATCTTGCTGGAAAATGTTGGAATTAAGGCTAGTTCAAGGAAGTCTGCTGAAAAAGGTGATGGAATCAATCAAGGATTTGGTCAACGACGCTAATTTTGACTGCTCAGCCACCGGATTTTCACTTCAGGCAATGGACTCTAGCCACGTGGCACTGGTGTCGCTTCTTCTTAGATCAGAAGGTTTCGAACATTACCGATGTGATCGTAACATATCGATGGGTATGAATCTTAATAATATGTCTAAGATGCTAAAATGCGCTGGAAATGATGACATCATCACCCTTAAAGCCGACGATGGCAGTGACACTGTTACTTTCATGTTTGAAAGCCCAAGTAAGTTTCTCTCATTATTATAATATTTATAATATGACCTACTGTAATTGTTAATTTGATTGTTTTAATAGATATCAGATTCATAGCTTGTTTCATGTTTGTTTCTTGTCAAGCTGTCATTTTTTGGTAAAGTTTTATGTATGTATGTTTGTATAGTATTACTTCTACCGATAAATGCTTCTTTGTGCATATACTATTGAATTGAATTTACAGATGCTAGATTTTAATTTTCAGTTGGAAAGATGTTTGTTCTGATTATAGGTTATAATGTTTATTTTAAGGTAAATATCAGATTTTTAGACTTTCGCAATGGAAGTCTGTGCAGAGAATTCACAAACATTACTATTTTGTCGTCTAGTTTTTGATGAAGGGTTTATTTGACTCTTCTGTTATGGAAAAGTGGACGGTTTTTTAAATGCTTTTTTACGTGTTCAAGTTCCTGTATTTGAGTTAGTTAATTTTTATCTTTTCAAATATATATCTAATCTGCATTGGGCTAAAATTATGGTGAATAGACATAGTATACCGTATATTATTTACAGTTGAAAAGAAGATTAATGTAACCAATTTGGATGGAATGTTGCTATTGGATAGATAGTTATTTGAAGTTCATGTTTCCTAACTTGTTTTGTAATTACCGGTGCATGTTTCTTGCAGCTCAAGATAAGATTGCTGATTTTGAGATGAAACTTATGGACATTGATAGTGAGCACCTTGGCATTCCGGAAGCAGAGTACCATGCCATTGTTCGTATGCCTTCTTCCGAGTTTGCAAGAATTTGTAAAGATCTCAGCAGTATTGGTGATACAGGTACCCGCTTGTTATAATTGGTTATGTTTGGCCTTTGATACTTAAAATTTATAAAGATTAGAAGATATAATGTTTTTGGAATGGCTATTGCCTGCAGTTGTAATTTCTGTGACAAAGGAAGGAGTGAAGTTTTCAACAAGAGGTGATATTGGAACTGCAAATATTGTTTGTAGACAAAACACTACAGTAGATAAGGTATGGTTATTAATCCCTTGGTCTTGTGACAATGATCAGGTCTAAACAAGTCGATGTTTAGTTTTAGTACTAATGGTCAATTATAATGGGTTAATTGACTAGTTAAAATAGCTAGCTAAATAGATCACTAAACACACGCTTTCCTGTTAAGTAGTTTGCTAAACTTAATATTTAAAGTACTCGATTTACCCTTGTTGGTTCAGCATACATATTTACGACAAACCAAACTCCACTAAGTTAGGTGTCCTAATTGGGGTAACAAAGTTAGTTCTTTGCTATACCATTTATTTAGTTCAGTGACCTGTTTGGCAAAACAGGTTTTGGAAATACAAACTGTCAGTTACCTGATGACCCGAATATTTTCTGTCCAATGTTTATTGATCTGATATGTTTATAAAATAGTAGTGTTTTGACAATAATAGCAGCTAAACAACTCTTTTCTAAACTATCATTTAGAGGCCGTGTGGGATTGCTTAGTTAAGTGCTTATCTTATTGCTTATTTTTACAGTAGATTAGCAAATTCAAACACTCTACTGAAAACTGCTTATCTTCTTTGTTTCGGAAGGAATAAGTATCTAAAAATAAGCATGCTGATACCTATTCAGTTGTCCATATTTTCAATTTAGTACATCCCAAAAGAATTTTCCCCTTTCAATTTCAGCCAATCAGAATATATTTAAGTGGGTAAATATGAAATTTTATTGGTTAACAATGTAATTCTTGCACTTCTCTAAAATCATGTGCATTTGTGTGGACATTTAAATTGGGACGGAGGAAGTATTTTTGCGGAAAGCACCTAAATAACTTCAGCTTGTCGTAACAAAGAATGTCTTAGCTGCATAGTAGATTCTGAAATGGAATTTTATGTGCTTTCAAAGTATGTTGAAGCTAATGGATATTTGTTTCGTGTGTGCTTAAAATCACAGCCTGAGGAAGCAACGATCATAGAGATGAAGGAACCAGTCTCTTTGACATTTGCATTAAGATACATGAACTCATTTACAAAGGCGACCCCGTTGTCAAGTACGGTGACAATTAGTTTGTCTTCTGAGCTACCTGTAGTAGTGGAGTACAAGATAGCTGAGATGGGTTACATCAGATTTTACTTAGCTCCTAAAATAGAAGAAGATGACGAGGGGAACAACTCTTGAGTTAACTGTCTAGACACAGACGTTGAGTCAAAAACTATATGCCTTGTTAGTTGTTTGTCAAAGATACTTGTTTAGTACTCTTGCTAAAACTAAGCTGAGTTTTATTATAGGTTTTTTTTACGAATTTTAGCATTATATGCCTGAACTATAACCCTTTCTGCTTGGTGGTTCCATGTGGGGGCTATATCTTTTTTCTTTCTTTTTTTCTTCCGTATTTCTTTCTTTGTTTTACTGAGTTTATGTTTTTCTTAACATCAAGTATAATATTGAGTAACAACAACAATACTCAATCTCGCAATTGATGATTTGGCAGAGTATACCTCTATGCGAGATATAATATTGAGTAACTGTTGTACTTAAAATTTAGTTGAATATATATGTTGTATGGGTTCTTAACTGAAGTCTTCTTTTATCGACAATTCGAAAGACTATTTATGCTAATACACAATGAGTTTGACAGAAAGTCAAATTCTTAAAGAAGAGAAAGTTGGAATTTCATTTTTACCGTATCATAATCAATTGAATTATGATCTTTAACATATTAGAGCAACTAAATCTTGTTTAAGTTGCAATATTTTGCGAGCAAATATGCTAGTAGTATTAAGAAAAGAAAATGGTGAACTATGCCTAGTATAGGGTTTAATTGCTAAAATTGGACTTCAGTTTGTCCTGAATCGTGGTGACAAATAAAAAAAATCAAGCTGTGTACATTCATTCTTTTAATAATTATAATTATAATAACTATTATATATATTATATAATCATAATATTTATATTTTTTTATAGGATGAATTTAAATTATATATTTAATATAACAGTATATTATTTACATTGGTTGCTAAGCTAGTCTAATATAAATAAAATAAAGCTTAAAGAAAAACACTGAATACCAATAACTTCTTGTGGTATATAGTTGATTTGAATATTAGAAGTGGAAACTTTTATGTATCTATAAATGTAGCTGTGGTATAAACACATAAATTACATGATACTAATCTCTTGTACAAATTATTTATGCAATAACACGCTTTTAATCCAAACTAGTAGACTGTGATACTGGGGCGGACCCACGTGATGAGTACCGGTGGCATATGACACCAGTGACTTGAGCCGAATAGTGTAATACTTTTAGGGCTTTCTATTAGTGACACCATTAAATTAATTAAGTGTCACCGGCGAGTTGGACTAAGTAGTGTAATTTTTTTTAGTTATTATATTTGTGCCACTAGTGATCGAAAATTCTGAATCCGCCACTAGTGTGCTACAAACTATTTGACAACAAAAGCATTCGATGAGCCAGTAAAATGACTAATCGATCTGAATAGATTTTTGGATGCACCAAAATGGGTCACTCTATAAATCCCAGGTGCAGTTGATTGTGGGATTCGCCATTCAATAGTAGCATGACTCTGAGCACTGAGTTTTGAAGGTCTCGACCACTTAAAACGAAGACAAATATCATCATCATCGTAAGCCGGAACCCATGTGTCTTGACCTTGAAGAAACTCCACTAGAGCAAATGTGCCTTCAGTCATGAGATCATTTCGGGGACAAGCTGACCAGAATACAGCACATGTCACCTTTTTTGAAGGTGGAACTTTTGGGGATGTCAGTTTTGACATCTCCAAACTTAACTCCCAGTGGGGTGGAGTCCACCACCACACCTGCTAGCAAACTTATCTGCTTGTCTAGTAGATCTGGTGGTTGAGGTCCCGCTTCAACTGGCTTTCCAGTGACAATCGCTGTGGCGAGCTTTATGAACTCCTGAATGTAGGCACTGAGAGTATGTGGCCCGTATAGAGTGGAAGCTCCCTGATATAATTTTGTTTTCCAATAATGTTCAAGAAACTCAAGTGTTAAGGCGTTAAGCATCACTCATGACACTTAAGATTAATGGATATTCATGAAAGAAAAATAGAGATGGCACTAATGAACAGGTTGGGTAACGGGTCAAAAACAAAGTTGGGTCTGAAAGGGGCCCTATTTAGTACGGGCTGAAAGGACTTGGTTGACCCGCAAACACCTTTTTTGTCCATTATAAAACTTTTTCAAAATCTTTGAATATAAACGACTTATTGTACACGTTCACAAGTCTTATGCAACTTTTAACTCATTCGATCCATCTGTACCTCATTTAGCCAATTTAATTTATCTGACCCATTTAAGGTAAAACACAGCCCAAATCGACCTATTCATAAGTAATGAGTCAGAATTGCCACCTCTTGAAAAAAGTAATCTACTAACTTACCTCATATCTTTGCATCTCATACTCTTCAAAAGTAGTGATATATTGACAGTAGGTATTAGTTAGACCAGCTATCACAACATGAACTTTTTCTCTAAAAGCAGCACTAACAGCCTCACGCAGACGCCTCCCAGCCATAGTTGTGAATTCTGTCATTCATTAACCATGTTAATCTAACAATATACACGAAAAAGTTTCTCACTTTTAGAGTGTCATTAACATGAAGCAAGTGACTAAAGAAAGGGAGTCGAAGCATATACGAGAGTCTAGATTCAATTTTTTTTCTAATATGCCATATGTGACGTCGTGCTAACATTTCTTTTCACATCAAGTCAAATGGAACCCAATGGCATTATATAAATGAGTTCCAAAATGCAAGTTGGTGATGATATAAACTGCGGTCTATATCATTCGTTCTTAAGATCCGAGGAAAAAGTTGAAATATGGGAAGACATACCTCCAGGTACACTGAGAATCACCAGCTGCCCTATCTTTAGTATCTGAACTGGGAGAATTGATGGCTGTGAAGCAAAACAAATAAAACATTTGGCTACTCAATCAATATTTATATAATGTTACACAATATAAGAGTTTCACTTTGATGATACGTTAGAGGTGATAACCGCAGTTAACAATATTAATCAAAACAAAAATTTAATCCTACAAGGATTTCATTGTAAGAAATCGGCTTAATCAGCAGACTTTCAAGAAGCTCAATAAACTACACAAAGTGTCATTCGATTTTAATTTATAAGATGCAACACATTAAAATAATGTGCATAACTTATTTTTTGATTTAGTTAACCTAGATTCTGAAAAATGGTTGAATGTATCTGTTCTTGTTTAACCAGCAAATTGTGATTATTATAGGTGTGAGGGAGTGTAAGTAAAATATGTAAACTTGATTATTTATTGTTTTCTGTTTAAACGGAAAAGGTCACAGTTGTTTCAGTGGAGTCCTATTAGTTAAAAGAATGTCAACACAAACATGCCACTCACCGCCCAGTCGTACGGTTGCTTCATTTCCCCGGTATCTAGCAAGATAGGCTTTGGCTGTTGACAGTCCTTTTGTTCCTTACTAGGGGTTTTGAGCACATTCCGAACCACCTTCCAAAATGGATTTCCCTAACGGCGAGGAAGGATAAAAGGAATATCAATAACAATAATTGCCAGAAACAAGATTTAAACCACAGAAGTAAGAAGAAACATGGGCTGCGTGGTCAGGACGTCAGGGTGGTTAATGTACAGTTGCGGTCAACCACTTCTCATCCATATTATTTTTAAAATATAATAATAATATTTGTATTAGATATGATTAGCAAAAACTATATTATTTCAATATAAATTTAATTTTATAATGAAGCGGTTGTATGCATTGAAAACACACTTTCGGGAATTTCCACCTATTCGACCCATATGACCCGCTAGAAATAAAAATAACCCGTATACACCCATTCACCATGAGATGTCACTTACAGAGTTGTCTCCTTGCTTAAAATCAAAAGCACCTGGTCCATCAGTAGTACCAGCCGCAAATGCAAATCCCATTGCAGCAGGACATGTTTTAACAGTATCACTCCCTCCTCCGGGTTTAGGAAGTGTCACCTCAAGCTGTGACATGTCCAAATACGTGTGACGAAAATCAATCTTTCCGTTTAATTTCTCAGAAGCACTGTTAAAAAGATCAGCAGCTCTTTTGAATTGTCTCTCGCCGATAATACGGGTGCTTTCAAATTCATCTGAACTGTTCATCAATTAGACATGGATGACATTTTAGCCAAGGAAAAGGCATACATATCCCAAATCGAACTACTATAATTAAAGGTAACAACTTGAACCCATTAACTTATGAATGGGTTGATTTAAGATAATCCGTTTAAAAAAAAAGAAAAAAAAAAATGAAGCCAAAAATGAAATGAGTCGAAAGTCTCCCAAAGTGTGTTTTTAGTGCATACATCCTTTTAGATCGTTTTGTTTAAAAAGCTAGTTTATTTACACTGAATGGGTTAATTTAAGATAATCCATTAAAAAGAAGAAAAAAATGAAGCCAAAAGCGAAATGGGTTGAAAGTCTCCCAAAGTGTTGTTTTTAGTGCATACATCATTCAAGATCGTTTTTTTTTAAAGTTAAGAGTATTTACAGATAAAACAAAAGCAATAATTGTTTATAAGAAGTTTGGATGATAATGGTTTCGTGTCAATCAAACCTGAACCCATTTCACCTATTACCAGCCCACCTAACCTTCCCAGTTTGCCACCTCTAACATTTAAAATGTATAACCAACGAAGAAAACAAACCCTGGTCCCCGACCATAACATAACTCATTCTTCCCACCACAAGTACTATGATTAAAGTCGCATGGGAGGCCAGTATCTGTGCAGAATGCCCCAAGTACATTTGGACTCACATCCCCACAATTAGATTGGCAAAATGCAGATACAAATATGGGCTTCTCTGTAGACCTAAGAGCACTTCTGACCCGTCTTGCTATGCTCAAGTACTTGGTTACTGGTTTACCGGAAGTGGACTGGAAAGATGCAGCAAGTTCCACCAATTCATGGTCTGCATCAAAATGAGATGGGTTATTTTAGCATGGGTAGAACCAGGCTAGCAGGTTAACCTGGTAACTTGTACTTTTTTTAAACTACTATGACTGATGTGTTAATAATACTTGCACAACAAAATTATAACAGTAATAATCTAAATTTTGAATTAAATGGGTTAAAATTGCCACATTTAGCAATAATCCCGTGTGTTATCACTTTTAAGATCAATTCAAACAAAACATTTTTTGCATGATCAATTCATTATAACTCATGTTTTGAGAATATAATAAACTTACGGCATCCTTGGGTACCCTGGACAATGTTGGAGACTCTGTGGGGGTTTACATTAACGATTTTTGCTACACTTTTCTGATTATACCAATCTTCCATAAGACGTGCAGCAGTTCCTTTATTGTCTCCACTAATCAACTCATTTGTACGACTCATTGAAGTTCCATGAGTAGCAAACCAATTGAAACTACCCACTGGACCCCATTGATCATCTACGAACTTCAAAAGTGTCATTTCTTTATCCACGTCATACTTGTACTTTGCCCGTTCTGATGCAGGATTATTAAGATAAGCTGTAGGACTGCGATTAACACCCGCATCTAAGATCTCTCCTGAAAGTTATTGTCCCAAAATTAATCAACAACTGAACTCTTTTACAAAAATGTCTTTGTAAGGAAACTGCATTACCTTTGTTCACATATACTGATCCAGGATGTAGGTTTTCATGAGCACGCATGATGCTCTGCTCAATACCGTCAACTAATGCATCAAATGACTGGTGAACGAACCCCAGAGATGTAACAATATACACCACATACTGCAGATAACCCCCTGGGCCTGCATGCGTATGTATACCACTAATGGCAACATTCTTTTCTGTATATAAATTCCCGTACCTGTACAGAAAACAACAGACTTTTAGATGCACCTCTGAAGACCACTATAACTTGTTCACCTACATGCCAAACCACATATGGGAAAAGGATGATAATGCTGTGATAGTATTAGAGCTGGCAAGATGGGAAGGTTTTGTAACGGCTCATATTAGGTACAGGTCAAAATAGGTTGAGTTGGGTTGGCTGCATAATTTTTTTTTCCCATTTAAACAATTCTAAAAACTACTGTGAAATTATAAAACCTAAGTTTGGATATAAGCATTTAGGAGGTTATAACGTTATATGCATTAAAAATAGACTTTGTTGACTTTCTACCTGTTTGACAAGTTCACCTTTTAGCTTTTTTTTTTGTATTTGGCCCACGTGAGAATAAAACACAACCCAAATCGACCCATTCATAAGTAAATGGGTTGAAATTGCCACCTCTAACGGTTGTTAACACTCCCTTTCCTGATGTACACACATGCCACTCACCATTATATTGTGCATTTAAACTTTGATGTTTGCTTTCCAGTAACATTTCCACTTATGGGGTGGAGGGAAATGGACGTTTTACTAACATAAACAATCAATGTAGAGGTAGCTAGCCATGCTATTATAATATACACACACATTAAACACTATTGAGGATTGAACAAAGCGGAACTTGACTTCTATGTAAAAAAATAAAAATTAAAAAACAAAAAAGCTAATAACAAATGAGACAAGTACCTTGCCTTCAACCTCTCAAGGACTTTAATTGTTACAAGTTGTGAGCCCATACAAGCATCAAGATTGACAAACACAACACGGTTTCCTTGAGGCTCTGCCACAATGAACGAACGAGCTCTCAAGCGAAAATGAATGCCAGATGCAGTTTGATCTGAGTTGGCATATCCCATCATGTTGACATCAGCAGCAGGCCCTGTAATGTCATAGCTTCCAAGCCCAACTAAGTAATTGGAAGCTGAGATGGTTTCTTTCCCATTGTGTAGAAAAACTAGTAATGACACCCAAAACAATGCAGTTGTATGCTGTCGCTGAATCATGACTGCCTCAAGGAATTCACTGAAGATAACAAACTAGATTTAAAAGATATATACAACGGAAAAATCAAGCTCAGCTTGACATCTTATCTTTAACTTACATTTCAAAAATCAGAATCAAAATAAGTAAAACTTTACATAGAAAAACACTAATAAAGAATTTTCACCCGGGCCCCACTCCATATAACAAACACACATTCTCCAGCTCAATTAGAAAATAAGATGATTAAAGTTATAATTGAAATGCAATAGTACTTTTCGGACTAAGGCAAAAGCATAGCAGTATATATATATAGTACTTAACAAAACCATAGTGACAATTATTTTGTGTTGAACACCAAAAAGCAGTTGTTAATTATTATGTTGATATGATAATCATAAATTAAATAATAAATAATAAAATAGAAATCATAATAATCACTTTAAAAGTACATTCATATAATACTTAATCATAGATAAATAATGCTAGTATATCTTATCACATAATCCTACAATCACTAAAAAAAGAAATAGTTAAGTCGTACTGTTGTACTAATTTGCAAACTCACATAACAAATAATATTCCCTTCGAATCAGTACATATACATCATCTACAGAACAGCAAAATCAATATAGATATGATAACAATCAAAATCTGTATACATTTAATTAATTCGTACACCTTTATATATATATATATATATAACAGAACAGAATTGAAGATTAAGATCATAATAGTAATTGAGAATCATTATGCATACCTAAAATTTCGAAGGAGTTCTGAATTACATTCCATTAAAATGTAAAATGTGTGTGAAAGTAATGGGTAATAACAACTTACTTAATTATGGAGTGACGGACAAGTGAAGAGAAGAGTGGGCAACGTTGTTTGGCATTATTCTTTTATTTAATTTTATTTAATTTTATTTAATTTTTAGTGAGTGTTTGAGTTAAGTGGGTGCCTCTCTGAGATGCAATAAATTTGGAGTCTATGCTTGTGGTTCATTAATTACTTTTCCAACGTCTTCATATCATTTGTGATAGTGATTTGGTGATTCCATTTCATTTTGGGTTCAAACCGTGAGGCGCGGCACATGGCTATCTTTCTTTCCTTTTAAAAAAGATTTTGACCTATCATTTGATTTAAGTTAGGGTCGTACTAAATACACTGACATTTCATTTTATATATTTAATATAAAATCCTTTTTGTTTTTTTGCCTTTTTTATCTTTTTTGCCTTTTCAAAGGAAAAACTTTTTTGCCGGTTTTGCTTTTCTTACCTTTTTAATATCTTTTTTACCTTGAAAAGACTGATTTGATAGTAATTTGATAGTGTATGTTGGTGTATTTGACCATTGCTTTAAGTTATTGTTGTTCTTTGTGGAGTGGAGTATTATTTTGTTTTGTGATAAGATAGTCCTAGCTTTTAAGGTCTCATTTATTATTTTCTTTGGTTCATTATTATACCTAAATTTAGCAAATTTTTACTTTAGTTTGACACAAAGATGTTAACATTCCTTGTTAATACTAGTTGGTACATGCACGTTGTTCTAGATATATAAAAAAAAAAAAAGGTTTATGTCAGTACAATTATGAGTATATATAGGAGTCATTACAAACAATGGTACATAATGTTGTGGATAAAAAAAATGTGTTTATCACAGTATGAGTAAATTCGTTTTATAAAAGATTCGGAAGTTAATCAACTATGCAAAACAAAATAAATGCGGCTATGTCACGTAATATATTATATATACCAAATCAACACAGAATTAGAAACAAAAAACACGGCAGTCAAATATCATCATCATCATCTCAATAAATAAAACTATTACAACCATCGTAGTGTATCAATCTATCTATCTATCTATCTAGACATCTATATTTCTATAAATATAATGATAAATAAAAATACAAAAACTATTTGCCTTTTTAGAATTCGATCTCTCTCTTTATTGATCACTATATGTTCCATGAGTCTATGACAAATCATATAGCACATGTTCATCAAACAGATAGGAATAATATAGGGAGAGATCCGCTCCCAAAAAGGTAGCTGGTTTTTGTGTTAGAATGATTCCTATGACAACATCCGTCGCATTCAAATGAAGATGACGATCTTGCCGGACTGGTATTTGAACATCTTTCCTACTGGACTTTCGATTGATATGGAAGCGAAAGAGATTGAGACCCTTCCATTTTAACAATTCGCACCCGATTAAATCCGATATCCAATTCACTTTGACTACTAATAGGAGGTGGAAATAGACCAATTAATTCCCCTATTCCACCTCATCTTCAATATTTTCTCGAATATACTTATCATAAAAAATCGGTAAGATAAGTAAACACGTCAGTAGCTCTAAGGAGGAGGATTCATTACTTTAATTTGTAAGATGTTTCTAAGCATTTGACCTTTTACATGATAACATGGAAGATAGAGCTCTTTCACCTTTTTTACGAGCTGAGCTTTCCATGATCTACCTTTATCATCTCTTAGATGTCATTGGAATTTGCAGCCTTGGTTTTCACATTACATCTCATACACGCCGTCATCACGATTCGACCGAGTTGTAGTCGTGTCGCTCCATAACTCGTATGGTTCTGGTTCAAATCAAACCTTCGGTCCGCACATCTTTAACTTCAAATATTTCCTTTTGGAAGAATCACCAAAAAAGTAAAACTCGAAGTTTTATTTTAAAAAGAAGCATTTTTTAGTTTTGATGATGATCATCGACTTGTTTTTAGGCATTAGTTTACAAATATTGACATTTACTTAGGATGATATGCTGGTTCTTGTATTGCAAGTTGCTATTTATTCAAGACGGTATGAGAACTGGGATAAGTATGTTTTATTTCATCAACATGGCATGTGCTAGCTAGTCATATGTTGAACTAGAAGCTGTTATCTGAACGTTTTTGTTTTATGGACTGTCTGATATGCTTAAGTACTTTTATCCCGATAATTGTGTATGTTAATATTATGCTATGGCCTATTTTAGAACCTTGAGGAATCAACCTTTGGATGATAATGGAGTTGAGGACTAGTTTGAAATCGACAACACAAATTCGACCCGTTGATTCTATTGGTGCATCTTGTGTGACAACAGCTTTTAGTTTGTAATAGTTAGTTTGTAATTAGTCTTTGTACTAAATCATTGAATTATTAACTTAGTTTTGTTATTGTATTTATGTAGGTTCGTACAAACTTAGGATTAGGTACGAACTTAGGTAAGTTCGTGCGAACTTAGAAGCTGCTAAGTTCGTATGAACTTAACAGCTTATAAATACAAGTTCGAAATTGTCATTTGTAACGTTTTGAGAACTGAGTTTCCAGGAAGCTAAGTTCGAATATACTTTGTAATATTGTCTTAGTTCGAATATAATACAAGTTTATACTCTATAAAGCTTATTTAGTGTTATAAACATATTTATAATACTCGTCTAGTTAACGTTTCATTTATTAGAGGATTCCGCACTCTAACAAACGTAATTACCTTGTGGATCAGTTCATAGGGGACTTACAATTGGTATCAGAGCTAATCGAATTCGTTTGTTTGGTTCGGGGTAAGGAAACGTTAAGAAAACAAGTGTTTACAAAAGATTTGGACGTTAAGGTTGTTGTTTTTAGCTTCCAAAGTTGTTTATTTTCACTTATTGCAAAGGTGATTCGAAGTAACAGGTTGATAGAAACCCATATCTGAAATTTTAAGATCTGAGTTTTTCAACAGCTGATCGTACGAACTTAGAAAGCATTGTACGAACTTACTTGGTATATCATTCGAACTTACAGCTGTAAGTTTGTACGAACTTGAAGCCTTCGAACTTAGTCGAAGTTCGAACAGTCAATTTGGCAGCCAAGTTCGTTTGACCAGTTCATTTGACCTCTTCGAACTTATTGTGTGTTTGTAAGTCCCTTTGAACGGATCCAAACGGGATTGCAACGTGTATTAGTTTGCGGAAAGGTATAATACACAACAAACAACAATAAAAACAAGTGAAATGCAAGTGTTTTAGTGTAGGTTCGTATGTATTCGAAGATAGCCCTGTATATTCGAATATCTCCGTTCAAAAAGTGTTTGAATGAAACAAACTAAGTTTGTTTATATAGTAGATAGGTTCGTACGAACCTATCTGCTCCTAGGTTCGTACGAACATATAAGTTCGTACGAACTTACTAGGTTTGTACGAACTTACAATTTAACAACAAAAAGGCTAAGTTAATAATTTAAACACAATATTAACTACAAAACTAATAACAAACCTAACTATTACAAAACAAGAGCTGTTGTCACCAAAACGTGCACCAACAGACTCCCCCTTGATAATAGCTCTGTCTGTCTTCAGTCTTCTGGCTCCGTCGAATCTTGATTCTCGATCAACTCTGACGACTCTCAGCCCATAAGCCTTTTTCCACACACACCTTCACGACCCTCTGATACTTCCTACCTTCATGCCTCCAATCGTCTCTATAAAAGATCTTGGTTTCATGAAGCTTTATCAGATCGTCCTTTGATAAGTTTACCAGATGTAAACTATCATAAACTCTTATCAGCTCCTTCCCCTCAAAGTCTTCCATTACTGCCTCAGCAGTCTTGTTATCCACGTACCACCACTTCAGATTTCCAAGTATGTTCTGTGGCATTCTCTTCAACGGAACCCTCTTCAAACATTTGACTGGTCTATAGACCATCTTCATCCATGGTTTGTTCGTGATAGGATCAATCCTGGTCAGGTCTGGAACTCTTTTTCCCGGCTTTGGCTTTAAACTTTCAAAGTTATTTGATCTCCCTTCACGCTTTACTATTCTCTCCAAGGTACTAGCGTAAGGGTCATTTCCAATATTAACCAACTCTAGCCAAGCTAGTTCCTTCAATTCGATCTTCGGCAACGAGCTAAAAGTCTTCAGTTTGTTCTTCAAGTACTGAAGCCCATCATATCTTTTCAGAATGAACAGTTTCAGTTCGCTGTCATAAAACCAGCTTATGATGCCTCTTTTCAGCTCGCCCGATCCTCTGACTCTGATGTCACCTTTATATTTAATCTCTGGTTCCTTTTCAACCTTTTTAAACCATAACCTCTTTAACTCTTCTCGAGTTGGTTCAACTTCTTCTGAATCTGAATCAACTTCAGGAGTTAAGTCATGCTCCAAGTTGATCACTTTCTCGCCAGCTTCACTCTCCACCACAACTTCAGTAACAGGTTGTGTATCTATCACGAATTCGTCCACATCTGCATCAGCATCAGGTAGGACCTCTTCATCTGATTTCCAATCAGCAACCTCTTTACTGAGGATCTCCCCTTCTTCTAATTCTGACCAATCACTATCCGGGTCATCTAAACCAAGCAATGCCTCGATAGTATCAGTCTCAGCAACAGGGGACTTTTGTGTTTTACTACCAGCCTTCTCAGCTTCATTTTCATTCTTCTTTGTACCCCATTCTGAGATCTTGCTGCCACCACCTTCTGCCGCTGCACCAACACCAGACCCTGATTCTGTTCCCCAACCACCTTTCTGATTCGTTTTTTCTTGCTCCAGTCTGACCCTGCTGCTTGTGCCTCACTGGACTCTTTGTTCCACCCTCCAGATGGTTCAGTCTCTTCTTGAGGCTTTGAAGCACCTTGTCCAGATCCGCTCACACCAGAACCTTGACCAGACTCCCCCTGAGCTATAACTACACCTTGCACTCTAGATGAAGAGCCAGGCAGCTCACCTCCTTTGGGTGCACTTGGATCATCGTCACGGTCATTATCAGCTTTGAGTCTCAGCTCATCTTCCTTGCATCCTGGTGTCTTATCCCCCCTGAGCGACTGGCGCTTCATTTGGAAGACAGTGACCTCATTGAGCCGTACTTGATCTTCTACCTTTTCAAGTTGCTTTACTAAGCGCTCATTAATAGCCGTCAGATTTGTGACTCGAACTTCCTGGCTTGTAACCACAGCAGTCAAGGCAGTCACCATATCCATCAAGCTAGTGATCCGGCCCTCAAGATAGGTAAACTTATCCGGATCTGAGAGAAGAGCAGCCGGGTTGGGAATAGATCGAGTGGGTTGAGTAGTAGGTGGAGCAGTAGAAGGTGTGGGTGGTGTGGTTGTAGATGCAACTGGTGATTGTTGTACTGTTGATGGAGCAACGGGTGGTGGTGTAGGTGTGATAATCGTAGGAGCAGAACCACCCGCTCCAATAACCACACGAGTTGGACGCTGGCGCTTGCGTGCCTGCAACCGGAACTGTTCTGGTTCTGATTCATCATCGGAGTCCTCGGGAACATATTCATCATCAAACTGAACCTTTCGCTTGCCCTTTTCCTTCTCACGGGCGGCCTTAGGGTCAATCAACACCCCCTTGGACCCAAGAAACCCAATCATAGGGCGGTCCTCGTCATCATCATCATCATTACCATCCTCATCATCATCACCATCATCATCGGACTCAGTGGCCTCAGAATCAACAACGTCTGATGGCCCTGCAACGTTCTCAGAGAAAAATCTATCAATTTCTCTAAGTTCCTCCTCGACAGCCAATCTTTGTGAGCTCAAAGCAGCATCACTTGGGCCGGCACCGCCCTGAAGAACATCTCGAACCAACCCTTCAGCAATACTAGGGTCAACGGGTTCATTTCCATGAACATGCTCAACATTGAGCAGAATATCCTCAAGCACCTCTTGCTGAAGATCAGCCGGAGGTGATTCTGGAACCGGATCCTGAACAGGAACCTGTGGAATCTCTACATCCTGGGGCTGGGGCTCATCCAACCAACCATCATTTGGTGGAGCCTGATAGTTAGCGTTGATAACAGCCCCAAAGAGTGCAGTGAGCTGAGGTCGGTCAGCAATGGCACGGCGACTGTCGTGACTCAAACAGTGCCCAAAAATCTTTTTATCGATCGGCATCAAGTGCACCGGATCTACAGCGGGGAGGTTGGGAATCAGGGCATTCAGAATCATCATAATAAACCGAGGGTACAAGATGAACTGATCTTTGACGCTCCCCCTAATTTGCTTCACCATCTCATCAAAAAAGAACTGAGAGAAGCTGAACGGCTTGTTATATACCAGGGAAATCATCCCAGACTGCATCTGATGATTCATGGTATCAAAACCTGCCTTCTTTGGTCCAAAAGATACCAACAGGATGTGCATTAGGTATCTCCACTGACCGAAAAGTAAACTCTTTTTATATTGGGTATGGTTAAGATCCCCAACATAACCCATGCGCTGAAAAGCGCCAGATCTAAGAGTCAGTGGGTAAGTTGTTGGTCCAGCTTCCTGAGCTTCGGTTCCCAACTGCAGAACCTCCCTGAGAACATTAGCTGAAAAAGTGATATCTGTCCCATTGACAGTGGACCGAATCACAGGAGGTGCAGCATCCGCAATATACACAGCATTGCCCCAGAACTGCTGCAAGTGTGCAAGCCTCAGGGTCGGAGAATGAGTCAAAGCAACAAAGACCCGCGAGCGCATGATGAACTCCAACATGCCTCGGAAAGGAGCGGTGTTCGGGTCATCAAGATTGAAGGTGATCACTTGATTGTGCTTGTTAGAGAACGGTCGTTGAGCAGCCATCTCTGCACACAGAAAAACAAACACACCACAAATAGATAATAATAAAGTTAGTTAAATAACATAATTAATTTAGAGCCCAGCAACAAGAGTCTACAATTAAAAATGATAAAAAATAAGGTTTTATTATTATTTTCATTTTTGTTCGAACCTAAGTAGGTTCGTACGAACTTACATGTCCTGTGTAAGTTCGTACGAGAACTTACACTTGACTAGGTTCGTACGAACCTATAGGTTCGTACGAACGTAGTAAGTTCGAACGATGAACACCAAAAAATAATTTCAAAAATTTTAACACTTAAAACATGATCAGGGCATGGATTAAGGTTCCATTAGGTGCGTTTAACCGTAAGGAACAAGAATCAACAACATTTAATCATAAACACATGTCTTATTTTGATTTTAAGTTCGGTTTTGCAAAACCCAAATAAAATCCGAATGTTACATGATTGAATGATTCAAATGAAGTAAAAGTTACTCACTTAGATTCGTATTGGAATTGTAAAGATATTTAACGGATTAATAGAACACAATACGGTCCTAAGATTGAATTTTGATTCGAAAATAGAAGTCCGTGGCTAAGTTCGTATGGAGGTTCGAAGGCACTATGTAGGTTCGTACGAAGATAGATTCGAAGGGTTTTGGATAGTGTGAAAGATTTTGACCAGGTTAACCTTTTTATATCCAGGCTAGGTTCGTACGAACCTAGCTTTCGAACCTGGGTCAGGTTCGTACAAACCTTACGTTCGAACCTAGGTTAGAAATTTAAAAACTTAGCATTTTTCAAATCAAAAATTATATAGCGATGACAAATATACTTAGGCAATTAATTTAGCAAGATTTGAGCAATTAAACAAAATAAATGTAAGTATTTCCCTAAAATGAGGAACATTTATTGAAAAAATAAAGTAAAATGACATAAAATTTAAAATGCAAATATGAAATTGTTCATATTTTGGAAAATACATTCTTTTTGAGATTGTCACTGATACAAAGATCGAATTAGCCATGATGAGTTCAAATACACAGTGAGGAAATAATTTATTCCTATGTTATTATGTATGCAATACATAGTTCAAAACGATTATCGGTATTGTTGTCCACCTAAACACTCAACACTTAGAATTTTCAAGTACACATTTAGTTATTGTTTACGATCATCTATGTATCTCATATTTGACATACTCAAAGAATCAAGAAAGTCCAGAAATACAAGTATCGGATAATTTATTTTATTTCATCTTTAAAGTCAAGTCCTTTTAAATATATTTTTATAGCAATGTACTTTGGTACATGTCAGTTATAGAACAAGAATAGGGTTAGAGACAAACAAATCTAAAATCAAACCAGAGGTGACAGGTCTGTACTTTCGTACAACAAAGCGACATAGTTTGACTAGAGACCTTGAAAACGGTATTCTTGTTTCGCGGTCAAGTTTGCTCCATTTTTAGGATACACTGACTGAAACTAGGTCAGCATGTTTCTAGATGTAGCAGAAGAAACAGTCAGTGAACCCCCCAGATGAGTTGATTTATTTTATCCAATACATGTATTCAAGTACAGTCTATCTTCTAAGAATTAAGACCTAAGTCATACATCAACATAGAGAGTTGCACAAAATAATCGTTTTATTTTAATATTTAGAAGTACTTGAAAACCTGTATGTTGTTTGTCTGCCGATACATCGTATGATGAAGCTATGTATTACGTTAAGATTTAAGGCATTTTTACTGTGTAAGAACTACATCTAAAGCCATACATATAAAATGTTCTAGGCATGGGTAATGTTTTCATCATTTCTTTGCAATATTACAGTGACGCTCAATTTTTACAAATTTTTGCAAAGATAGAAATAGGATAGAAATAAAATTTAAACTACAACTAGACACATGTTCTTGTGGGAAATAACTTACTCAGGATTACTCATCCCATTTAATTGGATTAATAACTCAAATCGAGACTGATCAAAAGCCTTAGTATAAAGGTCGGCTAGATTGTCATCAGTGGGGACCTTAACTAATTTAATCAAATGTTTTTCAGCACAGTCACGAATAAAATGATGTCTAATGTCAATATGTTTCGTCTTACTATGCTTAACAGGATTATTAGTTATGGACATGGTTGATTGGTTATCTATCATAATAGGGGTATTTGTGAAGTTCACACCATAGTCACGCAGCTGTTGTTGTATCCACAACACTTGTGAACAACAACTACCTGCTGCTACATACTCAACCTCACAGGTTGAGATAGCGACCGTGGTTTGCTTCTTACATTGCCATGAGACAATGCGACCACCTAGTAATTGACAACCACCAGTGGTTGATTTCCTGTTCAAGTTGCAACCGCCATAATCTGAGTCGGTGAAGGCTACAAAGTCAAAATTGCCTCCAGAGGGATACCAAAGACCTAACTTCGGTTTTCCCTTTAGATATCGCAGAATTCTCTTTGCTGCCTTCATGTGTGACTCTTTAGGATTTGATTGAAAACGAGCACACAGACATACTGCAAACATTATGTCTGGTCTTGAAGCCGTCAAATACATGAGAGAACCAATAATGGCCCGATAGTGAGTCGGATCCACATCTTCAGTACTCTCAGTATCTGGTCCGAGACCATGATTTAGTTGAATTGGAGTGCCATAAGACGAGCTATCGTGCATATTGAAACGAGATAACATTTCATGCACATATTTTGTCTGATGAATGAAGAATCCCTCCTTCTTTTGATCAACTTGTAATCCTAAGAAGAAGTTCAACTCACCCATGGCACTCATTTCGAATCTCCTCTTCATCACTTGTTCAAAGTCTCTGCACATATTCTCGTCAGATGACCCAAATATAATGTCATCGACATAGACTTGTACAAGTAGGAAATCATCCTTTTTCCACTTAACGAACAAAGTACTATCTATCTGTCCTCTCTTGAACCCATTTTCCAAGAGATAGGTAGATAGTGTTTCATACCAAGCCCTTGGTGCTTGATGCAGTCCATACAAGGCCTTGTCTAATTTATAGACTCGGTCTGGATGGTCTGGATCACTGAACCCTGGAGCTTGTTGAACAAAAACTAGTTCTTGAACTTTTCCATAAAGAAAGGCACTTTTAACGTCGAGTTGATAGACTTTAATTCTTTTATGTGCAGCATATGCTAGAAACAATCGAATTGCTTCTAACCTTGCTACTGGTGCAAACACCTCAGTGTAGTCTATCCCTTCCTGTTGGTTAAATCCTTGAACTACTAGCCTCGCCTTGTTTCGAATTACGATTCCTTTATCATCACGTTTGCATTTAAACACCCATCTGGTGCCTATTGCATATTCTCCTTTGGGCAGATCAACTAGCTCCCAAACTTTGAGCTTTTTGAATTGAGCAAGTTCCTCTTGCATTGCTTCTACCCAGGAGTTATCCTTGAGAGCCATTTGAACATTTTTCGGCTCTATTTGAGATATAAAAAAAATATACAAGCACTTATGCATGATCCCAGTATCTTGGATCGATACATATAGACTGGAGCTGTCAGATA
Organism: Logfia minima; assembly: GCA_963921325.1. Taxonomy (NCBI): domain Eukaryota; kingdom Viridiplantae; phylum Streptophyta; class Magnoliopsida; order Asterales; family Asteraceae; genus Logfia; species Logfia minima. The sequence continues at coordinate 24,682,725 of OY992763.1, read as the reverse complement.
TCTCTCTACGAGTTTTTACTCGAGAGCTCGGATCACCAATGATATTATCAGTTGGATGATACTTATTCAGACGAGTCGAGATCGTAGAATCAACCGGTAGGTCAGATCCTAGATTTGATCCAATCTCCCCCTCTGGTGTTGCTTCTTCTGTAGCAGTTTCTTGCACAGAATTGGTAACTTCAGATGAAGAAGGAATATCGATTGATGTGGGATCAAAGTCTAAAACCGGATCAACCATTACTTCTTTCCCTTTATCATTTGCATCTTCTGAACTTGGAACACTAGATCTTGGTGCAAATATATTATTTTCACCATCATCTAGTATAACATGTTCTAATCCTAAAGTGTCATCTTCACTTAGGATCGGAAGATTAAATGACTTGAAAACAGCGTCATAATTAAATAACCAAACTGGTCCTGTTTGTATAGCTGGAGTATAAGATGTGACTTGTATGTTATATACAATCTCAACTCTTTCAGATGTCTTATTATAGACTCTTTTGTTTGGAGATCCGGCTTCATAACCTAGGAAAAATCCCTCGTCAGCCTTTTCACCAAATTTTGGTTGATTTTTAGTCTTTAATAAGGTACACTGAACACCGAAGGGTTCTAGACCAGTAAGATTTGGTTTTCGACCGTTTAGAAGCTCATAACACGTTTTGTTATGCTTTTTCACGATTAAAACCCGATTAAGTACATGACAGGCTGTATTCACTGCTTCTCCCCAGAAAATGACGGGAAGCCTTGAATCAGCCAGCATAGTTCTTGCTGCTTCAATTAAGGTTCTATTCTTTCGTTCAGCGACACCATTTTGTTGTGGCTCATAGGGTGCACTAAACTGATGCTGAATTCCCTTGCTTAAGCAAAAGACGTTCATCACCGAGTTTTTGAACTCTAGGCCATTGTCGCTTCTAATCTTTCTGACTCCTCGTCCATATTGATGTTCAATCTGGGTAAAGAAATTCATCAGCAATTCAGCCGTCTCATCCTTTGTTCCCAAAAAGAATACCCATGAGAAACGCGAGAAGTCATCAGTGACGACTAGGCAGTAGTGTTTACCGCCTATACTCCTTGCATTCACAGGACCAAATAAATCCATGTGAAGAAGATCAAAAATTGAGGCATTGGAATTTTGAGATTTTGACTTATGAGGATTCTTGTGCTGTTTTCCTTTCTGACATGGCACACATTTGTCCTCTAGTCCAAACCTCTGCATTGGTACACCTAGCACTAGTCCATTTCTGACAATGTAGTTCATCTTTCTAAAGTGCAGGTGAGCCATTTTCCGATGCCACAGCTGAGAATCATTCTCAGATGCCTTGGATATAAGACATGTTGACTCCTGCACTGTTTCAGAAACACTCATGTCCATTACATAAGTGTCATTCTTTCTAGGAGCCCTCATGATTATCCATTCTTCTGGAATGACAAATCCAGGTTTTAATATAAGTGCTTCTCTATCCGTGAAATGGACTGGATGTCCTTTATCACAAATCTGAGATACACTCATAAGATTGTGCTTTAGCTCCTCAACATAGTTGACTTGCTCTAGCATAATCTTCCCATTCGTTACTTTACCTAATCCTGTTATTAGCCCACCTTTAGATCCAGCGAAATTCACGTATCCTCCTTTCTTGTGTATGAAGTCCACAAGAAGCTGTCTTTCCCCCGTCATATGCCTGGAGCAACCACTATCAACATACCACCAGTTAATAGCTCTTCTGGTCAACTCCTGCACATAAATTGAAAACAGTTAGTCGTTAAGGGGAACCCAAGCCACGACGGACTTGGATTTACCATTTTCATCTACGAATGTAAACTCCTTCAAGTATCCATTGATCTTATAAGTAGAGCTAGATGCTTTGGGAATTGCATTCGCGTGAGTATGGGAGGAGCTACCACTAGGCTTTCGCTCAGGAGACTTTTGAAAAAGTCTTGGGTTGACAGGCCTAGGGTTTGATGTAGATCTAACCATAGTAGGATAGTTATAACTAGAATTTTGATAATTCCTATTATTACTATTAGGGTTGTTAAAACGGTGGTTAGGAGTTTGAAATCTCTATGGAGTCTTAGACCTTGAAGACTGTCCATGAGAACTACCTCCAGAAGAGGTGGTGCTCCTAGAACTATCATGAGTCGAAAACTTAACAGATTTTAATGAGGGTTGAATTTTCTGAGAACTTGGTGTTCTCTTAAATCCCAACCCAATTCTCCCAGAAGTGCTTGCATTTTCATTTAAGTTATTCATTCGTGTGAAAACACTAGCAGTTCTTTGTTTTAAACTTATTTTCTCAGGAGATGTATTTTTCCTTTCCTGAGTCAAATTTGTTTTTACAGGTGATTGGTCTTTCTTCACCTGTGATTTTCCAATTTTGCCCTTGTTTGGACAAATACTTGCAACATGCCCTTTTTGATGGCATGTGAAGCATGAACGTTTCACTAACGCCTTTTTAGGGGCCTTTTGAATCGCTAGCCTGTCCAATTCAGGCAAACTTGGAGAGAATTCAATCATAACCTTTTTACCCTTATTAAGTATATTTTCATTTTCAGGCTTGGGTAAATCAAGATCAACTCTATTCTCTACCTTTTCTTTGACATTTCCTTGTTCAACCATATTCTCTTTTACAAAATTCATTTTTATTTTAGATGGTATAGAAATGTCAGTAGATGTTGATTCAGGTTCAGTACTAGTTTCAGCTTTCGCAGGCCTAACGAATTGTGTTAGACCAGGAACGGCTGGTTGTTTAGCAGAATCATCAGCAGTTGACATCTCAGTGTCATCAGAAATAAAAGAGTAGTTGTGGTTAAAGGGAGGAGGGCTTTCTGTATAACCCATTCCCCTGTGATCACCAGGCTGTTTTCCAACACTAAGCATATTGTCTAAGGTTTCAATAGAAAATTTTCTTAACTCTAGTTTCCTGTTAAGATTAGCTATTCTAACGTTAGCATCAGCTAACTCTTTTTCTTTATCAGAAGACAGTTTTGTTAAATCTAAAATATGTTCATGAGCCAAGTCATTTCTTACACTTTGCTCATTTAACTTTTCTTTTAAATATTTTATGTCTTCTTTATCAGATTTTGCTTTACTAAGTAATTCAGAGTTTCTGATATTTAGCCTAGTGTTTTCTTCTTTTAGAGATTTTAACTGAGATGTAATCATATCAGATGATTCTACTAACTTCGCAGCCTGTTCCTGAAAACTAGTACAAAGAACACATGCTTTAACAACCATATCAAGACTGAGTACTACCTTTTGCTTTTCGGCATCCAGATTTGCCATGTATGCAATGAAGTCCTGTGAGCTCATATCCTCAGTTGATTTCAGCAGTTTGATTTCTGTCTTAGCTGCAGGCTCCTCAATCTCCATATCTGTTGCAGTGTCCTTATCTGAATCAGATCCTGCATTGCTTTCCTCCTTTTCTTCAGTAATGGAGGCCATAAATGCTTGTGGTTCCTCATATTTTGAGCTCCAGTCATATGCTCCTTCTTGAGATTGAACCACCAGAGCTCTCGAGGTCTGATTACCTCCTGAGTTCTGGTTGTTTCCAAAAGAGCCTTGACTGTATTGTCTCTGATCATTCTGACTAGGAGTTTGATCCCTTTTAGGTCTTTGACATTCCCTAGCGAAATGCCCGAAACCATCACAGTTATAGCATTTAACTTTGGATTTATCAAAGCCTAGTTTGCTGCTTACGAACTTCCTCCCAGTTCTATTCATGAATCTCTGAGCTCTTCTTGCAATCATGGCCATTTGCCATTGCAAGTCCATCTCCTCAAGATCATCTTGATCCAATTGATCATAATCTTCATTTATTAGCTCAGGATCAGTGATTTTGCCCTTAATGAAATTCTCACGAGAAGCAACAAAAGAGGCAAGTAGGGCTACTTCCTCTTCAGCTGATTTCTTGCTCATGGGCATTGATTTAAAACCGCTTGATGTCCCAGTGTTTGGTTTTCTATCAATCCCTGATTCCTCAGATGATGCCATATAACAGACATTGCTACCCGAATTTCGAATAGCCGAGTCCGTTTCAGCCTCGTTAGTATAGAAGGCTGCAACTCCACCTGTACTAGTAGATACAGCGGAATCAGATCGTTTACCATGGTAAACACTCGGATCCTGAACCTGATCAGATCCGGTCTCTTTTCGCTGCATGTTTAAGTCATAAACTCGCAACTTCCCTATAACATCATCGAGAGTCAGAGTCTTGTAGTCAGCACTCTCCTTGATCATTAAGGTGTATATGTCCCATTTTGAAGGCAAAGCTTCAAGGAGTTTGTTACATCTCACAGTTTCAGTGAATGAAAGTCCACTGTTATCCAGTTCAGTCATTAGATGGTAATATCTAGTGATAATCTCCTCTAGTGACTCGCCTTTCATATACTTGAAGACATAAAACTGTTTGGTAATCAAGTCTGCTCTGCTTTCCTTGATCTTGTCATTCCCATCAAACCTCTTTTCTAACGCTAACCAAAGCTCTTTCGCGAATTGGTAACGTTTAAAAGTGTGTTTGATTTCTTGTGGAAGACACATAGTGATCGCAGACAAGGCCTTGTTTTCAGCCTCATACATCTTCTTGTCTTCATCTTTCATCATAGAGTAAGTACATAACTTTTGTTTACCCTCATATTCATATGTCGGTGTATCATATCCATCTTTGATACATATCCACATTCTGACATCATGAAACTTGGCAAAAGATTCAAATCGATCTCTCCACCAAAAGTAATCCTCTCCCTTAAGAAGTTTCGGTGGTGAGGCGGATTTACCAACCTCATGATCCATTTCAATCATTTTGTTTAAATTAGTCATCTTGTCAAAAAGTCGATAGAAGTTTGTAGAAGAACACAGATTTCCCACCAAAAATTATCGAAAATTTTCTGAGTAAAAATTTAAATTTTCTCAAACCAAAGATAGACAATGGTAAGCCTAAATTTAAATTTTGGAAGCAGAACAATTTTCCCTCCAAATAACCTTTTTTTTTTTTTTTTTTTTTTTTTTTTAAATAACTAGGTTCGTACGAACTTAGAATTTATTCGAACCTACTAGGTTCGAATACTATCTAGGTTCGAAGAAGTCAACACTCTGGTCAACCCCTAGGTTCGTACGAACTTAGAACCAAAATTCAAATATTCGAACTTACTAGGTTCGTACGAACCTATAGGTTCGAATGCTATTCTGGGTAGGTTCGTACGACACTTTCTTGTCCGTACGAACTTGCTGTTCAAACTCAAATCTGAGCAAAAACTCAGATCTAGGAAGATTTAACCGTGGAAAATGGTTAGAACTTGTACAACTTGGTTCTAGAACACAAAAGGAAGCCGAAAGTACAACTTTTATCTTCCAAAACACTCTCAAATCTTGTTTTCTTTGTGTTTTATCAATCCCGAACCCAACAAAGACTTGTTGAAGCTCTGATACCAATTGTAAGTCCCTTTGAACGGATCCAAACGGGATTGCAACGTGTATTAGTTTGCGGAAAGGTATAATACACAACAAACAACAATAAAAACAAGTGAAATGCAAGTGTTTTAGTGTAGGTTCGTATGTATTCGAAGATAGCCCTGTATATTCGAATATCTCCGTTCAAAAAGTGTTTGAATGAAACAAACTAAGTTTGTTTATATAGTAGATAGGTTCGTACGAACCTATCTGCTCCTAGGTTCGTACGAACATATAAGTTCGTACGAACTTACTAGGTTCGTACGAACTTACAATTTAACAACAAAAAGGCTAAGTTAATAATTTAAACACAATATTAACTACAAAACTAATAACAAACCTAACTATTACAAAACAAGAGCTATTGTCACCAAAACGTGCACCAACAGTGTTCAAACTAACCTAAGTTCGTACGAACTTGTCAGGTTTGACTTTTGTTGACTTTCTGAGAAAATGTCAAATTTGAGTAAAATGATCGAAATGGATCATGAGGTGGGTAAAGTCCGCCTCACCACCGAAACTTCTGAAAGGTGAAGATTATTTCTGGTGAAAAGATCGATTTGAATCTTTTGCTAAATTCCATGATATTCGTATGTTGATATGTATCAATGATGGGTATGACACACCGACCTACGAATTTGAAGGTAAACAAAAATTGTGTCCGTATTTATTGATGAAGGATGAGGACAAAAAGATATATGAGGCAGAAAACAAGGCTTTTTCTGCCATTACGATGTGTCTCCCACAAGAAATCAAACATACTACGCTACCAATTCTCTCGGGAACTTTAGTTAGCCTTAGAAAAGAGGTTTGATGGGAATGATAAGATCAAGGAAAGTAGAGCTGACCTACTTACTAAACAGTTCTACGTTTTCATGCATATGAAAGGCAAGTCATTGGAGGAGATTATCACTAGATTTTACCATCTAATGACGGAATTAGATAACAACGGCCTTTTTCATTTACTGAAACGGTGAAAAACAATAAACTTCTAGAGGCGTTACCTTCAAAGTGGGATATCTACACTTTGATGATAAAGGAGAGTAACGACTATAAAACTCTCACGCTTAATGAAGTTATTGGAAAGCTGCGTGTCTATGACTTGAACATGCAAAGGAAAGAGACGGGATCCGATCAAGTTCAGGATCCTAGTGTTTACCACGGTAAATGGTTTTATTCCGCTGCATCAACAAGTAATGGCGTTACAACATTTTACACTAGGGATGCTGAGATAGACTCGGCTATCAGAAATTCTGGTAGCAATGTCTATTACGTGACATCATTGGAAGACTCATGCAAGGACAGGAAACCACTATATGGGACTTCCAGTGGATTCAAGTTTATGTCCATGAGTATCAAATCAGCTAAAGATGAAGTTGCCCTGCTTGCATCTTTCATTGCTTCACATGAGAACTTTATTAAGGGTAAGATCACGGATCCTGATATGGTGAACGAGGATTATGATCAATTAGACCCAGACGACTTAGAAGAAATAGAATTGCAGTGGCAAATGGCCATGATTGCAAGGAGAGAGTAGAGGTTCAAGAACCGAACCGGCAGGAAGTTTGTTAGCAGCAAGCTCGGTTTTGATAAAACCAAAGTCAAGTGCTATAACTGTGATGGTTTTGGCACTTTGCTCAGGAATGTTAGAGACCGAAGAGGGAACAGACTTCAGGCCAGAATGGGCAGAGGCACTTTTATCAAGGGACATCAAGAAATAACCACAACTTAGGGAATAATCAAAATTCCAGAGCTCTGGTGGTTCAGAAGTAGGATGGGGCATATGATTGGAGTTCCAAGACCGAGGAACCTCATGCGTTTATGGCGTCTATTGAAGAAGTGAAGGGGGACGACAAGTCTGAGTCAGATTTGGGAGAGAGCTCAGAGAAGGAGATACCTGCTTCAGAGACTAAAGTGGTGGAACTGGAGTCAACTGAGAACATGAACTCACAGGACTTCATAGCATATATGGCCAATCTGGATGCTGACAAGCAAAAGGTATTACTTAATTTGGATTTAGTTGTGAAAGCATGTGTTTTATGTACTAACTTTTAGTAACAAGCTAAGAAACTGATAGAATCATCTACAATGATGACGGCTCAGCTCAATTCTTTACAAGAGGAAAACACTGTTTTAAAACAAAGAAACTCTGAGCTAATAAACAAATCCAAATCTGATAAAGAAGATTTCAAATTTTTAACTGACAAAGTTAACGAGCAGAGTCAAATAATTGACTTAGCTCGTAAACACGTGTCAGACTTAACTAGACAATCTTCCGATAAAGAAAAAGAGTTAGCAGATGCTAAGGTTAAAATTGTTGATCTTAATAGAAAACTAGAACTAAGAATATTTTTAGTCGAAACTTTAGATAATCTACTAAGTGTTCAGAAACAGCCCAGAGAATACATGGGAATGGGATACACTGAAACCCCTCATCCATTTAATCATAATTATACTTTCACATTTGATGAAACTGAGCTGTCAACTGTTAATGACTCTATTAATCAATTAGCAGTCCCTGGGTTAATACATTTTGTTAACCAGTGAGAGCTGAGACTATTATTCAAACAGAGTCAAAATCTACTAAGACTTCCACGACACCAACTTCTAAAAAGAAAGTAACTTTTGAAAACGATGGTGTGATGGAAGAAAAATCTGTTAATGAGGAGTCTAATAAAATAGTTAAACTTGTTTCACCTATACCTAATAATGATCATGATAATATTAAAAAGGACAAAGGAAAACAAGTTGAACATGTCTCCTCTCAAACTTTACCTAGTTTGGACAATCAAGCGGATCACAAGGCTCCTAAGAAAGCCTTAGTGAAAAGTTCGTGCTTCGTATGCCATCAGAAGGGACACGTAGCAAGTATTTATCCGAACAAGGGTAAAAATGGTAAAACATAGGTGAAGAAAGACCAATCACCTGTCAAAACTAGTGTAAATCAAAGAATGACAAGCATTTTCACTGAAGAACTTAAAATGAATATTAAAGAAAATGCTGGTAATTCGGGTACAAATGGGTTAGGTTTTAAAAGAACTTCAAGTTCTCAAAGATCTCAACCACTTTCTAAATCTGTGAAGTTTACAACTAATGAACTGATAGTTCAAGGAGCAATACTCATGTAGCAGGAAGCTCATATGGACAATCATCAAGGTCGAAAACTCCACAGCGTTTTCATACACCGAATAAAAGTTTTTCTAACTAGTATAGTAGTAATTGGAATTATCAAAATTCAAATTATAACTATCCCTCTAAAGTTAGATCGACTTCGACCCCTAGGCTTGTAAACTCGAGACTTTTTCAAAAGTCTCCGGAGAGAAAGCCTATTGATAAAACCTCCCATTCACCAACACATGTGGCTCCCAAGGTATCTACGTCACTTGATAAGGGAGATGGATACTTGAAAGAATTCACATTTGTTGAGAATGGCCGACCCATGACCGTGGTGGCTTGGGTCCCCCTTAATGACTAATTGTTTTCAATTTATGTGCAGGAGTTGACCAGAAGAGCTATTAACTGGTGGTATGTTGATAGCGGTTGCTCTAGGCACATGATGGGGGAAAAGCAGAATCTTGTGGATTTCGTGCATAAGAAAGGAGGTTATGTTAATTTCACGGGGGCAAAAGGAGGACAGATTACGGGATTAGGTAATGTCACAAATGGGAAAATTATGTTAGAGCAAGTCAACTATGTTGAGGAGCTGAAGCATAATCTCATGAGTGTATCTCAGATCTGTGATAAAGGACATCCTGTTCATTTCACAGATAGAGAAGCATTGATCCTGAAACCCGGGTTTGTCATACCAGAAGAGTGGATCGTGATGAAGGCAACAAGGAAGAATGACACTTATGTAATGGACATGAGTGTGGCCGAATCTTCACAGGAGTCGACATGTCTACTATCCAAAGCTTCTGAGAGTGACTCACAACTGTGACATAGGAGGATGGCACACCTGCACTTCAGAAAGATGAACTTCATAGTAAAAAATGGTCTAGTGCAAGGTGTACAAATCTCAAAACTCCATTGCCTCAACGATTGAACTCCTTCACATGGATTTGTTCGGTCCGGTGAATGTAAGGAGTATAGGCGGTAAACACTACTGCCTTGTTGTAACTGATGACTTCTCGCGGTTTTCATGGGTATTCTTCTTGGGCTCAAAGGATGAGACAGCTCAAACGCTGATGACATTCTTTACCCAAGTTGAGCATCAACATGGACGAGGAGTCAAGAAGATTCGAAGCGACAATGGCTTAGAGTTCAAAAACTCAGTGATGAATGTCTTTTGCCTTAGCAAATGAATTCAACACCAGTTTAGTGCACCCTATGAGCTACAACAGAATGGAGTCGCTGAAAGAAAGAATAAAACGTGATTGAAGCAGCAAGGATAATAATGTCTGATTCAAAGTTTCCTCTCATTTTATGGGGGAGGTAGTGAATACAGCTTTTCATGTATTAAACAAGGTTTTAACTGTCAAATGGCATAACAAAACGTGTTATGAGCTTCTAAACGGTAGAAAAACAAACTTAACTGGTCTTGAACCTTTTGGTGTTCATTGTACCTTATTAAAGACCCAAACTCAACCGAAATTTGGTGAAAAGGCAGATGAAGGATTCTTCCTAGGTTATGAAGTCGGTTCTCCAAACAAAAGGGTCTTCAATAAGACATATGGTAGAGTTGAGATTGTGTTCAATATTCAAGTCACATCATACACTCCAGCAGTACAAACTGGACCGGATTAGTTATTTAATTATGATGTTGTATTCAAGTCGTTTAATCTATCTATCCTGAGTGATGTTGACACCTTATGATTAGAACACGTAATACTGGATGATGGTGAAGATAATAGCTTTGCACCAAGATCTAGTGTTCCCTGTTCAGAAGAATCAACAAGTAAAGGAAACGAAATTGTTGCCGAACAGATTGAGGAAGTTGATCCTAGTTTAATAGAACATACTCACTCTTCAGAGGCTACAGATTATGTGCAAGAAATTGTTGAAAAAGATGTACTATTTGAGGGGGAGATATGATCAAATCTCGGATCTGATATACTTGTTGATACTATGGTCTCGACACGAGTGAACAAGTATCATCCAATCGATAACATAATTGGTGATCCTAGTTCAAGTGTGAAGACTCGTAAAGGCATATCTGACAGCACCAGTCTATATGTATCGATCCAAGAAATCGGGATAATGCATAAATGTCTGTATAGTTTTTTTATATCACAAGTAGAGCCGAAGAATTTTCAAATGGCTCTCAAGGATAACTCTTGGGTAGAAGCAATGCAAGAGGAGCTTGCACAGTTCGAGAAGCTCAAGGTATGGTAGCTAGTCGACCTACCGAAGGGAGAGTTTGCAATAGGCACCAAATGGGTGTTTAAGTGCAAAAGAGATGATAGAGGAATTGTAACACGGAAAAAGCGAGGCTAGTTGTTCAAGGATTTAATCAGCAGGAAGGGATAGACTACACTGAGGTGTTCGCACCGGTAGCAAGGTTGGAAGCAATTCGATTGTTTCTGGCAGATGCTGCACATAAAAAGATCAAAGTCTATCAGCTTGATGTGAAGAGCTCCTTCCTATATGGAAAAGTTCAAGAACTAGTGTTTGTCCAACAAGCTCCTGGGTTTAGTGATCCAGACTATCCAGACAGAGTATATAAATTGAATAAGGCTCTGTATGGACTGCATCAAGCACCTAGAGCATGGTATGAGACGATATCTACCTATCTCTTGGAAAATGGGTTCAAGAGAGGCTAGATAGATAGCACATTGTTCATTAAGTGGAAGAAGGATGATTTCCTACTGGTAAAATTGTACGTTAATGATATCATATTTGGGTCATCTGATGAGAACATGTGCAGAGATTTCGAGAAGGTGATGAAGCGAAGGTTTGAGATGACTGCTATGGGGGAGCTAAATTTCTTCTTAGGATAGCAAGTTTTGATCAAAAGAAGGACAGATTTTTTATCCATCAGTCGAAATATGTGCATGAAATGCTTACACGTTTCAACATGGAAGATTGTTCGCCATTTGGCACTCCGATTCCCCAGAATCACAATTTTGGACCAGACACAGAGAGTACCGAAGATGTAGATCCGACTCAATATCGGGGTATTATTGGTTCTCTTATGTATCTAACTGCTTCAAGGCCTGACATAATGTTTGTTGTTTGCTTATGTGCTCGATTTCAAGCTAATCCAAAGGAGTCCCACATGAAGGCATCAAAGAGAATTTTGCGTTATTTGAAGGGAAAACCTAAGTTAGGTCTTTGGTATCCCCCCGGACGGAGGCAATTTTTACTTCTTGGCCTATACAGACTCGGATTACGGAGGATGTAACTTGAATAGGATATCAACCACTAGTGGTTGTCAACTATTAGGTGGTCGCATTGTCTCCTAGCAATGCAAGAAACAAACCTCGGTTGCCATCTCAACCTGTGAGGCTGAGTATGTCGCAATTGGTAGTTGTTGTTCACAAGTTTTGTGGATACAACAACAGTTGCACGACTATGATTTAAAATTTTCAAATACACCTATTATGATCGATAACCAGTCCACTATGTCAATAACTAATAATCATGTTAAGCATAGTAATACGAAACACATTGATATAAGACATCATTTTATTCGTGACTGTGCTGAAAAACTAATGATTAAATTAGTTAAGGTTCCCACTGATGACAATCTGGCCGACCTTTATACTAAGGCCTTTGATAGGTCTTGTTTGGAGTTATTAATCCAACTGAATGGGATGAGTAATTCTGAATAAGTTATTTACCATAATAACTTTTATCTAGCTGTAGTTAAAAAAAAAAATTTATGTTTATTTTTATCTTTTGCAAATATTTATAAAAAGTTAAGGGTCATTGTGCTATTGCAAATAAACGATGAAATCATTACCCATGCCTAGAACATTATATATGTGTGGTTTTTAGATGTTGTACATACACAGTGAAATGTACCTTAAAATCAACGTAACTAATAGCTTCATTATACGATGTATTGGTAGGCAAACGACATAACGGTTTTCAAGTACTTAATCTATATTAAATAATACGATTATTGTGTGCAATCTCTAATTTGATGTATGACTTAAGTCTTAATTCTTAGGAGATAGAATTTACCTAAATACATGTTATTGGATAAATATAAACCAATTCATCTAGGGGGTTCACTGACTATTTTTTTTGCTACATCTTGAAACATGCTGCCCTAGACTTAGTTAGTGTATCCTAATAATAGCAAACTCGACCGCGAAACAAGAATACCGTTTTCAAGGTCTCTAGTCAAACTATGTCGCTCTGTTGTACGAAAGTACAGACCTGTCACCTCTAGTTGGGTTTTAGATTTGTTTGCCTCTAACCCTAGTCTTGTCCTATAGCTAAACATGTACCAAAGTACATTGCTCGAAATATAAAAGGACTTGACTGTAAAGATGACATAAAATTAAAACATTTGATACATGAAATTCTGGACTTTCTTGATTCTAAGTGTATATTTGATATGAGATACATAGCTAATCGTGAACAATAATTAAACATGTACTTAAAAATTTTGAGTGTTGACTGCTTAAGTGGACAACAATACCGATAATTGTCGTGAACTATAACTTACATACATAATAACAACAGAATAAATTCAATTCCTAACTGTGTATTGTACACATCATGACTAATTCGATCTTTGTATCAGTGATACTCTAAAAAAAATGTACGTTTCAAAATATGAACAATTTTATATTCGTAATTTTAATTTTAAAAGTTATTTTAATTTATTAAATTTTAGTTCTTAGTTTACGGGAAATTCTTACATTTGTTTCGATTAATCGCTCAAAAACTGATCAATTAAGCGTCTAAGTATTTTGGTTATCGCGACACGATTTTAAATTTGAAAATTCTAAGTTCTTAGGCTAATTTAATCTAAGTTCGTACGAACTTAGATTATGTTTGAATGCAGGTTCAAAGACGCAAGTTCGTACGAACTTGGACCGGATGAGTATATAAAGGGCCTGACCAGTCAAACCCCTTTCACTTTTCCAAAAACCCTTCGAACTTGCTGTAGACATTCGAACTTATCTGAGCCTACGAAACTAGCCACTGTTTTATCATTGTCAAACTTAAAATCCGTGTTTCATCCGTGTTAAGCTGATTTCAATTCGTTAAATATCACCAATAACCTCTTACGTATCTAAGTGAGTACATATTTCGATGTTTCATCCATTTTACACTTCACATTTCGGATTTATTTAATTTTTCTCAAAACCAATCCTAAAGTCAAAATTATGAAAGTGTTTGTGGTTAAAATCGAATATTGTTGTTACTTACTATTATTCGCACCTAAGCGCACCTTTCAAACTTGCTTGATCATGTTTTGTTGCCGTTCGAACTTACAAGTTCGTACGAAACTAGCCATGGTGTAAGTTCGTACGAACTTAATTTGACTTGGTCAAACTTCAAGTTCGTACGAACCTACACAGGGTTGTACGTTCGTACGAACTTACACTTGTTTAAAAAATATTTTTTTTAATTAAAATTTTATAATTAATAATGTGTTATAACTTGTTTTAAATAGTAGGATCTTCATTGCAGGGTTCGATATTAATTAACGTTTATAACTAACATTATTATTATCTATCTTTGGTGTGTTTTGTCTTGTGTGTAGGAATGGCTGATCAAGTGCGTCAATTCCACAACAAGCACAATTTTGCGATCTCTTTTGATCTTGCCGATCTAGCCACCGAACAATACCGAGGCATCTTGAAATTTCTAATGCGCTCGAGGGTTTTCTTTGCGGTCTATGATTGCCGACCAGAACCACCGGTCATCCGATCTACTATCAATGGGGTCAACATCTACTTTAGTGCTGCTTATCTTCGGATAATACTTCAGGTGGGTACGGAGGTTCAGGAGAATGGCTCGACCTCATTCCCACTCGAGATGCGTGCTGGCGCTTTTCGCGCATGAGTTATGCTGGGTATGTCACCCATACCTTAGTATACCAAGAGTTACTTGTTTGGTCAGTGGAGATACTTGATGCACGTGATGTTGGTCTCGTTCGGACCAAAGAAGGCCGGATTTGACAACATGAACCACAAAATGCAGTCTTGCATGGTTTCATTGGTTTACAACAAGCCTTACTGCTTCTCACAATTCTTCTTTGATGAGATGGTGTAGCATATCAAGGCAGTGTTAAAGATCGATTCGTATTATACCGCGCTTTGTAATGATGATCATAAACGGGTTAATCCCAAATCTCCCATCTGTTGAACCAGTAGTGCATTTGACCTCAGTCGACAAGAAAATTTTCATGCATTGCCTTAGTCACAGCAGTCGTCGCCAAGCTGCTGACAGGCCTCAGGCTGTACCTCTCTTTGGGGCCGTATTAAATGCTGATTATGAGGCGTCACCAAATGATGGTTGGTGGATGCGCCACAACCCGAGACAGCTGCTAAAGCTCCAGTTCAAGCACCTGCCCAAGTACAACCTCCAGTGGTTGCTGTTGAGCCACAACAGGAGGTAGTTGAATAAATTATGCATCAGATCGAGCATCCCCAAGAGGGTGAAAGAATTGTTGCTTATATTGCTGAATCTGTAGTGCATGAAGTGCTTCATGGCGGTATTGGCACAAGTGTCGAGGCTCATGTGGATGCGTTGATTACTGGTACACTGCCTGACCTTGATGATGTTTTCGATGATATTGAAAACTATACTGCCGGTGCTGAGGAGGAGTTTAGATCAATGGATGATGTGCTCCGGAGTTTAGATCAAGATCCAGAGGCGACCGAGACTGACCCGGACAGTGAGGACCGTCCAACTCTGGGGTCCATGGGTCGCGAGTCGTTGCGATTCGCACCGGTGCGCGCTCTGCTAAAGACAAGAGCAAAAGGAAGGTTAATGATGATGAAGACTTTGCCCTAAGGGATGAAGGTGATGATGATTCTGATGATGATGACACTCCACCGCTTGTTAGGTCGCCGAAACGAATACGGCCTACAGTATTTGTCATCGGGGGACGTGTTCAACCCCCAGTTTCTACAACTCCACCCCCTACAACCTGTGCAACCACCACCACCACCCCTCTAACCGCCACACCAACTCCAACACCCACACCAGCTACTGCTCCACCCCCAGCTCAAGCTACACCATCTGTATCCAACCCTACTGCAAATCTTTCTGATCCAGGCAAATTTATATATCTTGAGGGCCGGATCACGAGCTTAATGGATATGGTTACGGCCTTGACTATTGTTGTTACGAGTCAAGAGATCCGTGTCAATAATTTGACTGCTATAAACGAAAGATTAGAAGAGTAGGTTCTGCGCAACGAGATGCTAATTTATCGAATGATTAAGCGCGAGCCATATCAGGGGGAGATGATGGGATGTAGAGGAGATGAGCTGAGAAAGCAAAATGACCAAGATAAGGACGATGATCCCAGTGCACCAAAAGGTGATATGCTTAGCTCTTCATCTAGAGGGCAGTATAACACCCCTCTTTCTATATAAGAATATTATATTAATAAACACGGAAGCATGAATTTAAAATACATTAAACAGTTTACAATTCCCAAAAATACACTAATTTCAAACTTTTTAAACTACAAAAGTCGGGGTATTATAAAAATTCTCCAAACAAGGTTTATTACAAAAACCATATCAGAGTCCTCAAGCGCAGTCAAACATTCCCTTGATCAACCAATCACCTCCCGCACCCACAATAATCAAAACATATCCTGCAGGAAGTAAAATGAGGGGTTAGCACAAAGCTAAGTGAATAGATTCATCACACTCCATTCAACTTAGCATAACTAGCTAATTACACCAATTAATCGTAAACACACATAATTCAATGAGGATCGGTGGCTCTGGGGATATCATAATACCCGGGGATTCCCCCAAGAACACTTACCGTCAATCCGTATGGCCAATACAGAATAGACCGATAACTACTGGTTATTAAACACATACACAGGTCTCAAACACAACAAATGAATCAAAACCTGTGTAAAACACATAATAACCAGAAGTCCAACTACACGTTGACCTCAATAACATAGTACACATAGTTCACATATCACGTAGATCAATAATCAATAACCAAGACTAAACAGTCTAATACACATATACGTTTACTTGTTGTAACCAAATAGTTACAACTAAATCAAATGATGAGTTCCGAATCCACTCACCGATACCTCTGATGTCTGCACACTCAGTATTCTTATATCACTGAGTCTTACGTTGATCTGAAACAGAAATCAAATACAAATCAGAAGTTCGTTCCATAAATATCATTATAGTCTAATTATCCAATCAGGTAATCCCTGAAGTCTAGGCAAACAAAAGTTCACTCAGAAATAAACTCAGAAAAGTCCGCAATGCCGCTTAAAACTGAAAAATGCCATTTACGGGTTCTAGATGACCCCGGATGGCCAAAAACTGCCTAGGCTATTAGAATATAGCCTTGATTACTAGGTCGTTTCCGATTGACCATGCGAATTTCAATTAAATCCGAGTTAATGAGATTTTCACAAAACCGCGTCTCCAAAAACACTTTACGCATTTTCAAAATTTGCAAAACAAAAATCTCTTTTATAAACTTAGCGACACAACCATTGTGTCGCACCACAACCCTTGCGACACAACCACTGTGTCGCACAACAGAAACCTGCGACACTAACATTGTGTCTGCGACACTAACATTGTGTCGCAATACTCAAAATGGCCGCCTTTAGCGACATAACCACTGTGTCGCATAACATTCATGCGACACAACCTGCGACACAAGCCTTGTGTCGCAATGATGAACAGCCCAGTTCCCAGATTCAAAATTCACAAATTCAAACATGTAATAATCAAATTAACCTATTCCAATCGGTGTAATTCACTTATAAACAATAACAACACATAATAATCAAACCCTTACCTCAAAATCACGGATTAAAAGCTCAAATTAAATCAAAACCCAACTTTCTTTTCTTCTCTCTCTAATTCTCTCTAACTCTCTCTCTAGAAACGATTTTAAGTGTTTGGAAATGGTCTGGAAGTATTTGGGCGGCGATTATATATATATAATTTCAAATTACACTTAAGCTCCTTAATTAATTTCAGTTCAGCCCGTTTTGCGACACAGTCCTGCGACACAACCATTGTGTCGCAAAAAATCAAAAACTTACAATTTTGAATCTACTAATATTTCACAATAAAACACCTAATATTAAATAGTTCTAAAACAATTAAATAATCAATTAAAATAATAGAAATTACCAAAACGAAAGAGAGGCTGTTATAGGCAGGGCGCGACACAGACTCAGGGGGAGTCCGGTCAAGAAAAGGGTGGGAGCGGAACAGAAGAAACTCTAGTGAATCTGACCAAGACAGATAATATTGAAGCATTTCTAAATTTGGATGTGTCTGATAGTAGTGAGTCAGAGTTAGAGGAAGGAGAGATCCTCAGTACGTTGCAAATTGGAAGTCAGACGATGAGATCATTCCAGATACAGATGCTGATATTGATGAACACGTCGTGACAAAGCAACCTGTCACTGAGGTGATATATGAGAATGAAGCTGGTGAAAATGTGATCGATCGGAAGGGATTAAAGTCTGAGAATGATGAAGTCCCTGAAGACGATTCAGATGCTGACAAAGAACCATCAGAGCTGAACTGAGAGACTTGTGGTTTAAGAAGATTGAGAAGGAACCAGAGCTTAATATGAAAGAATCTATCAAAGTCAAGGGGTTAGGAGAGCCGAAACGAGACATCATAAGTTGGTTTTATGATAGCGACCTGAAACTGTTCATATTAAAAAGATATGATGGGATTCAGTACTTGGAGAATAAGTTGAAGATTTTTTGCTCACTTCCTATGATTGAACTTAAAGAACTAGCTTGGCTAGATTTAATAAACATTGCCGAAGATCCCTATGCTAGAACCATGGAAAGAATAGTTAGGCGTGAAGGGTGATCGAACAAGTTTGTTGATTTGAAGCTAAGGGCAGGAACGAGAGTTCCAGACTTGACAAGAATAGATCCTGTAACTAACAAGTCTTGGATGAAAATGGTCTACAAACCTGTCAAGTGCTTGAAAAAGGTTCCATTGAAGAAAATGCCACAAAATATCCTTAATGAGCTCAAATGGTGGTATATTGATAGTCAAACTGCGGAAGCAGTAATGGAGGATGGTGAAGGAAAGGTGTTGTTGAGGGTATATGACAGTTTACATCTGGTAAACTTGTCCAAAGATGATCTGATGAAGCTTCATGTAAACAAGATCTTGTATAGATATAGTTGGAGGTATGAGGGCCGAAGATATCAAAATGTGGTAAAGGTTTGTGTGGAAAAAGGTTTATGGGCTGGGAGTCGACAGTGCTGATCGAGAATCAAGATTGACTGCAACAAGAAGACTGAAGACAACTAGAGCTATTGTCAAGGGGGAGTCTGTTGGTGCATCTTGTGTGACAATAGCTTCTAGTTTGTAATAGTTTGTTTGTAATTAGTCTTTGTAGTAAATCATTGTATTATTAACTTAGTTTTGTTATTTTATTTTTGTAGGTTCGTACGAACTTAGTTGCTTATAAATACAAGTTCAAAATTGTCATTTGAAACGTTTTGAGAACTGAGTTTCCAGGAAGCTAAGTTTGAATATACTTTGTAATATTGTCTTAGTTCGAATATAATACAAGTTTATATTCTATAAAGCTTATTTAGTGTTATAAATATATTTATAATACTCGTTTAGTTAACGTTTCGTTTATTAGAGGATTCCGCACTCTAACAAACGTAATTACCTTGTGGATTAGTTCATTGGGGACTTACAGATTCAAACGAATACCGGGAACAATTGTTTTAATAATCGTTGATTCACGAGAATACCGAAAATTAAGGTAAATTCAACTCAAATTGAGAGAAAAAATGAAATTTCACCAAATCAAAAACTGAATGTTCAACAAAGTTCTCCAAACCCTAAACAAGGACCAGAAATTCAAACGGGCCTAAAAAGATAAACGGGCCGGATTCTAGCCCAAAAACAAAGTCCACAAAATAGGAAAAAACATATATAAGCCCATAACTCCTAAAATAAAGAAAATTTGAACCCGAAAGTTGGAGCCTGTTAACACGACGTTGGGCTCGGCCCAAGTTTCGATTCGTCTGATCGTGAGCCTAAAACGGACACTCCTAGCTCACTTGAAGACATTTGTAAATACAAAACTACATTGCTAAAAACTGTCTTTTATTATTATTATTAATATTTATTTATTTACCTTTTTTTAAGAAAGTGATGAGGTGTGTACGTTATCAATACACTTTGAGACCTTTAACATATTTCCCTTTTAACTAAATTATTTGATTTTGCTCATTTGACTTAGAGATACATAATCCAAACTGATCTATTCAAAAGTAAATGGGTTGAAAACCCATCTTTGTACATGTTGAATTTTTTTTTTTTTTATCTAATCTCAGAAAGGGATAGTTGTTAGAATCGTCTCTTTTGAAATTGAAATGGCAGGCTTATGTATGCAGGTGTTCAGCAGTATACATATAGGAATTTAGTAGCCTGAAACTTAATATTGACTATTTGAGGAAGATCAACATGATGTTGAGATGATAGGTTAAATGGTTGTTTTCTTCCTTAACCTTCGTAGGTCTCTAAATTTGAATGATATGGATGGTAAAAATAGGACGATACGAAACTCGGAAACTATATGTAAAGATATTGAGTTATTATGAAGGTGAACTTTGGATTACTTGTAAGCATTCTAATCCCTGATAATTATTAGAACAATTGTGGATATTATCTCTCTTGTTATGCTTATCAGAAACCAATACATTCTAGTTAAGTATAATAACGGTCCTAAGTTTACTGAAACATTAGTAATTTATTCATGAAATGAGATTGTATGATGAACTGATGTTTACTTGTGATCTACGTGTTATTTAACCATGGAATCTCACCGAAGTGACTGTTTCACATACTCATAGGGTTAGTTATGACATTCATTCATCTGATAATCAAACTTGGGTTTTGATTAAAGTTTATTTAGTGATGAATGTCCCATGATCGTTGTAAGTAAGATACTCACAAGATAGAGACCATATAAAGTCATGGGATGCTTGTGATCTAAGAGCAGCTCGTGCAATTATGCTGCTAATGTTGTGTAGAACAAAGACCCTTACAATTAACTGAATATATACCTAGTTAGTACCAAAGATAATAACTCTAAATTCTAAATAATAAATGCTATGATAAATTAGGTAATTCCAAAAATTACTCTAAAGAGAATTGTTAACATCATCTGGAGTACATTTTTGAGTGGTCGGGAAAGGGTTCGGAAACGCTGACGGGATATTTTCGGTTAGGCCACGTACATCTGAGTAAAATATTTGCCCTCCCCGAATAACCTGAACAAGGAAAACCTACTCCATTTAACAAGTGTTAACATCATTCCCTTTACCTTAGACTATCTACGCCTGAAGACCCTAGGCGGCCTAGAATGTTTAGAGGAAACTACCCTTGTAAAAGGAAAAAGAACTACCTAACACCTCATATATCCTAATTCTAATTGTTTGCGTAATACTATCACAGATCATGTCTTCGGATAAGCTACTTCAAGTCGAGTTGTGTTGCATTTACTTAATTTTTAATCCTAAATCTTCTTGATTAAATTCATATTAAAAATATTTTAGTATTCTCACAGAAACTACCATGTACTACATTTTTGAAGAAAGTGACAAAATTTGATGGATAGTTGAGGAGCTCACACAATCATCCTTTGCTATAAATACGTTACTTTATGGGGAATTACTGATACATTTATTATTGAAGTTACTAATGGAGGTGAGGAATTTGCTGTTTTTGTGAAGAAAGGGACAAATTTTGTTGGATGGTTGAGGAGTTCACGTGAAATAAGACGTTACTTTGTCCACTTCTCTCATGTGCTGTTTTGGATCACACGTAAGTCTGATCTTTGCTCTTTTAACGCTCTATTATAGGTCGATTATGGTGGTAAATGTAATCTCTGACAAGTCAAAGGGGTAAACTTAAAATGAAAAGGATCAAATGGGTCGAGTGTAGTTCAAAGTGTAATCGAAAAATATAAAATTTCATAAATCATTTGGTTAAGATGCATTATTATTATAGTATGGTAATGATATAGTTTTAGTAATGATCTTCAACACAATCATTCATAAAATTTAATAAAGAAAAGACATGAGCATCTGCATGGTGGTGTAACCTAACATGTCCCACGCTACAAGTTTACCTGTTCAGACCTGTCCGACTTGTTATTTTGCCACCTCTACCTGTAATACTGGCCGACTCATCGCCACAGATGATTCGATATGAGGCCATAAGGGCTTGAATTAGGTGTGAAAGTACCTGCAATGATTCACTTTGAAATCCAGTGCAGACGCGGGTTAAGTTTAGTCATTTATCCAGGTGCTAAGTTGGGATTCTTCAGTTTTGTTCAACGTGTTATGTAAATCACTCTTGCATATAACACATGGATATTAATTATCCGAGATTTTGCCTAATATTATTTATTTTTGCTTTTATCTTTTGTTTTATAAACCATCATTTAACACTATCAAAGGTGGTATTATAACTATTTTATGGGTATACATGAATAAGTAATCCCTGCTACAAGCATTATACAGCCCCTTATTTTTGTTTTGAAATTTCACGGACTTCTGAAATTTTGAAGTAATAGCAAGTAAAGTGAAACGTGGTGTGGTCAACAATAGTACAATAATGAGCTGGAACAATTTTAGGGCTACAAACCGCATGGAAATGGGTTTTATAATGCTTGCAGCTGCTTATAGTAAAACAATAGAAATAGATAGATTGAGTTAATTACAAATTTATCCCTGTGTTATTCGGGTTTTAACGAGTCCAGTCTCGAAGTCGGTTTCGTCATATCCTATATATAGGTCTGTAAGCGAACCAAACGTTCAGCGAACAATTCGTGAACCGTGCGGCAGGAAGTTCGTTTATGTTCGTTTGTTTCGTTATATGAACGAACATGAACACAAAATTAGGTTCATTTAATTATATGAACGAACATGAGCATAGGTCTCATACGTTCATTTACGTTCGTGAACGTTCGTTAATATTCGTTTACGTACGTTTGTTTATGTTTGTTTACTAATAATTTAATTTAATTAATATGTATTTGTATATCTTATTTCAATCTCATCTAACTTTTAAAAATTATAATATTAAAAAATTAAAATAATTTCAAGGATGCATTATGGAGAAATGTTTATGGATGATGACACTTGGACATTATTTTTTGATATATTTGATGTCTTATGGAAGTTGTTAATATGTTTGAATTAAGCATCACATTTTGGTCATTTAGTAACGTTGAATATGTATCGGAATGCTACAAGTTATATAATATATATGTATATCTATATGTCTATTTGTGTTTGTTTGCGTTCGTTTAACGTATTAAAGAACGAATGCATTAAATTATATATTCGTTCGTTTGCTTTCGTGAACAAACAAATTTTCTTAGTGAAAGAACATGAACTACAAAATCCGTTTGCTTATCCGTTCGTGTTCGTTCGTTTGTTCGATAAAACCTTAAAGAACGAACACGAACAGGGTTTCGTTCGTGTTCGTTCGGTTCGTTTACAGGCCTACCTATATATATAGAATGACTAAAATACCCTTTGTTTCTTTATTTCTATAATATTCTATAATTGTAATTCATTTTATAATGATAATTAGAAAAGCCAAAATATTATGCAGTTAGCTCTATCAACCCAGCTCAAGTATCTCCCCCATTCTGTCACCTCGATTCATGAAAGTGTAAAATAACGAAGCAGTAAATTCGTCGTAGGAAGTCCAGAAAGGCAGGTTAATAAATATAGCCTTTGTATGCCCCAGTTATATGTAAAAATTATTTTCTCATTTTGAGCAATTTGTATGTCATTTTGTAAAGCATTTAACAAATCGATATAGCTACATACTTACGAACTTCACTGTTGGTAGTTGCCTGCATGTTACGATACTCTGAGTCACTAGTGTCTTCTCTGGAGTCATTACTGGCTAAGACAATCTAAGTTGCTCATTGTGTGTGTGATATAAAAATTTGAATAACTAAAACGATAATGATGACATTATGTATATAAAAATATAGTATTACGTATATAAAATATAGTGACAAATGTAAATTGAAAAAAAGAAGAATTTGAGGTATTTTAGTCATTCTATGTGGACTAGAGATTGGTAATGTAACGAAATATGTCTTAAAGAAATTTAACATGTAAAAACTCTAATCAAGGGATTGTAAAAGTTAGGAGGGAGCTTGGTTGAGGGTACTAGGGGGTGAGAAATGAGAAAGGTAATGAATGATGGTCATTGGTATCTTGTAATGCAGTGCTTCAATACCGATTTGTTGGTAATTACCTATTCCCTTCCAAATTGAGGGTAATGGATATCATTACCTATCATTATCCCCAAAATGTGACATTTATATATCTATCTCAACCCGCTAACTCAAAACTTGCAAAGCTATTTAGTTTTTTGGGTCGGGCTCGGGTCAATGTTTGGGTTAACTGGTCAAACCGCCAACCCGTTTATCAAATCATGCCGCGTTGCCATTTGGTACTTTAGACCCGTCAACTTGACTCAACCCTATTTGTCACCTTTACTCGTAATGAATAAATGTAAGAATTTGGCAACATCAATAACAAAGGTATTACTAGGGAATGCCCATTGCATTCCTTAGTATTCTCTTTCCTTTCCCATTCTCATTCCTCATTGAATCAAGCACACCCTTAGTGATACAATGGATACATACTTGACGTTCACTTCATCTGTTTTAGGTAACAAATCTCTTAGGTAGTTAGGTCAGCTGGTTGGTTCGGGTAAGCCACCATTGTAAATCTTTTGGTCTTGACTTTTGATCCACCACAGATACTTGTTTTCCTGGCTTTGGGAAGCAGTCGGCTATATTTACTGTAGTTTTAAAGGCATGATTGGCAAAAACAAAAGTTATAAATTTCTTATCTGAGAGGAGCCCAATCATTGATTTAGTGAACTCCTAAAGAATAAGACATCGACTCGTTAGCTACGACAAGTACCTTGTTCCTGCTGAAAAACAGTATTTGGTTGGTTCGTTTCTTGCCTGAGTTTGCTTCGGCCAAGGATCATGAAAAAGTATCTGATGGTAAGATTTTGTATAGATTATGTTCATATTCTCAAATAATTCATTGCATTCTTGATCATGATATTTAGACCATCAAATACTTAGATACTACTAGCAAATTAGCTATTATAAGGTCGAAGAATAAGGTAAAACATGTTTGTTTTTGTTGCATCTTAGTCTTTAGGTACTAACTTTAAGCTGTTATAAACTTAAGAGACTGGCATACGGTTAACATTTGAGGCGTTGTCTCAATGAGTCTCATAGTATTTATCGATTTCTTAGTGGTTATATCCATCAGATGTCTAATATCTGCCTTCGTGAATACCAGACGTTTCATATGAAACTAAATGAGATGCTTCTTAAGGAGTGTAAATCTTTGGTAAGCTTATATAACAAACTCATTAATTGAAAATTACCAATATCAGGTTAGGACTCAATTCGACATGAAAAAAACAATCCAATTATAAAATTGCAATCAGATAAAGTAGTATTCTAAGTGTTCATCATTACTATTACTAAATATTAATAATATTAGCATAATAAATTATCTTTCTTTTGTCAGTAAAACCCATCTTAGAAACTTTTGACAAATGATCAATAACCAAAGGTTTTCAAAGAGAACCAGACCCAAAAAGATGTTCCAAATCAAGGGGCACTTACAAATATAATAAACCTGTAGCAGCCTGTGAAGACAAACATATAACCATCCACGTCAATTTTTAGTGCACAAACCCATCAATAAAAAGATACAATGAAAAGTGTGTAATTACCACCGTATTCTCTTGAACACGAATTGAATAACTCAGTTAAAGTTTCAATTTGTTTTCGTTTTGGACTCCAACCTAGAGCCATCTTTAAGCATTTCCTGAGCATCATTCTCCATTCCTAGGCTAAACAGAGCAGCAGCTTGTAGATAAAGTGCAGTCGACCAATCTGGTGATGCCACCTGAGCTTGCATTGCATCTCCAAGAGCTTCTTGGGCTTTGTTGTTCATCAAATAGCACAAACAGCGTCTTGCATACACAGTTGGTGAAACCATGGTTCCATTCTCAATAAACTGAATCAAATGACCAAGTTTTACAACTTAGAATTGGAAACACTGAAGCAAATCAATAAGAACTTACAGAACATTTAAAGTATATTTATTTGATTGTTTTGTTTGATATTGGTCCTAAAAATTTTCCTACTTCGTCTTCATTGATGGAATTTTAGACCTTTGACATGTAGTAAGCATGTAACTTCTATGTATTTAATGAAAATTCAAACATTGAAATTTTACCAGATGAGAAGTTAACAATGTTAATTATTTAATGAGAAAAAGTAAAAAAAAAAAAGATTAGATATTTTCATTGTGGAACATATAAGTTTATAATCAGAAGTTTGTGGGAGACTACAACATTTTCCAGTTTATGTTATATTGCATATTTGGCCATTCCACAATGAGTACTTTGCTCATTGTGAAATTTTGTTGTTATTGAGCAGCATTCTTGACATTTGTCTGAGGGTCCTACATAGAGGTGAAAAGTTAGGAGGTTGGGCAACATGCCAAAGTGGTTCCGTTAAAACGGGTCATTTTAGTGCAGGTTGAAACGAGCCAGACCAGGTTAGGGAACACTTTAGGATATTGTATGATTTAAAGTCTTATAGTCATTTTAGTGCAGGTTAAAACTAGCCAGACTGGGTTGACTAGGAAACACTTAAGGATATTGTATGATTTAAAAACGGCCGTTTGGCGATTTGACTTGTTCGACCCATTTGACATGTTCCCCTATAGCTATAATCTTTTTTCTTTCTCCCTTTATCAGATAAAACACAACCCCAACCCATTTATTAGTAAACAGATCAAAATTGCCATCTCTAGTCCAACAATTGCATTGTATAAGGTAAATAAGTACTTACACTCGTGTATGATTCGGTAGCACCATTGAAATCCTTGGCTCGGAAAGCAGTGTCTCCCCGCTTCCTACCATTCAAAGCATCTTGTAACTGACTTGTCCACACTTGGAACGAGAGCTGCAACAAAATGAACACGAGATGTCACTGATTTATATAATAAAATAATATATAAATGAAAACAATCCACTTATTTACGATCAACAAGAGCATATCTACATATTCATAAGTGATTTCGACCTCATTGGTAGCACCATCATCGTCCTTGTATCCATCTTTTTCCAGTATCTCGTGTATGGCAGTAAGATCCATTCTTGAGCAAGCTTCCCCAAATGGTGATAACAAATCTGTTTGTTTTGTATCTTCCATCGGAGGTAAAGGAGGGATTTCCATCAAGACAAAAGATGAGACCTATTTTAATGCAACTAAATCAGAACATCGACAACATCTAAGTAGAATTATGGAAAATCAGATAGTATTAGCAAATGTCCTAACTACACTTATTTATAGAGGTGGCAAAATGGGTGGGTTGGGTTGGATAATGCGCACCCGAAACACTTCTTGTCCAATGTATATTGTAATGAAAAAACAAGTGTTACCCATGTGGTTACAAAAACTATATAATATAATTAATAATGTGATAAAGTGTCTCTAGTGTATAGCCTAGTTGGGCTTGAAGATGGGTCATTTGGAGGTATTCTGATTTCAAACCCGACCTGCACCAATGACCTTAGATTATAATAAAAGTTCTTTAGTAAGGGTGGATGAGTTGGTTGGACCAAGATCTGAGAGAGCGGCTAGGTGAGCTTGTTTGCGTCTCACATAATGGGTTTAAGGTTGTCTAATGTGGGCCGGTTGGGGTTGCCGGAAAATCAAACTTATGGAATATTTTAATAAATAACAATGATTTCGGAGGTGTTACGCATTATAAATATACATGGGGTGACCTTTAACTTGATTGACCTGTTTCTTTCTTAGCTAACTTATTAGTCCAGTAGCAAGAAATTCACAAACCTCTGTTTGTTTTTGAAGAGCAGTGAGGGACGTGACAACAGATTTTGCATTGGGCCTTTCACGAGGCTCATATTGCAAACATTGTGAAGCTATCTTTACTAACTCAGCCCCATCATCATTAGAAAAACGACCCTCTAAACATGAATCTGTTAGCATTTGAAAATTCTTTTCACGTATTAAATCAAGTGCCTGCAAATAGGAAAGAACAGAAATTAGGCAATTTTGTTGCACTAACTGGTTACGTAAGTACCTTGCATGTACCAGTGAAAGATGAATAGTACATTACTATTTTCTCAGAGTTTGCTGTTACATTTATCCTCTTTATAAGTGACAAATGAGAAGTTAAGAGCTTAAAGATCAGCTAAACTTACGTGACTCGGGGGAATGTGCTTCCCGCTAAGAATATCAAGCAGAATGGTGCCAAAGCTGTAAATTACACTTTCTGCTATTACTCTACCTGTCGTATGGTAATAAAAGTTTAGAAAGTTCAATGTATTTTATATACTCATTAAGGAATTTTGTGTGTGAATTTTTTTGTACCTGTTTTCATGTATTCAGGAGGGGTGAAAGCTAAGTTTGTGCTGTAACTTTTTCCATCTCGCCTATTCTTCATTAATCCAAAGCAGGAGAGTCTGGGATTGCAATCCTGAGATATTTACGACCCTCATTAATAACATAAAAAGATGGAAGGTAAATAATCATGTTTGTACCAAAGGGCCTTTTGTCAAGCAATATGTGGAACCCTTCA
Source organism: Logfia minima (assembly GCA_963921325.1). Taxonomy (NCBI): domain Eukaryota; kingdom Viridiplantae; phylum Streptophyta; class Magnoliopsida; order Asterales; family Asteraceae; genus Logfia; species Logfia minima. The sequence goes on along the minus strand of OY992763.1, from coordinate 24,654,472 downwards.
ACCAAGATGTTGTGAGTTTAAGTCTCACTGGAGACAAAATGTACACATAATGTGTGATCGTACAATGAAAAAGCTTGTAGCTCAATTATACATACAAACATTCTACCTGATCGAACAAGATTCTATAAGCGTTAAGATCATGGTACAGGGATCGCCCTTTGCTGCTGCAATATTCCAAGGCTTGCGCCAAATACAATGCCACCCGTACACGCATAGCCCACTTCAGGGGTTGAGTTTCCCCTAAATTGATTAAAGTTATTGTCATACGATAACAAATAGCTTCAATACATGGCAGGGAATATATTTTATAAAAAAGTTTATTTATAAAAAGAAACAGCAATCAGTTGGAAAATCAGTCACCCAGATATCCAAAATGGGCGTATAAAATGATAGACTCACAATGAAATAGATGCTTTGATAAAGTTTCATTAGACATAAACTCTGCCACCAGCAATCTCTCATCTCCTTCAATGCAACACCCCAACAAATTTACCAACCTTTGACTCCTAAGTTGTCCAACTGCTTTTGCTTCATCCTTGAAACACAAATATCAAATAAATACTTCGTAATATGCATATATATCACCCAATCCTTACCCCAAACTGAAAAGAAAAAAAAATATAGTTTTCATCTAAAGGCAGATTTCAGAAAAAGATAACAAAAGTTCCAAAAAAGTTCAATGTGGGTGACATAAGTTCATTCCGAACTGAAAGCTCAATCTTGCTAATAAAGAGGTAGCATTCAAATTTGTGATTTTTACTTAGCTTTTTGTTGATAAAATTGGAACTTCCATATTTTTGTAAACAAAATTGAACGTTCAATTCTTTTTGTAGACAAAACTGAATTTATTTGAAGTACGGAATGAACTTCTGATCCCTACATCGAGCCTTTTTTGTAACTTATATTACTTTCTGCTAAAATCTGTCTTGAATTAAATAGGCAAATGATGCAAGTAAGTAACATACAAGGAACTGACGAGGATCAGGCCAAGCCGACTTGTTAAACCGTTTAACCGCGATTAAGCGATCACCATCATTTAGTTTTCCTTTATACACAACATTGGGTGCCTTCTCACCATGTTCAGACACAACATTCTCAACAGAAAACCCATCAGTTGCACCTTTAAGTTCATCTAATTTATACTCTCTAAAACATGCCCACTCATTCTCTCCACCACACTTGTCTGAAACATAAAATCATTATACGAAACCATTATACACATAAACAAACATTATATCAAAACAAAAAAGTTAGTGGTTCATTTTTTGACATACCCAGATTAGAGGAACAAGGAACCTTGCATTTTAAGCGACAACATATACATAAAGAAAATGTAGAACAAGAATAACAAGCTCCCATTTAAAGAAAGAAAAGAAAAAAAAAACACAAGGTTCAGAAGTGATTAACTAGTTATTTTGTTTTGAAAGCCTTTTATCAAGGGATGGTAAAGCGGGTTTGGTTTTTTTATTAGCATAAAAATGAATGAATGATTGATTAAATGTGAAAGACAATGAGGAGGAAAGAGCGGAGAAGGGATAAAACAACAGTGTTTTGCTAATTCTGTGAAATTCAGGGACTTCTCTGACACATGACACACCACCTCATGTTTTATAGTCACACTCTTTACGAGAGTCATTCGTATACCGTTAATTTTCTTTATACACAACTAAACGCGTTTTATGATATTGTACTATACAACACTATAAAACACAGTTACTGATGTACGTAACAAAATTAGTGATGTAGGAATCATCACCCTTCTCGTAGGGCTACTACTCATACGAATGCATGTGTTTAACATAAAAGGGTTTGTTTTTATATTTTTGGCACCAAAATAATGTTAGTTTTTGTAGTTGTGATGACAGGAAGAATGATTTCAATTACCGAATACATCTTTTGAATCGTGTAACTATCTCTTGATTCCAAAAGTAACTTTTTGATTGTAGCTGTCTTGATATCATGAAATATTTTCTGCAATAATTTGAAAGGTGTTTTTATCTGTCATAAAATTTGCCCTTTTATCTCCTTTCTTTTCCTTTCTTTCTAAGATTCGTTTAGAGTAAAATTGATTATGTAAATTTTGGAAGTTTCATGTTTTGTCACAAAACGATGAGTAATTATTAGTGACGAAATATAGAAAGTACACCCGGCATAACTAAAGTTTTTACCTTGTTCATATATGTTTAACATCTTCTTTTACTTTGGGAAGAAATTATTTGTGCATCTATAATTATGTAACTTGAGTGCACCTAAGTGTTATTGAGGGATCAAATATGTTTATATATAAAAGTTAAAGGGTCAACTATGTAGATATTCTATTTCTACTTTATGTTGGCAGCACCTAACATTAGTTATCCTGTTATTATTATTTAATGCACAAGCAATAAGTTAAAAATGAACGAATTAAACGAACGATCATTAATCTAGCAGTATGAAGTAAATTTTTCAATCGAAGTTGTAGGTTTAGGTTTTAAAGTAATGTAGATTCGTGAATAAAAATGTATATTTGTAATAATTATATGTGTAATTACTTACCTTCTTAAAAAAGCAAAATGATAAATAAACTAAAAAACTTCTAGCCATATGTTTTCAGGCAAAACTTATGCATGAACATCCCAGTGATGTTTAGGATATGCATTTTAATTGCCTCATATTATTTTTCTAGTATATCAATAAAGGTTCGCTCATTTGGTTTAGCGACACAACATTGGCAATATAATAAGGCTTCAAGTTAAACATAGTAAAATATGTTAACTAAGTGTAAGGAAATGACTCAAACATAGTTATCGGATCTTAGACTTTTTAAATATATAAATACACTCACGATATTGGGATACATTGATTTTCATAGATGTAAAAAGGTAATCATCTTTTAAGAAGGGTGAGCCACGAATAATGGGGAAAGAAAATTGCAAGTTTGGTAAAGCAGGTCTTTTTGGATGAAGGGCCCCTTTAATTTCGGCAATGATGAGATTATTAACTGGCATAGCATGAATCTCTCCTCTTTTTTAAGACAACCAAACCCACTTTGTCCGCAGAATCATGACTCATCAATGGGTCCTTCATAATTTAATTGCCATGTGATATAATAATGGCTACTTTCTATGGTATAAGCGTTATAAGATCCAATTACAAGCTATATATGCATGCAAGTATGTGATTATCGTGTGCTCAGATTTGTGCGTGTCTTCTAAACGATCGTAATTAACATGAAAAATCATAATCAATAATTTAATCTACAGTCAATTACAGAAATCGTTATCTAAGTTTCAAGTTAATCTTTGCATACTACGAGTAAATTATTTATACGTTAAATAAGATTTCAACAAAAGCACACGAAGCCATTGAAAAGCAACAGGCTGTTATGAATACATACTGTTCCTTAACCCCCGAATCCTTTCATGTACCCTTGAGCGGCTCAACTTCTCGAGAAGCCTAAAGCTAATTTTTAGATTGAGGCCTTTTTGATTTACAGAATTACATACCAAGTGTTTTCTAATGCCTATTCTTGAATGAAATTTAGAAAAGTTTAAAATTTTATACACTTTATATTGATAATATATATCTTGCCAATTATTTCCTAAATGAAATATGACGTTCTTACAAAAGAAGAACACTGATGTTGCCACGAATCTCTATAAGAATATTATCGTCCTAACAGAATGATATATAGAAGCAAACATCTCCTAACTATAAATCAATGGATAATGTAACTGTATTAGTGTCAATTTTTATATTTCGTAATGGTCATATACAATGGTGGTATATCAAAACTAATACTTCATACATTTACTGATCAAACTACAGTTATCAAAGTTTCTTATATATTTGAATATGTACGACTGAGATTTGTTTAATTTGACTTCTGCAAGGCTCATTATTCATGACCACACATAATTAAAATAGTTTGAAGACCGTTAAAGCCTCAAAATTATTCGTAGGAGTGCGTACAAATAGTCTTTATTCAATATAGAGATGAGCAAAACAGTCTAAAATTGAAATTGATCTTTAACTAGACTGGAACCGATTCTAAAAATGACTAGACTGGAAAAATACCAGTCCAGTCCTAGGACTACCCAACAGTCCTACTTCAGTCCTACTTTCAGTCCAAAAACCGGTTAAAAACTGAATTGAATTCAGTCCAGACTAAAACTGGCTTCAGTCCAAAGACCGGTTAAAGACTGAAACTGGTCCTGAACTTGACTTAAACCAGTTTAAATCGGTCTAAAACTGGTTAAAGACTGAAACCGGTACTAAAAAGACTAAAATCAATACAAAACTACTAAAAGACCGAAATAACTCTTAAATTATTTTTTTTATACTTTTGAAGTTGTTTCAACATATTTAACGATTCATTTAAATATCTTTTCTGGTCATCGATTATATTAGCTCTGACGAACGGTCGTTCTCAAAAACCCTAGATTCAAACAAATATCTAAATATAAAATATAAAGATATTTATATAATTATTCTATGATATTTTAGGCTTACATTGTATGCAGATTGAACTATTAAAGTAATCTCGTAAAACTAACTATTTCATATAAATGATCGAGGGGAAAATAAAGTGACTAGTTTACTGAACAAGGAGTTAAGCAAGGGCCGGGAGATTGATGAAAGAACCTAGTTGAAGTTAGTGTTGTGTTCAACTCCGTGGTTGGAAGGATTGCTTTTTCTCTCTCTTCTCTTAGCAAAGTAGGCTCAAGTCAAACTTTTTGCTTGCTACAAGCTGAGCTCAGGGACTGCAATCAGCCGCTTCCCCTGTAGTCGTCAGCTCATTTTTGACAGATCCGGTCGGGTGTTCATAATCTGGAGTAAAAGGATTCAAAGAAGAAGATATGATCTGAAACATTGCAACTGTAGTTTGTATTAGGGTGGAAATGTTTGAGCAGTTAGACGTAAGAACTGTTAAGTACAATATTAGTCTTACATATGAAATTAGGCTACAAGTTCCAAGGGACACCATTTTAATTTGGGCATGCACACATTATGTATATTAATACTTTATATTAATATATTTAAATTTTAAAAATTAGCATATATATATTAGGGCAGGTAAGTTATTTGTAAGGTCAAAGCCTAAAATGTCATAGCAATATACCTTAGTCGTATTAGCGCCTTTTTCTTGTAGTGTAATAGCGGATAGTATCTCATGCCATGCATGTTTATGTTCATGTCAATTTCAACCTCACACTAAATTTCATGCATAATCAAATAGATATCATCACAATTATGGTGACCTTACATAATTACATTACATTATCTATAAAGATGTGACCTTACAAATTGTACTTCTCTTGATACGCGGGATTGGGGTATAAATTAGAGGAACGTCCTCGTGAGCAAGTGACCTGAGTTGCTTATGCTGAGACATCTTTCGGGATTCCACAACTGATATACATATTGAGAATGCTTGTACAGGTGACAACGATGAATTGTAGTCAACAGAAAATATACCTTCCTTCAAAGGAGAGAGGCTGAAGATTGGTCTCTTGTTCATAATTTCTCCCTGTTGATAAATTATAGAGAATAAGTGAAAGCATAAGAAATCGCTAGTCACGTATACATAATATACATTATCTATATCTATATTTATACTACATATAAAACATTGCAGCATTCTATTTCAGGAAATTTGCAAGACTCGACTTTCAAAAATTATACTTTAAGTATATATGTAATTTCAACTATTTCATTACATATAACAATTAACTCATTTCTCAATCACTAAATGTCGATTATCCATTCCTTTAGACGACTCAAATGGACTACCATATCGATTAATCATCATAGCTAATCCATCAGGAAAGGAGAAAAACGACATAACATCATCGCGATTCACTATTGTTTATAATATTAAGTTGCATTGCGCGGGTATTTTGCTAGTTCAAAGTAATATATTGAATGGTTTCGAATAATAAGACCATACCTGACCAAAAAGCTCAAAATGGCAGGCAGTCATTTGAACTTTATCTGATCTTGATCCACTAGAATTGTTAGATAGAGTTGTTAAACTGCACCCCAAATCCCATCCTCCACAGTCACATACCCCACCAGATCGCCATCGATCAATCAATGGTGAAGGTTCTCCTTTACTACGTACACCATGACTACCACCAGGTAGAATAACTATTGTGCTAAAACTTTCTTGATCATCTTCGCTCTTTCCCTTTCCTGAAAACTTAACAACAATGGCTTCCAGTTCATCTTGTGGCTCTACATTTGGATTCACAGAATATAAAACATATTCGCAAGTTTCACGATGAGAATTTGAAACCTTCATTTGAGCTGTCACATTAGGGACATACCCATGATCTTTGCTGCTCTTACTCCCATGAGATAACCAACTAACATTCTTTTTCTTCACTTCATGAACAGTGAAGAACGTATAGAGCAAGTTCACTTTTTGAAACAGAGCTTGCTTCCTTGATGATGATGATGACACAAATTTCGTCGGGCTTAAATTTGTTACTGTAGCTGCGAGTATTTCTTTGTTGTTTTCAACAGAAAATGTAAACAAAAGTCGGTCATTCTTAACAGTTGTCTGAAACAGAGCTTGCTTCCTTGATGATGATGACATATCACCAACCCCTAATTCCTTTTCAAAATTCAGTTTCGTTTTTACTTTTGTTCTAGAATTTTCATGGCGCGTGTCAGAAAATTCATGTGTCTTTGACGGGAGAATTGGCTCGAATAACCTCCTTAAAGGACTTGAATGAGCCCGGTTAGTATCAGTGGTTGACCTTCGAGAAATTGGAGACTCTGGCTGTGAGCTCGTGCTAAGACTAAAGCTAAAACGACGAAGTGGCGATATACTTCTTGGTTTACTATCGGAGTTCTTGGAAGAACTGGTTGGTTTTTTTCTCTCTGGGGTCTTATTTCTAGAGGGACTGCTTTGATTACTTGAAAAATCGAGTTTCCTTTGTGGATTTTTACTATTGACAGCTTCACTCTGAAATGTACGTGGATTTGAACTTTTGCCAATTTCAAGCCTTTTGGGGTGGTCATCATCATCGCAGGTTCCACGTGATAAATCTTGAATATTTTGTAGTCCATTAAAAGACTCATCTTGGATCTTTAACTTCCCCTTTGAACATGATGTTGGTGGTGTGTGGTAACTTTTCATAACAAGCAATGACTTGGATTCTTCTGGGAGATGTTTAACATATTGAAAATTGTCATCATCTCCTGTGAAATCTTCTTCAGGGGATGCTTCAAAATGAGATTGTAGAGTTACCCGATGACCTTTTTGACGAGCAGGTGACCAGCTTTGATCTCTAGTAGATCGAGGAGACGATCCATCAGTAGAAAACAATGAAGAAGAATTGCTGCTAGATGGTGAAGATTTTCTACTTCTAATGAGGCCATTGTTATGATGTTTATATTGCCATTTCTCTAAGCGGGCCCAGTCTATTACTCCAAAACTCAAAGCTCGATCTGGGATTGGTTTTCCCCTCTCGAGAAAGCTTGGTAAATGCTTCATGTGTTTAACAATCTCCTCAATCTCTGTAGCCTTTTGCTTTTGGCTACAGTTTGAAGGTGATGCTTCCATCACAAATTTAAAACGAAATTTCTCCAATTCAAACTTGTTTCGAAATGAGGCACGGGTTGATGTTGGATCGCCCATTCTTTGCCAGCTTTTATGTTGTTTTAACTTTTAGATGACCAGAGGGAACTCTCTTCTGAAATTAACAATTAAGATTTGAAATCAGAAACATTTTTAGTCAGATGGTAATCCAACTTTTTAGAGAGTTTACATGCTAGTGGATAGCAGTTGAAGAAGCTCTACATGAACATTCTAGATAAGAGCTGGCGATTTTGTTCCATTTACTTGAGGACGGATCAATTGGGTTACATTTTATCTCCAATGGATAAAAAATATAAATAATAGGGAAAAGGTCAAATGGATGGAACAAGACAAAAGTCCCTGAAAGTGTATTTTACATGTATAAAACCTCCAAAACAATTTTACTAAAAAATTTATTGTTGAAAGCTTATAAATATTGTAAGCATATAATGTATGAGACAATAACTGTTTTCAATTAATAAAAAAATAAACAGAAATTGCTTCGGGTCAACTGACCCGTATTAAAAGTTTCCCATTTTAACCGAAAACCATTTTGAGTTTTGACAGTTACACAACCTGGCCATTGTTATGAGCTCTAATTTAACAATCTCTCTCACACAATAATAGTTAAAGGATCCTTATCTTAAGAATTAAATAGTACATGCATGATACATCAGAGAATGACATGCTCCAGGTATACAAAGTCAAACCATAAAACAGAAAAAGTTCTCTTGTCATACCAGCTATAAACGTACAATATACTTCCTATAAATGAATAAAAATCTTTGAAGATTGTATGTACAGCCCAGCTCTACTGATACATTTTATTTGGGACATAGGACCTTTTCAGTAAAAATCCCCCAACAAAATTTTAAATTGATGCCTCCAAGGAAACTAATGGGCCTAGATTCTCCATTATGGTCCCCCTTATGCAGTTGTGGTACAGAAAATTATTGCTTCAATATAAAAGCTCCCTTCCTTTTGTAAATCGTTTACATAGTACATTTTTTATAACAAATTTTGAAGCTAAAGTTAACAATATATCCCTAGCACATTGTCCTCAAGATTCTTGAGTTTTATCATATTGACAATGCAAAATTTATTAAACAAACATTCAAATAGTTCAAAAGTTCAGGCAGTAGGTTAGAGAAATCAATTAGACATATGATATATGAAATACCATTTATACATTGGACAAGCAAATAAGCTTCAATAAGCTGTATTCATAGAGTATTTTGGATATTTAAGAATCTGAACTACAACATAAAGAGAACCTACACAAAGACAAGTACAAGAAAGGGACTGAAACTAAGAATATGGTGGTCCTAAATCCTAATAGATCATAAATATCAGTGTTGACGATAAGCTGGTAAAACTAATGTGTATCACAAGAAGCCATAAATGAGATTCTACAATAATGAAAAGGAATGATGTATAGAAAAGAAGAACTTTTGAATATTGAACCTCTGATTGGGACAGGGAAATCAAGTAAACAAAGGGGCTTCGAGCACATGCTGAGAGGCTTCAGTATTCACCTTTTTAGTTCCATTTAAGTCATGATTTAATATTCTCTGATTGAATCAACAAGCATACCCACTAAAGTAGACCCTGAATCTACAAGCATATATTCAAGTTGCGATCCAACTTCAAAAGCAAGAAATACCCATACAAAGTGTTTCTTTGACCTTAATTAAAAAAATATATAAAAAAGTCAAGAAATTTATCTTCTTTTTAAAGCATGTTATTTTTTTTTTATTAAAAATAAAATAAAAACTAAACTGTTTGTATTAATCAAAAAACTGGTGTCAATTTCAGGCAAAAATTAAAATCAATAAAAGAGAATATTAAAAAGAGAGAACTTTCTTACTTTTTTCCTCTGATTTCTTTTCATAACCATGAACAAACATTAGAGCAGGATAATCAATAAAATAGATACAAGAAAAAGCTAAAAAGTTTGCAGATAAATTCATGAAATCACTCACTGAAACATTTCACAAAACACTTACCTGGCATTAACATTGATGGGTTCTTCAAAAGGATGAACAATGCGTCGGTGGATGGTGGGCACACAGACAAACAAACAAACTCTTTCACGCCAACCAAAAAAGAACCCAGAAAAAAAGGTTTGACTTTCTCCTAGTGGCTATTCTTCTTCTTCTGCTTCCCCGGAACCCAAAGAAAAGTTCACAGAAAAAGGTGTGTGTATGTAATAGTATTCTGTAATGTAATTGTAATGTTATAATATTTTGTTATTTTACTTCATGGGGTGTGTGAAAGTGATTTACTTTGTTTGGGCTGTAACTCACTTTTCAAGAAGGCGGGTCGTTTTCAATCGGACGGGTGAAAGAACAGGAGATATTCGCGGGTGGTAATATCAGAACAAGATTAGACATTCGCTGGTCGTTTCAAATTAAGTTTCAATTACCTTTTTTTAGAGTTTTACACCCCTATCACATCATAATTATTTTACTATTATAATTAATTTTTATTTTTTTCTAATTTTTTCTTATATCTTTTAAAATATAATATTTTATAAAATTTTAAATAATTGTTGTGACTTATTTAATTTTATTTACGTTTCGATGAAAATTTTATTCAAAACTGAATCGAGTAAAAAATTATGTATTTTTTAAAAATAATTTCAAGTTTCGGTTTTCTTCAATTTTTTATGTTTTTCTTCGTCCTTTTTTCGTTTTTCTTCGTTCTTTTCCGCTTTTTTCCATTTTTTACGTTTTTAATTGGTTTTTTTCGTTTTTCTTTGTTTTTTTACGTTTTCTTCGTTTTTTTACGTTTTTCTTCGTTTTTTACGTTTATTACGTTTTTTCGTTTTTCTTTGTTGTTTTAACGTTTTTTCCGTTTTTCTTTGTTCTTTTAACGTTTTTTCCGTTTTACTTCATTTCGATACGTTTTTTTTCGTTTTTCTTTAATTTTTTAAAAACGAAGAAAAACGTTAAAGAAATAAAGTAAAACGAACAAAATGAAGAATAATGTAAAAAAAAGGAAGAAAAACGAAAAAATGTAGAAAACGAAAAAAATGAAAAAAATGAAAAAGAACATAAAACCCCATGAAAAACGTAAAAAATGAAGAAAAACGTAAAGAAAACAAAGAAAACTTATAAAATGAAGAAAATGGAAAAAACAAAAGGACGAAGAAAAACGAAAAAATCATAAAAAACATAAAAAAAATGAAAAAAACCGAAAACTTGAAATTTTTAAAGAAAAAATACATTATTTTTTACCCGACTCAGTTTTGAATAAAATTTATATCGAAACGTAAATAAATATAAGTACATCACAACGGTATATTTGAAATTTTATAAAAAGTTATATTTTAAAAGATATTAGAGAAAAATTAAATAAGTTGAAAGTTAATGTTAATAATAAAATAATAATGATGTGACATGATAGTGTGATGTGATACCTTAAATTGAGATTCATACACCCCCATTAATAAGGGGTGTATGAATCTTGCTCCACTTGTTTTTAGTATCGGATACTTTCACCACTCCTAATTTCAAACTTTTTCCGCGTCACATCAACATCACGTCAACAGTTGTTCAGAAAGAATGAACAGTATCAATGAAAAGAAGTTTCCTCATAAAGACTAAAAGACCCCCACCATTTATTTAATTATAACAAATCAATTAACAATTAAAATTTTAAAACATAAATTTAAATAAAACACACATTAAAATAAAAACATTATATTAAATAATTTAAAAAAAATAACATTACAATTTAAAATAAAAATACGATTACAATAATTATTAGATAAAATACATTAATTGACTAAAAAATAAAAGTTTGATTACATTAATTATTTTGAACACGGAAATTTCGAACACGGAAATTTGTCAGGAGATTCCAAATGTGTTCAATAAAAGCAATTCAAAGTTGATGATGCACACTCAAATCTCATAATTCTCTATTCATATGAAGTTGCAGTTCCGACCACAATCTACGCGGACGATTACTCGGGTAGGAGAGGTAGTATTTTTCAAGTTGACATATATTGTGTATGCTGTCTTCGGTTATTAAGTTGTGTAAAATCACACAAGTGTACGTGATTTTTCGTATCTTGTTGATGCGGTCTTGCTGGGTTTTTAATGATTGCCCAACGACCTTGAAGCACGCCAAATGCTCGTTCAACATCCTTTGTTGTTGATTCTTGGAATCTCTTTAATTTCATAGACTTTTCCTCAATTGGACATTTAAACGACTTCACAAGAGTCGCCCATTCCGGATAAATTCCGTCAGCGAGGTAATATCTTTTCTTGAATTGAACCCGGCTCGCATTATACACTACCTTGGGAGCTCTATCTTTGAGTAAATCATTGAACAAATCCGATTGATTAAGAACATTGATGTCGTTGTTTGAATCCGCATGATCAAGGTAATCGTGTCAAATCCACAAATCGTACGATACCACCCACTACTTCGAGCATGATTGTACGACAACTTTGATCACCTCGTGTTTATTGACTTTTACACGCTGTGCGACAGTTTTTCCATGGCCAATGCTTACAATTGATACTTCCGATCATTCCCAAAAAAACCATGCAATTTATTGATGTTTAAATGTAAACGTTGGATATCTTGAAGTGTTCGTTTTTTCAAGTACTCAGTCGAGTATAGATGAAATACGCATTTACAAAAGTTGTCCAAATAATCGTATGACGTTTGTTGACCCGTGTATAAGTATTCATCAAATGCATCGACGGCACAACCGTATGCCAAATGTCGTATGGTGGAAATGTACTTTTGATAAACGTTAAAACTAAGTTTATCAACTGCATTAGGTAATTGATGAAAATAACTAAAATACAGAGGTATTGGTAGTTGAGAGTAAGACGTTGTACCTTGACATATACGGATAAGCAATTACTTGCTCATCCGAAAGCGTCTTCGAAAGTAATCTTGCAGGAATGTTGGATTAGGGGCAAAGTAGTCTTGCCACAAACGTTCACTGGCGCCGAGACGATTTCTAGGTAAGAATCTTCTAGGTGCTCTTGGTTGTGAACTTTCTGCTTCACTTTCTTCATCTTGTTCCAACGTTTCAATAGCATCGAGCATAACAATCGGACTGAAACAAGCATTCAATGAGTTCATATCTTTAATATCGGATTCGTCGCTCGAATCTTCATCATAATTTTCGTATGAATCCATTACGATGTGATGTTGTTGTAGTTGTGGTTGAAATAATGAAAGTTGTATGAATGATATAGGTTTAGTTGTAATTGTAGTTGAAAGAATGGAAGTTATATGTAAATAATATATGTTTAATTGTAGTTGTGGTTGAAATAATGGAAATTGTATGTAAATATTAGAGGTTTTTTTGTTGTTGTGGTTGAAAGAAGTGTAGTTGTAGTTGAGATAATTGTAGTTGTAGTTGTGTGAAAAGATAATGAAGTAGTATGTATATATATAGAAAAGAAATTTAAAAAAAAATTGTTTTTGACCGTTGGAGTGACCTCTTGAAACCCTTATTTATTGATTTATTTATTTTTTAACTTTTTGACCGTTTGTTTATTTTTTAAAAAATAAAAAAAATAATTAAATAATAAATGTTGGACTGTTAGAGAGTACAAAATAAAACAAAACTTGTTTTTTTTACCTTTTGCAGGTGGAGCTCACTCCCAACTCGTTTTTGCGTTTCTTTTTTACGATGGAAATAGAAGATGAAAGACGGAGGACGTTCCGTGTCAACGGAAAACGGGAAGAATAGGACGGAGGACGGGAGCAAGACGCTCTTGTTGGTACATATCTTATTAGCTTTGCTTTTTTATCTTTTTAAAGTTAAAAAAAATGTTAAAAAGCTGAGATAAAACTTCACATTAAGGGCCAACACATGTAATATTCATGTTGATTTTTTTTGTTCTTTAGTAATTAGTTTGTTTGAGAGAATCGTAAAAGTGCAAAGCTAAATATGCTTAAAATAAATGGTTAAAAATAATCTTTGACACATCAAATAAATGATTTAACTTTTCATGTATCGGCTTTTAATCATATCCTCTGTTCCAATCTATTACTACTCCGTACTTTTAGATATAACTTTAGATTAGATACACATTTTAAATTAATTATCATTTTTCTGAAGACCCTTACGTATTATTTTTCAGTCAAGTTACTATTTATTTTTCTTAACGTATAACTAGGAAATGTTATTATGAAATAAGTAGAGAGTAAATTATTGAGTTTGACTAGGATATCGGCGTGTGGATATCGGAGGAGGCTATTTGGACTAAGAAAACTTTTATTTGGACCAAATGTAAGTAACAATAAAATAGCTAGCCTTTGACAATGATATCCTTTCCTTTTAAATAGTAAAATAATAATTTAACATGTAACTTTTTTTTACTATTTGAACTTCTTATGTATTTATCTTTCTTAATTAATTAGAAAATAGTTTTTTTAGTAGATAGTAATTACGTAGCTATTTTTTAAGTAACGTGCTTCTTACGTATATATGTATTTTTGTGATAAGGTTTCATAATATCGATTATTATATTTTATATATTCATAAAATATATAGAAAATGATGTTTGATATAACATTTTTCGTATTTGATCTTTTCATTACAATCCTGTGATCATTTTTCAAAATATGATTATAGGAGATGATCTCAAATAAGTTGTTATAAATAGTAATGAAAGACAAAAAAGGTAACGATAACAAATAACTTTCTAATAACTCGCTAATCATCGAGATTTACATATGCGGAATTGTAATTAGATCTTATAAGTTGATTGTACAAATTCTGCTAATTCATATACAGATGTTCGCATGTCGAGTCATATCTATAGCGAATCCATAACGGGTGTGCAGGAGGTATCGGGTAATAACCATTTAATATTGTTGTTGCGATTCTGGTGGGCTGGACCAAAGTGGAAAGCACATTGTACTTTCATTTTTGCTTAAATTAAGCACAACCATGTTATACCTTGAAGCAATTATCAAACCAGTTTCAGGCATAATCATCCAATGACCATCTTGAATTATCGAACTATGAAGTCGTTGGACATCTTGATCCCCAATTTGTATATTCTACTTTGCACATGACTAACTCGTGAATTAATTCCATGCGGATTTGGGGCCAAGATTCTTCATAAAGACCCACACAGGCAGCTACAGATTTAAATCCACAATTTCCATCACCAATTACGTTATGTATCTGTGTTACATATGGATGAAAAAAATTCGAAATCTGATTCCTTAAGGGATGCGAGAAGTATGTTTGGTTCTCGTATATGGATGAGCAGCTGCGTCTACGAGTTTCTTCAGCTTCGGGAGAGGGGTCAACATTAGTTTTTCTGAATGAGCTATGCCTACGATCAGTATTGTGAGCCTTAGGTTCACGAACTGAAGTTGTTGATGGTATAATTATCTCCTTCAACTTCCTTAAAAAACTGCTCTTACCACTCCGAGATTGTTTTTTGAAATGCGCTTTAAACATCTCGAGCTCGATTTCACAATTAATATCATTATCTTCTAGAGATGTATAGGGTGATAAATCAAGTTTTCTCCAAAATTTATCAACCGAATCAAGTGGTATAGGATAACCTTGATTTCGAAAGCTTTCTTTTCCATTTTCTCACAACAGCTCTATTAATATGTCATCTACAGAGTAATCTTTTAGCATCTGGAAATACATCATCACATGCGTTCATGAGTGCCAACTCCCTGTTTGTGACAATAACACGCGGAAAAACACATCTGGCCATTGTCGATTTTAGACAATCTAACGTCCACCGATAGTTGGCCTTGTTTTCCTTATGCATAATAATGAATGTTATACAAAATGTCTTATGTCGAAGTTAGACCAACAATCTCAAGTAGAGGCAGTGAATACCTTATTTATGTTGTAAGTCGCATCCATCAATAACATGTGTGAAAATGCATGCCAGATCTCCGGTGATTTGGGATGTGCAAAGAATAATTCTTCTAGTTCGTTAGTTAAAGGATTAGCATTAACATAAAATGTATAGCCTTCCTTCTCTAAGATTGACATAACAACTTGCATTTGTGTTTTCCCACCTCTCTCCGTAATTCAAAATTTTTGACGTACATTGTAAATAGTTTTTTTAGTAGAAACATTTTCAGGATTTTGGTTTTTCAATGTAGATAAGATATGTCTTGGTTGACAAATCTTTTACCACTTCGACTTCACTTTCAGACAATCGTCTTGCATATTCATGACCTTCCATAAACAACATTGGTTCATGATTATGTTTATCACATATCACATTTAAACCCCAAAAATCACCCTCATAAAACTTTTTCCCTTGCAATTCGAACGGACAATCACATTTTTTGCTAACTCTTTTTCTTGTAGTGGCAATACTAATGGGGGTACCACAATGATTACACTTAAATAAAAACATTTTTCGTATTTGATCTTTTAATTATAATCACGTGATTAATTTTACGATCTCAGTTTGCACCCAGTCGATTAATTCTTGTCGAGAATTGAACACCTAGAATAACATATATCTTTTGCAAAATCTAGTAAAATTACCTAATGATAATGTCACTAAAAATGTAGAGTAATGAATTTACAGTTTATACCTTGTCGGTTTCAAACGGTGTAGTTTCGTGGACAAATTGATTTCCTTCATTCTCGTCTGGAATTTCATTAAATTCCAAAACTGATTTCGTATAGATATTGTTTTCCTAAATAAGACACATACAAATTTTTACTTATACATAAGACATACAAAGATATATATTTATGGAAAAAAAATTGTATACCTCAACAATTGAATCTTCATGTATTTGACAATACTCATTCCAATGGATAGTATTTAATAATAAAACTTTGAAGAGTATTTATTTGAAATTAAATGTACTAATTAAAATTGAAACTATTTACTGAAGACAATAGAGGTGGTGGTGGTGTGAAAGAATTTAGAAGCTCGTATATAAATGAATTTAGGCACACATTTTAAGAAGTTGATGATCATGCCCACACATACATAATATAAGAATCCATATCCATCCATCCATATATACATTACAAGAACCCATAATACCTTTCTTATAATTAATATTATTTAATTATTTAATAGTAATAATAATAATCTAGTGATGGCGATGAAATAATTTGACTGACAATTTGGTTTGGCAGCTTTTGGTCCAAATAGTTTAACCCGTGGATATCTGATATGATATGTGCTTCTTGTATTTGGGTTCGAAAAACGCACGTGGAGGATGCTTTTGAAAAGGTTGGGACTGAAAAGGTTGAGCAGTTGAGCGTAAGAAGTTTGGGCCTGAAAAGGTAGAGTCGGATAAGATTGATTCTAATGGACCGGGTTCGGTTATGGAGATTGTTTGAGCATGATTCACTACTTAGGAACTCTGAGCCTCATAAATCTTTGTCCTCGGACATAAGGTATGGCCAAATAGTCTTTAGCCTAGATATGTACGAAAAGCTCATCAATCAGAAGATTGTTGATTCAAGTCTTGTAGTAAAAAATTATATATGTGTGACTTGCATATACATACTATGTACATTATATTACAAAGAGACTGTTCGAAAAAATAAATAAATAAAAATTGGCATGGAAAACAAGGATTGTTATAATCAGGGTCTTGATAGAAAACCACCTGATGATGTAACTAAAGTACTCGAGTCCACGAATGTATCTAGGGTTCCTTATCTAAAATCTAAATCTAAACCTTAACAAAGGGTTTCCAACCTTGGTGTTACACCCATTTTTTTTTTTACAGACTCAGAGTATAGACTCAGAATACACAAGCTCAGATTATACAGACTCAAAATATACAGACTCAGATTATACATACTCAGAATACATAGACTCAGATTATACAGACTCAGAATATACAAACTCAGATTATACAGACTCAGATTACACAAACTCAGATTATACAGACTCAGAATACACATACTCAGATTATACAGACTCAGATTACATAGACTCAGATTACACATACTCAGATTATAGAGACTCAGAATACACATACTCAGATTATACAGACTCAGATTATACAGACTCAGAATACACAGACTCAGAATACATAGACTCAGAGTATACAGACTCAGAATACACAGACTCAGATTATACAGACTCAGATTATACAGACTCAAAATACACAGACTCAGATTACAGACCCAGTTTTCTGCCTTTTTCTAAATTTCAAGTCTCAACATAACCAAAACGCATTCCATTACTTCCATTGACCACTTGACATGCATAAACCACTTATACATATACATATTTATTATTTACAATCAAACTCATACCAAAACATATTTGACCCATTTTGACACATACACAAAATCCGGGTTGAAAGTCACAAGTTGAGCAATCAGGATCATGATTCAAAAGATTTAACACTTGCAAACCTTCACCAAGTGTTCGACAACCCCTTACTAAACCTTCCCTTTTCCGCGTACCTCTTTCTTACCACTTCCACTCGAACCTACAAAATGGTTACAACTCAAAGAGTAAGCCAATGCATAGTGAATTCATATAGAGTTAACCAAGTAAATAACTGGACAACCTTTAACTCTAATCAATCAACTTTAACATCATTTTATCCAATTGATATAACACGATAACATCTAGTCAATGACTAGTTCAACATAAGTTGACTAACAACTAGCATATACAAAATATACACAAGTATATGGATTTGTAATTTGTACCACTTTCTCATCTGAACTGAATTAGCACAAGGCTAATAATAATCTCTACAAAGTAGAGAATCTATCATGTGTGACAACCCTAAAATTTACGTAAATTCCGTACATTTTAATTACGTGCATTTAGGCTAATTCCCTTTTAAATTATGTAATCCGTTTTCATTAAATTAAGTCTAGCACAAAGCCAACATTTGCATATGAGATGCAATTTATTTTAATGCGAGAGACATTCATGAATTTTGAGAATTACACGAAACAATCAGTAGAAACCGAAATACACGAACGTTGGTGATCTATTTTCGAAAATAACGTAAATATATTCAATTATAAATAGTAGTTATTATTATTGTGATAAGTATGCTAATAAATAAGCTTATCAACCTGATCTCAATAAACGTTCATGTGAATTAAGAAACGTGCAACGACGAGATATATTGCGAATTAAATCGATCGAAGTATCAATAAGTACTTGAATATTATCATAATGAGTTAGTAATATTTTAATGACCTTAATCTACCCTAATTAACATTAATTAACCTTAATTACACAACTAGCACCTAAGTAACCGAGTTTAGTGCTTAATGACTAATATATCTAACCTTAATCACAATTAAGAAAACCAAAAAGGGGCCCCTCCCCGCCCCTTCTTGGTCAACTTGAAGCCATGCCTCCATCACCTCCTTGTCTCTTCATACCCTCCATACTTAGCCACTTTTCCTTTCACTTTTACACACACAAACATCACAAACTCACTCTCTTTTCTCTCCCTCTCTTTCACGGCAACAGCAGCCACTCCCCCCCCCCCCTCTCCCCTTCCTTTTGTCCAAACAACCACCACACAACCACCATTACACCACCATTCAACCACCACTCCACCTCCTTGAACCAACATGAACCACCACCTCAAAAACCCTTATTTTTCACTCTCTCAACTCACAAACACTTGCATATCTTAATCCCATTTCATTTCAAGAGTAAAACAAACTAAACACAAGGAATCAAAGCTAGGAAGTCATCCACCAAGAGATCAAACCATCATCTTGCCCAAATCCACTCTTTAAAAGCATTGTAAGGAAACTACTACCATAAACTCTTTAAATTCTTCATTTAAATACTTATATGTTAGTTAATATGTGTTAGATGTTCACTCATACTAAAAATGAACTTATAAAGATGTATATGTGTTGAATATAACAAGAACTTGTTGAAAGAAACCAAAACAAACTCCAAAACAAGAAATATAAAATTGGACAGAAACTTTGGTCAAATTTGGTAGTAAATAACTCAGTCTAGGTACTGGAGTGCAAAGTCAAGTTTAAAGAGTTAGCTTTCCAACCCAACTAGTTTCATGAATTTTGGACAAGTCTAGGTACTCCAAATCGAATTTATAAAAACAAGTGTATAAACTGTTCTTTAAGGACAGAATCTGCCCTAACTTTGAAAAGCCATAACTTCTAAACCACATATCCAAACGATGTGATTCTTTTTCCTAAAGGTCATATATTGTCTTAGCTTTAAGAGTAATATGATAACATTTCATGAAAATAAGTATAATTCAGGGAACAAACGATTCTCTCACCAACTGTCCAGAAAAGTAACTGTTGGACCTTTCTGTAATAATAATTATTTTTGAAACCCTTAAACATGTCCAAAAATTATGGATCTTACTTTTCTGTAAACCTAAGACATAGGAGAACGTATGATAAAAATTTCATAACAAACTAAGTGCGTTTGACTAGTCAAAATAATAGCACAAGAAGGACTAAAAAGTGGACATAATCTGTTGGGAAGTGACAAATGAAAACTAAAAAAGACCAAGGATGTAAAAACCCTATTTTATGGACCTTGACTGTAAAAATCAGTAAGTCTTATGTACTTAAGTATAAATCATGTATTAGAACAATAATCATGTGGATTAAACACTAAATAATCAAAGTATTGTGTTAAAATGGAATAAAAAGGAACTAGAAGGACTTAATGTGAAATATCTGTGACTATGGGGACTGAGATGTTTAAATCGGTAAGTTTAAGTATCATAAAGATTAACCTATGAATCATAATGATAAGATCAAGAATTGTATGGTTAGAAGTTGATAAACGGAAAGTTTAGGCTAAAAATGAGATAAATGAGACTATAGGAACTAAATGTATAAAAATACATAAGGTATGGGCTGAGATGATAAAATTAATAAGTTAAAGCATATTAAAGTGTAATTTATAACTTAAAGTGTTAAAAACAAGTCTTGTATGGTTAAAATCCGATAAATCTAAACTTTAGGTCAAATATAGTAAAATCGGAAACTTTGGGAACTAAGAGTGTAAAAGAAAAAAGTACTTGTACTAATAACTTAAAAACAGTAACTTAAACGTCCTCGAGTGAAAACCCTAAGAAAATAGGTCAACGATATAACTTATATGGTAAAAATCGAAGTAAACGAACGTTTCGACTTAAACCGGCAAAATAGAAAACTCAAGGATTAAAAATGGCATTTTAGAACTATGGGGACTATCAAGTACCTCCTGAAACTCAGGGGACTTTAATATAAAATATATATCAAGTTACGATTAGTGTATAAATCAAGGAATCGTAGAAAACGGATTATAACGGATAAAAACGTATATAACGATAAAGGTTATAAAAATGAGTTATAAAACTTATAACGATATCGATATATATATATATATATAAGTATATATATATTATGGCTAAGTATCATGACAATATTATATTAACATGCGACTCCCAATTTAAAAGCTAATTTAACGGAATCATGAACCTTGAATCAAGTACGATCAAGACATTATATATATATATATATATACATATGTAACAAATCAAAAATTAACATTATTGATATACTATTTATGAAAATGTATTATAACATTGACTTAAACAATTGTAGTGTTTCGAAAACTAATAAAGATCACAACGTGTCGTTTACGCCTATGATGGCATTACATGATATTCAAGCCCTTCGATGACACTTTTAAACCTAGTTGAGTGAACAACTGGCATAGACGGACTGTTAAGTCGTCTATAATTATTAACTCGACCTCATGCGTTTAGGATGCCAAGAGGCTTACTCAGAGATTTTTACTTAACCTATATTTGCTAGCACGCTCGGACTCAGGTGAGTTCACAACCCCACTTTTAATGTTTTACTGCTTTTAACTTGGGTGAAAAACATATAAATGAATCTATGCGATTATTGAAACCTGACAATGTATCTTTATGGGAGGCTAAGTTCGATAGTTGTAGTGCCTAAGTCCTAGCTTACAATACTATAACCATTAATTGGATGACGCTAACCACTGAGTATACAGGTAGTACTATCGGGGCTGACATCCCCATCCCATGTGTTTTTAGTTAGTCGCGCTAACTAGCGACATTATTTCGAATTTTGGGGACGAGTATACTTAACCGGTCTAGGCAAACGATTTATATGATGAGTTGTGGTTTTGTTATAAGCTTAGTTTCGGCATATTAACTCATAGGACTTGCAAACCTATTGGGGGATCAAAGTCAGTTGTTTTTTATTGAAATAATCGTATTTGGGCCTTCGATGCCACTTTTGAATTACTGATGAAATGTTTCTAAATGATGGTTTATGATTGAGTCATTAAACAATTATGTTGACGTTTTATAAATATGTTTTTCAGGGAATTAGCCATGCCGTAAATTCACATGCATGTTGGGACCTTACCTGCCACGAAGATTAGGATGCCACTTTTGAAATCAATTGGATTTAATTTTATGACTAAGCTAATGTAGCTTTCATTATGAAATCCCGGAACTTATCTTTTGAACTAAATCAATGTTTTCGATAACATTGATATTTTGACGGCATGATAAACCGTAATGTTTGTAAAACTTTTAATGACATCTTAATATATTATGTTCTGCGATAATTATACGCTCTCGATAAACTATTATTTGATCGTCGTCACGCCTCGAAAGCTTCCGCATTATTAACTGTATGTATGTAAATTTGGGGGTGTGACATCATGTGGTTCATTTACAACATGAAACCACCTAATTATCTGTCAACAGGATCCTCTTACACGGATGTAATCCGGATCCATCTAATCCACATAACAAGTTTAATTATAATATGAACTCACCTTGGTTATTTAGTGAAGATAATTTGCTACTTGAGTTCTCCACTCCTTTAACACCTATCAACATCACATAACCAATTTAACAAAAACTAAACATGTATTAGCATTCATACTACTCCTCTTATCACTAATCAACACCCAAATTCAATTATGCCCAGTTTGACTTTTAAAGTCAAACTAGCATAATTTCACCACTTTTATTCATGACCCAATCTATACTTCAATTGGTTAAAACCCCACTTTAATTACAACTAGCAGCATCAACATAACTACTTTAAGCTAACAATTTAGTAGGTTTATTTGTCAAACCCGAATTCAACCTTTTCTAAGTTGGGTTTCATAAGTTTCTAATCAAACTTCGCCATTTTATAATTTGAAATCAGCAACTATCAATTATAAACTCTTTCTAGCATCAATTCAACATAATTTATAGTTTACTTCCTCAATTACTAACATCTCTATTCTTAATCATCATTTACCTTAATTTCTAGGTCAAACAAACAAGAACACTTACTTGTTTTAGGTTAGAGATGAAGTATGAAGTTCCAATTTAATCTTTCCAAGCTTAATTTGATGATTGAAGTCTGAATTCTTTTCTTTCTTTCTTCTTCTTTCTCGTTCCAGAATATTAGAGAATGTGTGTGTATACGTATTTGTAGGTGTGTGTATCATGAAGTTTCAAGTGTTTTAATAGATAAGAATTTAATTTAGGTAATTACACTTCCAACCTTCTATTCTCCTTTACTTACATTACACACCCACAACTTATATTTAAACAACTTAGATATTTCACGAATGGTAATAATACATGTAATTCACACAACTAATTAAATTAAAACATTCACGCGTATTAAAATATCACCTATAAATTTCGGGGTGTTACACTTGGCTGAAAACCTAAAATTATGAAGATGCAAAAATACATATTGTCAGGTCTTAAAGTCTTAAGGCAGAACTTGAATTCAATCAAATAGAGTTTAAACGTTTAATACTAAATGATTTAACAATATTAAGTATTTAATTTATTTAGCGTAATTAAATAAAAAATAGATGAACTCAATAATCAATGTATGTTATTGAATATGTATAAATCGTTGTTTACGCAAGTTGTATATAGAGCAATGTATACCCAAAGCATGAGCAATTTTTTTCTAAACCTAAATGCCTCTATTTATACAAGTATATTTGAGATAAGTAAGAAAATTGAATCCTCTTATTTCTCAAATATATATCGGATAGTAACTACCTAACCGATATGTATGGAAACTAGATAACTAATATTTAAAATACGAATCTTCTATTCTTCGTAGTTATCTCTGTATCATCTGAGATGTCAACTGTAAAGATTATCCTCTTCTGGAAATATTTAGCTCTATGTTCTAGATTTGAAACTGTAAGTCTAAAAGTTCTTAGTCTGAAGTCTCTGTTCTAGTTGAGTCTAGAACCTGGTTTAGTCTGAAAACTTCAGATTCTGACCACTTCATATTGAAATAACTTCAAACTGAAAATAGATACTTAGAATATTTTCTAGACTTAGAACTTTGGTTGACTCATCAGATTCATAAATTGGGTTTAATCATTATTTTTGCCAACAATCTCCCGCTATCTGATGTGTCAAAACAATTACAACTATTCTACTAAGTGATAATATAAAAACTGAAATAGACTTTTATACATATAATAAGTCTCTTACAAATTACCTAGTCCTTTACAAAAAGATCAAAATGAAAATCGATTACTTGTAGTTCCTCCATTCATCTCCTTTCTGTCTTCCTCTTTCCAACACCTCTTACTCGTCAAGATTATCTTTCTCATTCTTCCTATGCTCCTTTATGATCTTGGCACACTAACTCTTGAGATCTGGATTCTTTACATTCTCTCCCACGTGATAAAACAAACGTCTCACCACCTTTTTCCTAAAGGGTAGACTCGGATCACTTTTGCATAGATCCAGTAGAGCAAAGAGATGGTAGTACTCTGTACCATGTAGTCTGTGAATAGATTGGAAGCACTCAACCCCATTGTTATCCTTGTAGAGAACTACCTCATGATCTAAAATCTTTATATAACTATCCTCCATAAAATTTATTCCGGTACGTACATGGTTGGTTATGTTATGAACGTCTTCTTCAATAAGCCCCACATATTTCTTGTCTTTCTTCAAATTAAAGCAACACAAAAGTACTTGTAATCTCTCATTTTCAGATATTTCAGATCATGTGATACTTCTACCACCAGGCTTATCTCATTCATAACTTCTTCTCTCAAAGATTTATTAATCATATTCTTGATAAACTTTCCTATGTATTTTCATTCCACATATCCAATGCAACTAATCAGACGATACACTAAACTTTATGTAATTCTTCATCCTATGATCTATTCTTATTCTTCCCTGGTATCTTTATACATGAAAACTCATTATCAAAGTTTCTTGAAATCTTGTGTGCATATAATTGTTTTTGAGCCTTCAAGACAAAACATATTGCCTTTCCAACTTAGCAGTTAACTTAGCTATTTTCATCTTCCGCAACCTTCTTCAAATATTCTCCTTAAGACATTCTAAGCTCTGCAACAGTTTGTTCTAACATCTATTCTACTGCCCTCTATGTTGCTATTCTTTCCTACTCTTCATTCTTCTTGATTTCCTCTTCTGTCATTTCATCATCATCATCATCTTTTTCTTGAACTTTAGTGTTAGTCTAATTTTTAATCTTAGTCTGTGATGTCCCAGCTTTATCAGACTTTGATTTTGATTTGCCACTTGTAGATCCAGACTTCTTAAAGATAGTTAAAATCAAGTCATTATCATCATAATCATCTTCATCAACAATAGGCTTGCATCCACTAAACTCCTTATTTCTTGCCTTACTTACCTGCTTCTTTCTTTTCAGATTAAAAATGATTTCAGCCTTAGATTTTGATTTCTCCCCATCAACTTGTTGCTCCACCTAAATCTCATCCACCTTTTCATATTCATAAGTTGTAGGGATGTAGTATTTTGATCCTTTTCTTTTTCGAGCTTCAGTCCGAGGTTTCCATTTTGAAGTACGAACATCAACAACTCTATTTCTTTTCTTTTTAGGTTCAACACTTCCCTTATTTACTTTCTCTGCCTCAACAGTTGATTCCATCTTTTCCTTTGTTTCAGCCTCCTTATTTTCCTCAGTACCTTAATGTTTCTTTAAATCATCTTGATTCTCCCCCTTTTTGACATTATCAGACTTAGCATGATGGTTCACAGGATCCATATGAACGATTTAATCAAACATATTTCTTGTACTAGTCCAAAATATTGCCAATATTCTAGGTATATAGGACCTTTTGAAATCCTTGCGAGGATTGGTCATGTGGCTTATAAACTCAAACTGCCTTAAGAATTGAGCAGTATCCATGACACTTTCCATGTATGTAACCTAAAGAAGTGTCTTTCCGACGAACCCTTAATCATCCCTCCTGATGAAGTCTACGTTGATAACAAACTCAACTTTGTGGAGGAACCTATCGAAGTATCGGACGGGAGAGTCCAAACGCTCTGACGCAGTCGGATTAAACTAGTAAAAGTTCGTTGGAACTCAAAACGCGGCCCAGAGTTTACTTGGGAGCGTGAAGATGAAATGCGGAAGAAGTACCCACACCTTTTTGATAAAGCACCAGTTGCTCGTGACACTACTTAAATTTCGGGACGAAATTACTTTAACGAGGGGAGAATGTGACAACCCTCGAAAAGCGGTACTTTCCGTACACTTTAAAATCATGCATTCTTACGCTAGTTCCCTTTAATGAAATCAAACATGTTTTAAACTGAGATAAGTCTAGCACACGCCCACGTTGCACGTTTTGGTTCACACTACTTTAATGCTTGATGCATTTCGTTTAAGTAATTATTGAGAATTTCACAATATAAATCGGATGATTTCCGATAAACACGAATGTTGGTGATAACTTTTTCCCGAACGGTGTAAAACTATTGAATATAATTAGTAGTTAACTACTTATATTGTTATGCTACTTAAACTAATCATTTAGAAGCTTAAACATGTCAAAATAATTCCAAGCAAGCTAGCACATAGCTCTAATTTAACCACGCAAGCTAGCACATAGCTTTAATTAAATCCAAGCAACCTAGCTAGCATGTCACTTAATTCAAATGCAGATTCCTTTTCTACGTGATCTCACTTCGCAAGCTCCTTTCTCAACCATATGTTTTCTCCTACTTGGTTACTTGCTTAATTTCACACTCACATGTTTACTTGCTTGCTTATAATCCAACGCCACTTGCTCCCTTGATTTGATTGAAAGACTAAGCACCTCCCATCACCACCTCCTCTTGCTTCACATTTAAGAAAGGCATTAAGCAAGAGAAAACATTACGTACACACACTTCACAATTTCATTTCAAAAATTCTGCACATTTCTCTCTCTCATTTTCCCTCTCATTTCACCACTTTCACCACCTCCTTCAAGAACAACCACCACAAACCACCACAAACCACCATGAACCACCACCTTTTATACCTCATTTTTCACCTCCTTTCAAGCTCTTGATCATCATTACGTATTTAAAAGGAGATTTGGGTTGAAGATTTCAAGTTCTCTTCTTTTTACCATTTCATCCTAGAGCATTGTAAGGAAACTCTCCCTTTTGATCTTTTCTTTTCTTTCATTTTAAATACCTACATGCTAGATGTTCACTCGTACGTTAAAATCAACTAATATATATGTATCTATGTGTTATTAATGGTGAAAACTCGTTATTGTTTTGCTAAACATCTATTGTTTTGTAAACACGACGAACATGTAACCGTGTTATTTAAACTATTTATGGTATTCTAATTATATGTTTGCGATAATCATACGCTTATTGATCATTCTCGTCACGCCCCCGAGCTTCCGCACTTGTTACTCGTGAAACGATTTTATCGGGGTGCGACATGCACCAACCCCCTTACCTCCACAAGCTCATTCCTGGTACAAGAGTTATTCTTTAAATTGATTGACTCAGCCTGCACATTACCAAGCTTGTCATCAAACTTGTTGGTCATTGTTGTCATTACGTTTAGAACGCTCTACAATGTCAGAAATGTATTACTAAGGTGGAGTGCCTGATGATGTAGATTTGGTTGTCATTCCCTCACATGTTTCCTGTTGATAAGGAAAGGGATCACTGGGAATTGAAAGTGTTGCACTGAATGCCTCACTTCAAGCCTTGTGAATAGGTGGAACATCACTGGCATACAGTGGTCTTCCCTCAGATTGTATATGGTGATAAGAAAGGGTATCCCTATGAACATAAGATTGTGTATCACATGATGTCTCAGACTGTATCATGGGAATTGATAGGGTATCACTAACACCAAATGTGTAAATTGGGGTACCTTCACTCCTCATCAGGTTATATGATGGAAGATCATGAGATCCAAAAGGTTGGGAGGCATGTATGTCATCTTGTGATATAGATGACACATTGGCAGTCTATGAAAGTATGTGTAAAAGAGATTATTCTATGGATGTGTGAACTAGATTTGCACTGGTGGTGTAGATACGTGTAAGAATATTTGTAGTAACTTGGGTTTGGTTATTTGAGCGTAGGATTGAGACATCTTTAATGCTTGTTACATGGGTCTATGCAACAACAGTCCATGGGTATAGTTAACTAACCAATCAGGTGAACGGTTTGGTTGTTGAGATCTATAACTAACATCAGACTCTAGCACAGTTGAAGTTGTGATAGTAGCAGCATTTTAGGGTATCTCCTGGATATCAACCTCAACAGGATCATTGAAGTTGAAGTTGTGACCCTTCTTGAAATATGAACATTCATGGGTGTATAAATAGAGTAGCAGACTATGACAACCCTCGATAATCGGTATAATTCCGTGCACAATTAACATGCATTCTTACGTTAATTCCATCGTAATTAAAATCAATTTGATTTAAATTGAGATAAGTCTAGCCCACGCCCACAATGCACATTTTAGTGCACATTATTTTAATGTTGAATGCATTACGTTTACGTAATTATTGAGAATTGCGCGATTAAATCGAATGACTTCCGACAAATGCGAACGTTAGTGATAAATTTCATAAATAACGTAAATCTATTGATAATATAAATAGTAGTTATTTACAAATCCTATTATGCCAAGATTTATAGCATAACGTTTCGGATTCGTATACAATTTAAATTGAGCACAAAGGTTAATACGAATACGAATACGTATTAAATTAACCGAAACATTCGGTAACGTACATACTGTTGGTCCCGGTTTTTCAACTAAAACATTTTAACTACTAACAACAAATGTAAATAGACAAACAAATTCAAGTTTAAAGTTTTCTTTTATTTATATGAATCAAATGAATACTTTACAGAGTTTACTTGCGGAAATAGACAAGACAGACAAGTCTAAGTAAACTAACTTGTGACAAATTTGGTCTCAACAGCTTATCAGCGAATAGCTCGTTGATAAGGCTTAGTGATCAACACTTAACAGATAAATGAGGGCACTTGGTTCACTCATGAGTAGGAACGTGCTTTATCACTAGTTGATCTCGAATACAAAATTCTGGACATTTAATATGGTTATTGAGCGTGGTATTTATACTCTCACACAATGAGATATAAGTACAACACGTGTCAACACCATATTGGTTGGGATAGTAAAGTAACTTTCAACATTTGAAAGTGACAGTACATCCTAGGATTAAAGTTTATACATTACTTTATTCCTAGGTTACAGAAGAAGGTACAAGGAATTAAATGCAAATGTACAATAAGTGATCGTACATATCTTACAAAAGATATGCACGCTTTCTTGTATGTTGCATAAGTTGACCTCCTATTATACGTTGGGTATTTGTCAGACCCAATGTACTTTCAGGTAAAGGCATGAACCGCTGGTTAGTAGAGCAGTGATGATTTTCACATCATTGAACTGCTCTCTGTTTCTGTCTACAGTCTTCGACTTCAGCAGATGGAACTTGATCTTTTCAGCGACAGCCTTAGTAACATGAAGGTTAAATTATCATCAGCGAATGATGATGCTTTGAGAATGCTCCAAGTTACAAGAGAATCACTGCTAACATATGCAGTGATTAGAGAAAAATAAGAAATATATTCTAAGTGTTTCTGTTCGCTGATCAGGTTTGATCAGCGACAGTTTCTCTTTTCTACTCTAACTTGTTCACTGCTAACTGATGCAGGGAACTATAACACTTGAGTGAATTTGTCATCTATAAATTACATTTAGTGGAGTCTCTGACCCAACACATACATTGTCGAAACAACTTACAATTAATTCATCCACTTGGAATTACTTAAACCTACCTAAATTACCCTAATTAATCACAAATTAAACCTAAATATTAAAATAACTAGTGAATTGATTTAAGAAACAAAAGAACTCAAAAGTCAAGAGGGCCATGCCCCTCCCCTTGACTCTTGGCCGAATTTTCCTCACGTCACCACCTTCCTCTCATTGTTTCCTTTGACAAATATCTGCACTCCACATGCCATCCTTGTCCTAATATTATATACTATATCCTATGCACACACACGACCTTATATCCTCCCATTTGCAAGCTAACAAACACACACAAACTCTTCTTTTCTCTCCCTCTTGTTCACGGCACAACAGCAGCCCCCAAACCACCACCATCTTGTTCCAAACAACCACCACAAAGCCACCCTTCAACCACCCTTAAACCACCCTCAACCACCATGAACCACCACCTCTAAAACCCTTCTTTTATACTCATTCTACTCACAATCACTTGCACATTTCATTTCCATTTCGTTCTAAGGGAAAAACGAACATAAACTCACGGATTTGGAGCTAGGAGGCCAACCACACCAAGTTCAAACCTTCATCTTGCTCAAATCCTCTCTTTTAGTGCATTGTAAGGAAACGATCACTATAAACTCTTTAATTTTTTCATTTAATTACTTATACGATAGTTAATATGTGTTAGATGTTCACTCATGCTAGAAATCGACTTATGAACATGTATTATTGTTGATTATAACCAAACTTTGTTAAAAATAACCAAAACATAAAGTATAATTTCGGACAGAAACTTTGGTCGACTTTGGAGTTAAATAACTAGGTTAAAACTTAACCAAATCTAGTGTTTCTTGAGCCTAAAATCAAGTTTAAAGAGTTAGCTTTCCTACCCAACCAGTTTCATAAATTTTGGACAAGTATTGATACTCTAAAATGAATTTAAAAGAACAAATTTACAAAATGTCCTCTGGAGACAACATTTGACCCAACTTTGGAAAACCATAACTTCCAAACCATAGATCTAAACGATGTGATTCTTTTTCCTAAAGATCACATATTATCTTAGCTTTAAAATTAGTATAATTACACTTCATGAATATAAGTATAACTCAGTGTACAAACGAATCTTTTACCAGCTGTCCAGAAAGGTAGCTGTTGGACCCTTGTGTAGGAATAAATATGTTTGAACCCCTTAAACGTGGCCAAAAGAATTATAAAGATTACTTTTATATAAACCTAAGACATCGGAGAGCATATGGTAAAAATTTCATAATAAACTAAGTATGTTTGATTAGTCAAAGTAAGAGCAAAAGAAGGACTAAAAAGTGGACAAAATTTGTGGAAAAGTGATGAATGGAAACTAAAACGGACAAAGGATATTATAACACCCCTCATTCTATTTAAGAATATTATATTAATAAACTCGGAAGCATGAATTTAAAATACATCACCTTAATATATATTAAAGTATTATACATAAACAGTTCACATTTTCAATATTTACACCCTGTTCAAACTTTTTAAAACTACAAAAGACGGGGTATTATAAAATTCACAAAACAAGGTTTATTACAAAAACCATATCAGAGACCTAAAGCGCAGTCAAACATTCCCTGATCAACCATTCACCTCCTGCACCCACAATCAATCAAAACATATCCTGCAGGAAGTAAAATTAGGGGTTAGCACGAAGCTAAGTGAATAGATTCATCACACTCCATTCAACTTAGCATAACTAGATGTTTGCACCAAATAATCGTAAACACACATATTTCAATGAGGATCGGTGGCTCTTGGGATATCATAGTACCCAGGGATTCCCCAAGAACACTTACCGTCAATCCGTATGGCCAATACAGAATAGACCGATAACTAATAGTTATTAAACTCATACACAGGTCTCAAACACAACAAATGAATCAAAACCTGTGTAAATCACATAATAACCAGAAGTCCAACTACACGTTGACCTCAATAACATGAATACACATTGGTTCACATATCACGTAGATCAGTAATCAATAATCAAGACTAAACAGTCTAACACACATCTATGTTTACTCGTTGTAACCAAATAGTTACAACTAAATCAAATGAGGAGTTCTGAATCCACTCACCGATACCTCTGACGTCTCCACACTCAAGATTCTTATATCACTGAGTCTTACGTTGATTTGAAACAGAAAATCATATACAAGTCAGAAGTTCGTTCCATAATTATCATTATAGCCCATTTACCAAATCAAGTAATCCCTGAAGTCTAGGCAAACAAAAGTTCAATCAGAAATGAACTTAGAAAAGTCCGCAATGACGTTTAAAACTGAAAAATGTCATTTTCGGGCCCTAGATGACCCCGAATGGCCAAAAACTGCCTAGGCTATAGCATATAATCTAGATTACTAGGTCGTTTCTGAGTGACCATGCGAATTTCAACTAAATCCGAGTTAGTGATATTTTCACAAAACCGCGTAGCGCATTTTCAAAATTTGCAAAACAAAATCTTAAAATTTCAGTTCGCAGTGATCTCGGTTCGCACCGCAGCATTTGGGTTCGCAGGTCAACTCGGTTCGCAAGTATTGGGTTCGCAACTCAGTTCGCAGGAATTGGGTTTGGTTCGCAGGATTTGGGTTCGCAACTCGGTTCGCAGAAATCTCAGTTCGCAGGATGAACTGAGAACTGCGAACTTCGCTGCAAAAACGAGTTTTTCAAATCAAAAATCACCAAAACTTCAGAAAACTCAATTCTAAGGTTTCTAATACCTCAAGTAACATCAAACAACACCTAATAACAACATATCAAGCTTCAATTTGATTTACCCACTCAAAATCAAACTTACTTTTCTTTTTCTCTTCTTTTGAAAATGAAAGGATGGATAAATCTGATGAAATTAGAACATGGATGATGGTAGTTCAGATGTTATGAATTCAAAATCACAGAAACACAAAATTGAATCTAATTGAGTTATAGTTTCTTTGAATTTGCAAGTTATCAAAATGAAATCAAGAAGAAGACTTGAGAATATATATGGATTACAAAGTCGGTTTGTAACTAAATGGTATAATTTTATACCCGTCCTAAATCTTTTGTCTGGAACTTAAATACCATTTGCGAGAAATATTATTTTATTTTACCGTCATCTATAATAATTTAAAACGACTAATATTTCACTAGTCACAATAAGTCAAAGGACTTAATTATCTACTTTTCACAATGAAACATATAATAATAATATTAAATAATTTCTAAAACAATTAGATAATCGATTAAAATAATAGAAATTACCAGACCGCAGGAGAGGATGTTACAAATATAAAAACCGTATCTTATGGACTGTGACTATGAAAATAAGTAAATTTAAGTATAATAAAGATTAATATGTAAATTATAATTATGAGATCAAGAATTGTTTGGCTAAAAGTCGATAACCGAAGAGTTAGACTAAAAACGAGATAAATAAGGCTATAAGGACTAAAAATATGAAATAGACAAAATATGGGATGAGTTAGATAGAATAAATAATTTGAAACATATTAAAGTGTAATTTATAACTTAAAGTGTTAAGGATAAGTCTCGTGTTGTTAAAAAGCCGATAAACCCAAAGGTTATATTAAAAAAGGAATAATTGAAACTTTCGGAACTAATAATGTGAAAATGGAAAGTTTATGGATTAAAAATCCTAAAACTAGTAACTTATAAGTTCTCAAAAGAAAACCCCAAGAAAAGATGCCGAGAATATAAATCATACGGTAAAAATCGAAGAAAACGAATGTTTTAACCAAAACCGACAAAATAAACGTTCCAAGGACTAAAATCGTCATCTGGAAACCTTGTGGACTGTTGAGACCTTCCTGTAAATCAGGGAACTTCATGTAAAAAATATAAATGAAATAATGATTAGTGTATAAACCAAGAAATCGCGTAAACGGAATTAAAACGAGTTAA
Organism: Logfia minima; assembly: GCA_963921325.1. Lineage (NCBI taxonomy): Eukaryota > Viridiplantae > Streptophyta > Magnoliopsida > Asterales > Asteraceae > Logfia > Logfia minima. Next base: position 24,620,894 of record OY992763.1, on the reverse strand, counting down.
ACGGTATTATAATGACGAAAGTTATAATAATAAATCATAAAAACTTATAACGATATTGATATATATTTATATACATATATGAGTATATATATATATTGGATTAAGTATCATAACGAAATTGATATATATATATATATACGTAGGAGCATATATATATTGGCTAAGTATTATAACGATATTGATATATATATATACACATATACGAGTATATATATATATATATTGGACAAGTATCATAACGATGTGGTATTAATATACGATTCTCGATCTAAAACTAATGGAATCACAAATCTTGATTTAATTACGTCCAAGACATTTTATATATATAGAGAGATATATATATATATATAGATATAACATATCAACAATTAACGTTATGGACATACTATTTATGAAAATACATTATAACGTTGACTTAGACACATTTTAATGCTTTTGAAAAACTGTTAAATATCACAACGTGTCGTGTTTGCCTATAATGGCCCTACATGATATTCAAGTCCGTCGATGGCATATTTAAACCTAGTTGAGTGAACAACTAGCATAGACGGACTAGTTAAAGTCGTCTACATATATTAATTCAAACTCTTGCGTTTAGGGCGCTAAGAGACGTTATTTGGGCATTTTTATAAATACATTTTACTAGCATGCTCGGACTCAGGTGAGTTTACATATGTACTATTTACCTACAAACTGTTTTCATGCGATGATTGAAAACCTGACAACGAATCCTTATGCGAACCTACGTTAAACTAGTTGTAGTGCATAGAAGTCCTCATGACTACAAATTGTAACCATTAACTAGATGACGCTAGTCACTGAATATGCGAATAGTACTATTGAGATGACATCCCTCCCACTTTTGTTAGTCATGCTAACTGCCGACATTATGTCGAGACGAGGAGCGTATATTTTCATTGTCCCAGGCAAAAACATCAAAAGTCGTGGTTTGGTTATAAGCCTAGGTGTCGGCACTTTAATTCGTAAGGTCTTGCAAACCTTCGGGGGATCATCGTCAGCTATTTATTGTTTAAACTATATATCATCGTACTCTTGGCCATGGATGACACGATATGAATTATGATACACTTACTAAACGATTGGTTTAAATGATTGACTTTTAAACCTGTGAATTTCACTCAACAATTTTGTTGATCCTTTTAACTATGTTTTTCAGGGAATTAGCAGCGAAGTAAGAATGCATGCATATTGGGACCCGCGCCTACCATATCATATAGGATGCCATTTTTTGGAAACTCATGAGATTTCATTTGTATTATTATAAAATGTCTTAGTTATATTTGTGAAATCTCCAAACAATTGTATTCTAATAACACTACTACTTTTGCGACTTGAATAGTCGCTACGTTTTGTAACAAACAACTTATGGCTTTCTAATTTTATGTTCCATTGATAATCATACGCTCTTGATTAGTTAGATAACTAATCGTGTCACGCCTTGTCCTTCCGCACTTAACTCTAATTAGATTTTGGCAGGGTGTGACACAGACCCATTCTATGTCCAATTGTTCTTAACACAGTATTTAACAGTTAAGATAACAATAAGTTTTGGCGTTTTAAATTGTTTTCTATGCATAACTTTGATAAGATCTAAAGATGATAGACATAAGTAGAATATTTGTTAACTCTTGGTCTTTTGTTTTAGATTTATAAACTTAGTTTGTAGTTTAGTACTTTAAAAACTACATTTATGATTAAACCAGTCTTTCTCAAAATGTACTAAGGAATCCCTAAGCTTTCGACTATGTAATCTACTTTTGATATTTTAATAGTTTTAAGCTTAGACCATGTTTAGAAAAAATCATATGGTTGTCAACAATCTGTTGCAACTATTTATTAGTTGTTCCATTGCTTAAGTACTTCACGATGTTTTTAATACTATTTTCCATAATAGTTTCATTTTATGATTACGATGATTACATAGTGTTGTAATTAAACCATAGTTAGTTTTTTCATTGCTTAAGTACTTCACGATGTTATTCATAGTGTTTTCGATATTAGTTATGATGTAATTCACTTATAGTGTTCTCATAGTAATCTACGATGTACTATTACGATGATTACATAGTATTGTAATTAAACCATAACATCGATAATTAATTACTTTGTATTAAGGTCGCAAAGTCTTAATATCAAAGTGGTAATCACGTTTATTGGTGGAAAGACGATGATTTATAAAATGTTTAACATCATATATAGAAAACATTATTAAAACGCTACGTTTCTAATTAAATAGCATAACATCATCCCATAATTAATTGGCTAACTACATCACGAAAAACACGCAAGGTAACTAGCTAATCATTACAAGTCCTAAATCTAGCCTAATAAGAATAATTGTTAACATTGAAAGTACCGTAGATTATAATGAGTTTGGAATAAGCTTGAAATTACAAGAGCATGACTCCGAGCGTACTCCAAGCTTATTACAATTCTTCACTTGTTACTCTCTAATTAATTAGTAATCTAATAGTTATTACTAACCTAGATTGAGATGGTTTGGTTGTCGGTGAACTTAGATATATATAGGAGATGTTGGAGCCTGTATTTGATTGAATCCACCCATATTTGACTTTTCTAAATCGCACCCGTATTGCACAAACCGTATAAAGATAGAAGATTTACGCATATACGGGTCACATGAACTGTATACAGTTGGTGCTTAACCGTATATTGCTTGCAACAAATCGTATACGGTTGGTACATGCCGTATAGGGCCTGCAACAAGCCGTATACGGTTGGTACATGCCGTATACAGCCTGCAACAAGCCGTATACGGTTTGTGCAACCGTATACGGTTGGCAAACTTTCTCTCCAATGTTATTCATTTCTCTTCAATATTTCTTCATAGTTAGTTTCTCTCTCTTCTTTCTCTTTCTAGATTAATTTAAATAATTGAGGGAGAGGTAAGTAAGGGAATTATTTATGTAATAGTTAGTCGTAGTAGCTAGCTTAACGATGTAACGCTTTGGATATTCAGAAAGATATACAAGTGTTATTCTGCTCGCAATATTTACGGGTAATATTTATCTTATTCTTTTATTAATTCGTCATAATGTTTTTGTTTGATGTTTGTGATGTATTAATATTAGAAATGTTTATTGTCATGCTTTGTGAGTAGTTGCTTGTATGTTTGTCATGATTTAGATAATTATAGTTAGGGATGATGTTGAAATAATCTTTAATATAAAACAATAGACCATTATGAAGCAACGTAAATACCGTAAAACGTCTGAGTCCGTGGTATAGCAATGGAAACACCACTGAGTGAAGTACAACTGTAGAAGCCACGAAAAAGCCGTTGGTATAGTAACTTGTGGATTATTGTCTCAATGCTCTGAATTTGTCTATCACCATTGGGTTCCGCTAAACCACTTAGAGAAAGCAATTCAGAACACGATCATAAATAAAAATTACTATTATACTTTGTATCGTTTAAATTTATATGACACTAGATTTAGTTCACAGAATTACCCTTTCCAGTTATCAACGTGGCTACAACCTAGATATTAAGAAGTCGTGAATCTTGATTGTGGTAAGTAGTTATCTGTGTTAAAACCATGATAGAAGTAGGAAACTACGAGAACACCATGTAATACCTAGTAAGTCTGTATATATTAAAATCACTATGGAATCATTGTGCATCACCTAGTGAATTACTTAAATTAGGAATGGTTCATGTACGAAACAATGGGAACACTACTATGCGGTAAAGTACATTGTGACTTACTGAAGGACATGGTCAGCATATGAAACAATGCTAAACGTTGTGAATAGTCCAAGGATGTGTAACTGCTTGAAAAGGAGAAGTCTAGGTCATAAAAGCAGTAATACGAGCTATCTGAACACATAGGATGAGTCTAGAAAAGAAAGCAAAGGTTCAAGTAACCTAAGATGCTTGAACCCTTAGACTCTTGATAACCTATAGTTTATACATTCAAAGTTAATAACTAGTCACACACTTAGAAGAATGAAAGATGAACGTAGGTGTTAAGAACGGTCAGATATTTTGTTGAGCTGCTACTCTATCCATGCACCCCAGGGAATCCACATATTCCAAAAAGGGTCACTTGTTCCATAGCAGAGCAGTGTTGGGAGTTGAGAAGGCCGGTTCTGATCAGAATCAAGATAACCTAGTTCCTAGTGACGTATCAATTTAGAAAGTACGCCTAAATGGATTATAGTGTTTACGCCAAGGTCTATCCGTCTATTGGTCTAAGAGTGCCCTCATAATAAACATCATCATGACACTATATTAAATCATGGTAAACCACATCTTTCCTTATCCCTAGTTGTTCCATACATGCTAGCTAGCTTATTTTTATTTTATTGCTTTAGTAGTTTATTAGATAAAAACCAAAATATTTATCCAACTATCTAAACCCTATTCTGAATACTAAATTATCAAACGAGTACGGCTTCAAATTCGACCGTCATAGAACGACACCTGAGTTATACTTATCACTTGCTCGCTTTAGTAAACCCTACTTAGTGTCTGTACGCAGTAAATAATTTAGGATCCCCTGCACTATAAATATAAAACACTCACACTGATCGCGCACTATTTTGTCAACGTCCGGCATCCCAACTAATGACGACCTCATCGAGACAGATCGATCATTGGATGCGCATCACCAGGTAACAAACATCATACCGACACTACACTATTCCAAAACAAGGGAAATCACGTCTTCCTTATCCTTAGCTATTACATGTATGTTAGCTAGCTTAGTTTAATTTTATTGAATTAGTAGCTTAAAATAGATAAAAAAACAAAAGAAGACTTTATCCAACCATCCACACCCTAGCTTGTCTACTAAATTACCTAAATGAGTCCCGCTTTAAATTTGACTGTCTGGAAACAACCCTGATCATCCTTACCAAGTATTAGTATTAGGTACTTGTATCTAGTGCTAATAGGTAGTTCGAAGGTTTAGGCCCCGAGAAAAATTATAAATATTAATACACACACTGATATGCCCAGTGTTGACGTTGTAGTACCCCTGACGACATTGCCGCTTTGCAACTGTCGGTTAGCGTCGTATGAAGTTTTTGGCGCCGCTTTCGGAGACGCTAGTACAATTGAGATCATGTTTACATAAATTAGTTTTCAAGAGATCCTATTTGATTAGGACTTACTATCCTTGTTAGAAATTACTTTCTCCCATAGTTTAGCTTAGTTAGGATTAGATTAGCTCATCTTAGTTGAAAATAGTTTCTCTTCTCACCTCAACTTTAATTCTGAAACTTTTTTCTTATGTCGTCTTTTCCAAACACTTGAAAAATGACAGCTCAAGAACAACTATTTGATCAAATGCAAAGTTTTGCGAATTCAACCCAAAATAGATGTAAAGTGATAGCCACTTTGATGAAGAATGCCAACAGTATGATTAAGTTCACAGTACCCTAACTCACTAATAATATCTATATTTTATTATCTTTTTTCTAATGAGCGTATTGTCTTCAATATCAATATTGTGATAGTAAAGTGCATGGTTTAGATTACAAACGATAACCCTTATCCGTTTTTAGTATCTTTTTTTTTCAAGGGATCTTAGAGAATCTAAATCAGGATTTTATTTATTTATTTATTTATTTATTTATTTACCTTTTGCGGTTTTGTTTAAAAGTTTTCGGTCGTAAATTTCTCTAGCTATGAGTTATCATCTTCTTTATCATTCTTTTCTACAGCCTTATCTAATCACATACTCTAGTTTTCCCAAAAATATTTAGAAATTGTAAAAAAAATATAATAAAACACTGAAAATGATGTTATTAACTAGTAATAAACGAAAACTTTAGAATTATATTATAGATATTTTTATTTTATGTTTACCAAATTTATATTTTACAACACATTAATTTTTAAATATAAGATATCACTTATTTTTAAAATAAAAAAATTACTTTATTACCTTTAACTTGACTAATTAGTGAGTCAAGGTAGGATGAGACCTTATTAACCAAGTTCAGAGTACCCATTCACACATTTTATAATTTAGAGTACAAGAGCACCTAATTGATCAAGTTCCGGATAGTAAAAGGGTTTTTCGGCCAAGAATTAAACATATATATTGACATATGGATTTTGTTTTAATGATAACTTGTCATTATCATTGTAATTTATACTACTCAATCTTTTATAAGAATACGAGGTTTATACTACTACTCAATTGCAAGATATGACACTTTAAGGCAACTCACGTACTAAGAATAATTTCGGGTAGTTTGCCACGGTTCATTAAGATTACGAGGTCTTCTCATTTCAAGAGTTTTACGCAGAATATTTTTTCCAGATTGTCTATGTCTTTCGGGTAATCAGATTCGGCCCCTCAAGCTCTTCCCTTTTCTTTTACATATATGTAGTTATCATGTAACCTCTTGATTAGTGAGTTCTCTCATTTTACATCTGCATCATTATTGATTGTCGACGATTGATTTTTGTATATATACGTACATCCATTTTTGCCAAGAAAAAAGAAGAAAAATAATATTAATAAGATTACTGTTTTAACATGAATTTGATGATACATTAAAAGACTGATTCAATAAGATCAGCAGCATCACCCTAAATTTCTTGCATACCTTGGGTTAAAATAATTTTAAGGTAAATATTTTATGCAGTAAACTATATCTAAGGTTGTTTGGAATAAGTGTTTTTTAGTGGTACGTTCTGAATATTTAGAATAATTAGAAGATTAATATGTAAGAAATTTCACATAATTTATGTGCAATTTACAACATATTTATCAAGTCCCTAATTTTATTTAGGGAACTTAATACACATATAGAAAGGTGTTTAATCTTTTAGAAAGACTTATTTCATCCCATCTGACATTCTGACATCATATAAAACATTATGGTACCTATGAAACAAGGAGACCACCACAAAAATAAAATTTACAGAAATGATCGATCCCCTTAATTGAATCTAAGCAACCGACACTTAATTTCCTGTACAATAGAGCATTATTTGAACGTCCACAATACCCTTTCATTTATTATCCTATTATTATTATTATTATATTATTATTGTTATTATTATTTCCTTTTTCCTTAGATAATAATCCATTATTATTCTATTAGTAGCGACCTAATGAAAAAATAAGCTTTGTTGGGAGCATCAATAAATCCATTCTTGAGGGAGTTTTGAGTCTTGATGGTCAACTGCTGAAACTGACTCATGTGGTTGCGTTTTGTCCTTGACTGTATATTAACACATATAAACAAATATCAGCCCTGATTGTTAATCTCAAATATATGGCACAATTAAATTGTTTAGAAACTGCAATTATAACTAATGACAATTTAATTAATACTTTAATATACCTTGGTGATTCATGTGAAGAGCCTGAGGTAAGCTATTTGAAGGTGAAAGGGACTCCATGTTGTTAAAGTGTTGTTCTAATGCTTGTAATACCCTTGTCGGTACCAGAACAGTTGAACAACCTGCTAATTGTTTAAGAAGTACGTTATTAGTATTAGTATTACTTACTAATCATTAAATGTGAACAACCTGCAAATATGCTATTATAAAAAGATCAAACTTGGTATTCAAAGGTCAATTAAACTTTGTGTTAAAGATCACCTGTATAACACGAACGCAAGATATCGAAAAATCAGAGAAAATAACAGTTATTTTTCTTTTCTTTCTCCTTTTCGTTTTGCTATAGGTGTCGCTTTACTATTGGCTAAATTTATTAAATCTAATTATTATATCATCATATAAGTACTCGAACCAAACTTTTTGAGCAACATTAATATCATCTACTATGGAAAAATAAACACGTAGGTAGTAGTATATAATTAAGTGACTGAATTGATAACTTGTCCAAAACTTTGGTAGGAAAAAATCCAGGTCGTTTGATTTTGACAACACAACAAATGGCACCAACTGGCTAGCTATGACATGTTCACCCAATAGCGTTATTGTTTTCTTCCCGATATAAAACTGAGTGGTTGCCTTATTAAACGGCCATATACTATTAAAACACAAAAGATATCATAATCACAATAATTACTAATAATATATAGTTTTAGACAAATTAACGGACCATAAAACGGAAAAGGTTTTTTTTGTCAGATTATCCAAGAAGGCCAAAAACTTACAAGACTAGTTTGATATTTTATGCCAAAGCCATTTAATAGGTCTGGAACTGTGTACGTTTTATGCAAGTTAAAATTTTGGATATAATTGAAACTTTAATATATACGAGTTTTTAGCCAAAATAATAAAGAGGAAAATTCCTAATAAGTTGTTCTTTTGAAAGTATTCAATAATAAGATCTCTTGTTTAAAATTAGTGTTTTTGTAATAAAAATGTCTTTTTTCTAATGAAATTATAGTTTCTATTAAACAATCAATACTTTTTATTTAACTAAACTATTTACTAACTAATTAAGTTTCTTCATTCTTCTAAGATTTCTAGTTACTTAATCTTATCTTTATATATATCAAAGTATACATTCTTTTACGTAAACTAAAATTTCATCTGAATTAAAAAAATAAATAAATCATATCATGTTTCTAACATTTGAAGCATAACATGTACTCAATTCCATAAATATATATGGTGTTACGGAGGCATATTTATATTCAACACCAGAGCGCCAATGTAATATATTTTGACAACCTTCTTCGAATCAAAAGATTGGATTTCACATACAATAATGTCAAACATACTAATTACTCAGTAGATTATTAGCGACAAACAATTTTAAATATTATAAACAAATGTAACCATAACAATTTTCAATTTTTAATTATTAGCAACAAAAAATATGATCACGGTTTCTTGTAATAATTAAGAAGTATATTTTATTTTTATATTAATTGTTTAAATTTTAAACTTATCGATCAAATACTACGAAAGAAACTTGCTAACATTTTTTAACAGATTTAAATAGAGCTCTCTAATCATTGTTAGTTAATAGAAAAGTAAATTTTCATTACTGGTTGATAAAAAACAAAAATCTCTTAATTATTGTTGGTTATTAAGAAATTAAAATCTCATTAGAAAAGAATTCTATTTATAAAAATAAATGAAAAATACATTTTTTGTTAAACAAAACACCAACTTATTTATGAATACTTTCAAAACAACATCATATTAAAAATATGTTTTCTTCCGATACTTTGGTTAAAAAACATCGAAGATAAATTCCTAAAGAATAATAAATCTAATAAAGATATGAACGAAAGTAGATAGAATCAGTATTTTCAAATCCGGGTCGACTCGGACGGTCGAACCGATCGGACCGGGTCAACTACTAGCGGGTCAACCTGAAAGTCAAACTCGATCAAACCCGGCCGGTTTTCTGGTCGAACCGGGGTTGACCCGGTAAACCGGACCGGTCGGATCGGATTTTTAATTTTTTTTTTTTAATTTTAGGGACTAAATCTGGACATTTTTAATAGTTTGGGGACTAAATTTGAAAATTGGAATGTGCGGTTGAACCGGTTGACTTGGTCGGTCGGATCGAACCCGAAACTCGAACCGAATCAGTCAAAAACCCAATTTTTAAAATACTAAATAGAAATGATAGCCCCAAATAAATAAATGAGTGAGCGAGCGACCACCATAGGAGGGAGGGCAACAAAGCAAATAAGAAGAGAATCTTGAATACTTTGGAATATACGGTACTCGGATTCAAAGTCGGTTAGTATCCAACCCGCACATGGAATCCAAAAGATACCTCTCTCCTCATGATCAATTTTTAGATACTCCATTACTGGTTTTTTGTTTTTATTTTATTTGTTGTCTGGAATATTACCTTGCTTTTAGTATACTTTAATTTTTTATTGTCATGAGATCCCACTAATTTTAGTCTGTATTTCTTAACAAGAAAGTACTAAGTACCCCTAATCTAGTTTTATTTTATTAACATTTAAGAGAAAAACTTTAAATTTATTTACGTATGAAACCAATAGGTTTTTCAGTAACATATTATTGAAAGTTTAATGTTTAAATTTATAAAAATGTAACACTGTGATTAGAGGATTGAGATCCTCTTAGCTTAAAATGATGGGTCACACAACATGATCCTTCTTTAAATATAACTTGACAGATCAAAATATAACCCTGTTAGTAAACGTAAATACTTTCTTTAATATATGCATAATTCTATCATACATATAGATATATATATACATATAAAAGAATGATCAAGATGGAAGGTTCAATCTTGAGAGAACGAGAAAGTAAATTTGGATTGTCCGTTAACATTTTTTAGGGGAGTTAACATTTCATGAATGCTAACTGACATTTAACATTCATGAATGTTAACTCCCTTTAAAAAATATTAACGGGTAGCTCATATTTACTTCCCTAATCCTCTAAGATTAAAGTTTCCCCATTAATCACTCCCCCGTATATATATATAATACTAGATTTAAACATGTGCGATGCACGGTAATTTAAGTTAATCAATTTTTATATTTGTAATTTTTATAAGTTTAATATTATTTTCCAATTAGTGTTTAAGTAGGATTCATAAATTTTTTAGTTAATTAATATTATATTCAAATATTATCTAACTCTATCTAGATCTATTTTTTAGTTTATCTTTTAAATTTAAATAATTATTTATATTTAAAATTATGAGAGGTCGCCACGTGTCATTTTGCCTACTGACAAATTATGAAGCAAACTTCTATTCTCCTTTAGTATATATATAGATATAGATATTATCTCATACAAACAGAACATCTCATATGACGCCTGACTTAAATAAAAGTTTCAAGATTCAAACGTTCAATATATTTATCAAAATAAAAACTAAATAAAAAGTAACAAGAATGACTAAATTATTGTACTATACTTGAATGATGTTTCATAGATAACAAAAATAAACACTTACTAGCATCATAATAAGGCTAAAAAAAGGACTACCTCAAAAGGAAATGTTTCATGTCATTTATCACAAAAAGACAGAAAGTAACTTGTATTCGTTTATAATAATAATGATTTTGATTTGATGTGCAAGTAAAATATCATATTTGCTAAGTAAACATGATGCAAGTATATCCTCAATTATTTTTAGTTTGAAAAAAATATAGAGCAGTAATAAAAAAGCAACCTCTCAGATGACGTTACCTGACTTTTTGCGGCTAAGATCGTTTGCGTCTGTAGCTGAACGAGGCAGAAAAACACCGGTCCCACTCGTGACGTTTCGTGTACCCGACCCGCCCAAAAATATAGCTCTCATACCCGACCCTACCGCCGCTGATGATCCGTACCCCTTCTTCCCCTCATTATTCACCCCTCTGTTCTGCATCTGATATTTCACCTTTCTTTCCCAACCACCACTCTCTACGCGCGGTTGATTCTCCAACTGATACGACTACAAACATAAATATCATAATTATAATAATATATAGAAATAAATATCAGTAAAGCACAATTCACAAGTTATATTAATCGAATTCGTACTTGAATTGGAGGTTGTAACTGTTTATCGCCGGTGAAGCTTTGCTCCGATTGAAAACCGACGATAGATTTCTTAACGGTATCAACGTAGCTCCGGCGAGTTTGCTCATGATTTTGATTAGATTGCTGATAGATATAAACAACTAATTAGTGATTCAGTAAATACGTACATATGGATTATTATCGTATACTTATTAACAGAAAGGAAAAGTAAAATAGTGAAGTTCGGGTTTCCGAAAAACCTGGAAGTTAGGGTTCTGAAAACCAGAGTGTTTGAATGACGGAATTCCGTTTTCTTCGTTTTCGTCAAGCATGTAATCAGCCATTTGTCGAGTTAACTGAGCAATGAACTCGTCATCTTCATCGTTATTTCGATCTGAATCGTTTGAATCAAGTTCCGATCCAAAAGACGTCGTAAGGAAGGAAGACGACGATGAAGAACTCGATGAACCGATAAAAGCGGAATCAGAATCCATGTGATGACGTGGAATCTGAATCTGATTCTGATTCTGATTCTGATTCACTGGAATCAAAGTTTCCTTATTCTTGAAATTGAGATTCATGAGGTGATTGTGAGATTGAATATTCAGGAGATAGTCTTTATGTGTATGAGTGAGAAAAAGAAGAGGGAGAGAAATGGTGGATGTAGGGATGGGTGGGTCAGAATTTGAAAAAGGAATAGATGTAATAGTTAGAGTTGTAAGGTGTGCATAAAGAGTTGTACCATGTGTATACAAATTGTTGTAAACTTGAACTGACCCGCCACGAGACTCAACTCAAGTGCCATTTGTTGGCTGAGGACAAAACACAAATCGATCTTAATCACATATTTAGTATTCTTTTTATTTAAGGTAAATTCTTATTTGATGGATACACGCAAAAAGTAAAGAATTTTATGTTACCTAGAATTATTTGATAGCTATGTTCATATTGGTCGAGTAACTACGACTATATTAGTAGTACTTCTTTTGTTAAAACTCATAAATAGATATCATCACTTTGAAATACTAGTCACGTAAAATACTTTAAATATAAGAACGGTATCGTCAATACGATGAACAAGACTAGAACAAAGAAGAAATTACATACTCTTAGCTCTCAAGAATCAATACTCCCGTATTTAGTGAAAAAGAGTTCAATAAGTTAGAGTTGCAAAAGATCATTGAAAACGAAAGGAAATCTTGAACCCTTGATATACGAATACAAAAGTAGTAGAATCTAATTCTTGTTTCCATTATCTGAATATAACGTTCAATAAGATCTTATATACATGCAACTTAGCCTCTCATCTTTCACGAGCTTCACAATCCAGTCCCTCGTCTTCCAAAGGCTTTCCATTGCACTTTACACTAAATAAATGCAAACAATGAATATCATCTCTAACAACTTTACAAAATACTAGCACATTACTCGCGTAATACGGCGGTAATACTTAATTTATCTATTTTGTTACGCACAATAGTATGTTCGTTAAATATAATTTCATCTTTGAATAATTATATAACATTTTCTATCACTGTTTAAGAGATCATGATTCAATTGGTTAAATAACATGTCAAATGCTTCACAAATAAGTATCGATATGTTTGCATTGATTTTATATGCTTAAGTCGATGATTTTTTTATGTAGAACAAAATAGCTATTAACAATTTTGTAAATAGATAATATAAGTTCAAAAAAGTAATAATATCAATCAATCTTCTTCTAACAAAACAAAAATGAAAATAAGTAATTTTGGAGTAAAAACTTTCCTATTTAAAGTGATTTTCATTTATAAGTGTAAAAGGGTAGATGAGTAATTTTAATTACCATTTAAGAATTAAAACTCAACAATTTGGACATCCTTTATATGTAGTATAGATGAAGAAAAAAATAAAGATTGAAGTACATTTTGATGTACTTTTTAACAGTTAGTATTAGGTTCTTTATTGTAGTTATTACAAAATTACTATAATGTGTATGATTATTATAAGAGTTTAGTGTTTTTTTAACTATCTTTTTTGTTAAAATATGTGATTACAAGATATTTTTTAAGAAATTTTATTTCCGATTACCTTTTCGAACATCATATATGTGTTTAATCACACTTCCTCCTTTCCAATATTATTGTCCTCCAACAAATTTGTTTTGATTTAAGATACAACAAATAAATGTTACTTTTTCCATATATTCAAAGTAAGTTAAACTTGAATCTTTTAATTTTAATAAATAAGTTATTAAAAGTAATAACTGAATGATATGTAAAATTACATGGAGTAATTAACTACTCCGTAATACTTATCAAACATTTAGAAAATTTAACATCAAAATCTACACTTTTATAACTAAAGTAGTATCTATAACTCGTTATGATATGAATGAATAGAGAATTTTGTATCAAATACTTTTGTGCGATGAATATAACGTTGCTCTACTCTGAATCGCTTGAAAAGGACCATCTTCACAACTTTTGTGGGATGAAAATGTAAAAGAATCTCTTTCAAAGATGTACTTGACATATTCACAAAAATGCTATAGGCAATGATCGAATCGGAATCCTATACACCTGAGAGTGTTTAATACCCAAAAAAGTTTGTCATAGGGTTACTACAAGAGGGTTTACACGTGTTAATTAACTGGCAATGCCATAAATTCCCGACTACACATGTTACACTTCATGATTTATGTTTATTTTGTAAATTAGGTAGTTAAAAACAGTCTGGACTGGTCTGGTCAGATTGGTAGAATCGAAAATTGAAAAGTTAACGGTTTATTTTAAGTCAGTTTTATTGATTTCTAAATCAGTGTGAACTTAGTCAACTTTTTGATTCAACCGAGTTAAACCGGTAAATTTGAAAGGAAAAAAGTAGTTTTCGTCTAACATTTTTATTTTTTATTTGTAAATTTGATTTATTATAAAATTGAGTATATTTTTCTAGTAAAAATGAAATAAAAGTTTGTTAAACTTATTTTGAAAAGACTATTTTAAAACTTTTTATAAATTTTATCCTATTAATTTGTAATTCTTTTATTATTCAAGTATTTAATTAGTAATTTATAAATTCATCTGATACAATCAGTCAATTCCATCGATCGGACAGTTGGATCGGAACTGAAACTCTGAGCAGTTCGATTAAATATTGATTACTAAAACATTGTCATACATACATATATATATGTGTTGCATTATATTATTATCTTTTTTTTCTCCACATTTGTAAAACAATATTTAATAAGAAAAACTTTAATGCCAATCAAATTTTTTAATTAATCAACCAGAAAACCTTTAATTATTTATTTGATTGGTGAAAAAAATCTGGTTAATCAGTTACATTCTCTCATTAATTTAATAGTAATTGTACTTATAAACAAAGGGTGTAGTTGTAGGTGGAAGGGCATTTTAGAGAGAAAGTAGAGGTAGCAAATCTTGACCATCCGATTACAAGATCAACGGCTGATAAAAATTTTAAAAGTGTGCGTCAGAAAGTAAAAACATTTGTTTTAAAGCGTCAGGGGCAAAATAATCAAAACCTTCTACTGTTTTTGCAGGAGAACCTCAGCACCAATAATGATCAGACCGGTCACCATCAACATTCTCACCTTCAATTCTCTCTCATAAAAAAAAACATAAGTCAAGTTAAATATAGTAAAAAATTTTTATTAATTTTACTTGTAAATTATTCGCATGACACAATTTATAATATAGTATTATAATTTTTAATGTAATATTTTTCTTATCAAATTAGTATATTTAGTAGCTCTCAAAAGCATACGCTCTCAGCTTCTCTCTCATCGCAAAAAAACATACCTTACGGATTAATCCAAAATCCCTAACATTCCAAAAGGAATTCCTCTTTCAATTTATTAGGACTCATCGAAATTGCTACATACGATTCATCATACAATTTTTAAACGAAGAAACACGGTGCATCTGGAGCTACAGAATCATCTAAAGTTGTACAAAAATAATGAAATCTTCAAAATCTGCAAAATTGGTAGATGATTCAACAAATTTACTGAAAAAAAAGAAAAGAAAATGTCGACTTGTAAGTAAACATTATAGCACTAACTAGTTAATCTATAAATAAACATCATCATTTTGTGACGAAATATAACATGAATGATTTTACAGCATTCAAAAAATGTGCAAGGATGAATCATTATAAAGTAGGAGATAATGAAACTACAGATGCATCACATAGTGAGTTTTTCTTAACCTGATTCATTACTCGTATTCTAGACACAAACTTAAGTAGTTACTGCAAACAATTTATGCAAGTAATTTATTAAAATTATTCAACAGAGAAATGTGATAATCAAATGGAAATTATGTTCTATCTATGTTGCAGTGAATGTTACACTGAATACATATGTTTAAGAAAAATATTAAGTAAAAATTTGTTAATCATGTTGTAGTTATATAGAAGTTATGTAATATGTGTTGTAGTTATGTTGTAATGAAGTTGAATCGATAATGAGTATATGTGCAACTAATAGAAAGAATCAAATTGCAAGAAGGAAAACAACTAAAGCCAACAAAGAGAATGAGCCAAAGAAAGAAAGAAGAAGAATGCGTCACAAAAGTTTGAAAGTATTCTAACGAGAGCATCACCAAGCCAATTAGTTGACGTTTTGATAGTCTTAACAACAACTCAAAAAGAAGTGATGACAGAGCTCGATTTTGGAGAATTAATTGATGTTTTCACAATAGATTCTGCACCAACAAAATTAGGGTTGTGGGTGGTCAGTAACTTCAATGCGAAAACATTATCAACATTTTTTTTCGTATAATTACACTTTCGCACCTTAGATATCTTATGTATTTGTTTAAATTAAAAAAGTCGGTCACAATATAAAAAATCGACTAAATATTATATTAATTTATAAAAGTTAAATTCGTCGGGCCTTATGTAGATCTATAAACTATATAAAAACATTGACCAAATAAAAAATTAAATTCAACCTGCGTCATCGGTATAAAATAAAACCTTGAAAATACACTATGACAAGGGAATTCTATTTGCACATAGTAATATTAGTGGGTGCACACTCCTATCGAATTAACAAAAAATTCAATTGTTCGTCAACTAAATATATCTTTTTTTAAGAATAACCCAACAATTTCTTTTATAACAAAAAAAATAAACTTTTATCAATTATAAAAAATGGACATTTATAAAAATGAATTTTTAGTAATTTTTTTTTAGAAAAACATTGTCTTAGAAAACCAAATATTTTTTTATAACTAACAAAGAAAAACTCAAAATGAAATTTGTATAAAAAGACACAATTTATAAAAGTATAATCTATAAAAGCACTAATAAAAAGGATACTCGAAAACAAAATAAAAATGTATATAAGTTTGTTTGATGGTGGAGCCGTGGAGGTATGCAGTCAGGAAAGAGGGCTAAAAAAAATTGATTTGCAAGAGTGTACAAATAGTAAATAGTAGGCGAAATTAATATTCAGCCCTGCTTCGATCCCTATGGCAATGATATGACGAAACAAAAACCACTGCAGATGTATAGTTTGAAACTTGCACCCAAATATTATACTATTTCTGAATAATTAATTAATATGCATCACATGACACATGTTGCTAGACTTTCACGTTAAGTTGGCGATTCATTAAAATTTTACTGGAACAAGTCATACCTATATGCAACGTTTTAAAACTTGCTGGTATGGTTACCGGTTCGAATCAATCCGGATCAACTCATTATGTGATTCATTTTAGAAAATTCAATATTTGTCAACGTATATGATTGTGTATTATGATTGTATACTAATTTCAATCTTATTTTGATATGTTAAATTGTACCAATAACGGACTGTTAGTTGGAAGTTGTAGATAATTAAATATTATTACATAAATGATTATGTCTTTAAGAAACCGTGTATCAATACACGAACGAAAAATTAGAAACATTTTTTAATGCGATGCAAATATCATTTTTAATATATTTTAATTATTTATGATGACTACTTTAACAACAAAATAATAAAGTTCACCTGAAAAAATTAAAAATTACACAAATGAAAAACCAATCAAACTTAAAAAGACAAATAAAAATTATAAACCTGTCGAATTAATCTTACCCGATCAATAATCGGATCATTAAATCTACCGAGCACATCAGATGATAAACTAAAATTGATCCGACATCTCGATCAGATCAACCCGCTCTCCAAAACCTTGCCTATATGTGTAAAAAAATTGATAATCACTAAATAATTTTAAAAATAAATTTGACTAGACATTGAAAGCTAGCTCTTGAATTTGCATAGTTTTCATATGACATTAATGTCGGCAGTTTCCTCGATTCATTCATTTTCCGTCTCTTTTCATTTCCTCCTAAACTTTATACACACTCCACTACACTAATAAATTGCAGGTATTAAATTTTTAATTAATTTTAATTATTTCACATTTCTTCCGATCCATCTGCTACACTGTAAGATTTATCACACTTGAACTCTCTGTCTACTGCATGCCTTTCTATCTTCAGTTAATAACAATGTTGAATTTGTTTTAGATCTAGCAGTTTTGTAAATTGATCTCAACTGAATGTAATTTTGTTTTTTGTTTTAATAGGTTTTCTGATTGTGATAGAAGTTGAGAACAATGGCTGGAGCTAGTAATAAGATAGATCAAGATTACGATTATTTATTAAAGATAGTGTTGATTGGGGATTCAGGTGTTGGGAAATCAAATATTTTGTCAAGGTTTACAAGGAATGAATTTTATTTGGAGTCTAAAGCTACCATTGGCGTTGAATTTGCTACTAGAACTCTTCAGGTTTCTTTCCTTCTTTCTTTAATTTGTTTAATATTTTTGCATTTGAACTTAAGTTTGATTAGTATTATTGAATGAATTGAATATATGTTGCAGATCCACGTTTACAACCAATGAAAAACCCAATGCGGTTTGCGGTCATTTAATATGATTTTATTACTTGAATATTTAATACTTGTATTTCAAGAGAAGTTGTAGTTGATTGTTTGTATCTTTGCTAAGTTGGATCCATCGAATCATGGATAGGTTCAGCAGCTTATAATCTAATCTAGTCTAATATGGTATATAACTTAGGGGGTGTTTAAGAATTGTTTTTAAGATTATTTGATTATTGTGTTTGCAAAGTAAATAATCAAAAGAAGAGTTTATTAAAATAAAAAATGGTTATCTGCGTTTTGTTATAGAGAAAACTCAGTTTGAAAAAGCATATCGGTACAAACCTTGTCAAATCTGTTCCGAAAAAGCAATTCTAAACACCCTCTTAGCTATTATGTTCGTTGGCTAAATTTTGTGTTTTTGATTAAAAAATTTTCGATCTTAATTCTTTAGGCTGATGAAATACATCAAAATTGTTCAATGTTGGGTGAAGTTGTAAGCCAATAGAAGTTCAGTTCATGCTCCATAAACAACTCTAACAATACACAATGTCGGATTTGACTTGATCTCTATGTTGGGTCATTCTTAAAAATAGAACTCTTGCAATTTTTACGGGCTGTGATGAGCATATTATCGCTACTATTTGTATTTGCTTGTAGCTGATAAAGCTGAACTGAATATATTGATATAATCTAAGTAATATTTGGCCAATGATTTGAACACAGGTTGAAGGAAAAACAATAAAGGCACAAATTTGGGACACTGCCGGGCAGGAAAGGTACAGAGCCATTACCAGTGCTTATTATCGAGGTGCAGTTGGAGCACTACTCGTGTATGACATAACAAAAAGACCAACTTTTGATAATGTCCAAAGATGGTTGCACGAGCTCAGAGCCAATGCTGACTCCAACATTGTTGTCCTGATGGCTGGAAACAAGTCCGATTTGAACCATCTTAGAGCCATCCCTGAAGAAGATGGACAATCCATGGCTGAAAAGGAAAGGCTTTCGTTTCTTGAAACATCAGCACTTGAAGCACATAACATTGAGAAAGCATTCGAAACTATTTTGACCGAGATTTATCATATCATTAGCAAGAAAGCATTGGCAGCTCAAGATTTAGCAGTACCTGGGAAAGGAACCACCCTTAAAGTTGGTGATTCATCTGGTGATACAAAAAGTTGCTGTTCAACTTGATTTATCATATATGTTTAGTAAATGTTCGTTTTGATTATTCGTTTTTTCCCTTTCTTTTTTTATGACAAATTAGAATGTTGTCCTACATAAATGATATATTGTGCTCAGGGGAGTTTGACCCGTTTTAAGGATTTAGACATAAAATTTCAACCTGTGCAGCTACATGATGAATTCCATATGTACCTTCACATAACTCTTTAATTTGGTGATTTCATTTGGATTCACATACGGCTTGACTATTACATGACAATTCAATACATTTTCCCCTTGTGTTATTGCCCAAACATGTAGATCATGAACATCATGTAGTCTCTTGATACTGTTCAGATCAGTTTTCAAGCCAACAACATTCAAATCACTTGGTGTGCGCTCCATCAATATGGAAAATACATTCCTAAGCATTGGTAGAGTTGTACAGAGAGCCACAACCGAGAAGATCACTGTACAACCCAAATCAACCACTAACCATTTTGGTTTGACCCATATCATCAGTCCTGCAACGATCACTCCGGCTGACTGAATCATATCCGCCATTACATGCAAATAAGCCCCTTCAATAATTATATTTATCAACCCATTTTTCTTGTCTTTAGAAGTCGCCACCACCAAATTTTACCCTCTTCATTTATATCATGAAAGTAAGAATGCTCGTGTTCATGGCCCTGACCATGACGGAGCCACATGACCATGATGAAGTTGATTACAAAACCAAATGCTGCAATAGGAAACATTACTGCATTATTCACCTCAGATTGTTTATGGATGATTCGTTCAACTGCTTCAAATATCAAATAGCCAGACACAATCCATATTAGTTGTACAGATAAAAGCGCTCCCAAAAATTCAATCCAACTAATACCAAAAGATTGATGTGCAGTCGGTTTCCAACCTGAGGTGAATGAATTTAGCAATAATTTAGCAATAATTCAAGAATAACGTGGTGTACATGAGTGAAAAAAACACAGTGAACAGATCTATTAGACCTAAATGATGAGATTAAAAAACCATCAATTTCATAGTTGACTTACCTTTTATGACAATATGATGTAATAATATTTTGATAGATTTAATGGAGAAACTTTGATTAAAACCTAGGCTAGGGTTCTGAATTCCTCTTACGAAAACAATGAACATATACAAATTTATGTAAGCTTGGCGATTGGTAATCGTGGATATCATAGGCTAACGACAACTAGGAAAACATCAACAGCAAAGATCCAAGCTGTGTAAGCTATCTTTGGTAAGTGGCAATTTACCCCCATAATATTTCACCACAATTTATAATCAACGCCCCGTAGATTTATATCTTTTTCTTAATAATAATCATAATCATTTCCTTAATAACAAATAACAAAATCAATATACGACTAAACATTCTCTTTTGAGTATTTCTATCAGAGAGGTGAGTTCATGGAAGTATGAGTTTTTTTGAGTTTTTTTGAAAGTATGGGAGTACCAATAGGAATGCGTCACGTGGCAAAAACCCACTTTCCCCCACTTTTTTAAAAATTAAATATCTTAAAAACCATTAGTCAAAAAATTATAAAAATTGCACCATAAAAATCACCGTTTTCTCCTCTTCGATTTAAGATCCCACAAGACACACTTTCGACGAATTTTTTTTTTTTTTCATTTTGTGTGGGTTAACACATGTGTTATGATGGATTAACAAAAGTGTTACCCGCGGTTATCACATGCGTTATCGACGACTATCACATGTGTTACAATCGATAGTCGACGCTAACACATGTGTTAGTCGCCCGTAACACATGTGTTATTTGTTTATAACACATGTGTTACAAATTTTCAAAACCCACCAAAAAGTGAAATTAACAAAAGTGTTACCCGCGGTTATCACATGTGTTATCAACGACTATCAAATGTGTTACAATCGATAGTCGGTGCTAACACATGTGTTAGTCGCCCGTAACACATGTGTTATTTGTTTATAACACATGTGTTAAAATTTTTCAAAACCCACCAAAAAATGAAAAAAAAAAAATTCGTCGAAAGTATACCTTGTGCGATCTTAAATCGAAGAGGAGAAAACGCTGATTTTTATGGTGTAATTTTTATAATTTTTTGACTAACGGTTTTTGAGATATTTAAATTTAAAAAAAGTGAGGGAAAGTGGGAAAAGGTGGGGCCTTTGCCAAATGGCACAATTCTATTGGTACTTCCATATTTTCAAAAAATTCCATACTTTAATGATCTTTTGTCTTCTATTAGATATATGTTCAACTTAAATAATCTTAATTGTTTAACCTTTTTCTTAATCTAACATTTACAACTTTTGTCAAGAGCCCAAGTCACCAACATTCTCCACTGACCAAATTAACATATTATCTACTATATTCGTCCCATAATAAATATATAAATTTATTATTTTAAGTTGTCTAAAAATTAGTGTCAATTTTATATTTCAAACAAACTAAAAGAGATTTTAAAAAGTAATAATGATATTTTATCAGAAATAATAATATTTTTTCAATGAATAATTTAGGTAGTGGAGTTTCTTAGAACTTTGTGCATTTTGAAGTTGACACTTAATGGAGTACTATTATACCCGTTATATTAATTAAGATATTAAGAGAAGTTACCGTAGAAAAGTATATTAAACTAGTAATGATAAAAACGAACCATCTCCCCACAAGTGGCATTATAATTTTATTGTCCACCAACGCCCAACAACTAAGTGTTTCCTTTCAATATTTTTTACCTCGTGTTCTATTTATTGTAGTATAACTTTTAGATAATTAGATGTTCAAATAAAAAAATTATATCAAAGTATCAATCTTTTTATTTTCTTCAATTTAGAATCCATTGTTAATTTTTTTGTTGATACACAAACTTAAAGTTAGGAGACAAAAACCTAAAAAGAAAAAAAAAACAAACAGAAAATAACAAAACTAATCTAACACATCTTCATCATCATATCACTAGTCTAGGATAATTAATCAAGAAACATATATTATCTAACACCAGAATCACAACAACAAAAATAAAAAATAAAATATTATTACAAATGCTAAACAAAGTAATTTTTAACATATGAAAAAGAACACATCATTTATGGCGGCACATCTCCAACGGCAAAACTCAGGCGATGTAAACTTTCAGATCTATCAAAAAACATTAAACTTTTGGATCCAACAAATATTACCAAAAATATTTAAAATCGAAAGAAAATACCTCAAATACGTGTTTATTTTTGTAGTGGAGGTGTTTCCCGATTAGGAGTTAATGGAGGTGTTTTTCCGGTGGTGGTTTCAAGTGGGAGTTGGTTCATTGTTGGTAGTTAGGTGGTGCGCTGGTGATGGTACATTGGTGATGGTGCGTTGGTGTTGGTGCGAACTCATCGGCGGTAATGGTCGTTAGTGGTGGTTAGGAGGAGATTTGGAGGTGGAGATGAGAGAAGAAGTTTTTAAGAGATTGAAAGAGTGATGAGACATAAATTACCTAGTCTTAGGAAGGATATAAAAAAACTCAGATCTAGAGACCCGTGTACGATCCAAAATGTGTCTTACCATTACTACATTAATAATAATTAATTATATTTGAAACTTTCTCTTAAAATATCTGTAAAAATCTTATAACAATTCAATGTCCAATTTAATATATACAATAAGGTTTATATGGAAAGTTGTTGGTACATGTTGTCTGACAACAACTTCTTATTTGTAATAGTTAGTTTGTAATATGTTTATGTTGTTAATTAATGAAATATTTTGTTATGTATTTTTCTAGGTTCGTATAAACCTGTATGTTCGTACGAACTTAGGAGTAGTTACAAACTTACAGGTAGGTTCGTATGAACTTAGGAGCTGCTAAGTTCGTACGAACTTAGCTGTCTATAAATACAAGTTCGAAATATTCATTTGAAACGTTTTTAGAACTGAGTTTCAGCAAGCTTAGTTCGAATACTCTTTGTAATAATGTCTTAGTTCGAATATAATCAAAGTTTATATTCGTAAAGGCTTATTTTGTGTTATAAACATACTTACAATACTCATTTAGTTAACGTATCGTTTCTCAGAGGATTCCGCACTCTAACAAACGAATTTACCCCGTTGATCAGTTCACTAAGGGGCTTTTCAATTGGTATCAGAGCTGAAACGATTCATTCGTCTGGTTTAGGGTAAGAAAACGTTAAGAAAACGTTAAGAAAACAAGTGTTTGCAAGTGCTTTGGACATTCGAAGTAGTATTTTTAGCTTCCATTTGTGTATTATATCACTTATTGCAAAGGAGATTCGAAGTTGCAGGTTGAAACGAACCAAGATCTGATAATCTGAGTTTTTCAACAGCAGGCCGTACGAACTTACCAGGAATATCATTCGAACTTACAGCTGTAAGTTCGTACGAACTTGAAGCCTTCGAACTCAGCCTAAGTTCGAACAGTACTTTTTGGCAGTCAAGTTCGTTTGACCAGTTAGTTTGACTTCTTCGAACTTAGGTAGTCTTCGAACTTACTTTTTGTTCGAATTAACCTAGGTTCGTACGAACTTGTCTAGTTTGAATTTTGTTGACTTTTTGAAAAAATGTCAAGTCTTAGTAAAATGATCGAGATGGATTATGAGGTTGGTAAATCTGCCTCACCACAGAAACTTCTAAAAGGAGAAGATTACTTCTGGTGGAAAGATCGATTTGAATCTTTTGCTAAATTCCACGATATTCGTATGTGGATATGTATCAATGACGGATACGACACACCGACGTACGAGTTTGAGGGAAACAGAAACGGTGTCCTTATTCACTGATGAAGGATGAGGACAAAAAGATGTACGAAGAAGAAAACAAAGCGTTATATGCTATTACAATGTGTCTCCCATAAGAGATAAAACATACTTTTAAACGTTACCAGTTCTCTCGAGAACTTTGGTTGGCCTTAGAAAAGAGGTTTGACGGGAATGACAAGATCAAGGAGAGTAGAGCTGACCTTCTGACTAAACAGTTCTACGTCTTCAAGCATATGAAAGACGAGTCATTAGAGGAGATTATCACTAGATATTACCATCTGATGACCGAATTGGATAACAACGGCCTTTCATTTACTGAGATGGTGAAAGATGGTGTCTCGCATAGATTGGTGGATATCCTGGATTTCCTTATTCCTATCTCGAAAGGCTGCACTGTTGTTAGTGTTTTGGCGCGAATTGTGCTTTCGGCTACTACATACTACATATGGCAAGAAAGGAATGATCGCTTATTCAAGAACAAGTCTCGGACTATATCTCAGCTATATGAGTCTATTGTTGCTACTGTTCGCTTAAAGCTTGTTTCCCTCCGTTTCAAGAAGGTGGCGCCTCATGCTAGGTCTTTGCTTGATGATTGGAAGATCCCAGCTGCTTGTATGGGACCAAATGGGAACTTCTAGTGAGAGCTGTACTCCTTTTTCCCTTTTCAAGATTTTTCCCAATGGGTTTTTCTTGAGAAGGTATTTAAGGAGGCAGTCTCAATGGGTCTTTTGTGTTTCCTTT
This sequence comes from Logfia minima, assembly GCA_963921325.1. Classification (NCBI taxonomy): domain Eukaryota; kingdom Viridiplantae; phylum Streptophyta; class Magnoliopsida; order Asterales; family Asteraceae; genus Logfia; species Logfia minima. Next base: position 24,595,898 of record OY992763.1, on the reverse strand, counting down.
TGGTTGCACGGCTTATCTTTCACCCGCTCTGGAATTGGTTAATCATCGGGGTGTTTTTTATGGTAGTGTTGACTATAGTATAGTCTAGTTGCCTTTGTTTTCCCGCATGGGTGGTAGTGGTTTTTGTTTCCTAGTTTTATTTGTCCTTTGGTTGTTTGTATCGAGCATGTTTGATACATTTTGTTCTGTTTTGGGTGGTATATTGCCATTCCATCTTGTAAATAACTTTCTATTGTTATTTGTAATCTTACCGGGTATATCCCTTTACCCAAAAAAATAAAACAATAAGCTTCTGAAAGCGTTACCTTCAAAGTGGGATATCTACACTATGATGATAAAGGAAATGATTAATAGACAGATTGAGTATCAAACTTTGTGTAAATGATAAATTTCATAACCCAACTTTTTTTCGTAACAATTCCATGAATGTACTATTGAAACCGGTCAAATTTTTTAGGCTATCCGGTGTCACCGTTAAAGTGTACACGTGACATTTTTTTTTATGACGTGGCTTTTATTAATAGACAAATAGGTAGCTAAACTTTGCAAAAATGTTCAGTTTGAGTAACTATCTTTTTTATAGACACTTAGATAACTAAACTTTGGGAGAATGTTCAGTTTGGGTAACTATCTTTTTTATTGACACTTAGATAACTAAACTTTGTGAAAATGTTAAGTGTTAAAATTTTGGTCAAGAATTCTCATGATGTATACATGATTAGAAACTAGACTTGATTTTCAATTCAAAACCAACCTATTTTTCTAACAAAATTCTACTTGTTCTAATTATTATATAAACATTATACTAAGTTGCTCACCATTTATCATTTTTATATTTCCTATTATTGCAATTGTCCAGTCCTAAAATATAATGAACGACACTATAGCAAATGTTTATAAAACACTATTAAAACAAAATTTTATGTTTAAATTTGCGAAGTCGCAAACAAGATAACTAATCTTCTATACATACAAGTACATTTACATTTGTTAAAAATACTGGAAAATAATTACCCTTTATAAAGAAAAAAAAAAGTTAGTTACCCAAATTGAACATTTTTTCAAACTTTAATACCCTTTATAAACAAAAAAAAAAAGTTAGTTACCCAAATTGAACATTTGTGCAAAGTTTAATACCCTTTATGAACTTTGAAATTACGTGGAAAGTCTTCTCCGAGCTGGAGCATACGTGGCGCTTATGTGGACAACAAGCCGGTTATCTATCCGATCACCAGTCATCAAGTTCATGTAATTGAACAAGTTTCATTAGATTGTTTATCTTAGTGAACAACTCGTATACTACGTTTATGGAATTGTTACGAAAAAAGGTTAGTTCATTAAATTGAACATTTACGCAAAGTTTGATACCCGATCTGTCTATTAACCCTAAAGGAAAGTAATGACTATAAAACTATTACGCTTGATGAAGTCATTGGAAAGTTGTGTGTCTATGACTTGAACAGGCAACGGAAAGAGACAGGATCCGATCAGGTTCATGATCCTAGCGTTTACCACGGTAAACAGTCTGATTATGCGGCATCAACAAGTAATGGTGTTACCGCATTTTTCACTGGGGATGCTGAGACAGACTCCGCTATCAGAAATTCTGGTAGCAATGTCTGTTACGATGCATCATCGGAAGACTCAAGAAACGACAGGAAACCACAATCTGGGACATCCATTGGATTTAAGTCTATGCCAATGAGTATTAAATCTGCTGAAGGTGAAGTTGCCTTACTTGCATCTTTCATTGCTTCACATGAGAACTGCGTTCGGGTAAGATCACGGATCCTGATATGGTGAACGAGAATTATGATCAACTGGACCCCGATGACTTAGAAGAAATTGACTTGCAATGGCAAATGGCCATGATTGCAAGGCGAGTTCAAAGGTTCATGAGCAGGACAAGCAGTAAGTTTGTAAGCAGCAAGTTCGGTTTTGACAAAACCAAAGTAAAGAGCTATAACTGTGATAGTTTTGGGCACTGTGCTCGGGAATGTCAGAGACCGAAGAGAGAACAAACTTCAAGCCAAAATGGGCAGAGGAATTTTAATCAAGGGTCCTCGAGCAACAACCACAACTCAGGGAATAATCAAAATTCCAGAGCTTTGGTTGTTCAAAAGCAAGATGGAGCATATGATTGGAGTTCCAAGATTGGGGATCCTCAGGCGTTTATGGCGTCAATTGAAGAAATGAAGAGTGATGACAAGTCTGAGTCTAGTTTGGAAGAAAGCTCGGAGAAGAAGATGGAGATTGAGGTGCCTGCTTCAGAGAATAGAGTGGTGCGGCTGGAGTCAACTGAGAACATGAACTCACATGACTTCATAGCTTATATGGCCAATCTGGATGCTGAGAAGCAAAAGGTATTACTTAATCTAGACTTAGTTGTTAAAGCATGCGTGTTATGTACTAACTTTCAGACACAGACTGAGAAATTGACAGAATCATCTACCATGATGACGACTTAGCTCAACTCTATAAAACAAGAAAACGTTGTTTTAAAACAAAGAAACTCTAAGCTAATTACTAAATCTAAAAAGGAAGATTTCAAAGTTTTAACTGACAAGGTTAACGAGCAAAGTCAAATAATTGACTTAGCTAGCGGACATGTGTCTGATTTAACCAGACAATCTTCTAGAAAAAGAAAAACAATTAGCAGATGCTAAGGTTAGGATTGCAGATCTTACTAGAAAATTAGAAGTAAGAAGATTTTCAGTCGAAACCTTAGATAATTTACTAAGTGTTCAGAAACAACCGAGAGATTATAGGGCCATGGGTTACACTGAAACCCCTCCTCCATTTAATCATAATTATAATTCTATATCTGATGAAATTGAGCTGTCAGCTGTCAATGACTCTATCAATCAATCAACAGTCCCTGGGTTAATACAATTTGTTAAACCAGTGAGAGCTGAGACAATTAGTGAACTAGAGTCAAAGTCTTCTGAGACTTCCACGACACCAATTCTTAAAAAGAAAGTAAGTTTTGAAAACGTTGGTGTAATGGAAGAAAAATGTGTTAAAGAGGAGCTAAAAAAAAAGGATTAAGTTTGTTTCACCCACATTTGATAATGATAATGAAAATATTAAAAAGGACAAGGGTAAACAAGTAGTAAATGTCTCTTCTCCAATTTTGCCTAGTTTGGACAATCAAACGGATCAAAAGGCTCCTAAGAAAGCCTTAGTAAAATGTTCGTGCTTTTTGTGCCATCAGAAGGGACACGTAGCAAGTATTTTTCCGAACAAAGGTAAAACTAGTAAATCTCTGGTGAAGAAAGACCAATCACCTGTGAAAACTAGCGCGTCTCAGGAAAAAAAAATTCTGACACCTGAGACGACTAGCGTTAATCAAAGAATGGCAAGCATTTTCACTAAAGAACTTAAAATGAATGTTAAAGAAAATGTTGGCAATTTGGGTAGAAACGGGTTAGGGTTTAAAAGAACTTCAAGTTGTCAAAGATCACAACCACTTTCAAAATCTGTGAAGTTCACGACTAGTGATGGTTCAAGGAGCACTACTCCTGTCTCAGGAAGCTCACATGGACAATCATCAAGGTCGAAAACTCCACAACGTTTTCTAACCCCAAACAATCGTTTTTCTAACCAAAGTAGTAATAATAGGAATTATAATAATTCAAATTATAACTATCCATCTAGGGTTAGATTAACATCAAACCCTAGGCCTGTCAATCCGAGACTTTTCCAAAAGTCTCCTGAGCGAAAGCCTAGTGGTAGCTCCTCCCATTCCTCAATGAATGCAACTCCCAAAGTATCCACGTCACTTGATGAGAAAGACGGATACTTGATGGAGTTTACATTTGTCGAGAATGGCCGACCCAAGACCGTAGTGGCTTGGGTCCCCCTTAACGACTAATTGTTTTCAATTTTTGTGCAGGAGTTGACCAGAAGAGCTATTAACTGGTGGTATGTTGATAGCGGTTGCTCCAGGCATATGACCGGGGAAAGGCAGAATCTTGTGGATTTCGTACACAAGAAAGGAGGATATATTAACTTCGCGGGAGCGAAAGGTGGACAGATCATGGAATTAGGTAATGTCACGAATGAGAAAATTATGCTAGAGCAAGTCAACTATGTTGAGGAGCTGAAGCATAATCTCATGAGTGTATCTCAGATCTGTGATAAAGGACATCCCGTTCATTTCACATATAGAGATGCATTAATTCTGAAACCCGGGTTTGTTATACCAGAAGAGTGGATAGTCATGAGGGCACCAAGGAAGAATGACACTTATGTGATGGACATGAGTATCGCTGAATCTTCACAGGAGTCAACATGCTTGCTATCCAAAGCTTCTGAGAGTGACTCACAACTGTGGCATAGGAGGATGGCACACCTACACTTCAGAAAGATGAACTTCATAGTCAAAGGTGTACCATTGTAGAGGTTCGGGTTAAAGGATAGATGTGTGTCGTGTTAGAAAGGGAAACAGCACAAGAAACCTCACAAGTCCAAGAATCAAAACTCCATTGCCTCAACATTTGAACTCCTTCACATGGACTTCTCCGGTCCGGTGAATGCAAGGAGTATAGGCTATAAACATTACTGCCTAGTGATAACTGATGACTACTCGCGATTTTCATGGGTATTCTTCTTGGGAGCTAAGGATGAGACAACTCAAATGATGATGACATTCTTTACCCAAGTTGAGCATCAACATGGAAGATTAGAAGCAACAATGGCTTAGAGTTCAAAATCTTTGTGATGAACGTCTTTTGCCAAAGCAAAGGAATTCAACATCAGTTTAGTGCACCCTATGAGCCACAACAAAATGGAGTCGCTGAAAGAAAGAATAGAACATTGATTGAAGCAGCAAGGACAACGCTGGGTGATTCAAAGCTTCCTGTCATTTTCTGGGGGGAAGTAGTGAATACAGCTTGTCATGTATTAAACAAGGTTTTAACCCTCAAAAGACATAACAAAACGTGTTATGAGCTTCTAAACGGCAGAAAGCCAAACTTAACCGGTCTTGAACCTGTCGGTGTTCATTGTACCTTATTAAAGACCAAAAATCAACCAAAATTTGGTGAAAAGGCAGACGAAGGATTTTTCCTCGGTTATGAAGCCGGTTCTCCAAACAAAAGGGTCTTCAATAAGACATCTGTGAGAGTTGAGATTGTGTTCAACATACAAGTCATATCTTACACTCCCGTAGTTCAAACTGAGCCAGATTGGTTATTTGATTATGACGTTGTCTTCAAATCGTTTAATCTTCTTATCCTGAGTGATGTTGACACTTTTGGATTAGAACATGTAATACTGGATGATGGTGAAGATAATAGTTTTGCACCAAGATCCAGTGTTCCCTGTTCAGAAGACTCAACTGGCAAAGGAAAAGAAATAGTTTCCGAATCGATTGAAGATATTGATCCAAGTTCAAATGAACTACTATTCTCTTCAGAGGTTACATATTCTATGCACGAAATTGTTGAAGAAGAAGTACCACCTGAGGGGGAGATTGGAGCGAATCTCGGATCTGAATTACCAATTGACACTACGGTCTCGACACGAGTGAAAAATTATCATTCAATTGATAACATAATTGGTGATTCGATTTCAAGTGTGAAGACGCGTAAAGGCATATCTGATAGCACTAGTCTTTATGTATCGATCCAAGAAACCGGGATAATGCATAAATGTCTACATAGCTGTTTTATATTGTATGTAGAGCCGAAAAATGTTCAGATGGCTCTCAAGGATAACTCCTGGGTAGAAGCAATGCAAGAGGAGCTTGCACAGTTCGAGAAGCTCAAAGTATGGGAGCTAGTCGACTACCAAAGGGAGAGTTTGCAATAGGCACCAAATGGGTGTTTAAGTGCAAAAGAGATGATAGAGGAATAGTAACACGTAACAAAGCGAGGCTAGTTGTTCAAGGATTTAATCAGCAGGAAGGGATAGACTACACTGAGGTGTTCGCCCCGGTGGCAAGGTTGGAAGCAATTCGATTGTTTCTAGCATATGTGGCACATAAAAAAATCAAAGTCTATCAGCTCGATGTCAAGAGTGCCTTCCTATATGGGAAAGTTCAAGAACTGGTGTTTGTCCAACAAGCTCCTGGGTTTAGTGATCCAGACTATCCAGACAGAGTATATAAATTGGATAAGGCTCTGTGATGGATTCAAGAGAGGTTACATAGATAGCACACTGTTCATCAAGCGGAAGAAGAATGATTTCTTACTGGTACAAGTGTACGTTGATGACATCATCTTCGGGTCATCTAACGAAAACATGTGCAGAGATTTCGAGAAGGTGAAGAAGCGAAGGTTTGAGACGAGTGCTATGGGGGAGCTAAATTTCTTCTTAGGATTACAAGTTGATCAAAAGAAGGACAACTTTTTTATCCATCAGTCGAAATATGTGCATGAAATGCTTGCACGTTTCAACATGGAAGATTGTTCGTCATTTGGCACTCCGATTCCCCAGAATCACAATCTTGGACAAGACATGGAAGGTACCGAAAATGTAGATCCGACTCAATATCAGGCTATTATCGGTTCTCTTATGTATCTAACTGCTTCAAGGCCTGATATAATGTTTGTTGGGTGCTTGTGTGCTCGTTTTCAAGCTAATCCAAATGAGTCCCACATGAAGGTAGCGAAGAGAATTTTGCGATATATGATGGGAAAACCTAAGTTAGGTCTTTGGTAAACCTCCGGAGGCAATTTTGACTTCGTGGCCTATATAGACTCTGACTACGGAGGATGTAACTTGAATAGGAAATCAACCACTGGTGGTTGTCAATTATTAGGTGGTCGCATTGTCTCCTGGCAATGCAAGAAACAAACCTCGGTCGCAATCTCAACATTGTGGATACAACAACAGTTGCGCGACTATGGTTTAAACTTTCAAATACAACTATTATGATAGATAACCAGTCCACTATGTCCACAACTAATAATCTTGTTAAGCATAGTAAAACGAAACACATTGATATTAGACATCATTTTATTCGTGTCTGTGCTGAAAAACAAATGATTAAATTAGTTAAGGTTCCCACTAATGATAATCTAACCGAACTTTATACTAAGGCTTTTGATATGTCTCGTTTTGAGTTACTAATCCAACTGAATGGGATGAGTAATCCTGAATAAGTTATTTCCTATAAGAACTTTTGTCTAGCTGTAGCTTATTTTTATATCTATTTTTATTTTTATTTTTATCTTTGCAAATACTCATAAAAAGTTGAGGGTCACTGTACAATTGCAAAAAAAATGATAAAAACATTACCCATGCTTAGAACATTATAGTAAAATGTACCTTAAAACTAGCGTAATTAATAGCTTCACTATACGATGTATTGGTAGGCATACGACACAATGGTTTTCAAGTACTTAAACTAAATTAAATTATACGATTTTTCTGTGCAATCTTTATTTTGATGTACAACTTAAGTCTTAATTCTTAGAAGATAGATTGAACCTGAATACATGTTATTGGATAAATATAAACTAATTCATCTGGGGGGTTCACTGACTGTTTCTTATGCTATATCTTAAAACATACTAACCTAGTCTTAGTCAGTGTATCATAAAAATAGAGCAAACTTGACCGCGAAACAAGAATAACGTTTTCAAGGTCTCTAGTAAAACTATGTCACTCTGTTGTACGAAAGTACAGACCTGTCACATCTGGTTTGATTTTCGATTTGTTTGTCTCTAACCCTAGTCTTGTCCTATACCTAAAACATGTACCAAAGTACATTGCTCGGAAATATAAAAGGACTTGACTTTAAAGATGACATAAAGTTAAAACATTCGATACATGGAATTCTGGACTTTCTTTATTCTAAGGTTATATCAAATGTGAGATACATAGTTAATCGTGAACAATAACTAAACGTGTAATTGAAAATTCTGAGTGTTGACTACTTAAGTGGAAAACAATACCGATAATCGTCGTGAACTATAACTTACATACATAATAATAATGGAATAAATTCAATTCCTAACTATGTACTGTACTCATCATGGCTAATTCGATCTTTGTATCAGTGATACTCTAGAAAAGAATGTACGTTTTAAAATATGAATAACTTCATATTCGCATTTTTAATTTTAAGTTATTTTAATTTATTTATTTAATTTAAGTTCTTGGTTTACGGGAAATTCTTACATTTGTTACGATTAATTGCTCAAAACCTGATCAATTAAGTGCCTAAGTATTTTGGTCAACGCGTAATGATTTAAAATATGAAAAAATAAGTTCATGGGGGTATGGACGAACTTAGATCATGTTCGAATGTAGGTTGTAAGGTCCAAGTTCGTACGAACTTGGACACTAATGGGTATAAAAGGGTCTGACTAGTCAAAACCCTTTCACTTTTCCAAAAGCCCTTCGAACATACCAAGCATTCGAACTTACAAACCCTTCGAACCTAGCCACTGTTTCATCCTTTTCGAATTTAAAATCAAAAGTTAATCCGTGTTTAAAGTTTTTAAACCGATACATACTATCTACTAGTTCATACGCATCAAAATTAGTAAGCCATTCACAATTTGAACCGTTAAATATCTATTTAATCGGATTTTTGTTAGGTTTTCTTAAAACAAACTTAGAATCAAAATTATGAAAGTGTTTATGGTTAAAACTTGTTTTTCTTGGTTGCTTAAGTTAAAACGCACCTAGTTGCACCTGTTTTAAGTGCCTGATCATGTTTTCATTGTCAAAATTTTTGAAATTGAAAATGTCATCTGTTCGAACTTACAGTTCGTACAAACTTACTAAGTTCGTACGAACCTACACAGGGTTGTAAGTTCGTACGAACTTACATGTGTTTGAAAATTAACTTTTTTAATAAAAAAATGTATTATAACTTGTATTGATTGTAGGATCTTCGTTGCAGTGTTCTAAATTGATAAATGTTTATAACTAACATTATTATTATTTACTTTTGGTGTGTTTTTGTCTTGTGTGCAGAAATGGCTGATCAAGTGCGTCAATTCTACAATAGCACAACCTGGCGATCTCTTTTGATCTTGCCGATCCCGCCACTGCGCAGTTCCGAGACATCTTGGAATTTCTGATGAGCTCGAGGGTCTTTTATGCTTTTAACCATTTGCTGACGCTGAGGATATAGTATCTCTGTCAATTCTGGGCGAATGCGGTGCTTGATTGCCGACCAGCACTACCGGTCATTCGCACCATCGTTAATGGGGTCAATATCGAGATCACTGCTGCTTATCTTCGGATAATTCCCTAGCTGGGGACGGAGATTCAAGAAAATGGTCCGACCTCATTTCCACTAGAGATGCGTGCTGGCGCTTTCCAGTGAATGGGTAATGTTGGAGACGTCACCCACACCCAGTACACCAAGAGTTATCTCTTCGGTTAGTGGAGATATTTGATGCACATTCTGCTGGTGTCCTTTGGACCAAAGAAAGCCGGTTTTGACACGATGAATCACAAGATACAATCTGGCATGATTTCACTCGTATACAACAAGCCCTACTGCTTCTCTCAATTCTTCTTTGATGAGATGGTGTACCAAATTAAGGGGAGTGTGAAAGATAGATTTATCTTATACCCACGTTTTATCATGATGATCATTAACGGGTTAATCCCAAATCTCTCGCCCATGGATCCAGTGGTGCATCTGACCTCTATAGATAAGAAAATTTTTGGGCATTGCCTAAGTCACAACAGTCGTCGACTAGCTGATGACAGGCCTCAGGCTGTACCTCTCTTCCGGGCCGTATTAGATGCTGGTTATGTGGCACCACCAAATGATGGCTGGTGGGATGTGCCACAGCCCCAAGAAGCGTGTGAAGAATATGTTCCCATACAACCTCCGCCAGCTCCTGCTAATATTCCAGCGCCACCAGAAATGGCGGTTGAGGTCCAGCACGAGGTGGTTGAGGATATTCTGAACCAGATCGAGAATCCCCAAGAGGGCGCGCCAATTGCTGCTGATATTGCCGAGGCTGTTGTGCACGAAGTAGTTCACAGTGCTAAAGTTACAAATGTTGCAGCTCATGTGGCTGCGTTTGTCACTTGTCCACAAGCTGGCGTTGAGGCGGATATTGCTGCCATTGATACATACACTAAAGAAGCCAAAGAAGACATGCACTCATGGGATGATGTTATGAGGACGCTGGATCATGCTAGTGAGCATGAGAGTGAAGCGACGGTGAGCGAGGCAAATGATGTCGATGTTGATATTCGCTCAGGAGGTCCGCCTGCTCAAGATAAGGGAAAAAGAAAAGTTCAAGAGAATGATGATTATGTCCTGAACGATGATGATGATTCTGATGATGATGACGGTCCACCACTGGTTCGAAGGTCGACAAAACGCAGCCGGCGTACAGGTGTGGTCATCGGGGAACGTGTTCAACCCCCAGTCTCTACAACTCCACCCACAACAACCACCGACTACAACACCAACCGCCGCTCCAACTCCAACACCACCACCAGCTACCGCTCCACCTCCGGCTCAAGCTACGCCGTCTGTTGTCACACCCCCAAATTTATGATATAACTATTAAACATGCGGAAGCTTTGGGGCATGACCGGATCGTATAACAATACATCGAGAGCATATGATTATCGCAGAACAACTATATTATTAAGATGCCAATAATAGTTTTACAAAGTTACGGTAATTTAAACCGTCAAAATAGAAATGTTATCGAATACATCATTTGAACAGAATATAAGTCTGGGGATTTCATAAATAAATGTACGAGTTAGTTAATATATAATTAATCCCATTGTTTTTAATTCAAAATATGGCATCCTAATTCATCGTGGTAGGTGCGGTCCCAACATGCACGTGATCTTACGGCATAGCTAATTCCCTGAAAAACATATTTTGAAAACGTCAACATAATTGTTGAGTGAATTCACAGGTTTAACGACTCTATCATAAACCATCATTTAGTAAAATTTATCAGTAAATCAAAGTGTGGCATCTAAGGCCTATTATACGATGAAAGATGGTTTGCATAGTTGTTTAATGAATATCGGGTGCCATTCCATTGCAACGAATCGTTTATTGTATGCCGTATGCCATCAAAGGGCTTGAATATCATGTAATGCCATCACAGGACTTTAATATTATGTGCCATCATAGGGCTTGAATATCATGTGCCATCATAGGGCTTGAATATCATGTAGTCTCAATCACACATAAGGATTTGTCCGGCAACTAGTATCATATGCAAAACAGTTTCATAACATGCAAAGCAGTTCATCGTATAAAAATCATTTCATATGTTTTTCACCCCAGTTTAGAAAGCAGTAAAACAGTAAAGGTGGGGCTGTGAACTCACCTGGAGTCCGAGCGTGCTAGCAAAACAGTTTTATATAAATGTCCAAGTAAGCCTCTTAACGTCCTAAACGCAAGAGCTTAAATTAATACATGTAGACGACTCAATAGTCAGTCTATGCCAGTTGTTCACTCAACTAGGTTTAAATGTGCCATCGACGGGCTTGAATATCACGTACTTTATTTTAAAAGAAAACGACACGTTGTGATCCTTATTAGTTTTCAAAATCATTAAAATTCGTTTACCGTTATAATATACTTAGACGTTATATATATATATATATATACTCATAGGCACATATATATATATATATATAATTATCTATCGTTGTGATACTTGACCAAAATATATAAATATACTCATACATGTACATATATATATATATATTAATGTCGTTATAGGTTTTTATAATTCATTTTTACACCTTCGACGTTATGATATTGAATAATTCATTTTAACCCCGTTTTTAACCTAACTTTTAGGTTTATCGGGTTTTAAATCGTACAATTCTCGTATCTAATATTTTAAGTCATGAATTATACTTAATTACATTTCAATTTATTGATTTCATAATCTAAGTCCATAACTTAGGGATTTTTATACTTTTATTCCCTAAATTTCCTATTTTAACGTTTTTAGTTCACGGTTTCAGTTTTAATCCGCATTAATATCCAAGCCCTGGGTTTTAACATTTTAATTTATGAATTTATCCATAATACATCTAGACCTTTGGTGAAATTAAAGTTGAATAATCTAGATCTTGTTTTAATTTGTTCTCATACTTATTTTAAACTTATATACATAAACCATACTAATTTTTATATCAAAAGTCCTTAATATATATTTTTATCATTTTTGTCCTTTCTAGTTTCATTTGTCCACTTCTAACAGATTCTGTCCAGAAATTAGTCCATCTTTGGCTACGGTTTTGACTAGTCAAACAAGCTTATAATTTTATGAAAAAAATTTCTGCATGTTCCTCTATGTCTTAGCTTTCCAAAAATATAAGATTCGTAATTTTTGGTTAAGTTTAAGTGGTTCAAACGTATTTAATACTACACAAAGGTACAACAGGTACTTTCATGGACAGTTGGTCATAGATCCGTGTGTTTTATGAGTTATACTTATCTTCACAGAATGAGATTATACAACTTTGAAAGCTAACACAATTTTTTACTTGTAGGAAAAAGAATCAACTCATTTAGATCTATAGTTTGAAAGTCATGACTCTTCAAAGTTAGGTCATTTTCTGTCACAAAAGAACAGTTTGTACACATTTTCTTATAAATTCATTTTGAGGCATCAATACTTGTCTAAAAATTATGAAATCGGTGGTGTTTGAAAGATAACTTCTTGAACTTAATTTTAGAATGAAGAAACACCAAATTTCATCACGATTTGACCAAGTTATGAAGCTCCAAAGTTGACAAAGGATTCTGCCGTTTTTCAGTTTGCTGTTTAAGAGACTGTTTTGGTCATTTTTAGCATAACTTAGTTATATAACATACAAATACGAATTTTTAAGTTAGATTCTAGAAAGAGTGAACATCTAAACATATTCTAACCATCATATAATCATTTTAATAAGAATTATAAAGAGTTTAAATAGAAACATCCTTACAATGCACTAAAAGAGCAAATGAGAGCAAAATGGAGGTTGATGATGTTGTGAATGAGTTCCTAGCTTCCAATCCTTAAGTTTTTGGTTTGTTTTTCTTAGAAATGAAATGAGGGCTGAGGTGATCACGTTTTTGATGGTTCAAGTGCATAAAAGGGAGGTTTAATGATGGTATTTCATGGTGGAATCAATGGAGGTGTAAGGGTGGTTGAAGGGTGGTGTTTTGGTGGTGGAATGGTGGCTGAAATGGGGCTGCTGTGCTGATTTCGTGGGAGGGGCAGAAAAAGGGAGAATTTCCTTGGCTTGGAGTGTTGTAAATGGAAGGAAATGAAGTGCAAGTGAGGGGAAACAAGGAGTAAGGGAGGAGAAGCATGGCTTAGCCATTTCCTTGAAACATGGATCAATAAGAAGAGATCAAAGGGGTCCCTAGGGCCCCTTTCTAGGGCTGATTTCCAGGAGGGAGGAGGAAGGGGGGGGGGCCCTTTAAGGGCTAAACACAATTAAAGCTAGATATTTTGATCATTAACTGCTAATCTCGATTAGTTTAGTCGTTAAACGTAGGATTAGGGTTAATTAGGTTTAATTAGGGTAGATTAAGGTTGATTAATGTTAATTAGGATAGATTAAGGTTAATAGAATGTCATTAGTTGATTGAATCAATATTCGAATGATTATCGATGCTTCGTTTATCGTTAACCGGGATTTTCTACAGCTTTGTGATAATTGACTCGGAATAATTGTTTGATTCGATTTCTTGGCATATCATGCCCTAATTTAGATTATTAATAGTAGTTTACCCTATATTACTTGATCTTAATAATACTCGGGAATTAATTGATATCTTTTCGATTTAAATTCGCAATTTAACTCGTCCGTTACACGTTTTCTAATTTACGTGCACGTTTATTGGATATTAAAAATTGATATGCTTATTTCTTAGCATAATTATCAATATAATAATAACGATTATATAATTTAATAGATTTACGTTATTTTCAAAAATAGATCACCAACGTTCGGAAATCTCGGTTTCTACCGATTGTTTCGTATAATTCTTAAAAATCACCAATGCATCTCGCATTAAATTATTGTGCATCTCATATGCAAATGTGGGCTTTTTGCTAGACTTTATTTGATAGAAACGAATTCACTTTAATTTAATAGGGAATTAGCCTAAATGCACGTGATAATGATATACGGAATCAACCGTAATTTGAGGGTTGTCACATCTGTCTCCACCTCGGCGGTTAGTCTCTCTGACTCGACAAAGCTTTCCTATCTTCAAGACCGGGTCACAAGCTTGACGGATATGGTCACGACCTTGACTGCTGTTGTCGCGAGTCAGGTGATCCGTGTCGATAATTTGACCGCCATCAACGAAAGATTTGAGGAACAGGTTCTGCGCAACGAAATGCTCATTTATCGTATCATGAAGCACGAGCCATATCAGGGGAGATGATGGGCTATAGAGGAGACGAGCTCCGAAAACAAAATGACCAAGATAAGGACGATGATCCCAGTGCACCAAAAGGTGATATGCCTAGCTCTTCATCTAGAGGGCAGGGCGCAACACAGACTCAGGGGGAGTCTGGTCAGGAGAAAGGTGGGAGCGGAACCGAAGAAACTCCAGTGAATCTTATCGAGACCGATACTATCGAAGCGTTGCTTGGTTTGGACGATTTTGATAGCGATGGGTCAGAGTTAGAGGAAGGAGAGATCTTGTGTAAAGAGGTTACGGATTGGAAATTTGACGATGAGGTCATACCTGATACTGATGCAGAATATTGACGAACACATCATGGTTAAACAACATATTACCGAGACAGTGTATGAAGATGAAGCTGGTGGTGAAAATATAATCAACTTAGAGGAGGACTTAGCTCCTGAAGTTGAGTCAGAAGATGAACCAATAAAGCCATCTAGAGCTGAATTAAAAGATTTATGGTTCAAGAAGATTGAGAAGGAACCAGAGCTTAAAATGAAAGAATCTATCAAAGTCAAGGGGTCAAGAGAGCTGAAACGAGGCATCATAAGTTGGTTTTATGACAGCGACCTAAAGCTGTTCATATTAAAGAGATATGATGGGATTCAGTACTTGAAGAATAGTTAGGGGTGAAGGGCGATCGAACAAGTTCGTTGATTTGAAGCCAAAAGCAGGAAAGAAAGTTCCAGACTTGACGATGATAGTTCTTATAACGAACAAGCCTTGGATGAAAATGGTCTACAGACCAGTCAAGTGCTTGAAGAAGGTTCTGTTAAAGAAAATGCCACATGACGTACTTGCAAATCTCAAGTGGTGGTATGTTGATAGCAAGACAACTAAAGCTGTAATGGAAGATGGTGAAGGAAATGTGTTGTTGAGAGTGTACGACAATTTACATCTGGTAAACTTGTCCAAGGATGATTTGATGAAGCTTCATGCAAACAAAATCTTGTAGAAAGATAGTTGGAGGCATGAAGGCCGAAGATATCAAAAAGTAGTGAAGGTTTGCATTGAGAAAGGTTTATGGGTTGGGAGTCGACAGAGCTGATCGAGAATCAAGATCGACTGCAACAAGAAGACTGAAGACAAATAGAGCTATTGTCAAAGGGGAGTCTGTTGGTATATGTTGTGTAACAAAAACTTCTTATTTGTAATAGTTAGTTTGTAATTTATTTATGTTGTTAATTAATGAAATATTTTGTTATGTATTTTTGTAGGTTCGTACGAACCTGTATGTTCGTACGAACTTAGGAGTAGGTACGAAGTTACAGGTAGGTTCGTACGAACTTAGGAGCTGCTAAGCTCGTACGAACTTAGCTGTCTATAAATGCAAGTTCGAAATATTCATTTGAAACGTTTTTAGAACTGAGTTTCAGCAAGCTTAGTTCGTATACTCTTTGTAATATTGTCTTAGTTCGAATATAATCAAAGTTTATATTCGTAAAGGCTTATTTTGTGTTATAAACATACTTAAAATAATTGTTTAGTTAACGTATCATTTCTTAGAGGATTTCGGACTCTAACAAACGAATTTACCCCGTGGATCAGTTCACTAAGGGGCTTTCAAAAGTATCTTTCATATAGTCGCTTATTCTCAATCATATTTTTAACTAGTGTTAGATCCGTATAGTGCACTGCCATGTGATTCTAAATTTATGTAATCTAAGATATTCATAAGTATGATTCAAGTTTTATTAAATTTAGATTACATTTTGATAATTATATCAATAAAAGTGTACACGAACATTACAAAAGATTATTTTTCAAGTTATCTAAAATTATCAGTTAGAGTTTATTATTCAACCGAATATATACAATCTATTAATATGTGGAAAGATCTTTTATATAGTTGGTTCTTCTCCATCATATATTTAACTAGTGTTAAACATGTTCAATGTACGACGGTGTGATTTTCTAAGTTTATGTCATCCGAGATTATTAATCAGTGTGATTCAAGTGTGTGATTTTCTAAATTTATGTCATTCGAAATTATTAATCAGTGTGATTCAAACTTTAATTAAATTTAGATTAGATTTTGATAATTATATCAATCAAAAGTGTAACAAACAATTATAAAAGCTTTTTGAAGTGGAATAATGGATTTAATTATATAAAGATACATGCACCATATGACTTAAATTACTCCATTGTAACGTTAGTGCGAAATAAATAATTAGTAGAAAGAACGATTTGTAAAAAGGAATGTTTAAATGTTATCTGTTATATAAAACATTGATATGAAATATAAGAGAATTCACTAAATGAAAAACCATCACAAAATGTCATGACGACCCCCGACACAAGCGGCGACTTGTATCGTGGTTAGTCAATACCACCACAAACATAGTCATAAAGTCATAAAATTCCACAACTCAAGACAAGTTTATATCAATTTCCAAAACCAAACAAAGCATCAAAATTCTTAGAAATTTACTAATGTGATTTATTCAAAAAGCATCCTATAAGAGTTTGGTCTCACTAAAGCTATGTAAAAAGCTCTCTCCTCTTTAATCATTTTTATTGTTATTACCTCAAAATAAATACTTGAAAATGTCAAAATAATTGCATTTGTTGTGCATAGGACCCAAGTAGGATAATATTGCTCCATAGGGTTTAATTGATATATTCATTATAATGTATTGTTACTATTGATAATGGTTTGAATTATCATGGTTTAATTTATTCTGTTATTGACTGTTGCTATTTGTTTATAAATTTTGGAATATGTGGATAAGAGGATTCCATTTTAGATATTTTTATCGATTTAAAAGAGCATCGTGGAATTAAAACTTCATACCAATTAATACTTGTGTTAGTAAATTCCTTACAATACTATATAGTTTTTCAAGTATTTTTAGTACTTGTTAGTATTTTACTTTGGCTCCCCCAGAATAAAAATTATGTCTACACCACTAGATATACGTATCATCTTGTCATCTCAATTGACAATAAAATGAAATTTGTGTGCATTATATTTTTGATCTAACTGCTAAGATAGCTCATTTGTAGCTAACTTTACGTAGGTAATTAACATTCATTGTATTTTTTTTAACACATTGCACGAATTTGTTGCTAATAATTGTTATCGATTCATCATCGTTACTAATTTATCGTAAGAAAAAAAAACATGTAACTAATAGTATTTTCTGAATAACACATTATCAACATATCACAATATATGATATAATTCCTGTTTGGTTATGTCAGTCTTTTCTTGAAAGAGATTATTTGATTCAAGTGTCTGTAACAATGAACTCAAATCTCGTAAACTATTCGGCAAAGTAGGACACCGCGATGTCAAAACGAAGATATGTAAAACACAATACCACAAAAGTAATATTGGTTCTAATATTAAGAATTAAACGTCACTAATCAAAAACTCTAAAAATAGCAAGTATTGAAAAGTAAGGTTTTCGCTAATCCAAATAACCTAAAAACTCAACGGATTTATCGTCATCTGTGAATTTGTATCTTACAGCTCGACATCTCCGCCCCATCGGAGTTGCAGCCCCTTTTTCCTCTCAAAAATCACCATTTTCCTTCTCTAATTCTATCTTATTATTATTTTTCATATATAATAATTCCATTATCGCTATCACCACTTGTCCATGCGCATATGTTAATAATTGTTTATTATTCCAACAAAACAAAAACAAATCCGTTGTGAATTACGCAAACAAATTTGGGGCTTTCCGTTCCTGGGAAATTGACCTAAAGATCTAGGGTTTCTAAATGGCTCAAAATGGAGAAGGAATGAACCCTGCGTTACTCGATGACATAATCAATCGGTTATTAGAGTTCCGGCAAGCGAGAACCGCACGGCAGGTTCAGCTATCGGAAGCTGAGATCCGATTACTTTGCACCACTTCTCGTGAAATCTTCCTTCAACAACCTAATCTCTTAGAGCTCGAAGCTCCTATTAAGATCTGCGGTAAAAGAAAAACCCTTTAATATTGATATCATTTGTCTATTTTTATGTATATATCTGTATATATCTTGTATCAGATGTTTTGGTAGGTTATATTAATTTGTGATGGAAATGGATTTTAGTTTCATCTTTTCTTTGAATTGAAAAAGAATTTGTTGGTATTTGTTTTATTTTATCATCTATGTTGTTTATTCTTTTGCTAATGATTTGTAGGATAGAATGTTTGCTAGAAAATTCATATTGTGTTGTAATTGTTAAATGATTTGATTATGGGGTTTGGAACGCTATCAGTCTAATTGAATTTGTGCATCATTTACAACTATTTCTAGTATATAAGCTTTTTGTTGTTGAGGAATATGTTGACAACAATGTACAGGGACTATATGCGTCAATGTTAGATATGGACTGATGAGTTTTAATGAAATTATATTGTACTTCTTTTTGCTTCCAACTGCATGATCTGCGGCTAAAAGTGAAAGCTATTTTCGCGTATTTTTTACACTTGGGGACAATGAGTAATGAGGTACCCACCAGTAGTTTTAAGATACCAACCTCCACAAATCGTGCAAGGAAGTAAAGAAGAATGATACATTGAGAATGAGAATGAGAATGATGAATGTACGATGGCTATATATGGCTTATTATTATCGTTTTGTGTCATGCTAATTCTTCATTCCCCATGGTTTTTGTGATGCTAGCAAGCAGTCTAGATATGTATAACAGAAAAAGTTGTAGTCTTCTTTTATTTGTGATTTTGTATTGTCATGCGATATCACCATTATAGATGATGTATTTGCTCAACTAGTGAGATAAAAGCAAGAAGCTATGAATGATCTGAAGTGTTAAGCTTAGTTTTATGGGAAATTTGGAATTAGTTATTGGGGAAGTAGTACATTCGGTTAAAGTTCTGAGTATATTTTATTTTACCTTTGCTTTGTACTTCTAGTAGAAGTGTGTGTAGTAGACAGGTTTCATGTGTCCATCATTCCTTTCATCTATGCTAAAAAGGCTAGGCTGACCAAATTTCTGGCATATTGGCATCATAGCTACGATAAGTTTGTTACAGGATCTCCAATCTTGAAAACTACTAGAAGGAGTAGTCATCGTGAGACTAGCTGCTAGTTTTAGAAACCAATTATATAATCACTCCTATGATAAATTAGAGTCTTAGACTCCCCACTTTTTAATACTGAAGGTGTGGTATGGGAATATCGGAGGAAATAAAATGCTTGGTAAAAATGGAGAGGAGAAGTCATGTTTTTGCATACTAAAATGAGTTTCCATTAAATATCTTAATATTGGTTTAAAAAATCGCGCCTAGGCAATAGTACGACGCAAGGCGCCCTCAAGTCGGCGCCTAGCGCCTTGGACTTTTGTTGACTTTTGGAGCTGCGTTCAACTTAAAACTATTTTATGTATTATATGCGTTTTATTTATGTGACGCTCTCGCCTAGATCCTAGCGCCTCGGGGGTCGGATACTTAGCGCCTCAGATCGCCTAGCGCCTTTTTAAACCAAGATTTCAATTAAGATGATTTTTTTGTTCACAAACTTGTGACATTTTTTGCTTTTTGCAATTTCTTATGCTTCTTGTGCTTTCTCCACCTAAGAAGCTTTACTGCTTTAGTGACATTATGGGGTGTAATTAATAATGAAATTTTACATGATAATGCTGGGGTGACGTCAGATGACGAGAAGCTGAGGTAACATCACTTTTGTTGGTTTTCCCACTTCCATCTCTGGTGTATGCGTTTGAACTAGATGTGGCAGGTTTGACCCGTTTGTTTAAAAGGTTCAATTTTGGCTGTATCTAATCTTCTAGATTTCAAACGGGTAAAGTATAGAACTTAATCTAAATTATAAGCTACTCAAATGGGCTGAAAGTCGTCCGAAGTGTTTGCAAATGCTTAAAGCAAATAGAATGAAGCATGTTTTGCCACCTCTACTTTGAAAACAGTGGTTAGAAGGGGAAATTTATTCTACTGTGACATTGTCCGGCAGTGCTCTTGAGTGAAGTTCTTGGTGGGGAACGTGGTGGCACTTAAACGATCCAAATGATTCTTAAGTGGCCACCGGCAATCCTAAAATCTTAATATATAGGTTATGTACATTAACAATGATATATTATAATTATAATATAGATTTATTATTTAATGCACTATTTGCTACATTCACACATGTTATATGATTTTGGAAGAATGGTGCACAAAAAAACAGTTGAGATGAATAAATTCCTTTGGTTTAGTCAAAGATGCGGATTGGGATTAGGTTGGACTCACTCTCACTCTGGTTCAGTGGTTCCTAGCTAACTATATTTGGTTGATTAAACATTTATGTAAGAAAGAAGGTCTAATTAGATTTTGAGTTGGGCTTATAAGCTGTAACTATACCAGTCCCT
This sequence comes from Logfia minima, assembly GCA_963921325.1. NCBI lineage: Eukaryota > Viridiplantae > Streptophyta > Magnoliopsida > Asterales > Asteraceae > Logfia > Logfia minima. Next base: position 24,575,190 of record OY992763.1, on the reverse strand, counting down.
TAAATACATCTTAGCCTGATTAGTATTATAAACCCGATTAATGACCACATTGGCTGAATAATCTTGGGTTTTATCTTTTTTTGCCCAAACTAGTAATTAATGAGCTGTCATACCTGATCGTTATGTATGCTGAATGAACTGCAACCACTTGATTTATTGACTGATCTATGTGCTGGTTTTGTTTATCTTCCATCCTCTTTTATCCTAAATGCCTTTAAGTGCCAGCAATGCAAGTTAAACTCTGTTGTGAAGTCATGATGTTAGTCTGTAGAAATTGAGTTGCATGACGTTTGTCACTTTGAATTCCAGGTGATATTCATGGGCAATATGGGGATCTCTTGAGGTTGTTTGAATACGGTGGATTTCCTCCAGAGTCAAATTATTTGTTTCTAGGTGATTATGTCGACCGTGGCAAGCAAAGTCTGGAAACCATATGCCTTTTGCTTGCTTACAAAATCAAATATCCTGAGAACTTCTTCCTTTTAAGAGGAAATCATGAATGTGCTTCTATCAACAGGATATATGGATTTTATGATGAATGTAAACGCCGTTTCAATGTTCGACTTTGGAAAACCTTTACTGAGTGTTTCAACTGCCTGCCTGTGGCCGCTCTTATAGATGACAAAATACTATGCATGCATGGGGGTCTTTCTCCTGATCTAACCAGCTTAGATCTGATAAGGAACTTGCCCCGTCCAACTGATATTCCGGATTCTGGTTTGCTTTGTGATTTACTTTGGTCAGATCCAAGTAGGGATGTCAAGGGCTGGGGTATCAATGATAGGGGAGTCTCATACACCTTTGGCTCTGATAAGGTGACTGAGTTCTTATTGCAGCATGATATGGACCTTGTTTGTCGTGCTCATCAGGTTATTTGACTTTCTATAGTACTTCTTTTGATCTTAGAGGTGGAAATATGGCGGACCTGGTAACATGTTAAAGCGGGTTCTGATTAAAATGAAAATCTTTTGGTACGAGTTGAAACCAATCGGGTCGGGTTAATTGAATCAGTTGTCCAAAGTTGGTAATTGTTTTATAAATAATTGGTGTGTCAAATCTGATTTGGAAAACTGTGTTATCTCAGTAATAATTCAATCTTTTAAAGAAAATGATATCTAAAGCTCTATTATCTATGCATCAATAAAACACTGTGTGTGACTTTTGGCATGTGTTATTTTAGGCTAGTTTCTTATTGTTTTACCCATTTGACCCATCTGGCATAACCTGTATTGACCCATTTATAAAATATATATTGGCCGAAATTGCCACCTCTAATTGATTTCACTCTGGAAGCCTAATTTATATAAATGTTTCTTTTGCGCAGGTTGTAGAAGATGGATATGAATTCTTTGCTGACAGACAGCTTGTTACCATATTCTCGGCTCCAAATTATTGTGGTGAATTTGATAATGCTGGTACAATGATGAGTGTTGATGAAAGCTTAATGTGTTCTTTTCAAATTTTGAAGCCAGCTGATCGAAAACCTAGATTCTTATGATACCATCAAGACATGATTACTGATCTATTTGTGACCCTACGATTTTAAGGTCAGTGTCAGTAGTTTCTTTCCCTGGCACGTAATCTACCCTGGTGAATGGTGAGGTTTCATGGTGTAGTTGAGACTGGAGACCACCATTATTTGTGAATGTGTGTTACTATGTTGTACAGGCGGCACTTTCTAGGTTGATTTGGGTCTTACTTCTTCTCCAAAAGGGTCAAATGAGTATTTTACTAGTACTAATCAAAATGGGAACTGGTTGAACAGGTCAAAAGTCGCTAAATTGTATTTAAAATGCATAACCTCCTAGTACTTCTATAAATAGAAGATTTAGATTCATTTTGTCATTGTTGTAGTAATATAATTATTGCTTTTATATCTAACACGTTAGATGTTTAGAAAGTTCCTAAAAGAAACGACAAAAAAATGTTTGCTTGTCGCCCCACTCAATCCAACTCGTTTCATCTTGCACTAAAGCTTCCGGTTACCCAACCTGCCTATTTTGCCACTTATACTATGTATATGACATTTTAATATTTGCCCTTTAGATGGTTCTTTGGATTATATTGTTCGTATCTTGAAAATGTGTATTCCTGGTTGGAAGAATTTCTCTCTATGTTATTATTATGTGTTAACTCTTTTGTAGTTTTTCTTTCTTTTCAATCCTTGTGTATTGTCCATTGTTGTATATATGAATAAATTGTCATAGTTTTACTTCACTGATTCTGAAATCTCCAATAACCTAGAACATTGCAGAATCTACTGGGTATGCAGAGGCAGGAACATCGAATGTTTGTCGGGTTTTGACAATTGAAGGTTGCCTTGGAGGTTGATGATGGCCTTGACAGTTAGTTCTATTATTGTTGTTGAAAAATTCTTGATTCTAATATATTGGCGTGCGATTGTGATGACACTGTAAATACATTTGGCTTTGTAAATCGCATCAACGCTGTAATCTATCACTCTTGACACCTCATGGTTGACTAAGTTGCTTGACTTTTTTCTTGTGCTGTTCAAAATTATAATCCATTGTTTGTGTGTAGGTGTGTGGGATTTTTAATCTGCATTCCTGTTGTGGGGCTTTTCCTTTTTTGACCTGTTTGTTAGAATAATTTACGTATTATGTTTTTCAAATCCTGCATAGGGGATATAAAAACATTGCTCAATCTGCAGGGTCATTTAAAGTGGTATAAATGACACTACCAAACTTCACCTGTCACTTTTCTTCTTTTATGTGCTTGTACATTTGGTCTATATTAGTGGTATTTGTCACATTTGGTCACTACCACATAATTTGATAGAATTTTATATGAATAATGCAATATTAACAAGATTTTTTATTTTTGTTTTATTTTTTGATGGTTAGTTCAACAAATTCAGATGTAATCAAGATCCGTTTTCATATACTTTTGGTAAAGTAGCTTATGGGCCAAAACTAATGTTGTCTATCTGTAATGAGATTAATCTTAATTAGCTCTGGTTTACCTACATTGATTAGAATATGATACAATTATCAAATGGAGTATCTTGTTCTTGTACAGTAAACAAGTTGAAAATCAAAACTGTATACTAATTCTGTGACGTACCCACATTGACATGATCAAAATGTATTCAAGTATTTTTAAGATATCGAGTATCACCTACACTAATAACGGAATAAATTAAATCTTATTGGAACTGATTGTACATTCAAGTTAAAATAGCACAGTCTACTTGGCTAGTAGAAGTAAATCACTGAATACACGGTAAAAAAGTTTGAGATTTTTCAGATATCATTTATTGGTGTTCAAACAAACATAGGTTAACACTTTTGATAACTCAAAGAATATGTGTCGAAGTCTATGGACTCGTAGGGTAGCATCTGCAGATCACGTACATTAACGTTCTATATATTCCCATACTGCAAGATCATTTGTAACAACAAAATGGAGCTTCAAAACCCAATGTATCTCTTCCTCATTGTAGCAATAGCAATGGCTGCCGCCCCTCTTATGCTGATTGCCAGAGCAATGATGGATCAGTATGTTCGCTATCCACCATCATCTCAACAGCCTCCATCTTCTCAAAATCAATCACCACCAGAATGTCATTGTGGTAGCAATCAACCGCCATCCTCATCAGAAAGTCCACCTCGTCAAGGTAATAAACCACCATCCACATCAGAATGTCCACCACCTCCTCAAAGTATTCAACCACCAGCTCCATTGCCAAATAATCCAGCAGCATCTCAAGTAAGTCCACCACAACAAGAACATCCTCCCTCACCATTTCACCACCATTCACCACCAACTCATGGTTGCTCACCTACATCACCATCATCCAGCTCCCTGTCATGAACATACACCACCAAGGACCCCAGACACTCCACCATGCCCATCTCACCACCACCAACACCACCATTCACCTCCCTCTGTAGGACAAACTACATCAATGAGCCTACTACATTCACCACCACCACCTTTCCTGTATTATGGTTATCCTCCACCGCCACCTTCTCCTACCCAAACACCTCCAGCACCATCTCCAAAGCAAACTCCACCACTACGAACCCCGACCTCACCACCACCTCCTGTTGAGCAAACTCCACCAACACCACCATCACCAACACTACCAAAGACACCACAACCATCACCTGATACTCCACTACCAACAACCTCATCATCACCACCGTGTGGTCATCAACCAACTACTCCATCACCAACGACATCGTATTATTATGATCAGCCACCACCACCATATTATTACTATGATCAGCAACCACCAGCTAATCTACGCCCATTGCAATACCAGACCTTAATTAGTAATTAGACTTATCATCATCTCTATTCGTCTTAATCTTCTAGATTCCATGTTAATTACTTGATATATGTTCTACGTACGTTGTCTATTTCTCTTATCTTCTTTGTGGTGGTAGTATATGAAAGATGTGCTAGCTATTCACTTGTCCTAGTTATACATCTCTAGTTGTTTCTAACTTTCTATATTAATCGTATGGCTCCAGTGTTCCTTCTAATACACTTTAACGAATACGTATTTACTGTGCATTTTAATTATACGTACGGGTATACTAGTATAACAGAGGACATATTAGTTAACAACATATGATTTCAAAATTAACTTCTGAAACTTGTTCAACTAGATTTGGGTTGTAAATGAACTTACTCGGCTGAACACTGGGTCAGTTTTATTTGGACCGTCGCCTTTGTAGAAAGGCTGCTGCTGGTAGATGCAGCTCAGCCTTTACAGACCCAAAGAATCCTTAATCTCAACGCTTTCGGTTGACCCGAATAATACCTGAGAAACACAGAACTTGCAGCCGACATGTAACAATAGCAGTATTTTCCAAAATCCATTTAACTGACATGAACATAAGCAAGAAGATCTAAATTTCCACTTCCCATTGACCCGAAACATATCCTAAAAGGGCAGGACTTGAATCATTAGAGAGTGCAATTTTTGTTTTTTGAACCAACTTGAGTTCCAGTTCATGATGGATATTATTGATGTGTCCATTGTCGTGATCAGGTGTCTTTAGTCCTCTACGATAGCTCCCTTCCTGTTGTATCAATTTGAGAAACTTAGCATCATTATTAATGAAATGCGAAGTGGAAATCAATAAATGTGACAATATGAATTAGTTTATGTTCAGTATCACATGATGAAACCCTATTTTAGAATCAAGAAACATGATTGTCCCTAGGGTCAAAATCCGAACCTTAACAATCCTGGACAAATGAACTTCTTTCATAAGGGACATGATGTCATTCTTCAAAACCAATTCCAATATTAGCAGTCGCAAAGGTAAAAGAGTGAAAAGTTACAAGTTAACTGTAAATTTCATTTTAGACAGCTAAATATTGTAAGTGTATGATTTCATACTAAATTTTTTTCAACATCTCACTTAGTTGCAAATGTTTGACCATATGTTGGGCGACTTTAGCCCATTAAATATAATCTATTGTGGCCCAGTTTGAGGTTTGGGTTAGAATTGCCACTTATTGCTCAATAGGGTCATGTATGATGACTATATATCATGTAATAGCTATCTATGTCATGAAGTTAAAGTGTAGTTGAAAATATACTATTATACCAATATTGTAGCTGAATGTATTTCCTCTCATGTTTACTCAAAGTAATTCATTTGATCCTGTTGATGCTCAGAAATATTTAAATGAAACATAAAAGTGGACCTGTACGGTCTTAGTCTCACTAAAGGAGAGTTCAAGATCATTTTCATTTTCTTCTTTAAGAAATTAATAGCCTCCAGTCCAACACTAGTTGCCTGCACAATTTATAAATAGATGAAAAACTGAAAATACAATTTCACAATTTAAGTTTCATACCTTATAAATGCTTCGATTTGGACCTACAACTCCATCATTAACTGGTCCAGATTTCATCTCTTCACTACCACCACATGATGTCAAGCTTGTTGAAGCTTCCTTATATGATATATCCTTGCAAAGTCTAAACAAAGTTGCCTTAACCTTTGTCAGTGGTAAATCATACCATAAATCTTTATATATCTAAATTCTAGGGGTATGTCTTTTAGAATGCATCTAACTTTGACACAAAAGTTATTGTGTTCATCGTTCTTTAGGGGCGTCAATTAAATGTACATAACTCGTAAGAACTCACAATTAATGTATAGCCTTAGCTGGTCACAACCCTCTCTGGTCATCTTCTCCGGTGAATTTCCGGCCACCTAACATATTTTCCGGCCATCTGAAATAAGACTTTTATTTTTTCCGTTTGAATGTGACATCCACAACCATGAACGATGTAGATTTGAACCATGCTCACAAGTTGAATACTTCTATAGTTGAATACACACTATAGATCTGGAACTCAAACCCATGGCTGCTGGAATTGTTTTCTTCTCTGACGGTGGTGGCCAAAGTCGTGTTTATTTACCCGCAAACAAGAAAAGTGCCAGAAAATGAGGCAGTGCGACGACAGATGAGAGGGACATGGAGCTCTAATCGCAGCAGCTCTCATGGACGAAAGAAACTTGAAGATGACTAGAAACCGAGTGGGCAAAAAAGGTGGGCAAAACAAACTAACAGAAGTCTCATCACAAAAGTGGGCAAAAAGAAATGAGCTCGCTAGAAACCAGGTACTAGAAACAAATTTCACCGGAGAAGATGACCAGAAAAATATGGTAACCTGCTAAAAATTCTGAAATTACCCGCTATAGCCGGTTTGATACACTAGTTAGAAGTTTTTATGAGTTCAATACATTTAATAGAGACCCGTAAAGGACGATACCCACAATAACTTTTTTTGACAAAGTTGGATGCATTCTGAGACACTAAGCCCTACGTACTAAACTTGAAAAAGCAGATATCACCTTCAGATAATTGGTAATAATCTTGAAACATTGACCGCACTATTGACAATTTGTGTCTTGTTATTCCATCAACATATTTGATTATTATCGGCATGCTCCATTCATGTCCTTCAGAATCCTTCACCATTATGATGAGGTAAGTGATTATGATGACGACTTCCAATTAATCATCGTTGCTATTCGAGAATCAGCTATTGACTACACATCTCACTAAAGAGAATAGATAGCAGCTATTGAGACGGGATACGCTACATATTTAACCAGTAATGATTCAGGAGATCTCCAAACCCTAAAGAGTTACATCTGAACGTTCATAACAACAATCTAGGGGCACATCTAAGAGGTAAGGCAGAATACTGAAAATTCATTCGCTTTGTCCATGAACGAAATTTAATTTAGTAGGGAGCGGAAGAAAATATACTTTAAAGTATATAATGCCTTAGTAGGTTCCGCCACTTCTATACACCGTCAGCCAACACAAGCTGCTTGGATCAATCAGATACAACATCGAAAGAGCCACCGGCCATCCCGGTAACTATGCTTACATAAGGATGATAGAAGATCTCTGATCACTACTTGAGTCGTTAGCCTGTGACGACTTAGACATCAGCATGTGGAGTTGATTATCAACAAGCTGAGATTGACCGCTTGGGATTAGCGAATACGCAATCACCCAATCATCGCACTTGATATGTCTCAAGTCAATGTCGCTACTTACGTAACAGCCCAACTCAGAGACATATTTAACATAGAAAATGCCCACCATGGTCCGCTACTTCATGAAGATTTACCTGCCTCGCTGCACATTTCCCCAACTTAGGGCTCACAACACCGTCAACAACCGCCCTAGGGAGACACCTCCCTCCACTTTATCAAGGAAGTAAGAAGTCGAGCTCTCAACTTTAACATAGCGCTTCTCGGGAGGCAACCTGTGCTTGTAGTAGTAGTTTTAAATTCCAAAAAGTGAAGAAAGCCTCCGACCATCTTTCACACTTAGGTATACACAACCACCAATTTTCTTCTCACATTCAGCTCACTTATCCCACATAATGTATCTCTTCGTATGTTTCGAGCATTTGAGGTACCTACATATTACTTTTATGCATTATGCTCAAACTCTTTTAAGAACATATGTCCTGAGAATGTTCCTCTAAGTGTAGGACAGCGCCATATGTATACCTAGCATAAATTCTTCTTCCGAAAGCAAACTCGGAAAATGTTCCTCAAGAAAAATCTCACTCCTATTTAAATTTTTCAAAAAAAATTGGAACTAAAAACACTTTAAGAGGAATTATTTTCAGAAAATAGAAAGCTTATTTTGGAAAATAAGAATAAATAAGATGGGAATCTGATAAACTAGAATGTCGATCTAATAAGAGCAACTGCATGACTAGGAACATACAACCCATTATACTTGTTGTGAGGTATTTGAGCCGGAAAAGCATTCATCTTTAATGTTTCACTATTCATTTGTCGTGTGTGTTGATATATGCATTTTGAATTAGAACTTGCTCCGGATTTCAAGACCACATCGATAAGTACCATAAATGGTATAGGTGAAATTAGAAGATCCTGACATTCTTAGGACTAAAACCACTTCCCTAAAAGCCTAACCCTGACCAACACTCACCTGTAGTGTTGATGAATTCCGTAGATAAACCTTTCTGTTAGCCTAAGCCTATTCGTATTTGAAATATAAAACCCTTCTATTGCAAACATCCAACTTAGAGTTCCAACTTATGAAAACACCATTTAGTATCATAGTTCTACTAACATTTCCTCCTCGAGTTTTTCTTCAAAGTGTCCAACTTCTACTCGTGAAATACCGCATCACACATCAAGTACTAGTGGACATCATATAGGGAGAAAGATTCGAAGAAAAAAGAAGTCAAAGTATTCTCCCTTTCAAAAAATTCACAAAAAAATACGAGAAAAATATTATAAAATTCTTTGACTTTGCCTCCAGCTAGTCGCAAAAGCAGAAACAGAAAACTAAAAAAAAAAGCATATGGAGCAGTAAAGATCTTGCCAGAAAGCGATGGGACTTTGTGACCAAGAACACCACCGCGCACAGAAGATAAAATTGTGATCGGAGGAAAACTTTACTTCCATGTTTCAACCAAAAATAGATATAATTGCAATTAGTGGAGCTATCATATCCTCTAAATATGTTTTCATGGATCAAAACTCTAGATTTTTGCCAAAAAAATCCCAACTTTTACCCATAACCGTCACCAATGAACCCTTCTTAAATGTCGTGGGATAATTATCATCTTCCTTATCTAAGTGGTGTAGATTTGATTCTCAATCAAGCCAATGACGATAAATCCGGACGATCTGGTCATGCATCGGAAAGAGTTCTGAAAGAATTGTAGGGGGTGTAAGAAGTGAAACTATCCTAAGGTCTTACTAGAAGGAAGGTTCGTCAGGACGCCTCTAGGTCTTACAATTGATTCCCCGATAGCGGCGCCAAAAAATTGACGCGTCGGTCACGACGAGCGTCGTCAGGGTGAACGTCGGACAGTGACTGAGACGACCGCGATCAGTGGTAAGTTTTATATTTATAATAGTTGGGGACCTAAGTATATTACGGTTAAGGGGAGTATAGTTGCGAGTATGAACTAGGGTCGTTCTTAAAACCAACCGTATTGTTATGGGATGAATTAGATTTATAATAGTTCGGGGGCAATCGATTCTCTTTAGCAAAGGGGTTATAAGATGAATTAGATTTGGTTATGGGGTTTAATTAAACTAAAGTAAATAAGCAAACTAAAATGCGTAATAATATCGGTAGACAATAGTCAGGATATCGGAGGGTATTTGTTGTGATTTCATTAGCCTTGCGTTGAGATGATATTTTAAATATGAAAACATGTGTTTAAATAATTGAATTTTATTGATCTTAGATCTTTGTGGTGTAAGCACTAGCTCCCTATGGTTCGATTACTCGAACAACATGTCACTGAGCAACTAGGCTATCATGATTCTAATCGGAGGAGACTGTTCAACTCTAAACATTGTCCAGTTACAGAGCAGTGACCCTTTCTGGAATATTAAGAGTCCTGGGTGCATGAATAGAGTAACAGGTCCAGTAACAGGTCCACTAACAGTCTGACCGTTCTTAACACCACGTTAAGATCCAATTAAAACAAAGCATTTTAAGTATAAGACTTGATTAGTGTATGATTTCTTTTCATTAATGGTTTTGTAGAACGTAAGAGGGCTAGACTATCATTAATCTACAAGGTACTATACCAACGGCTTTTTTGTGGCTTCCACAATTGTACTACACCAAGTGGTGTTTCCAATCCTATACCAAGGTCTCAGCCATTTTGACGGTATTTCCATTGCTTTATAATAATTCCTTAAAGATTCATAAACTAAGTTTGTATTTAAGATGAAACTTTACCCACCAAGTCCTAAACCAACCCGTCACTTGAAAGTAACCGATAATTCCCTAGCTAATTCACATTGTATTCTATGATCTTGAGATACTATATTCATAGCTTTAATTCACGATGTATTCTAGGAACTTAAGATAGTATTTTGAATGCTTCAAAGCTAGGCCATGTTTAGAAGACGTACTAGGTTTATTAACAAGGACGAACAACTATGAATTAGTTGTCTCATTGCTTAAATACTTCACAATGTCTTTCGTAGCGTTTCCATAGTATTTCCTATGTACTCCACTTTATAGTGTTTTCCATATTAATTTACGATGTATTTTACGATGATTGCATGGCATTGTAACCACACCATAGTTTAACGTAGATAATTAATTTCCGTTTGATTAAGGTTCGAGACGTCTTATCAAAAGGTTTTAATCACGTTAATTGGTGGAAAGACGATAATATATTTAGGTTTAAGATCATAGATGAAAAGTTAAATCAGAACACCAATTATATTAACATCATCCCCAAACATAATGGCTAACTACATTACAACAAACACGCAGAGTAACTACTCACTAATCATGGCAAGTCCTAAATCTAACATAATCAAAATAACATACATTTTAATTAAAATAAATAGAGAAAGTATAAAAAAGTGAATAGCGTAGCTTGGAATGATCGTAAAAGAATACAAGAAAAGTTCTGAGTATGTTTTAAAATATTACAATAATCCCCCTCCAATATTCAAGTTAAAATACTAACAAATATTTAACTAGCAACTAACTACACTAACCTATAGTGAGAACGTAGAGATAGGTGTATGTTGGTAAAGGTATATGGAATCAACAGCGGAGACAATGGGGTGGCTGAAGGGTGCTCTGCCACCCCCAACTGGCCCAATTGTGATGAATTTTTAGTAGTCCATGTCCAACAAATTTGATCAAGCCCCTCCTAATTAAGTTTTGAAGTTACTTTCATTTTTAGCCCAATTAATTTTTAATTAGTCCAAGCCCACCAACCCACCAATTAATTAGATGAAAACCCCATTTAAGTATTCAAACACCCTTTCTGACGAACGATTGACCGATTGTGACATTTAATCGCATATATTGATATACAGGTTCGTTCTTCTTTTTTTTTTTTTTTTTTTAAAGAAATTCAATTCCATAAAACATTCGATGTATTCTAATTATTTAAATTAATACATAATAACTTCAATAATTAATGAATTATTATTAGATTTTTTGTTTATGAATACATGATATTGTTAGTATTTAGTAATCCTTGATGGATATTAGTCATTATCTTATTATATTATATTTATTTTAGTTCTAATCTTATTTTTGATCAAATAAGTTATAGTATTGTTTACTATTTACTAATATAAATTTACTTTATGATCTTAGGTTAAATCATGGGTCCAAAAAGAACGATTTATGATTTTTTCATGCGAACAAATGTTGATGATCACCAACCACAACAAGAAGGAAATAGTGTTATGGAAGATGTTAATGACTCACAACCACACGTGGATGATGATAATATTATGGAAGAATCGCCGACAGTTGAAACCGAGAAAAATGATACATCAAATTTAGGGGAGTTAAAGTTAGATTAATTAGTTCGAGATCCCGGATTACGACCTTCAATCATGGACTATCCAGTTAACCAACGTGACGAGATCAGACAAGAATATATTAAACTTGGACCTTATCAAATCCGTAAGTCAAAGTATGCTCAAAGTGCTAGTGGCTCAAATAGTGGTAACCGAAGCTTTCAAGAAGCTTGGTTTGGCAGATTTTGGTGTTTAGAATATTATGAGAAAACAAATGCTGCATATTGTTTTCCATGTTACCTATTTAATAAGAAGCCTATTGGACGAGTTGGTTCTGATAGATTTACCAAGCAAGGGTTCAGTAATTGGAAAAAAGTTAATTGTGGCAAAGATTGTCCTTTCGTCAAACATGAAGGTAAAACTCCAGCTTCAACTCATAACTTTTCTGTGAGATGTTATGAAGATTTGAAAAACTATTTATCTCACATAGAGCATGTGATAGAGAAACAAACAACTCAAGAGATTATTGATAACAGATTACGGGTTAGAACTTCCGTTGAGATAATAAAATGGCTCACAATGCAAGCTTTTGCTCTAAGAGGTCATGATGAGCGACCTGATTCGAAAAATCAAGGAAATTTTCTTGAAATGATAAAGTTTATTGCTTCTTATAACAAGGAAGTTGAGAAAGTTGTGTTGGAAAATGCTCCTCAAAATGCGAAGTATACTTCACCAGACGTCCAAAAAGAGATTTTGTATATTTTTGCTAGAAATGTACAACAATCGATTCGTGATGAAATTGGGAACGAAAAATTTTGTTTGATAGTTGACGAGTCTCGAGATACATCTAAAAAAGAGCAAATGACAATTGTGGTGAGATTTGTTGATCGAGATGGGTATGTTAAAGAAAGATTTTTAGACTTGGTTCACATCAAAGATACTACCTCGTTGACTTTAAAAAATGAAATCTTGTCTTCTCTACTTTTCATAAGCTTGATGTTCAAGATATTCGAGGTCAAGGATACGATGGAGCTAGTAACATGCGTGGAGAATGGAATGGGTTACAAGCTTTAATGTTAAAGGAATGCCCTTATGCGTATTATATACATTGTTTTGCCCATCAATTGCAACTAGCTTTAGTTGCGGCATCTAAAGAGGTGGTTGAAGTGCACAAATTTTTTAAGAATTTAAACTTCATTATTAATGTAATTGATTCTTCTTCCAAGCATCACGATCAGTTACACGATGCTCAGATTAATGAAATTGCACATCTGGCTGAAATTGGAGAGCTTGAGACTGGCAAGGGAGCAAACCAAATCCAAAGTTTGCAAAGACCCGGAGATACAAGATGGAGCTCACATTATCGATCAATACGTAGCTTGTTGAAGTTGTATGGTCCTGCCATTATAGTGCTACGTGACATTGCTATTAATGGGTCTACTACTTCTCAAAAAGGTGATGCTTCTTTTGCTCTTACACATTTATTGTCATTTGATTTTGTTATTGTTATGCATTTGATGAAGAAGATAATGAGAACAACTGACAAGCTTTGTCAAGCTTTTCAACGTAAATCTCAAGATATAGTTAACGCTTTGAGTTTGGTTTCCACAACAAAGATGTTGATTCAAAATCTAAGAGATCAAGGATGGCAATCACTTTTGGATAAAGTTGTTGCCTTTTGTGAGGCTAATAGCATTCGAGTTCCTAAAATGACACGAACTTACAAAGATATAGTTCGGTCTCGTTCAAAAAAAGATAATATAACTGTTGAACATCATTATCGAGTTGATGTGTTCATTGGTGCTATTGATAGTCAGTTGCAAGAGTTGAACTCTAAATTCAATGAGTCCGTGACAGAACTTCTTCGACTCAGTGTTGCTTTAGACCCAAGAAAGCCCTTAAATAAAAATGATATATGTAAATTGGCAAAAAGTTTCTATCCTTCAGACTTTACAGAGCAAGAAAATATTCAACTAAAACTTGAGTTGCAACATTATGAGCTAGATGTGCCTAATCATCCATATTTAAAAAATGTTCGTACGGTTGCCGAGTTATGTAGAGGCCTACAAGAAACTGAGAGGTCGAAAGTGTATCCCATGCTTGATAGATTGATTCGTCTTATATTAACTCTTCCAGTTTCAACCGCAACAAGTGAAAGAGCTTTCTCAGCAATGAAAATTGTGAAAACAAGACTTCGTAGCAGCATGAGTGATGACTTTCTAAAAAGTTGTTTGATTCTTTACATTGAGAGAGATATTGCAGACAAAATTTCTACAGATGAGATAATAGATGATTTCGCTTCCAAAAAACGTAGGCGCGTCCGACTTCAAATGCCCAAGGTACAATTTTACAAAGAATTTATCTTTCATTACATTTGAGAGAGATAGTGTATGTTTAATCAATATTTAACTTATGCTAATGCTTTAACTATTTCATTACTATTGATAGGTCACTAAATGAGAAAATGGATCAGCGTGGGCATAACTAATTTCTTGAAGATTAGTGTTGGCAAAACTATTTATTATTGTAACTCATACATTTTTTTATATTTTAAAACGGTTATCATTGTTCATTTATTTTTTATAATAATGCATTGTTACGATGTACGGAAAAGAATTTTATTGTTAATATTCAATTATTTAGTAAGCCCCCCTATGTTCAAATCCTGACTCCGCCCCTGTATGGAATGTGTGTAGAATGGTGGAGATGTAGAGGTGTAGAAGTGTGTTCAATGGTAGTGAAGTACGGCGGAATTTATAAGCTAAAGACCTCCCAAGATCCCCCCCCCCCCCCCCAAAGTTCCTTCCTCTCGTATGTGCCTCCTGTATAAAAATGTGATTTTTAAGGTAAAACTTGATAGGGCACTTTGGCACTTATCATCTTTGGGGGAGTGTACAAGGCAAAACAAGAGCCAAAACTTGGGATATTTGAGCATAGGGGGATGGAGAGTAGCATATACGGTACTTGGGTGTCATATACGGCCTCTTGGGTGCCGTATATGGCATTGGGTGCCATAAGGGGGTCTTGAGCCTCCGTGTGCGGGATCGTAAGTCTTTATGATTTTCGTTTGGACGTAACTTCTTCGTTTCTCGTCCGTTTTGCGCAATTCTTTCGCCCACAATCTCGTAACTATTGAGAAATCATATGAGACTAATTAAGATAGCATAAGGGTAATTAGAGGGTAGTGAACTGAGCTTTGAGTATTTTACCTTGTTTTGTACATTATTTGATCGTTTTTATTCATTTTTTATGCATCGTCCTTATTTCAACCCTTTTTATGATTTTAGGTGAATAACCGTTCAAATCAAATGTTTTTATCAAGATTAGGGTTGAAATCGAGGAAATAATGTACGTAAAAACATGATTGTGTAGTTTACATCAAACCTCTTTTTTCTTTTCTCGACTTGTTTCACCTTCTAGAGTTTTCTGTTTGTACTAGATGATTTATTTGTTTTATGTTCTCTTTCTTTTTCTGCCAATTTGTTTCTTCCTTTGTTGATTGCGCGTTTCTTTCACAGGTTTCAAGTCTTTATCAGGTTCTACATAATGATTTTAAAATGTTAAATCCTAACAAAATAATATTTTTTAACAACTAACAACATCATTTATACAAGTTAGTAATTAATCATGTACTGTGATGCAACATCTTTCTATGCATGATTTCAACAACATCATTTGCATGATTCACTAATGTATATATATGATGCACTCTATTTATAACTATGACGCACCAACTTTTAACTTATTATTAATATTTATTCATTTTAAGTCAACCCAATGTACATAATGATTCACTTACATGATAACTATGATGCACTATGAATAGTAAAGGTACATCGACAATAATCATTTTAACTACATCAAATCTACTTTGGAAACTTCATTTGAGCATATTCTGTACTTTATTGAGTCATAACACATTTTTGTAACACGTAACTCATATAACATTGCAGTATAATGTATAATAAAATGTTTTAGAACTTACTCTTCATCGTGCTTTCTTGTGTGTCTTCTTCATAGGAACTATGAATTGATCCGGTTTTCAACTTCGTTTGTCGCGGTTTGAGTTCATGGAACAAACCTATTACTTCTCCTTGTTGTTGC
This sequence comes from Logfia minima, assembly GCA_963921325.1. Lineage (NCBI taxonomy): Eukaryota > Viridiplantae > Streptophyta > Magnoliopsida > Asterales > Asteraceae > Logfia > Logfia minima. The sequence goes on along the minus strand of OY992763.1, from coordinate 24,559,291 downwards.
AACATCATGTAATACAATTTTTTGTTAGTTAATGATGCATTAAATTTCTAACTTCTCGATATATAACTATTAAACATGCATATAACTATTTAGGGTTTGTAAAGGTGAAAAAACTTACGTGTAAGTCGTTGTTTTACTTTAATTGGAGTTTTTTTTTATGGTTTCCACAGATTTTGGAGAAATGTTTGGAAGTCAGATTATTATTATGGCGTAAAAAAACTTAGAGCTGCTATGTTATGATATGTTGGTTAACTGACTTTACACATTTTAATAGGCATATGGAGATCCATCGGCTCAAATGTCAAAAGGAGGTGGGGTTCTCATTGTATGTAGGACTTGTGGGAAGAAAGGTGACCACTGGACTTCAAAGTGCCCCTACAAGGATCTTGCCCAGCCAAGTGAACTATTTGTTGAGAACCCGAGCCCTGCTTACTCATCCACCACCAGGGCTTATGGTGCTACCAAAGGGACATCTGTTCCGCCCACCATGCGTGCTTGTGCACCAAGACCCACTTTGTTGGTGCTGACATGCAGGGGCGGACCCAGAACACTAAGTCAACAAGTGCACAATTTTTTTTACGAGTATAAAGGAAATAAAAATGAACTAAAATGTACGTGACAAACTTCCATTGGGTTCATTTTGGAGAAATCGATATTTTTAGCGAAAATTTACACTACGCGACAAACTTCCATCGGGTTCCCGTGAACCCCCCTAGGTCCGCCCTTGCTGACATGAGATGTAGGAATGATGAGAACTCTGTTCGGGTGAATAACGTTTCAGAGGATACTCGAGAGCCTGATCTGTTGGAGCTCTTCCGCCCGTTTGGAAATGTGTCTCGTATGTGTTTATGTTGCTATGGATCAGAAGCCTGGAATGAGCCTAGGTTTTAGTTTTGTTAATTTCATGAGGGAAGAGGCGGAGAGAGCTATTGCTACACTCGATGGGTATTGTTATGATAACCTTATCTTAAGTGTTGAATGGGCTACCCCCAGAGCAAACTTGATTTTTACCTGCTGAAATATGCAATTTGGTGATTAGGCAACTACGTCACTCGCCAGCTAGACAATTTGTTGCCATGTGTGTATGGTTAATTCATTAAAAAGTGCAACGTACAGTCACAAAATGTTCCATGTATACAAGCTACCCATTTTATGTTCTGGGTATGCAACAAACTGGAAGATTTTGTATCGATGTATGTAAAATGATGTTATTTCATCAAATCTATAAACACCCACTTCTACCTTCTTGTCTTTTTTCCCGACCAAGAATCATCGCCGGAGTGTGATTGGGTTTGCCGGAGTTTGCTTAGGTTCACCGGAGGTGAAGTTGGTGTGGGAAGAAATTAGCAGGACGGTGGGGATGATAACAACGAAATAAAACGACGGATCTCGACGATATTTGTGTTCAATAACATCACCGCCGGTCTACCTCCACCATTACCCGAAAAAACCTGCAATTTTTGACCGGAATTTGCTTGTGCTCGAAAATTCATTGTGGGTTTTTATAGTTTGAGTGATATATATTATGTATGAATTGATCAATTACCTTCACCCACAATCTCAATTCCGATCCGAAATAAATGATAAATGGTAAGGAGAGGAAGAAAAACATGAAAATCTTGTTATTAAAGGTTATTAAAAGTTATTAAAAGTATGTCAAGATCTAGAAATGGTTTCTTCCAGTTTGTTGCATACCTAGAACATAAAATGGGTAGCTTGTATATATGGAACATTTGGTGGCCGATACGTTGCACTTTTGATGAATTAACCCTTAAAGAAAAAGCCACATAATCAATGTTACCTGCTGTTCCGGTAACAGGTTACCATGTTACATATATCGATACAATATCTTCCGGTTTGTTGCATGCTTAGAACATAAAATAGGTAAATTGTATACATGGAACATTTGGTGGCAGTACGTTGCACTTTTGATGAATTAACCCTTTTATATACGATATATTTTTCTGTTCATCCTGCATATTTTCATTCTCCCTCATCTGTCTCTTAATTACTTCCTCAGTCTCCAGCTCAATATATATTTCATTGGGTCTGTGTAACATTAAATTCTTATGTTAATTTATTTCTCTCTTCTGATTTGGAAAAATCATTCTTGCCTCATCCCATCAAGTTTGTGGTTCTGTTCTGCAATTCAGTATGTGAAAGTTGACATCTTCAACACAAGCCCCGTTTTGCTGATAACATATAAGTGGTTATATAGTAATTAAAATAACTAATAACAAATATTATGATAATCATACTCTAAAGTTTTGACTAAAAATGACTAGTGTGTAATAACTTTTCTAATATTTTTAAATGGTTCTGTCTGCATCATGGATTATATCACGATCCATCTTGTTGGATGATGGAGTAGATCATGTCCATTCCGATGCAAATCCATTCATTGACAGGCCTACTATTAAATCAATAGGATCAAGCATGCGATCTTATAAGACTAATCCAACAATTTCATATACCTGCATAACGCTAAAATCTCTAGAATATAAACTCGAGAATGCTATGTGCAATGTGTCATGACGAATTTACCAAGGGATTGTATTAAGATGATATATCTCCTACTGCATATTCATCAACAGATCATTCATACAGGTCTCTAATTAAAATGTTAGTGTTTTCTAGCCATTGTTACATGTTCATTTTGAAGTAGATTGTTTTAACTTAAGTACCCATGCTCTTAGATGCGGGTATTATTGATCTTAATTATTAACTTTTTAATTGAAAGTCTCATCTTATTTGGGTTGATTTTCTATTTATTATTATTTAACAAGAAGGAATGAATGACCAATAAACCATTATAAAACCGTTGCAAACAGAAGAAAAAAAACAGTCGTTAAAATTTTGCGAAAGAATAGAACCTTGAATATCAGAATATTATTTATTTGTAAAACAATATTCTTATCTTAAATTTGTTTTCGATATAGGGGTCAAAGTTAATATATATGTCTCTCTCCCTGAATACGTACAGTTATCGTATACAGGACGGAATCCGTTGTTAGATATGTAACTCTCACTCGATCGATTCTTGGATTAATGGATGAGAAAAAACCGTAGATGATTGAGTCAAAATTGCATAAAAGTAGTCCCACTTCTAAAATGAAAGCATGAAACGAAATCATTCAGTGGGAACTGGATTCCTTTTTTAACGTTTCATACTAATTATTCAACAATATCATCTGATAGGATAAATGTGTTCTCTGTTTGATTAAAAATCAGATATATTAGTAGACATCTTTGTTGCTTATATTCAAACGGTCGCTTTTTTAATGGGCTTGACCTGTTATGTCCAGAAGAATAAAATTACACTTTCACTTTCTAAGTAGGTTAAAGGACCATATTTCGCTCCTCAAATGCAGTTGTTGCACTAACCTTATATGCAAAATTTATCCTTTGTTTATTGTTGGTGCAATGTTCTTAAAGCTCTTTTTTCTTACTTTTTTTCTTGTTAATAAATGGAAAATATGAGTCTAGGTTGACTAGTAGTGGGTATAATATGATCAGGAGATTTTATGTGTTTGATTATGATGCAACTAGTGTTAAATGAGAAAATTCATTTTTATGTGATCCTAGTGATGATAGTAACTATTCTTCTACATTTTTATGTGTTTGAATTATGAGTAAGTTTTTCTAAAAGAAAAATTTGTGAGCAAGTGATTATGATGCAATGGTAGATGTGATAACTCATTTTTATGTGATTCTAGCGATGATAGTGAGTATTCTTTCACATTTTTATGTGTTTGAATTATATGTAAGATTTTCTAAAAGAAAAATTTGTGAGTAAGTGATTATGATAAAATATTAAATGTGACAACTCATTTTATGCTCCACATACATACAAATTGTCCATTTGGTATGAAGTTAAATGAAGAAATCAATTTGAACTAAAAATGTTTTAGTGATCTCGGGGGATCTCCGGGTCGGCCGACAAAAGTATTTCTTTAATTCTCCAAATTGTTTCTCCTATTAAATATTACTCCTTATTGTTTTAGGCATTAAACCACAAATTTAACACATTTATGTATAATTTGGTCATTGATTAAAAGCGAATCGTGTAGATCGAATATAATCACTTTAATCGTGATGTTTCTTTGTTCACATAATCTTGTTTCTAGTTTGAAGTTTTATACACGGAGGCATAAGTAAAGATAAAGATTATTTTGATTATTTTACATAATTTACTAGATAAAAGTAACCAAAGTAAGTGAAAGGGATAAATTTTGTAAAAGTCAAAACTACAAGGATAAAAATTGCAAATAAATTTTAAAAAGGACAAAATAGGTATATCACAAACATCACAAAAACAAAAATCGCAAATTTCTCTTTAGACCACTTTGCAATGGTGATGGTTAGTCGTGGCTAGTCATGGGTGTCATGTTTGCATAACTAAATGTCATCCCATGACTAGCTGCAATGTGGTTTTCACGAATACTCACGACTAAAGGTTGCAACCACTTTTTATTCAATTTTCATTTTTTTAAAAGAACAACTATGTTTCATTAAATTTGAATAAACTAATAACACAATAATTAAAAATAACATTTCATTTGAAAAAATAACGTTACAATTAAAAGAAAACAAACTTTACAATAAAAAAACGTTACAATTACAATAAATAATAAAAAAGACATTCAATAACTAAAAGTCGAGCTATAATTGGGCAATTACATCGTATTATGGGCGGAAAATTCTCAATCCCAGATGACTAAGATCTTAGGCGAATGAGGTTACTGGCTCACCGATGATCTTGTAGTCATTTGGTCCATAGGTGCTGTCGTAGGCGCCATCACCAACTGAAGTTGCCCACCCTGCTCCTGATCCAGGAGAAAACCCACAAGCTTTTATCCACACCCTGAAAAATGTGTTCGGTGAGATCACTTCGTAGTCTGTCGCGCACCGCTTTATAGGTATTTCTTTTACTCTTGCATCACCCGTCGCGACTCTTTCCCTAAATTCACCTCGGAACAATTTAGTCGGATCGGCGAGAAACTCTTTCTCAAGCGAACTAATGGCGAATCCATTATCTTCTTGAATCATGTTGTGCAATATCACACAAGTGTACATTGTTCTTTGAATCTTGCCGACGCTCATTGCTTTGGCATGACACTTTATTATTTCCCACCTACCTTGAAGCACACCGAACGTCCGCTCCATATCCTTTCGTGCACTTTGTCGAAATTTTTGAACTTGTGTCATTTCTCGTTTATAGGATACGAATATGCCTTCATGAGCGTAACTCAATCTGGATAAATACCTTATGTGAGATAATACCCTTTTGTATAATGATTTACATTCACATCAAACGATGCATGTTGACAACTGTCATTTTTGATGTTATCGAATGACGGAGAATTGTTTAAAACATTGATGTCGTTATTCGATCTTGCTCCACCAAAATATGCATGTCAGATCCACATATCACATGAAGCCACTGTTTCAAGCATAATTGTCGGGTGTCTGTGATCACTTCTTTTGTACTACCCCTTCCATGCATTTCGGAAGGTCTTCCATGACCAATGCATACAGTCAATGTTGTCGACCATTCCAATGAAGCCATGTTTCTCTTCATGTGCTTTGTATGGCCGAGCAATATCATTAACAGTCGGCTTTCTCAAATACTCCTCCTACTGCAGATCGAATATACACTCACAAAAGTTGTTAAGACAATTGGTTGACGTTTTTTCAGCCATTTGTAAGTATTCATCGAACATCCCATACACCAATTGTCGTATGACGGACGTGCACTTTTGTAACAGAGCAAATCCTAGGCGCCCAAGTGCATCTGGACGTTGTTTAAAATACGAAAAATGGTCGGGGTTAGGTTCACGACCGGAATCTAAAATATATAAAAGGGCCCGGTTAACTTATAACTAACCGGGCTATACAAAGGAGTACAGTAATCGTAAACGACCGGACTCTAAAATATAGAAAAGGGTCTGGTTAACTTGTAAATAACCGAGCTATACAAAAGAGTCCATTTATTGTGTAAGGCACGGACTCTAAAATATAGAAAAGGATCCAATAAAGTGATACGCAACCGAACTTATAAAAAGAGACCACTATATTTTTTAATTAACCGGACTCTATTCATTTTAGAGTCTGTTTGTTTTCAACGCATTTAAAATCGGTCTCTATCACGGGTCCCTATTCGTATTTGTGTAGCAGTGTCAATAGAGTAACGTATAATCCCGTGTACTATTCAGATAAACAACTCTCGATGCATTCGAGAACGTCTTTACAACATGTTAGGTGGATACTTCGGATTATCAGAAAAGTAGTCATCCACCAAATGTTGCAGGCACCTTCATGATCTCTTCGTATATAGTCACGAAGTCGTTTTTCTTGCGAGCATGAACTTCCGGCTAAATTATGTTCTTTTTCTTCTTTGACCCATTGTTGTAAACTTGCTTAAGTTCGTCATATTATGAAAAATTATCAAAAATATGATTAATACAATTTATTACATCAATTTGAGTAATAGTATTTATAATTGCATATGTATAAATTATATGAATTATTGTTGCATATTTATAGGTATAAAATAAGTTAAAAAAAATAGCGTTCCCATGACTGTTAACCTTTTTTCATAAAAAAGGAAAACTTTTTATTTTATTTGGAGCAAGAAAAAGATAAGAAATTTAAAAACAGCATTAGGCTCACTCGTTCTTCGTACTCGCTTCGTAGTTACAGTGATGACAAACCTCGAGCAGAAGGTATACTCCGCCCATGCTCCACCACTAATCCCACCGCAACCGATCTTATATAAAGTGGATGTGAAAATCAAACAAACGTACGTATATATTTTATTTGTTTACTAACGAGGTGCTTCAAACTACATTCCACCGATGATAACTAATGGTGCAACTTCTTGGAAATCCTACCTATGCAAGATCGTGAAGCAACCAAAACTTCATGCATGTGTAACAATAATGTCGATATTTCACGTACGGATTAAAGAAGGGCAGGTGTCAAATTGTAAATCAAAGGCTTAATTGCATATATTATTCTCCAATTTCCTAGGTGGGCCAAACATCACCATCAGACCCAAACAGGCCACCTGTCAAATTTAGTCGAGATACGTATATCTTTTCTATTGGACCCATTTTATATTATAGGTGTCACTCTAAAGACTAATCAACCTTTGGGGCGTCAGAGGTCACATTCCCATTATTTTATTAACATTTGTTTCTTCTTTAAAATGTAAACTTTTTAGTACAACATTTACTTCGTTACATATGTCTTGGATTATTTTTCTGTAATCAGTTGAGTGAAACAAAAATGAAAAAAAAAATATAATTGAAGTTGTAGTTGTAGTACTACTTTTTAGTTCTAGCAAGACATATAACTTTGTTTTGGTTATTGTTTATAGATTTTAAAAAATATATTATTGATTAAAAGCTAAAGGGCAGTGGTGACCGCACAAAGGATTTGATGCCCCATTGAGACGACTTTTATAATAGAAGCATTTTATTATTTGTGGTAAAGTTAGACAACGTTTAAGGACATTTGGTTTTTAATATGTAATATATTATATATTAAATTATTTAAATACATTGGTTTTTTTATAAGTAATATATTAAATAAATACATTGCATGTAGTCAAAAATGAATTCAACAAGGGAATTTGAGTACATTTTTCCAAATCATTAAAAACTAAAAACATATAAAAAGAAGTCGAAAACAAAATCATTGACGGATGCAATAGGCTATGCTAGCTTTTTGAAAAGATAACAAAAATAGAATAAAAAATAAAAAATTCCGAAAATCATGGTACAATCTAATGATTTTTGTATTTGTTTTCTTTTCGGTTAAAATATTTGAATGACAAAGAGGTAGGGTTGGCAAAGCGCCAGATTAGAGATGGATTTTGGTAATCACATACGTGTTTTATATCTCAAAACAAATCCGTCTGGTTTTCGTTTACCAAACATCTGATTTTTGGGTTTATTTATCGAGGTTCGAGTATCCCATTTTACAAATGATTCAAATAGTTTCTACTCCAATAATTTAAAGTCATAACAAAATAAATTACAATATGGCATGAAAATTCTAAACTATTCGAATCACAACAATTTCAAAATATTACATATAAAATCTGAAATATTAGTTTTAAATAAAAAAACATCTCATACAAATCATAATTCAATATAGAGACTATATTTCTATTACATTAAAACTTATGCTTTCAATGCAGGTGCAAAAAGACCTTCCCACCCCTAAAATTCATTTTATCAATTAATAAAACTATTCAATTAATAATATATTAATTATTAAATTCAACATCTACGTTTATGTCTTATTTGTTTTATGTTTTATAATAATTAGTTATATATTATATATTATATATATATATATAGATATTTGGATAGTAGTCACACTTTCAATACCGAATAATGGTTTAGGATTTGAGACGGTATCGCTTGATTGCATCACCGTCCCAAACCCATAAAGAAAATTTCGAGTTTATTTCAAAGACCTCGAATTACCCGTCTCGTTTAAAATTCATATGTAATTCAAGATTTGAATTTCTTTTATTATATTTTTTTGCCATCCCTACAAAAAGGAGTTTTATCTGGAAATGAGTGTCTCGTTTTCATGTAAATCATTTATTTTATTCGGGTGCGAACACAATCTCGTACTTGAAAACCTTTGCCACGTATACCCCTTCTCCAATCTCACTTTAGTACTACATGCGTGTCAGACTATTAATTGACCCTTGTATCACTATCGTGTTATTTTCCGATTCGTCCACGTTTTCCCCGCCTAAAACATTCTTTACCCGCTTTTCTACTTCAACGGCTCAGATCACCCCATCTCTGGCCCACCTTGCCCGAAATCTTACGGGTAGACCCCTTACGTGGCTCAAATCTAAAGCTTCCGTTAAAGTCCCTCTCGTTTCAATTGCGTCCCTTTTTAACAGCTCTCTTACCGAACCGCCTTCATTTTCATTTCAATATTCATATTTGTTTTCTCAACATTTTCTCTTCAAAGCTTCAAGTTACTTGATCAAACAACCAGACATCAGTGAGAAAAGTTGTAGGTTCGTCGTTCTAAAAAAATCAAAAGATTCAAACTAGTATTTGTAGTCGAATGTTGCGGGGTTGTTCCGAAATGGCAGAAATATGTTTGAGAGAGAAGGAAACGTCGACTTCTACGGATTCGAATACGCGAGCGGCTCGGCGAAAGCGGATGGAAATTCGAAGAGTTAAGTTCGTAGCGGGAGTTCCCGCAACGGTTGTTAACGATAATAATGGAATGAAAAAACCGAAACTCTCAATTTCGCCGGCGTTGTTCTCTCGTGGATCAAACGACGCGGTTGACAATTCTAGTTATTCTGAACTAAGAACGAAAAATGATGATAAATTGGATTTTTTAAGCGAGTCTATTCCCAAATTCGGAGTTGCGTCCGTTTGTGGAAGAAGGAGAGAAATGGAAGATTCTGTTGCTATTCATCCTTGGTTTTTAGATGAGGATACTCAAACATCGGATATGCACTACTTTGGCGTTTACGATGGCCACGGTTGTTCTCACGTATGTTACATTTATATTATCTTCGCGCAGTGTGTATATCATAGTTTAGTCGAGTTTAGCCTAACTCAACTCAGGCTGAATACGCTAGACCTTAATATATACGGTGCATGCAATATATTTGAGGTCATACATAATTTTGTTTCATGAGTTTTAGTAACTAAGATCGGTGTTTTGAATTTATTGTAGGTGGCGAGGAGGTGTAAAGATCGGTTACATTTGTTGGTGAAAGAAGAATTGAATAAAAACATTGACGATTCAATGGAATGGAAAAACGCGATGGAACGAAGTTTCATTAAAATGGACGAGGAGGTTGTAGTATGGAACCAACAAGCTACCGGTAATGACTGCAAGTGCGAGCTTCACGCGCCTGAGTCGTATGGTGTCGGGTCTACGGCTGTGGTCGCGGTCGTGACTCCTAATAAAATTGTGGTTGCAAATTGCGGTGACTCGCGTGCCGTACTTTGTCGAAATGGAAAAGCAGTTCCTCTATCAATTGATCACAAGGTTAGTGTTACAGAATTTGTCTATGTAATGCAATATATGTCGTTGTAAACCTATAAGTGTAATAGTAGATCTAAAGATTTTATTGGTTGACGTGATAGAATAAATGGTAAAAATTAAGAAAGATAAAATATATTAGATATGTAAAGGTGACTTCATTGAAGTATGGGTTTTTTTTGAAAAAATGAAAGTATCAACAGAATTGCATCATTTGACAAAAAATTTCAATTTTTTCTCTTTCTAAAAATTTAAATATCTCAAAAACAGTAAGTCAAAAAATAATAAAAATTACACCAAAAAAATCATCATTTTTTTTCTCTTTGATTAGATATCTCACAAAGTATACTTTTGACAAATTTTTTTCCATTTTTTGTGGATTAACGCATGTATTACGATTGACAAACAAAAGTGTTACCCGCGACTATCACATGTATTATCAAGAACTATCACATGTGTTACAAGCGATAGTCGGTACTAACACATGTGATAGTCGCCGGTAACAAATGTGCTATTTGTTTAGAACACATGTGTTACCAATTTTCAAAACCCACTAAAAATGGAAATAAAAATCGTCGAAAGTATTTCATGTGGGATCTCAAATCGAAGAGGAAAAAACGCTGATTTTTATGGTGCGATTTTTATAATTTTTTTACTAACGATTTTTTGAGATATTTAATTTTTAACAATGTAAGAGTTTTGTTATTTTGATCAAGATGGACGATTGAGATTTGTAATTTCATACTTTAATGAATTTTTATCTAGATATATAAAGGGAAATTTAAATAAGTTTTTATGTGAGAATGGAAAAATCAATAGGGGATGTCCATTTGGTAAAATCTCATTTTACCTCACTTTTTTAATTTTAGGTATTTAAGAAGCGGCCAGTTAAAAAATTATAAAAATTAACTTTTCATTCTCTTCGATTTGACATCTCACAAGAAATACTTTCCATTATTATTTTTTCATTTTTAGTAGGTTATGAAAACAACTATCACATGTTGAGCCAACTATAACCCGTCGTTTTCAGAACGCACCAGAAAATGAAAATAAAGTTTGTCGATAGTATATACTATATGAGAAATCTAAACAAAGTAAAAACGCTGATTTTTATAATGGAATTTTTTTTTTAACTAACTATTTTTTAGATATTCAATTTTAAGAAATGTGAAGTCTTTTTTATATTGATGAAAATAGATAGATGAGATTGATTCCATCATTCTCAGAAAAATTTTCATTTTCATATGAATTTTTTCAATCTATATAATGATAAATGAATTAAATTTAGTTTAAATCTACATCTTTCGTATCACAATGAGTGTACCATCTAGTGGTATACAATTTTAGTTAGGTAAAGTACAAATATTTCACTTTTAAAAATCACATATTTAATTGATGGCGAAATTCTGAACATACATAATGCTACTAGTGTACGCGTGACTGTATTAAATTCTCTAAACGAATGTTTGAAATTATATGTAGCCTGATCGACCAGATGAACTCAATCGTATACAAGCAGCGGGTGGAAGAGTGCTATATTGGGAAGGTGCTAGAGTTTGTGGAGTTTTAGCCATGTCTAGAGCTATTGGTAAGTAAGCACACAAATTATCAAAATGTTATGCAGGGTTACATTTATATACTTTGTGAATCAAGTGCTAACAATTGATTTATTCATCGATTTTTCAGGCGACAATTATTTGAAACCTTATGTGACCTCTGAGCCGGAAGTAACGATCACGGATCGGACACAGGATGATGAGTTTATGATACTTGCAAGCGATGGATTATGGGACGTGGTGTCGAACGAGACAGCATGTGGATTGGCGAGCATGTGTCTAAAAGGAAACGGGCCGTCAGCGAAAATGAAGAGTCCACCAGTAAATGATGTGTCCGAGTACGAGAATAGTGACCGTGCGTGTTCTGATGCATCTTTGCTATTGACAAAGTTGGCTTTGGCTCGACGGAGCGCGGACAATGTTAGCGTTATTGTTATAGATCTGAGAAAAGTTGGTTAGTTATGATAAAGACGATTTGGCACCACAATTTTGAAAAGCAAAATGGTGCATCTGTAACAGCCTTATTTTGGATTTATTGCTTCTAAGGATGGACGTAACTATAAATGTAAATATTTACACATTGGTGATATAACTTGAGTACAGATAATGCGTACGGATATAAGGATATGTAATTTCAGCTCTGAAATAGTAGTGTTAACAAAAAGTTATTTGAAAGTTCAAATTAAAATATATGAGAGAGTTCAAACAAAGCTAACCAGATCTACTAGATTTTAGTTTCACGGTTTTTGGCCGTATTTAAGCGGCAATATAACCTTTTTTTGTTCTTTTCTATTATTTTCATCATTATATAAATAATTTTTTTTCAACTAATTCATTATGACTATGAAATATTTTATATATTCAACTTAGGTTAGATAATTAACTTAGGTCAGATTACAGACCTATTATGTTAACTCTATCTAATGATGACTATGGTCGAACCCCCTTTAAACTCTATAACTCATGGTTATCACAACTGGGATTCGATTCAATGATACACTCGGCTTGGGCCAATACAACAAACAGTCATCATGCAAATGCTTTTATCCGGTTCAAAAGAAAACTCCCGTCCCTGAAAAACTCTATTAAGTAATGGGTTTCTAACTTCAAAGCATCTCAGAACCATGATCTCCAGAAATGTGAATCAGATATTGCAAAAATAGATAAGGATGTGGAAAATGGTATCTCTTCTGACCAAACATCCCAACAGAGGTTAGAGCTTGTCAATAAACTTTGCCTTATCCAGCAATAACAAGATTCAGAGGCCTCACAGAAATCTAAAATTAAATGGGGAATTGAAGGCCACGAGAACTCTAAATATTTTCATGCCATTATAAACCAGAAACGAAGACATATGGCTATTAATGGTATTATGAAAGATGGTGATTGGATCACTTAACCGGATCAAATCAGGCATGCTTTTAAAGAGTTCTATGAAACCAAATTCGAACACTTTCAAGGCAGACAGATATCTTCGCGCATCAGACATTACAATACCATTACAGCAGGTCAATCCTCTTCCCTTGAGGCAGCTTTCACGGAGCAAGAAATATATAATGCTATTATAGATTGTGGCTCGGATAAATCCCCAGGTCCCGATGGCTTCACTTTTGCCTTCTATAAAAAGTATTGGTCCATTCTTAAGGAAGACATCATAGCTTTCATGAATTCTTTTCACGATGATGGTCAGATTCCCAATGGGTGCAATGCCTCTTTTATTACGCTCATTCCAAAAATCTCGAATCCTACGCTTATAAACAACTTCCGGCTCATTAGCTTAATTGGCAGTCAATTCAAGATCGTTGCTAAGGTCCTAGCAAATCGTCTTGCTCAAGTAATTGAGCATATTATAGGCCCGGAGCAGTCCGCTTTTATTAAAGGCCGCCAAATCCTTGACGGACCTTTAATAGTGAATCAGATTATCGATTGGTATAAAAAAAGAAAAAGACTCTTATGCTTTTTGAAATCGATCTTGCTAAAGCTTTTGATACGGTGTCTTGGGATTTCTTGGATAAAATTATGAGCTTTATGAATTTTGGTCATCTTTGGTATAAATGGATCTGAGGCATTTTAACTTCAAGCTCGACTTCTATTTTGATAAATGGGAGCACTACTTCTGAGTTTAAAATTCGAAGAGGTTTACGTCAAAGCGACCCTTTATCACCTTTTCTTTTCATTATGGTTATGGAGGGATTAAACGCTGCTCTAAAAGACGCTATCAACGCTGGGTTTATTCAAGGAGTTAATATTAGAGACTTACTCGTTTCTCACTTATTCTTCGCGGACGACGTCCTTCTCATAGGTGAATGGTCACGGGTGAATGTTTATCATTTAGTGCAGCTCCTAGAATGCTTTCGTCAAGTATCAGGTTTATCTATAAACCTCCAAAAATCTAATCTTTTCGGCATAGGAATAAACGAGACAGAAATTCAGTTGATAGCTTCGTTAACAGGCTGTCAAGCTAGAAACCTCCCAATCACTTACCTTGGTATTCCAATTCATGCAAACATGTCTAAATGTAAAGGTTGGGATCCAATTATATACAAGTTCAAAAGTCGTCTCTCACGATGGAAAAGAAAATCTGCTTTCAATAGGTGGTAGATCAACGTTTGTCACATCGGTGCTAGGTTCTCTCGACACTTATTACTTCTTCCTGTTTCAAATGCCCATGAGTATAAACAACCAGCTCCGAATCTATACGGTCCAAATTTTTCTGGGGCAAATCAACTTCAAAATCGTTTCGCCCTTGGATTTCATGGAAATCTGTCATTTATTCGAAGCTAAAAGGAGGCCTTGGTCTTGGTAGCTTATATGCTCTAAACCTTTCTCTCCTTAAAAAATGGAGATGGAGATATGTATCCAATCCGAATTCGTTTTAGGTGCAAGTAATCAACCGAATTCATGGATCTTATACCGGTGGTAATGGCTTTTTTCCACATGCTCAACTAAAGGGATTTGGTCTAGAATTGTTAGCTCAATCAATCTTCTTCATGCGAAACAAATTATTCCTCTTTCGTCCCTAAAGAGAAAAGTTCATGATGGCAACTCAACTCGCTTTTGGCTTGATGCTTGGCTTTATGATGTCCCAATCAAAGCTATTTTTCCAAGTCTTTTTCATCTTGATCCCAACCCAAACTTTCTTGTTGGGGACAAATGGAATGGGAATTGGTTATGGACTTGGAATCGCAGTATCTGTAACATCCTCTCTTGCGGTCTGGTAATTTCTATTATTTTAATCGATTATCTAAATGTTTTAGAAATTATTTAATATTATGTGTTTCATTGTGAAACGTAGATAAATAAGTCCTTTGACTTATTGTGACTAGTGAAATATTAATCGTTTTAAATTATTATAGATGACGGTAAAATAAAATAATATTTCTCGCAAACGGTTTTCAGGTTCCAGACAAAAGATTTAGGACAGGTATAAAATTATACCACTTTTTCACAAGCCGACTTTGCAAGCCGACTTTGAATTCATATATATCTTATTTCTTCTTCTTACTTCCTTTTATTTGAAAACTTGCAAATCAAATTCAAGAAACCCAAAACCAAAATTGAATTCATACCTGTGTTCCTGTGATTCCGAATTCATAACATCAGATTCATCATCATCTATATCTTAATTGTATCAGATTATCCATCCTTTAGTTTTCAAAAAAGAAGAGAAAAGATGTAAGTTTGAATTGGAGTGTGTAAATCGAATTGAAGCTTGATATGTTATCATTAGGTGTTGTTTGATGCTACTTGAAGTATTAGAAACCTTAGAATTGAGTTTTATGAAGTAAATCAGAATCAACTCGGATTTAATTGAAATTCGCATGGTCACTCGGAAACGACCTAGTAATCAAGGCTATATTCTAATAGCCTAGGCAGTTTTTGACCATCCGGGGTCATCTAGGACCCGAAAATGGCATTTTTCAGTTTTAAGCGGCATTGCGGACTTTTTCTGAATTTATTTCTGATTGAACTTTTGTTTGCCTAGACTTCAGGGATTACCTGATTTGATAAATGGACTATAATGATAATTTTGGAACGAACTTCTGACTTGTTTACGATTTTCTGTTTCAGATCAGCGTAAGACTCAGTGATATAAGAATCCTGAGTGTGGAGACGTCAGAGGTATCGGTGAGTGGATTCAGAACTCATCATTTGATTTAGTTGTAACTATTTGGTTACAACGAGTAAACGTAGATGTGTATTAGACTGTTAGTCTTGATTATTGATTATTGATCTACGTGATATGTGAACCAATGTGTACTATGTTATTGAGGTCAACGTGTAGTTGGACTTCTGGTTATTATGTGTTTTACACAGGTTTTGATTCATTTGTTGTGTTTGAGACCTGTGTATGTGTTTAATAACCAGTAGTTATCGGTCTATTCTGTATTGGCCATACGGATTGACGGTAAGTGTTCTTGGGGGAATCCCCGGGTATTATGATATCCCCAGAGCCACCGATCCTCATTGAATTATGTGTGTTTACGTTTTATTGGTGTAATTAGCTAGTTATGCTAAGTTGAATGGAGTGTGATGAATCTATTCACTTAGCTTCGTGCTAACCCCTCATTTTACTTCCTGCAGGATATGTTTTGTTTAATTGTGGGTGCAGGAGATGATTGGTTGATCAAGGAATGTTTGACTGCGCTCTTGAACTCTGATATGGTTTTGTAATAAACCTTGTTTTGTGAATTTTTATAATACCCCGCCTTTTGTAGTTTTTAAACAGTTTGAATGTAATGTAAATATTGAAAATGTAAACGGTTTATGTACAATGTTTGATATATATTTTAATGTAATGTATTTTAAATTCATGCTTCCGAGTTTATTAATATAATATTCTTATATTTAAAGAGGGGTGTTATAGTATCACTCGAGGAAGAATTAAAGCTCAGTTAGATGACCTTCAAGCCCGTATCATGCCTATTTCGCTTACTTCCAACCCTGATCAGTAGATGGTCTATAGGTAATTCTTCTTTCTTCATTGTCAAAGAAGTCAGAGAACATATAGACTCAATGTTGCTTCCGAATGCTGCTCCTAGTTCCCGTTGGTGTCGATTCTTACCCAAAAAAGTGAACATTCTCATTTGGAGAATTCTTCGAAACAGGATACCAACTCGATGGAATCTAACTAATAAAGGATTGGAGATCAGTTCGATCCTCTGCCCATTATGTAATCATCGCCCGGAATCCACTTTTCATCTTTTTTGCTCTTGTACGAAATCAAGCTCTCTGTAGTCTCGAATTTTTGTTTGGCTTGATATTCAGGACTACCCAAATCCCTCTTCCATTCTAGGCTTATATGACTGGCTTGATCATTCACATGTAAGCAAATCTCAAAAGGCGGCCATAGAAGCTATTTTTGGTGTTACTTTATGGATCATTTGGACGTTTAGAAACGAATGCATCTTCGGGACAAAGAACTCGCATTCTATTATGTTGTTTGATCAAATTGTTTCATGCTCCTTTTATATGGTTCAACAATAGAAATAGGAAATCTTTTATTTATTGGAACAATTGGATGTTTAATCCATTGTTGCCTACAATTTTGTAATTCTTTCTAGCCCCTGGCTAGTTTTTATATATTTCAGCCGTTCAAAAAAAAAAAAAAAAAGAATTGGTTATTCCATACTAATGGAAAAAATCGATTTAATAGAGAGAACAGAAAAAATATTAAAATATGAACCGTTACACAACTAGAAAAGTATAAATAATCAAATAGTACTATAATAATAAAATTTTAAATTATTGTATCGCAAAAAACAAATAATATATTTTGAATATTGTTTATATAGTTTATGATTTTGGAGGGTTTTGCCTTTTAATGGCAAATGGTCAAAACAACTAAAGTAAATTAAAGAAAATTAAAAATAGTTTAATCTCATATTAGATAAGTAAATTCAGTTAAACTATTTTTTCTAGTGTTGGATGTTTTGATTAGGAAGTATATTGATAACTAACGTGTGAGAATTATTAGCTGAACTACTTGTTTTCACAATGCATTCACTTAATCAAGATTACAAAATGCAAGTTTTCTTAACACCTTAGGCCTCTTAATTATAACTAGCTAATTCAATTAATATGATGACTTAATTGTGTGATCTTATTTTCATAAACATTAACAATCTCACAAGACTTCTCTTAGTATGATCCACCAATATTACAATTACTTTAATTCAAATCAATTCTTTTTTCGTCTCGAATCAAAAGCACAAGATTAAAGTGAATCAATCATTGTAAAAGAAATATTAAATACTAGAGTTTCACTCATTGGAACAAATGCAACATCAACTGAATGAATTAATTAAACCGTAATACGCATCGTTTTTTGATCCAACATCAAATCGACATACGAACAATAACCAATCAACAAATTTTATCCAACATCTAGAGTTATTAGTTTAAATGAATATAAAGAACTTAGCCCATAATTATGACTTAAACAAACTAAGAACAATAATGAATGGATAATTTATAGTTGATTAAAAGCGAGTATTAACCGAAGAAGATAATGTTGTTGATGTTTGATGATCAATTATAGCTTCCATAATTATGAAGATGGTTTTTTGTTGCCTAAGATCTCTCCGAAAGTTGTCCAAAATCGTCCAAAGTCGTCTAAGAATAAAGCATGAGTTGTTTAGGGTTTAATTTGGTGTTTATGTATGACTTTCCCGTATCTGACACAATCTCGACACCTCGGCAGGATCACACGTCAATTTTAGATGTGTTGTAGGTCTGTGTCTAGTAAATTTGGGTTTTTTAATCAACTTAATTGGAGTTCGTATGAGGAAGTTATAGGAAAAACGGTGAAGGTTTGCCAAAATCTGCATCATTATTCGTATCTTTTATTCATCAATCTTTGAGATTTACACTTCAAAATCAATTTCAAACTAGTAAGTGTCTTAGATTAATGAAATTAACTTAGATGAGATGCAATTATGCTACTAAAACTATGTATAAAATAAACAATATCAAATACTATGAAATCATACTTAATGAGTATTGCATTGCAAAAAATAAAAATAAGAAAGCAAGAATAATAAAAGATAATTATAAAAATATAATAATAATAAACTAGATTGAATCAAAATCAGATACGTAAGTTGGATTTCACCTTTAATTCCAAGCAATAAAGTTGGTTTTTGTTGGTACGATCTATAACAATCATAACCATCTCTTACTTTATGTGTCCCAAAATATTTTCATAAAAAAAATTCACAAAGTTAGTAAAAGATATCCACTAATTAACTGTAGTTTTGTATATTTCTTCTTCTTATAACAACATGACACTTGAAAGGTTTTCAGAAGTTCAACAGATACGAAGTTTACCTGGAATTTGAAAGCTTCTTTTTTAAATTGGGCTGCATAAAGGCCAGTAAGGACAGCCCACTTAGCTATTTGATGAATTCAAAATTCAGTATCATACATAATTACATTTTATTTTGTACTTTTCAGATTTAGAAAATTAGTTTGAGATAAAAAGAATAGATTTTTATCCTCTTCGTTTAATACTAGCATAGTATCTGCCGCTATGCATCGGAATATAGTTTTTTATTGTAAACAGTGACTCAATGATAGTCGTATGATTACCGTAATAATGAGTTAGTAGTGGTAATTTGCTTGTAGGTAGAGTTCAAGATTCGAATGACAATTGATAAAAAGTGAGAAAATATTAAACTGATAAAGTTATATTGTAAAATGAAAATTAAAAAAATTAAATAAAGAATGTTGAGTTTAATTATAGAACCTTTTTATTATAAAATGATAATATACATTATAGATAGTATTTACATATATAGGTATAGATAGTGTATGGTAATTATAAGTAGTATTATATAGAAATGATTTGGTCTAGATAAATGTATTCAGATGCTTACATTCAATAGCATTGTATATCTATCTAATATTATTAATATCTATAATCTATATCTATAATCTATAACTATCTATAATACATACTAACATTGTTGAATCTTAATACTTAAAAAATAATTAAAATTACATTTATACCCCTCTTTAATAACTATCTTTCTAAGATTAAATCTTCACTAAACTATTGCAAGTCAACTTATATTTAAACTTCCATCATTTACAATATTAAAGATGTATACAATCAATTAAACTATAATTTAAAAAAAGTATATTAAATCATATTCATCTCTAAATTTTAGATAATAAGAATTCATATATAATTAAATAGTTATAACTTTAAGCAATAGACATTTACATATTTCATTTAAATAAACATTTTATATTTTGAAAACGAAACAATATATCTACCCGCTGTAATGTGCGGGCACTATGCTAGTTATTAATAAAATATGTTGAGATGTTGAATTTTAATTCTTAAAAAGAAATTAAAATTACATAATTACCCCTTTTATCTAAAAGAAACTAATATTTTACATTTATTTCATCATTATTTACTGTATAGATATTTCAAATGGTTAATACTTAATAAGTGTATTTTTCTATAAAAAGAAGAATAAAAAAGCTTAACAATTATATTATAATTACAAGTTTTTGATGAAGTATCTATTTACTTTGAGTTGATAATAGTTTTAATAAAAATTTATTGAATTGTATTACTTTGTTTTACTAAAATCTTCTTCTTTCTATAATAAATTCAATCAACTTGGAATTTTATTAAATAATATTTATAGATGTATGCATAGAATAATTATTGGTAAGACTTTTGGCGATTTCAATTTTTAACTGATTGAAATACGAAATATGAAATATTTAAGGATGATATTCTATTAATAACATATTATTGTACGTAATCAAAGTAAATGAATAATTTATCTCTGTCACATTGTGTGAACGATATGCTAGTATAGAAATAAGTAGGTGCAAATGAATTATTTTAGAAATGATTGTTACCGGCCAAAAATAGAAGTAAAATATGGTCCAATTTGGTATACTTAGAGATGTACAATAATAAAGGACGATGATTTTTTGTGAATAGTTTTGTAAATGAGATAAAGATAGAGATTTTTTGGTATACTTGTGAACAATTATGATTTGGTTTTCCTTTTAACAAATCAATGAACTAGTAGTAGAAGTAATAGATAATACGATGTGTCATGTTATGCATTTTAGAAGGAAAACGAAAATGAAATAAAAAGAGCCTCCAATATTAAAGTATTTACTTATTTTATTCACTTGCAACACTAATATCTCAATTCATAAATAACTAACAATTATCTATTTTAGTAAAATTTTATGACTTAAATATACGATAGGCATGCATGTATGTACATATGTATATTCATACGTGTATGATGATATCAACACTAACAAAAAATAATTGAAATTATATGGTAGTTGATGATTAACAGTAAGGTATATATTGATAAAAAAGTAATAACACCAACTCCTTCCCAATTTTATGTTTACGTTTTCTTGGATGTTTCAAATAATTATTCATTTTCATTTTGAATCAATTAAAAAGTATTTAATTGAAAACTACTGAAACCTTATTAATTAGTAGTGTAATTATTTCTAAAGCCGTGTGTTAATTTGTAGTGAATTATTAATTTGGGATAGAGGGAGTAACAAACAAGGTAGATTGTCCAATATGAACAAAAGATGGAATAAATTCAAGAAAGAAAAGAACAAAACAGAAAAGAAACCCTAAACAATAACAATGGTTTCTTGTTTTTTGCGAAACAAATTGATCACAAAATGATTAGAAATTTAATTAACACCAAGTCAACATTAATAAACAAATAATACCAGTGTACGTGAAGATTAAATTGAATTAGTCAAAAGAATTTTCTTGTTGTTGTTGTAGTCTTGTTTTCCACCGAAGATTCAGGTTCGGGTTCAACATGTCCCAATCTTAGCTCGAGGTCTACTTCTCGATCCGGTAATGGTGGTTGATGAACATTTGTTGGAGCCCCAGTGTCGTGATGTCCCAAAAGTGGAATCAGTGGTACATTTTCACCTACTCCTTGTGTAGGGGTAGGGAGCCAGTTTCCTTGATTAGAGATCGAGAAAGAATTTGTGGCGATGGAACTAAGTAGTCGTGGACGAGTGTTAGAGGGTGATTCGATTGTAGTGCTTGAGGTGGTTGAGTGTTTGAACTTGGCTTTATCCTTACGATGAATGTTCATATGGCCTCCAAGTGCTTGTGCATTGGTGAAACCTCTTTTGCAAAAGTTGCACTCATAAGATCTTGGTGTAGGGTTTGTAACTATGGTCATTTGTGGTGGTTCTTCTGGTGGTTTTGGGTCGTCGGAGGTTTCTAAGGGCGGTTGCTCTTCGTGTTCCATTGAAATGGAGTTTAGGTGGTCAAATGGTGGATGAAAAAGGTGGTGGGTTTAAAATATAGTAAGATGTTTGGCCTGCAGATAGATTCCTGTTTTGGCCGCCGAGTTTTGAATACTATTTTATAAATTCTCTGTCGCTTTTCCATCCATCCGAAAACAAATGTTAGACTATATCGCTTTCTAAAAAGTATTCATTTTTATATGAATACAATGATATATTTATAGTTTGTTCCAAGTAAATGAAATCATTTTTGTTTGGGATATAAACTACTGGCTTGTAGTGAGAGAAATATGTAGAGTATCATATGATGGGTCAAAGATAGTACATCTATGTGATTAAGTTAATGCTTAGTAATTATTTTGTACCCTCGTAGTTACAATATGACTTCCCATAAACATTTGTATGCATGGTACATAAAAGTACTCCGTATGATAAAGAATGAATACCGTTAGCTGTTAAGACGGAAAAACTAATACAGTTATAAAATAAACCTGCCACGTGGAGAGCATGCAACATATATGGTAGACGACTTTTACTCAATGGGCTGGCCACAGCTAGCTTCAGCTCGATCATACAGTTAGCTAGCTAGTCGTTATACTTTCATCCTCTGGATCTGCCATGGCACAATTGATATCGCGTTTCTGGTTTTTACATCAAAGTAACCGATCAAACAACATTAATTTAGAATTATGTGATCTTAAAATTAATTCAGTTTATTAATTGGTCGTTTATACGTTAGCATATATTGTATCATGCTTCTGTTAACTAATTATATGTTGTTTAGTTGTGTTTCAGAAGAACAAAGTTCAGGTCGTTTGCTTACGCCGATGTAGATGGTGGGTAGGGGGCAGTTGCCACTTGCCACTTGCCCCATCAAGAAATTATAATTTATGTGAAAAGAATTTTTTTAAAGTATTAACGATTTTGCTTTAACTTCAAGCCCCTCGAAAATGAAAAGAGAACATATTTTATTTTCCCTTCGATGAATATATAATAGCTCTACCCTGATCGTTTGAGTAAAAGTTTTATTTATATATCTTTTGATTAGTTATTAATTTGCGGATAACTTTTCTGATTTTGTTTGAATAATTGCAGAAATGGAATAATATAACTAAATACTCACTTACTCAGAATGGGCAAGTGAATATGAATTGAATCAAAAGTAACTTCTTTAATATATGACAGAATATAAATTTTGATGGTAGTTTGTGTTAAAGACAAATGTTATATTTTTCTTTTCTTCAAACGAATTGAAAGAACATTATAGTATCTAGTTAAGGATCTAAAATGACTACATACTTTGTAAAATTGCCTGAAACCAGTCCCTACGCACCTTATTCAAATGGGCCACACTCAACTATTAAAAAATAGAAAATTAAGATTGTTACAATAGTCACTTCCTACATTTTGAATATCTACATTCTAAATGTTCATTCTTGTGTTAAAATCAACTAAATATATGTTAAAACATTGATTCATAAAACTATACCTTCAAAACAAGTTAAAATGTGCTTCAAATGATCAAGATTTTTGGTAAAAAGAATACCAACATGTATTATTTGGTGACATATACATTATGAGATGCTTTTGATGTGTTAAAATGGAATGATAATAAAAATGGTGAAAGATTTGGTTAAACTTATGATATTAATGATATATGTATTATGAGATGATTCAAAAGTGTTAAGACGAGATTATAGTTAAAATGGTGAAAGAATCATTAAACGAGCGAAGAACGAGTTTATAAACGAAAAGCAAAATAAGACTTTAAAACGAGTAACGAAACCCTCGAATATCTTATTTAACTAAGAACATGTTTCTAATCTTGGCAAAATAACTACAAGATATGTAAAGTTTGGGTTTAATTTTGGTAAAAAGGTCAAAAATCATCATCTGACAAGCTTCCCGGTGGGAGATTTGATTTTCCAGCGAAAAATATTCCTATGACAAGTTTTTGTGACAAATTTCCAGTTTGAGACACATTTTCCTGGTGGGAAAATGGGGTCTCGGCAGGAGATTGGATTTCCTGGCAGGAAATCTTGTTTTTCAGCAATAGACTTCTTTTTGAAAGTTGTAGCCCTCTGAGTTTCGAAAATTTGGCATTTGAATCACCTCAATCGGAGTTCGCATGAGAGAGTTATGGCCAAAAACGTGGAGCCTCGCCGAAACTACAATACTTATTCGTTTTTGATATTTCCTTCAACGTTTTCACTCGTTTTCTTCTCGCATCCGTTCCTAACGATAGTAAACACATTTAAAACATATTAACTACCAAAAGTTTATTTAACTAATGATAAATAGATAAAACGAGAGATATTATGAGGGATTAAACATGAAAATATTTGAGTAAGTTTTCTATTGTGACAACCCTCAAATTAGGGTAAATTTCGTACATTTTAATTACGTGCATTTAGGCTAATTCCCTACTTAATTAACGTGAATTCGTTTTCATCAAAATAAGTCTAGCACAAAGCCCACAGTTGCATATGAGATGCACACTATTTTAATGCGGGATGCATTCGTAATCATCGAGAATTACACAAACAATCGGTAGAGACCGACATTCACGAACGTTGGTGATCATTTTTCATAAATAACGTAAAACTATTTGATAATTAAATAGTAGTTATTTACTATTAATATGCCAAGTTATGGCATAACGTTTCAAATAATAGAATCAACGAATATACAAATTCAATTAATGCAAAAACGTAGAGATTTCGCGAATTGTAATAAACGAATTATCGAAAACATACGCATGATATCGAAAGGACTTATAATTAATTAAGTCGCTAGGAACTACTCTAACTAACCTTAATCTACCTTAATTACTCCTAATTAACTTTAATCGCGCAATTAAAACCTAACTAATCGAGATTAGCACCTAATGACTAAAATATCTAGACTTAATTTGATTTGGGAAATCACAAGTGGGTCCTCCCCTTGACCAAAAATCTGCCCAAGCACCCTCCCTAGGACCCCCCTCTTGGTCAACTTGAACCCATACTTGCACCCATACCTTGCCTCCCCTTACTCCCCATAACTTGGCCATTCTTGCATCACATTTCACACACACAAACATCTTTTCTCTCCCTCTAAATCTGCTGATTTCCAGCAGCCTCCCCTCTCTCTTTTGCTCTCAAACAACCACCACATTCCTCCTTGAACCACCATTGCACCTCCCTTGCACCACCATGAGCCACCACACTTAGATCATCATTTCTTCACTTTTAAACCATCAAAAACGTTCATAATCACATCCTTATACCATTTCCAAGTTAATCACATCATAAAACCAAGGATTGGAAACTAGGAGCTCTTGCAAAACCTCATCCACCTCCATTTCACTTCCCTTTGCTTCCTAGAGCATTGTAAGGACCATTTCTTCCATAATCTTGTAATATTTATGATAATATACTTATTTTATGGTTCTATTATGTTTAGATGTTCACTCTTGACAAGATCTAGCTTTAAAAATCGTTTTTACATGTTTGATAAGTGATTTATGCAAAAATGTACCAAAACAGTCCACTATTATGCATTTTGAAAAACGTTAGAAAATTTTTCTAACTTTGAAGCTTCATAACTTGGTCAAATCTTGATAAAATTACGTGTTTCTTAGTTCTAAAGTTAAGTTCAAGAAGTTAGCTATCAAACCCCACTGGATTCATAATTTTTAGATGAGTATTACTATTTTAAAATGAAATTCTAAGTTAAAGTATACGAGCTGTACTGTTGGGACAGAAAATAACCCAACTTTAAAATATCTTAACTTTCAAACCGTAGATCTAAACAAGTTGATTCTTTTTGCTGAAGGTCAAAAATTGTGTTAGCTTTGAAGTTTGTATGATCTCGTTTTGTGAAGTTAAGTAGAACTCAAGCTACATACGGATCTATGACTAACTGTCCTGAAAATGAACTGTTTGACCTTTGTGTGATGTAAAATATATTTGGACCCCTTAAACTCAACCAAAAATTACAAATCTTATGTTTCTGGAAAGCTAAGACATAGAGGAACTTATATAAAAATTTTCATAATTTTCTGAACATGTTTGACTAGTCAAAACCGTAGGCAAGGTTGACCTAAAAATGGGACAGAATCTTTAAAAATGAGTTAACTAAGTTGAAAAGGTTAAAAACGATTAAAACCATATATTAAGGACTTTTAATGTAAAGATTAGTGTATTTCATGTAATTTGGTGTAAAATAAGTACTAGAATAACTTAGGACAAAATGTAGGTTATTAAACTTTAAGTTATAAAAGTTAGGTTATAAATGGAATTTAAAAGGGATTAAATAATATCGTAAGGTAAAAGTATGAAAATAAATTATAAAGGCGTATAACTATATTAATATGTGTATAGGAATGTATGTATGAATAAATGTACATATTGTTGGTCAATATATCATAACGACAAGAAAAATGTGTAAATGATTTTGAGGATACATATATATATGCTAACGTTTAAAATATGGTAATTATAGTGAAAATGAATATATATATATATATATATAAATAGATGCTTACATGAGTATATTTATATATTTATATGTGTATATGGAAATAGATGACGTGATGATAATAATAATAACGAAAGACTACCAACGTTAATACATGTCATGAAACCCTAAATCAAACGTAATTGAGATACATAAATATATATATACCTATGTGAAAGTATATGTATTGAATAAATGAAAGTTACACATTAATAGTATAATACGTTTAATAAGGTATTTTTAATATGGACTTAGTTACGATTTAATGATTTTGAAAACAAAGTGGGATCACAACGTGTCGTTCTTTTAAATATAAGTTGGATGTTTTCGAAAGCCCGTTGATGGCAAATTTTACAAATCTTGTTGAGTGAACAACTGGCATAGACTGACCATTGTGTCGTCTGTCGATATTGATTTAAGCTCTTACGTTTAGGACGTTAAGAGACTTACGTGGGAATTATTATTAAACTGTTTTGCTAGCACGCTCGGACTCCAGGTGAGTTCACAGCCCCACTTTTACCGTTTTACTGCTTTCAAATTTGGGGTGAAAAACATATAACTGATTTATGCGATTATTAAAACCTGACAACGTATCTTTATGGGCGACTAAATTCTTCATGTTGTAGCATAGAAGTCCTCTTGCTGAAAATCACTATAACCATTAGTTAGATGACGCTAACCACTGAGTATACAGATAGTACTATCGGGGCTGACATCCCCATCCCACGTTTATTTTAGTTAGTCGCGCTAACTAGCGACGTTGTTTCGCACTTTGGGGACGAGTATACTTAACCGGTCCAAGGCAAACAAATTATATGTGAGTTGTGGTTTGGTTATAGGTTTAGTTTGACATATTAACTCGCAGGACCTAGCTAGTCTGCGGGGGATCACAGTCAGTGTTTGTTTTTATTGTTTTAAATTGAGAATAATCGCACAATAGGCCGTTGATGCCACTTTTGATCTATTGATGAAATGTTTATAAATAATGGTTTATGATAGAGTCATTAAACCTGTGAATTCACTCAACGATATGTTGACCTTTTATAAATATGTTTTTCAGGGGAATTAGCTATGCCGTAAGACACATGCATATTTGGGACCGTACCTGCCACGATGATTAGGATGCCATATTTAAACTAACGAGATTTATTTATAATATTGACTTGATGTATTTTTATTGAATCCCGGAACTTGCATTTTATTTAAAATGATGTATTTGATAACCTTGACATGTTGACGGCTCGATGAGCCGAAATGTTTGTAAAACTATTTTGGCATCCTAATAATATCGATGTTCTGCGATAATCATACGCTCGAGGTATTGTTATTTGATCCTCGTCACGCCCCAAAAGCTTCCGCATAATTATCATACTTGTTAAATTTGGGGGTGTGACATCTATCTTACACGAATGAAGGGACTTATTTAACGTCACATTTTAGACAAAATTTAACAAAAACTATTGAACGAATTGAAAGGCCCGTTTTCACGAACAATATACATTTTGAAAGTAAAAGTATACTTTTATAGCAAAGTAACTATGTTTTCGAGAGACATACAAGTATACATATTAAAACTATCGCCAACAAGTCGTACATACGTTCGAATGGCAAGTAATGAATCCTAATAGTTGCGTGAAGAACTAGCATAGACGGGCCGATAGAGCCGTCTACTAATATAACTGACCTCATGCGTATAAGGTGCTAGGAGGCTATTTTATGTTTAAGCAAACGATACTTTATAAAACACTAGCACTCTTACTCACCAGGTGAGTTCGCAACCCCTATTTTACTGTTTTCAATGTTTTATAAATTAGGGTGAAAAACATATGAGCTGTTTTGTAAACATGACAAACGAATCTTTGTATGATCCTAAGTTAACATGATGTAGTGCATTGAAGTCCTCTTGCTTGCACAATATAACCATTAGCTAGATGACGCTAGCCACGTGGATATACGAATAGTACTATCGGGGTGACTGCCCACCATAATTGTTATCGGTTAGTCGCGCTAACTATCGATGTTGTATCGAAATAAGAATCGTATATCTAGTTCGTCGAGAGGCACAAGCAAGTAATGTAAGTCGTGGATTGGTTATAGGCGTAAGGATCGATACTTTAACTCGTAGGACCTAGCTAGTCTGCGGTGGATCATCGTCATGAATGATTTGATTGATAATAAACTATTTAATTTATAATGAACTTATACACATTGGTTGTATACCATATTGCAAAGGTTTATGCTTGTAAGCGGTTGATTTATACAAGTAAATGTTTATTGATAGAGTCATAAACCTGTGAATTCACTCAACAATTTTGTTGACGATTTATAAATATGATTTTCAGAGAATTAGCCACGAAGTAAGAATCATGCATGCATATTAGGACACATGCTCATCACGAAGCACATGATGCTATTTCTTTTGAAATCATTGAACTTATTAAATATGACTATATGTTAGTTATATCGTTTTGTTAAACAATTATCGTTCTGGTGAACGCGAAAACCTTGTAACCGTTACTTTGACATTTTATGGCATCCTAAATACATATGTTTGCGCTAAACATACGCTCTTGAGAAATTAATGATTGATCGCGTCACGCCCCATGCTTCCGCATTACTTAAACATGACATGATTTTATTGGGGTGTGACACAAGTTTAAGTAAACTAACTTGTGACAAATTTGGCCTCAACAGATCATCAGCGAGTATCTCGCTGATGATTCTTAGTGATCAACACTTAACAGATAAGTGAGGGCATTTGGTTCGCTGGTATGCATGAACGTGCTAAAATCACTAGTTGATGGCGAATACAAAATTCTGGACATTTATTATGGTAGTTGAGTGTGGTATTTATAGTCTCATTGAGTGAGATATAAATCCTACACGTGTCAACACCATATTAGTTGGGTAGTAATACAACTTCCAAGGTTTTGGATGTGACATTACATTGTAGGAATAAAGTTTATATTTTAATTTATTCCTAGATTACAGAAAATGTACAAGGAATTAAATGCAATTGTACAATAACTGAACGTACATATCTTTGAGAAGATATGCACGCTTTCTTATGTATTGCATAAGTTGACCTTTAGTGGTACATTAGGTATTTGTCAGACTTAATGTACTTTCTTGGATAAAGGCTTGAACCGCTAGTTAATAGAGTTGATTTCCACATTAGTGAGCTGCTCTCTATCTCTGTCTTCAGTCTTCGACTTCAACATATGCTTCAAGTTCTTGACATTGTCTGACCAGTGTAACTTCTAGAGACTAAGTGTCCATCGGGTAATTGTAACATCCCAAAATATAAAAAAAAAAAAAAAAAAAAAAAAAAAAAAAAAAAAATAATAATAAAAAAAATAATTATTATAGTGTTTTTGCGACATAAGGGTAGTGTCGCAGGTATTGGTTGTGCGACACAAGGGTTGTGTCGCAGCTTGTGTCGCAGATCGTGCTGAAATGAAATTATTGAGGTGCTTAAGTGTAATTAGTGGGGTATATATATACATAATTATTTTCTAAACATTTCCAGATACCAAAAATCAAGTTTTAAGAGAGGTTTAGAGAGAGAAATAGGAGATTTAGAGAAAGAAAGTGAGAAGCAAGCTTTAATCCGAAATTAGAGTGTTTGAATCGTGAAATCAAGGTAAAACTCTTGTTATTTGATGCTATAATTGTTAATACTTGTTTTGAATACATTCATATGTGTTAATTTGTGTATTACATGTTGAAATTCGTGAATTTCGGACTTGGGGTCTGCTGTGTTCATCTTTGCGACACAAGGGTGTTCATCTTTGCGACACAGAGGTTATGTCGCAGGTTATGTCGCATTGTTATGCTGCGACACAAGTGGCTATGTCGCACATGCTTATGTTGCGACACAAGGTTTATGTCGCATATGTTTTAGTTGCGACACAATGTTAATGTCGCATACACTTGTTTAGCGACACAAGGTTTGTGTCGCAAGTTGTGTCGCCAGTTTATGTCGCAGGCTAATTTCATTTAGGTTTCGGGGCGCTGCCCCGAGCCCCGCAAGGGCGTTGCCCCTTGACCCCACCCGCTGACCTGCCAGCGGGACCGCAGCCAGGGGCCAGCTCCTTGGACCCCGTCAGTCGACCCCGAGTGGGTTATTGAGAATGATTTGTATGTGTGATTATTATATAAGTATTAATCACTGAATTATGTAACAGACTACTGACTTGTACTCTGTTTATTCTCAGAAACGCAGAAGACTCAGTGATATAAGATTACTGAGCTTGTAAGCTGGTATCCTCAGGTGAGTGGATCTGCAACTCATAATTTGAGTTAGTTGTAATGGTGTGATTACAACAAGTAACGTAAACCTTGATTGACTATTTAGTCTGAGTTATGATTGAATATATCTGCTTGTTATGCATATGTGGCCTTCGGGCATCTGTGTTATTCAGAGGTCAATTGCGATTGGACTTGGTTACTACTGTGTTCAACACACGTTCCAGATACATGTGTTGTCGCTGGAAAGTGTGTTGTGGTGCCAAGTTATCGGCCTATTCTGTATGGGCCTTTACAGATTGTGGTAAGTGTTACTGAGGGCCACCGCGGCTGTAGGGTTCCTCAGTAACCGCCGATCCTCTTGAGTTTATGTGTTTATTGTGCTTAGTGTAAACAGATTATTAAGCTAAGTTGAATTGTTAGTTGTACATTCATTCACTTAGCTTTGTGCTAATCCCACCATTTCCCTTCCTGCAGGTTATGCATGTCTTTTGTGGGTTGGGCAGGAAGGTGGTTTTGAAGAATGTTTGATACGGGCCATAACTCTGATATATTTATGAATGTTTTGTTAATTAACATGTATGGGGATTTGTATAACAATTATATGTTTTGTTTCAGCAACATTTTAATATTGTAAACTCGCGAAAAATCTATGGTCATTTTGTAAGATAAGTTATAATATTATCTTTTATCCATCGCTTCCGAGTCAAATTACTATTTTAACCCTGAGGTAATTTAAGGGGTGTTATAGTAATGATAGACACTTCATTTATGTTTCAAGTTACAAAGAGAAGGTCACTGCTAACGTATGCAGTGACTAGAGTAGACTAGTATAGAATAGCTCACTGATCAGTTTGATCAGTATGCATATATGTTCTGTCTACTCTACTATTCGCTGCTAACAGATGCATCGAAAGATAAGAACACTTAAAAGTAAATTTGTTATCTATAAATTACAGTAGTGTAGTTTCTGACCCAACACAAAGAAATACTAATTAATTGTTTAAGTGACTGTACTTTGTTTATTAAATGTTGTAAGAGGGTAAAAACGTAATATGTTGGTCCATTTTTAATGATTTAAGACTTTTGATGTAATAGTTTAGATAATATATAGTATAGATAAAAAAATTCTAGTATCTCTTTTGTAAGATATTTTATGAATATGTCAAACTATTTATATATGAATATAGAAGATAGCTACAATTCGTGTATAGTATTCATTTTTCATCAATAATTATATCAACACAACTGTAACTGACATCTTAATATCCATTAATACATCAATTACATCAGTTATTAAAAATTCAAATTATTATCAATTGCATTAACTTTAATTATTAAAAAAATAATAACGATGGTTAGAAAGGTATTTAATTGCATTGACTTTAATTATTACAAAGTTAATAAAGATGGTTAGAAGGGTATTAAATTGCATTGACTTTAATTATTAAAAAACTAATAAAGATAGTTAGAAGGATAAAATAGTCCTTTACTATTACTCGTTCGTAAAACATGTTAATATTTCAAATGCTTTATTAAGTAAGTATAGTAGTATAGATTAGCCTTTCAAATTAATTCAATTTCATATCACCAGTTACGGATCCCTAATATTTGCGATATAAAACCAGATCCGAGGAGTATAGAGGTGAGTTTTTAAGTCGTGGAGGTTCCGGCGATTTGGATCCGACGTAGTAGATTCCGTTGCTAAGGCCGTCGAATTTTTGAAGTTGCAGACGAGCCACCATCGCCGTTCACAAAACCATAACAGATATGTCGGTGGTACCATATAAATTTGGGTCAGGTGAGCGATCTAAAGAAAAGGCTAGCATGTTATTGCTTCATATTCATGGCCCATATTTCAATAAGTTTCAAAGCCTTTTAAGAGAACCTTCTTTTTCTTTTCCTTTATTGTCATTGTCTGTATATTCTTTATTTTATGAGTAAAATCATAAAGCAGACTGTTTTTCTTTCTCTAGAAAAAAATAAATCTTAAAAAGGTAAGTAATGGAACAAACTATTACAATTAGAGCACTCCCAATGGTAAGGCAAAACCGACTGGTCACTTTTTTTGCCAAATCAACGCCACGCCAGCTTTTCTCAAAACTGACTGAAACTGACTAACAACTGATTGACCCGTGCCAATGGTCATGGTCAGTTTTTAATTTATATATTTAAAACACGATACTTAAAATAAAACACATTTCATTAAAATAAAAACATTACAATAATTAAAAATAAACATTACATTTCCTAAAAAAAAATACAATAATTAAAAACAAACATTACATTTTCTAAAAATAAATACAATAATTAAAAACATTACATTTATTAAAAAAAGATACGATTAACGTTGACGGAAATTTGGTGGGAGATGCGCAACGTGTTCGATTAGAGCATTGCGAAGTTGATGATGTACCGTTCAATCGCATAATTCCTTGTCCATACGTAATTGAGTTGCAACCCTTTCTTGCCATGAACGTCGAGGTAAATTTGTCGGGTTTGCCAAATAATCTTCTTCAAGTTGACGCATATTTCGACCGTTGTCCTCATTTATCATGTTGTGTAAAATCACATAACAATCCATGATTCTTTTTATTTTGTTGATGCTATATGGTCTTGTCGGGTTTTTGATGATTTGTCAACGGCCTTGAAGCACACCGAATGTTCGTTCGACATCTTTTTTTGCAGATTCTTGATATCTCTTGAAACATACTTCTTGTTGCGTTAGTGGAAACTTAAACGACTTTATAAGGGTAGCCCATTCTGGATAAATCCCGCCGGCAAGATAATAGCCTTCGGTGAATTATTGTTCGACAATGGTAAATTCTACTTGAGGAACTCTACTTTGTAGTAAATCGGTGAATAAATCTAATTCATTCAGAACGTTGATGTCATTACTCGAACTTGCAGGACCAAAGAAGGTGTGCCAAATCCACATATCGTAAGAGGCTACCGCTTCGAGCATGATCGTTGGACATCCCTGATCACCTAGGGTGTAGTAACATTGCCATGCCACTGGAAAATTTTTCCAAGGCCAGTGCATACAATCGATGCTCCCGAGCATACCCGGAAAACCATCCAACTCGGCATGACGTTGTTGTAAACGTTGCACATCTTGAAGTGTATGTTTTCTTAAGTGCTCGGTCAAAAATAGATGAAATACACATCACAAAATTTGTCTAAACAATCGTATGACGTTTGTTGACCCATGTGTAAGTATTCATTAAACGCATCGGCGACACAACCGTATGCCAATTGGCGTACGGCGGAAGTGAACTTTTGAAAAACGTTAAAACCAAGTGCACCGACATCGTCTCGACTTTGGTGAAAATATGCAAAATATGGAGGTAGTGGAAGTTGGGAGTACGATAATATACCTTGATATATACGGATAAATAAAGGCCGACTCATTCGATAACGTCGTCGAAAGTAATCCGCTGGGAATGTTGGGTGCTCAGAAAAGTAGTCTAAAAATAAACGTTGGCCCGCCTTGTCGCGATTTCTCTATAAAAATCATCAGGGTCTTCTTGGTGGACGGAATGAGCTTTCTACATCTCGGTCGGAATTGGAGTCTATCGAATTAATCATATTGATTGCGGCGGTCGTATCGAAAACACTCGTAAGCGTTTGAATTTCTTCAATATCGGAATCGGAATTGGAATTAGACATAATATGTATTTTGTGTGGATAAAATGGGTGTATAATTGTATAAGTTTACAGAGAGAATTGGTTGTTTTTGGTGTGAATTATAGTTGTTTGGAGTGGGTATATATATAAGAGTAATTGTGTGTATTTATTTAGTGGAATAAAATAAAAATATATATATATATATATATTAAAAATTGAAACTAGCCGTTTGATTTACCTTTTTCAAATTTTTAAATTTTTTTTTATTATGTAACGCTTACCTTTTAAATAAATAAATAAATAAGTAAAACATTTGAATCAAAATCGAAGTACAAACCAAACCCCGTCGGATATCCGACTAAACCTAACCGACGGCTCAACCGACGAGACCGTGCCATTAGTGTCGGTTTCGTTGGTCCAAACCGACATCTCAACCGACGAAGGGTTGGGACCGCCCTTAATATATACATTAATTTATAAATATGTACATTTGTCTTACTCCTTAAAATCTTTTGAAAGTTCACCTCAATATCAGTGGACAAATGACCTTTTGGTCATTACATTAGTCGACATTTTCCCATGGCATAATATTTATAAGTCCATTGAATTACTGTGCATATATCAGGTTACTCCATTTTGAAGGTCCACCTTTTAGCAGAATGCCAGGCTGATTGTTTTGACATAATAACCTATGTTTTAGATTTACATTTGGCTGACATAAAATCAAAGGCATTATAGTATCGTAACTTTTGCAGTTTGTATGATGACTCTTATATATGAGTAAGTTTCAGCATGTCTGAAGATTTGATTTGATGAAGACGGAAGTTATCGATATGTTCCATCAAGTGTTATGACTAATGTTCCATATATCTTCTCATTATCAGTCATAATCTTAATCCTATGATTTCTTTCACTTTCCCTCTTGAAAGCGGAAAGCGGAAGAGAGACAATTTTCTTTCACAATATTGTCCAGGTATATTTCGCAGAAAGATGGAGCTGGAGATTTGAACATGTCGTTCTTGATTTTTTCCAGATAAAACAAAATTCATGTGTGCATTGATGATTGATTTCAGTACAATCACAGTGCATAGTTGGAACATTTAAACTTATGACTTACAAATTTTGAAGATATATATACAACTTTCAAGGAGTTGTCAACTATTCGATTATTTGAATCTATCCTGTAAAAGTAGCATAACAATTAACAACATATTAGTAAATTCAAAATAATGTAATGACTCTCTATTTATTTCTTATTCAGAGGTGGCAAAATAAACTCAAATGCTTAATTCTCTATTTTTAAAATAGATGTATGGGTTATGGGCTTTACATCTTTTTAAATTGGGTCTTACTGGACTTGATTAAATAAAATTAATGGATCTATATGAGTATAGGTGGACTCAACATTAAGTACCCATTGTGCAACATCCACTTCTTTAAAATAAAACTTATATAACATTTTTTAATTTCGTGTTTTTTTTTTCATTTTTTCATTTTTTCATTTTTGTCGTTTTTTCATTTTTTTTTTGTCATTTTTTCATTTTTTTTCGTTTTAAAACAGTTTTTTCGGTTTTTAATATTTTGTCGTTTTTTAAACTTCTTTTCGTCTTTAAACGTTTTGTCGTTTTTAAACGTTTTTTTATCGTTTTAGTCTTCTTTTTTTTCGTTTTAAAAGTTATTTCATTTTTAAATGTTTGTTGATTTTGTCGTTTTTATTAAACGTTTTTGTTGTTTTTTTCGTTTTTAAACGGTTTTTTTTTTTTTCATCTTTTCATATTTATCTTTTTTTCGTTTTTCGTTTTTGTCGTTTTTAAACGTTTTTCGTCTTTTTCGTATTTGTTGTTTTTTGTTTGTTGTCAATTTTACATTTTTTAGCTTTTTCGTTTTTTTCATTTTTTTGTTTTTTAACGTTTTTTTTTTTTCATTTGTTCGTTTAAACCCGAGCCCTTTTAGACCCGAGCCAATTTAGACCCAAACCCGTTTGGACCCGAACCCGTTTATACCCGAACCCGTTTTGACACGGCTGCCAAACCCACCCACCCGCCCGTTTTGCCACCCTTAAATCTTATACATACTCTATCAACATCTAGAGAAGTACACAATTTGATGAATGCAAGAGGAAATGTAGTCATGATACAAATGGTTGCCTTGAAAATGGTTATTTTTTTTGAAAACTAATTAAGAATGTAACAGTAGTTTTAACTTCTAAGTTGTTAGAATGATGACAACGCATTGCCTCTTTGCAGTGTGGCAGGGGATGTCTTCAGTCATGTAGTTCTTTATCGAGCTTGAAGAGTTGATTTTCTATTTTCATGTTCCACGACTGCATTGAAAACCTTTTCAAACGATACAAACATACACTGATGATACTTATTTTTTACAGTATGATGATAAACACCTTATGAAACAAGTAGATGTTACCGGCCTCCATGTTCTTGGGGAAACTGAAAGCCGAGTCGTAATAGCTTTTTTATACAGCAGACTGACCCGTATCACTAGTACAGACAGAGAATCGATTTTCATGAGTATTGGTCTGGCCAGAAACATGAGTCTGGTTAGGAAACCTAGTCCTCACAGAACTGGAGACTGGAGTACGTCTAACACTAGTGACAGTGTGGCTAGGAACCCGAGTCTGGTCAGCGTTAGAGACTGGAGCCTGAGACTCATTAGCACTTAAGGCAAGACCCAAAGATGTTGAGCTCGTTTTGGTTGGGGAGTGAAAACGGGCCAAAGAATCAATCAACCTTGTGTTGCTGTTTGGGCTAAATGAAGTGGCCGACGACTTCAACTTCATGTTATTGTTTGAATTCGAGCCTAAGAAATGGACTTCATATGAAGCAAAAGTTGACTTAAAGGTCTGGTTTAGATTTAAAGAAGCTTTGGTGGCAATTGACCCTAAACTATGACTTTGTTCAATGGAAGCAATTTCCGACCCTGCAGTGTTGGCGCTTAAGTTTGTCGAAGCAGGCAATGAGTTCGACAGGAATTTGAGGTTCACATTATTATCAGCATATGATGAGTTCACCTGATTTGAAGGTTCTTCGCTTTTAAGAAACGAGCTCATAGCCTCTCTCACTTTATCTCGCTTAGGACTTATTGTTTGCGTAATCACTTTTGATAGTGCTCTCTCATCTTCTCCTGGCTCAAACTTATGCATCAAATATTCTTTCACTGACACTCCTCTATCCCTCGTCTGTGACTCTCGTTTCTTGTTCTGTACCTCTTCAGATTTGCCAGCAACACTCTCTTGTGTGGAAACCGTGAGGCCCAAGAATCTTGAATTGCTGTCTGAAGATTCTTGTACATTAGGAACATCAGATGTTGTTGTTACCTTGTTACTGGAGCTTGCTAGTTCATCTTTGCTTTTCTCAGAATGATTTTTGAGAATCGATGCAGGTGGATGCTTGGAATCATACACTGGAATATACACACCATATACTTGTGAGTTCATATACATCCTATGAAGCGGAATTGATAAATATTTTTTGGACGAAGACACAAAGGATGCATCGTGACCCACAAGGATCCATGTGCATTCTTTGTATCGGTCCTTGTCTTTTAATTGTAAGATTATAGATGTAAGAAAATGCAATACTTCTTGCACTGTGACATTCTGCATCTTCTTCCCCTTTGTCTTTTGGACCAACAACGGATGAACGAGTGGTGGAATTCTTTTTGTTGTGGCTTTTTTTGTCACTTAAAGAAAGTTTCAATTTTGTGGCCTTCTCTTTTACTTTTGCTAGCACCGAAATCTTCTTATGTTGGTTCTGTTTGTCTTCTTGGTCATTGTTCTTTTTCTGTCTATTTAATGAAATTCGCGACCACTTTGAGCCATCACCTAAAATTTAAAAATTAAGCAAAATAAGTTAGTATTCGGTAAAATATTCATTTTCTTCTTGGAAAATTTTGTCGTCGATTGTCTACAAGTATAACGGATAGTTTTCATTTTTGTAACAAGTTCCTCTAAATTGTTTCCTATTGAGTTTTGCCCAAAATTTCGATAAAACACATGTCATGTCATCCCAAAATTTCATTTAAATTAAATCAAATAAAATCTAGAAAGAAGACAACGAAGCCTACGTTGCAAAAGTTGTTCAAAAGTTGGTGAGGTTTCAGCTTTAGAACTATTGAAACGAAACGGATTTTGAACTCTTTGACCATTTAGGGTCTCTGAGGTTCTCCGATGATCATCTGCTTGATTCATCATAAATAATTTACAAACAAAAATGGATTTGATGATTCTATGTTGTTGCTATAGAGAAAAAAAAAAAAAGAGAGAAAGAGAGATCATATTCATCTATTGTCATGCCACATTGTCAGGCCCTTTTGTGAACATCTGATGTATATCTCAAAACACAGCCTCATCAGCTTGTGAGCTTCATATTCTCACACATGGCATTATGCATCAAAGATTAAATGAATGGTCTACATATCTTGTTTCACTTTAAATATTTAGCCAGTGATCACCTGATTTCAGGTTGACCAAGCCTGGAAACCATCATTCACCGTTAAAATACCACAAACTCATAAAACAACTAAACTAAAAAGCATATTAGCTTTTTAACGATAACATTGGATATTTCAAGCAGTTATTGTTATTTCTTTTTTTGTATATAAAGCTGATTTTGCTGATAATATTACTTCTTTTTTATGTAGTTTTTAAACACAACTTTTACCCATTTATAATAAGTAAAACGTTAAAAGTATACTTATATATATTTAATAAATGTATATATGTAGAGGTGTTAATGCTAGCAATCAACGAGTTACTTGAGTTCGAGCTCACTTAATTTTGAATTCAAGCATCATAATTTTCGAGTTCCAGTCAAGCTTGAAGATAAATAACTACTTGTTAAATTATATAACGTTGAGAGTATTATCGCAATAACAAAATTAATCCAACATAAATCATAATTAAAAATGAATATTTTTAATTCCGTCGCAATGCGCATGCAAAAATATTGCTTGTATATAATCAATCTTTATTAAGTTTATATAGTGTTTCATATAAACCGTGAAGTTCTTTAGTGTCATCAAAAGCACACTAGCATCTAAATTTCTAACTCTTAAATCAGTTGGACTCAATTTATTGTAATTTTGAATAACTAAAGTCAACATCCAACCGCATCCATAATCATCTACTAACCCTTTCAATTTTTAACCTAAATAATGATTTCAAATTCTTCTTTTCCAGTTAACTAACACTATTAGTATCATCTAATCGGCATCCAAAACATAAACCCCAAAATGCACAATATAAGTAAGAAGCCTAGAAAATAAATTAGGTTAGAGATTATACCTTGATCCTTGAGATGTTTTTAAACATCTTATATTCCTTGCATCATTCCTCTCATTCAAAGCTCTCACTTGAAATATTTGTATTACTCATTAATTTACTGTCACCTACAATTACAATTGTTTGACTTTTGCAAGAAATGAACTAGTATTGAATTTGATCATTCTCATAAGTCCAAGAATAAGTTATAGTGTTTTTAAGACTATCAGCCCTTCAAGGTTCTATAATTCTGTCTTCATACACCAATTCAAGCACCCTTTACATTTTAGTCCAACTATGACCTTTTATTTTATTTTAATTTATTGTGTTTTTACTTTGTGTGCATATTCAACATTTGACATAACATAATTGACTTCTTGACTTTAGCTTACATGTATATAAACATCAGGTTTTGTGATGCTACAGTTAGTTTAGATGGTGCGATAAATTGATCACTGAAATCCTTTTTCCGAACATGTATTTCAAATAATTCATGGATTTTTTCTAGCTGAATAAGTTTTACAGAAACAAACAACTCGTCCTAAATTGAAATTTTCATCAAAATATTGGTACCAATGTTTCTTACAGTAGTTGCTGCTATATAAATAATATAACAAACAGAGATCCCAAAACTTTCATCTATCAAACTTACATATATACCACTTATCCGTCAAAAAGAAATCTAAGATTTGAATCCATCAATTGGTTCTTTGTCAAGAAATAATTCCACCACTGTCAAGAAAATGTTCTATTAACATCTGCACCAAACCACCAGTAACCACATTCTTGACGGAAGCTATTTAATGTAAATTAAAGTTATCCGTGATTAGGGGTGTACAAATTTCGGATAGAACCGAAAATACCCGATAGCCGAACCAGACCAGAACCAAACCCGAACTAACCAAGAATATATGGTCTGGTCCTCGGTCCTTAAATTAATGCATTTACGGGTCTCGGGTTGGTCCGGACGAAACCCGAAAAACACCAAAAAAGAACCGAATGGATGATTAAACTATAAATTCCATAAATATTACTACGCAACTTATTCTTATGTTTTAAATATTATTACACGTGGGTACTTGTTATGTGTTAATCATATTGTCTTTTGTATAGATATCTCGGATAATATCAAAACAAGCGATTGCGAAGAACTTAATATCCAAGTTACAATTACACTTTTGTATTATTAATTGGTAAATTTTTTAAACAGTTTATCATTTAGATTATTTACTTTACATGCTTGAAATTTGCAATTAATTATAAGCTTATTCATTTACTTCTTCGCTATCCGTGTGTGTCAATATATGTATATATGATGTGAAGAATTGTGCTTGTTTGTGTGTATATATATATATATATGCAATTATATGTCTTTATGCATATCAAAGTTATTGTATATGTAAAAGTATATATATATATATATGTGTGTGAATCCATATATTGTTAATGTAGGAATATTATTTAGCACAAAAACTAAGTTTTATTAACATTCACAATAATAAGAGTACAGTAACATAAACGTTCGCAACAAAGCGGATAACAAATGAGAAAATTAAGGGTTGGTCGGAGCTTGCGTTGAACGCAATTCCCTTAAAACAAATATGAACCTGTTTCTCAGGGTACGACAATCTAAGTTGCGTACAGCCGGAGTTGAAAACTTTCCTTAAAATTGCAGTAACATATGTGTGTGTTTTGATGCGAATTTTGGTTACAATTGTAGTCTGAGAATGATGGAGGTGGTGGTATTCTTTGAGGTGAAAGTGATCGTGTCTTTTTACATCAAAACCTTAACCGATGCATTTATATGATGCATTAATCCTAATTATTAATATCATAAACAAAAGATCAATTGTATATCATTTTCAAGCATCTTGGTTCATCCTATTGTAATTGAATTGTAGTTGGAAGATCACAAGTTATTGGGTCAGCCATGATGGATCATGGATCAGGTCAAAATAACCCATAAATTGTAATGGCTCATGGGTCAAAACACACCCATTTTTTTGATGACCAAGAAGACCCTTCTTAGTCATATTCTAGACGTATGAAGACTCATATTCTAGACGTATACAGTCTTAGAATAAACTTCTTAGTTTCAAAATAGACCCATTTAGTTCCAACATCCAACTACCTCTCTTTGAAGTGCGATATCTCATTCACCTTAACATTGGACATACAATATACCATTACGAAGCTCTTGTTAAGGCTATCTAACCATATAAAATGTCACTTATTAGATATCACATATGCCTTAATACACTTATGATAACTATCATTTAACTCTTATTGATGATTTTATAATGTCATGTTCGTGAAAACTTTCACAAGGTACCACACTTGATCAATAATGGCTAAAATGAAATATAATTATACATCAACTAAATTCTTATTTGTTAGCCTATCAAAGAAACATGAATGTCTTATCAAGACACAAGACACCCTCCACATTTTCATGCTATAATTAATAAAGGGCTTCCTCCACATGTCTTGCAACTTGATATAACTTTTCGTCATAATCAATCAATGATATGGTCAAATGCCCCACATAAGATTTACATCTTTGTGTTGCAACCTTTAGCACAAATTGAGCAATTTTAAGTCATACTCTAGGTTTGACCTAGAGACGTTGAATTTAGGCAACTTAATTAAAGTTTCCCCGTTCAAATTATAGCTCGCTTATCTAAGATCTATAGGCAATTCAAAACCCAAGATAATATAGATAAAGATATACGTATTTGTTGGGTCAGAGACCGCACTTGTGTAATTTATAAATGAAAAAATAAGCTAAGTGTTTTATTCGTCGCTGGATCTGTTAGTAGTGACTCTAGAATAGACTAAGCAGTAGTGTTTGCTGCTCATATTTAACAGAGACCTATTTGATACTTAGAATGTTTACTGATATCTATTGGTTACTGCATCTCTTCGCAGTGACACAATTGTAACTTAGAATAAAATATGAGTCTTTGTCACTAGCTGATAAAGACTTATCATCTAAATATGTTATAATGAGCATGCCGCTGTCAAGAACATCTGGAAAATCTGTTGAAGTCCAAGACATAAGACATAGATAGAGAGAAGCTCACTGAAGTGGAATCAAGACTTCTCTGTTAACTAGCGGTTCATGCTTTTACCCTTAAAGTACATTAGGTTTGACAAATACCTAATGTACTAAAGAGAATGTCAACTTATAAAGAATAATAACCTGTACATATCTTCATCAAAGCTGGTTATTGTACTTTGTCAAAAAAGAGCATTACTTTTTTGAAGACTAAGATTAATTAATTCCCATTCCATGCCCTAGTATGTATTGTCACTTCCATTCATTCGAAGTTATATTTAAACCTTCTTCAATACGGTATGGACACGTGTAGGGCTTGAGATGTATTTATGAGACTATAAATACTCCCCTCAACTACTATATTCAATGTACAAATTTTACTTGACTTTGACTGTGATTTAAGCGAACTCCTGTTTGTCAGGGAGCAATTGTGCTTTTACTTATCTGATAAGTGTTTATTCACTGAGTGTCATTAGCGATCCTAGCTGATGACATGTTGAAGAAAATTTGTCACAAGTAAGTTTACTTAGACTAGTTTGTCTTGCCTTTTTTTCCGTAGAACTTTGTAAAGTAATTCTTTAATTGTACCAATAAAAGAAAATTTTAAACTTGATTTTATTGTTCTACTTTACATTTGTTGTTAGTGGTTTATCATTAAATTGAGAAAAACGGACCAACAATTGGTATCAAAGCAGATTAGATAACAAATATCTTGATCTACGATGACTACTGACCCCATTTTTGAAGCTACAAATGCATATATTGATAATTGATCAAAGGGAAAACCTTCCAGATTTGATATTGATCATGTCTATAAGATCGCATTCTGTGTTTTGGATGATTCAGTGTGTGTATCCGTGAGTGTGTGTGTGTATTTATGAACAAGATGTAATCATTGATTTATGTATTGATACACATAAACTGTTACAATTACTATCTCAACACTTGTTTCTCTATAACTGAATTCTGAATCACACACTACTAAAACAACTACTTACAGCTGATCTCAAACAACCTATTTATACTAGTATGTTGTGATGCTTACAGCTAAAGCGACACTTCCTAGTGTCGCCAAACTTAACATTTGGATGACGGTTGTTGATTATTTTATATGGTATTTTTCCGAACTTCTTGTTGATGATGGACCGATTTTGAGTAAAACATGTGGTGTTGACAGCTTCAGCCCATAAAAACATTGGTAGCTTGGAGTATAAAAGCATTGTGCGAGCAGCCTCAACAAGTGTTCGATTTCGACGTTCAACGACACCATTTTGTTGTGGAGTAGGTGCAGTGGAATATTGATGCGTGATCCCAACCGATTCCAAATATGAATTGAGAGTGTTATTCTTGAACTTAGTTCCATTATCTGAGCAAATTGAACGAACTGGAAGTTGAAGATTCACTTGAGTCTGTTTCAAAAAGTTGATTAGAATCTCTAGGGTGGTGTCTGACTTAGATTTTAAGAAATATATCCAAGTGTAGCATGAAAAATCATCTACAATTACAAGAATGTATTTCTTTCCATTTATTGATTGAACACACATTGGTCCACATAAGTCCATTTGTAGTAAATGAAGTACTGAATCCGAACTTGGTGTAGATTTGGACTTATGTGAAGCATGTTGCATTTTTCCCGGTGCACACGATTAGCAAAAATGATCCTTGTCATATTGTAATTCTGGTAGTCCTTGAACAACACTAGATCGAGTGAGATGATTGATTTGATTAAGATTCAGGTGAAATAACCTACGGTGCCACAACCAAGATTGTTGAGAAGAGGCTTTAGATAGTTATCATACATCGGTCATTGGTTGTGCACTATCTAAATCGATGGTGTATAGGTTTGTGGAATGGGTTTCGTTTAACAATTCTTGCCCGTCTTCAGTTCTAACACAACTTCTTTTGCGGAAAAGAACCTCTAAATCTTTGTCACAAAATTGACCAATACTAAACAGATTGTGACCTAATCCCTCAACATAAGCAATCCATTTTATTGTGATTTTTCCCCTAACCAAATCACCGACCCCCATAATTGCAGCAAAATGGTTATTTTCAAATCGAACTGTCCCAACTTTTTTCAACAAAATTGATTGGAAGGGACTTCTCTCCGGTCATGTGTTTGGAACAACCTGAATCGAGATACCAAACACATACCGAGATTATCTGCAATTTAAACCAGTGAGGAAGCCTTATGA
Source organism: Logfia minima (assembly GCA_963921325.1). Classification (NCBI taxonomy): domain Eukaryota; kingdom Viridiplantae; phylum Streptophyta; class Magnoliopsida; order Asterales; family Asteraceae; genus Logfia; species Logfia minima. The sequence continues at coordinate 24,514,516 of OY992763.1, read as the reverse complement.
ACCCATTTTGCAACGAGTTCTTCAGGGTTAGTACAAGTAATGGATGGTGTTTCCCTTTAGGGATCCATTTGTATATTGGTTCAGGTTTACATATTTTTTTAGGAATCCATTTTGTTTGAAAACCATGTGAAACACAACCCTTGAAACACATGTTACTCGGAACTCTTAACATTGAAGATACATAATATGCATTTCGTTTATCTATATACATGTCAAACAATTGTGTTCTATTCAAATTCATAAGAATATCTCTAGGATATCTGAATGTATTATTACAACGCTTGGAATTCTTTTGAGCTAAAGAATCAAGACTATTGACATTATTGTAGCTACACGAAGTACAACTTTACAACTGTCTATTAGAAACTGGTCGTCGGGACTTTTCAAGTTGAAATGATCTTAGAGCTGAAACATTGAAATTACCATCATTAGTAACTTGAGAGGCAGTCGTAAATCTTGGGTTTAAAGACATCTTAATGAACCTTTTATTCTTTTGTAAAGAATAATTAGTAAATTGAGATTTCTTAGGTGTATGCTCGGGTTTCAAGATACTTTTTAGCTTCAAAATATGTGTGACTTTTGAATTAAATGTTTTGTTAAATTCTTTACCTAAATCCTCCTCAGACTCCATAGCTTTATCAAATGCAATCTCATAAATAGATTTGGACAATGGGGTTGAGATGTATGAAGGCGAAGTACTTTTAAGTTGTGTAACAGTGTGCAAGAGAGTAGCTCATTCTTGATCAAAATTTTGTTGTTGAGTGGTTATTTTTTTTTCTAAATCAAAGATTTTATTTTCCAAGATTAAATTTGGAATGTAAATCTTAGTCGTTACCACTAGTTCAACTACATTATTTTGATCATCAATTGGTTTTGTGTAGCTTGAAAATTTGTCCTCAGAAAGTGGAACTTTCCGAGTCCCATAGCTTTCATTCAATTTCTGGTAATCAAATGAAAATTGAGCATTATCTTCTCTTGCCCTATTAAACTTCTCAATCTCTTCTTCCTCATGTGTTGCTTTTAGAAAATGTATTTTCAACGTGCTATCCATGTAATTTTTATCATACAAGAGTGCTATTTTTGAAATTGATTTCTTTAAATAACATGGATTGTCAAAACCTATCTCTTCCCTTGGATTATTTAAGAAAATTGTTTGCTCAGTCTGACTGGGTTTTAACAAAGTATCTTCAAGTTCTTTTAACTTTTGAAAGACTCTTTTATTCTCTACTATGACATGAGCATGCTGTCGAGTTGCAAGCTTTCCCATTCATTTGGAGAGGGTAAGTCAGAGATTTCTTTTCAGATTCAAGCTTCTCATAACTAGTTTTGTAGTCTTCCATGTGAGTTCTTAAAATACATTTTTCCCGAGTCACAGTTTTTAATATTTCAATTTTATCTGTCAGTGCCTTTTTCAGTTTAGTTACGTTTTCTGTTTCTGTTTTTAACTTATTTAACAAATTGACATTGAAAGCATCCAATTGAGTAGAAACTGTGGACAACTTGGCCGTGGATGCCATGTTGACTTCCAAATTTTCCTCTTCAGAGTTTGTTAGATTAAGCCATGCATCATTTTCAACTAGTAGCACTTTTCCAACTTCCTTTTGTTTGGACAACATCTTTACTTTAAATACTCTGAGTCACAAACTCTTTCATACAATCTCTAGCAAAGTGCCCAAACCCACCACAATTGTAGCACTTATTCTCCATGTCACCTCTTGGCTTTTAGGCCAATTTCTTTTCGTCAAATTTGCTCTTGTACTTCTCTTATATTTTTTCTTTGTATTCTGGTTGTCTGGTTGAAGAAGATGAAGTACATCGATTGTTATTTGTTGAAGATTTGTAGTACCTTTTGGTCATGGCCTTTGTAATCAAAGCCATCTGTTTAACAAGATCTTTATATTCCTCATCTTATCCACTTTCTTCTTTTTCTGATTCATATTCATATCTCACTTCCTTCTCCACTCATTGAGATCTTGAGTAACTTCTTCTTTCAGCAACCAGTGCTAGAGGATTGACTTTCTCTTTCTCCTCTTTTCCAATAACAATCTCGTTTACCTCATCTTGATTATGATTCAGTATTTCATATACATCATGTATGTCGATTGAGGTTAAATCTTGTTTATGAATGATGTTGCTAATAGAACACTCAACCAGTCTAAATAAGTCCATTTGAAACCTTAATCTGTGTGAACAAGGTGAATTCTAATCAAAGACTTCAAATACCCATTTTCTTCAAATTTTATCAAATTCTTCAAATTACTCACGAATCTATACAATTAACCATAGAGAATTTATCCAAACCACTTTACCAAAGCTCTGATACCAATTGTAAGATCGTATTCTGTGTTTTGGATGATTCAGTGTGTGTATCCATGAGTGTGTGTGTGTATTTATAAACAAGATGTAATCAATGATTTATGTATTGATACATATAAACTGTTACAATCACTACAACACTTGTTTCTCTACAGCTGTTCTGAATCACACATTACTAAAACAACTACTTACAACTTATCTTAACAACCTATTGATAATAGTCTGTTGTGATACTTACAGCTCAAGCGACACTTCCTAGTGTCATTTATAATGACACTTGTAGTGTCGCTTCCAGCGTTACTTTCTCATGTCGCCTATAGCGACACTTGTAGTGTCACTTCTAGCAACACTTAGGAGTGTCGCCTGACACTTAAAATATATAAAATGCAAATCCTATTTATATATCTAAAAATGTCCAAATGTGGAAAGGACATATGCTTCTCTTTTTAAGGGTTTATGATCCTCTACTAATTAAAATTATGAACGAATGGCCCTACATCCCTCATATCATACTTGAAAGGAACCCTACCAGCAACAGTACTGATGATGATACAACTCCCAGGAGTACTCCTAGGAGTATAATCAAACCTACAAGTCAATGGTCAGATGAGGATAAAATGTTAGTTGATATTGATGCTAAGCTTCAATATTTTCTTGTAGTGTCATTACCTAACAACATATACCACTCTGTGATCAAATGTACTAGTGGTAAAGAAATATGAGAAGCTTTGTGTATTCTCTTTGAAGGAATAGACTTAAGCATCAAGAATAGAAGTGTACTTCTCAATAGATACTAAGAATTATTCACTGCTAATAAATTTGAAAGCCTTACCCAGACTTACAATCGCTTTAATTGCTTAATTAATGACTTGAAGTCTGCGGGTATTAAAAAGGACCCCTTAGAAGTAATGAATAGGTTTATGGATTCCCTTCCCAGCAAATGGGAACATTCTGTAGACATACTCAGAGACACTGGTCATATTGAAAAGATGACATTGAAGTCTTTGTTTGCCACATTCTTGTGTAAAGTGTTGGTGTACGTTTTGTGACAACAGCTCTTGTTTTTGTAATAGTTAGTTTTGTTATTAGTTTTATAGTTAACAATTGTAGTTTTTTATTAACTTAACTTTTTGTTTGTTATATTGTAAGTTCCTACGAACTTATATGTTTGTACGAACCTAGGATGTTCGTACGAACTTAGCTGACTATATAAACAAACTTGTAATATTTCATTTGTAACGCTTTTTAATCAGTTATATTTGAATATACAGAGCTATCTTCGAATACATACAAACATACAACATAAACACTTTTTCACTTGTTTTATTGTTGTTTTAGTGTATTATACCATTCCGTAAACGAATATACGTTGCAATCCTGTTTGGATCCGTTCAAAAGGGACTTTCAATTGGTATCAGAGCTTCAACAAGTCTTTGTTGGGTTCGGGATTGTTAAAACACAAAGAAAACAAGATTTAGAGTGCTTAGGAAGATAAAAGTTGTACTTTAGGCTTCCTTGAGTGTTTGTGATTCATATTCTTCAAGTTTCATTCGATTTTATCGGTTGAATCTTTGTAGATCTGAGTTTTTGCTCAGATTTGAGTTTGAACAGCAAGTTCGTACGAACAAGAAAGTGTCGTACGAACATACCTTAAATAGCCTTTGAACCTAGCCAGCTGTAAGTTCGTACGAACCTACAGCTTCGAACCTAGTAAGTTCGAACGTTTGAATTTTGAAAGAGTTGACCTGAAGTTTGACTTATACGAACCTAGATAGTCTTCGAACTTGTAAGTTCGAATTAATCTAAGTTCGTACGAACTTAGAGTTTGACTTTGTTTGACTTGCTGTTTGACGAGGTTGGTAAATCAGCCTCGCCACCTAAGCTCCTCAAAGGAGAGGACTACTTCTGGTGGAGAGATCGGTTTGAATCATTTGCGAGATTTCATGACATTCGCATGTGGCTGTGCATTAAGGATGGGTATGACTTACCCACTTATGAATTTGAGGGAAAGACAAAGTTTTGTACTTATTCTTTCATGAAGGAGGAAGACAAAAAGATGTACGAGGCTGAGAATAAGGCCTTGTCTGCAATTACTATGTGCCTTCCTCAAGAGATCAAGCATACTTTTAAACGTTACCAGTTCTCGAAAGAGCTTTGGGAAGCGTTAGAAAAGAGGTTTGATAGGAACGACAAAATTAAGGAAAGTAGAGCTGATTTGGGAACGACAAGTGTATGAAGGGAGAGTCATTAAAGGAGATTATCACTAGATACTACCATCTGATGACTAAACTGGATAACGGTGGACTTTCATTCACTGAAAATGTTAGATGTAATAAACTCCTTGAAGCATTACCATCAAAGTCGGACATCTACACTTTGATGATCAAGGAGAGTGCTGATTACAAGACTCTGACTCTTGATGACGTGATAGGAAAGTTGCGTGTTTATGATTTGAACATGCAGCGGAAAGAGAAAGGATCCGATCAGGTTCAGGATCCTAGCGTTTACCATGGTAAACGATCTGATTTCGTTGCTTCTACTAGTGCTGGTGGAGTTGCAGCTTTCTATACAAGCGAGACAAAAACATGCTCGGCTGTCAGAAATTTTGGCAGCAATGTTTGCTATGTAGCATCATCTGAAAACTCTAACAAGGATAGGAATCCACAACAATCTGGGACAACTAGTGGATTCAAGTTGATGTCTATGAGTGTTAAATCGGCTGAAGATGAAGTAGCCCTACTTGCATCTTTTGTTGCGTCACATGAAAATTTCATTAAGGGCAAGGTCACTAATCCAAGTATGATAAATGAGGATTATGACCAATTAGATCCAGAAGACTTAGAGGAAATGGATCTACAATGGCAAATGACCATGATAGCCAGGAGGGCTCAGCGGTTCATGAACCGAACTGGAAGAAAGTTCATTGGCGGTAAAGTTGGCTTTGATAAATCTAAAGTAAAGTGTTATAACTGTGATGGTTTCGGACACTTTGCAAAGGAATGCCAAAGACCCAAATGGGAACAATCTTCCAGTTAAAACGGTCAAAGGTACTCAAATGGAGGAACATCGAGTGACAACCACGGCTCAGGGAATTCTAAAAATTCTAGAGCATTAGTAGTTCAAGCACATGATGGTTCATACGACTGGAGTGCTAAGACTCAGGAACCTCAAGCTTTCATGGCATCTATTGAGGAAGTTAAAGAAGATGAAAATTCCGAGTCAGATGCTAAGGAAAGCTCAAAAGACAAGATGGAGATTGATGCTACTGATTCAGAGACTAGGTTGGTACAATTGAAGTCAACGGAGAACATGAGTTCACAAGACTTCATAGCCTACATGGCTAATCTAGATGCTAAGAAGCAGAAGGTATTTCTTGATTTAGACTTAGTAGTTAAAGCATGCGTGTTGAGACATGTTTTGTGACAACAGATCTAGCTTGAAATTAGTCTTTCTAGTTTGTAATAGGTCTTGTATTAATAAGTAATCGAGTTTGTACATTGGTTTTGAATTGTAAATGAAAAACTATGGTTGGAAAACATTTTAGAGTGAAAAATCAAAAAGCTGAAAAATGTTGACCAAGGTTGACCGCGAACCGAGTCAGTTCGCAGGTCAAACTGGTGCTGCGAACCGAGTCAGTTCGCTGGGCCTAAATGGGCTGCGAACAGAGTCAGTTCGCAGAAGCCCATGACCCGCGAACTGAGACGGTTATAAATACAAATTAGGTTTCAAACCTAATTAACTTTTGCCAAAATACCCATACGAACTTCCTGAGTTTTCCAGAGCAATTAAACCTTCTAAAGGCTAGGTATTGATCGTTTAACTGAGATTAATAATCAATACGAAGCAAATTAGATACCCGATTCACTATAATTGTGAAACAATTCGTTATAGATCCTATAACTAAGTATTGAGGGATTCCGCACCTTAATACGTTAGATAACCTCGTTATCAATCCGAATAGACACGGACTTACAATTGGTATCAGAGCCTACGGCTAGATACACGTAGGTTCGAGGTTATTTGGGGTATTAACGATTGTTTAGGGTGAATAACGTTTGATTTAGGGTTGTTTTGCGTACAATTAGTGCGTATTTGTGACCAAAATCAGTTTCTGAAAGTTTTTGGGTTTGTTTACGTTCGAAATCTTAGGGTTTAGACGTTCAAGAACCTAAAAATTTACGTTTTTGGGGATTACAGCCGTTTCTGCGAAGTGAGATTAGGGTTCTGTGAACCGAGTTTGCGAACTGAACTGGGATTCTAGTCTGCGAACTGAATCTAGGCTGCGAACTGAGATTTCAGTCTGCGAACTGAGTGAGGCTGCGAACTGAGATTTGCTGCGAACTGAGTTCTGGTTCTGCGAACCGAGTGGCCTGCGAACTGAAATTCTGTTCTGCGAATTGAGTTAGCTGCGAACTGAGTTCTCACCCTGCGAACCGAGTTGGCTGCGAACTGAGTTCTCATCCTGCGAACTGAGTTTCTGTTTTCGTGATTTTTGAAAGTTTTGTGATTTGCAAAGATGTCAGACCTAAGTAGAATGATTGAGATGGATCATGAGATTGGAAAATCGAATGTTCCACCTAAATTGCTCAGACTAGAAAATTACTATGGATGGAAAGATAGGTTTGAATCCTATTGTAGATTCCATGATTTGGTAATTTGGGAATGCATCAAAAATGGATACACTGCTCCTACCCAAGTCGTTGAGAATGTTACTGTGGCTATTCCTTATAGCCGGATGAACGATGAGCAAAAGAAGGAATATGAATCTGAGAACAAAGCTCATTCGTCGATCAAGATGAGTCTTCCGAGAGAAATTAATCATCAACTCAAATCTTTTCACACTGCTAGAGAGCTCTGGGTAGCTCTTGAGAAAAGATGCGAGGGTAGTCCACAGGTGAAAGAAGGTAAAAGGAGTCTGTTGAAGAAACAATTTACCGTCTTTAAAACCTTGAAAGGAGAAGACTTAGATGCTTATGTTACTAGGTATTACCATCTCCTTAGTGAATTGGATGACCATGAGATTTTCTGTACTGATAGGGAGAAAACCGACAAGTTCCTTGAGGGTTTGCCTCCTAATTGGGAAATGTACGGAGTGATGATTAAGGATAATGAAGAAAGATACTCTAAGATGACCCTAGAGCAGGCTATTGACAAGCTCCGAGGGTATGATTTTACCAAAAAGACGAGGGACACGGATTCTGATCAGGTACAGGATCCTGGGCTATACCATGGAAAATCTAGCCTATCAAATTCTTCATCTGCATCAACTTCTGCATTACTGGTTGGTGGAATAAATGATAAAGGTGAAATCCTAACTGAGGATCTATGCTTTATTGCTTCGGATGGAGGTGATAAACGAAGCAAGTCTGCTACTGAGAAGTCACCTCAAGGGCAACACAAAATGCCAATGAGTGTGAAATCTGCAGAACAGCAACTGTCTGTTCTTGCTTCGTTTGTTGCTTCTTACGAGAATTATATCCAAGGGAAGATCAACGACCCCGCTCAATTCGATGAAGATTATGATCAAATTGATCCAGAGGACTTAGAGGAAATGGATCTCCAATGGCAACTAGCCATGGTATCAAGGAGAGTCAAAAATTTCCTAAAGAAAACTGGAAGAAGAGTGGTGGGAAATAGACCAGGCTTTGACAAGTCCAAAGTGAAGTGTTATAATTGTCAAAATTACGGACACTTTGCTAGGGAATGCCAAAGACCCAAGATGGAGCAAAATACAAATCCTGTAAGACAAGGCACTTCGTTAGCATCAAAAGCCTTGGTGGTTCAACAACTTGATGGTTCTTATGACTGGAGTGCTTTATCTGAAGAAGCACTTATGGCTGATATTGAAGATCAAGATAAAATGGTTGAATCTACGTCTTACATATCAACTGCTGAAGAGTATCAGGTGGAAACACAAGTTACTGAGATGTCAACAGTTGATGATGATGTGCTGGACTTGGGATCTACTGAAGATCTATGTCCTGAAGATTTTGTGGCACATATGGCTGATCTCCAAACCGATAAAAAACGGGTATGTCTTGATATTCTCACTCTTACTGATGTATGTCAACTTGTTGCTAGTTTACAGTCCCAAGTAAATGTTTATGCTGAATCACATAGGACTGTTACATCTGAATTAGAACAAGTTAAAAGTGATGTACGTAGGCTAAGTGAGGATAAATTAGCTCTAAAGGAAAAGATTAAGTCTAATATGGCAGATAAGATCGCTCTTAGAGATACTATTAATGAACAAGCCATTAAAATAGACGGTCTTTATCTAAACTTAAGAGACTTGAACAAAGATGTAGCTAATAAAGAGCTCGAGCTATCTGAGTCCAAAATGAAACTAGTTGAGTTGAATCATAAGATTGAAAGTTATAGGACATCCTCCTTGACTTTAGATCATATAATTAGTTCTCAACGGAGTGTAAATGATAGATCTGGACTAGGTTGCCATGATGTTCCTCCTCCTTTTAATTCTAATTACACTAAGGCTCATGAAGACTTAGAAATGATAGATGTGCCTGTTAACTCTGTGAAAACTTCAATAAATAAGTCAGAGATATCTGAGTTAGAGAAGCCTGTTATTAAAGACCTAACATCTAACGAGTGCAAAACTAAATTAGATGTTGAGGATATTAAAGGACAGGAAAGTAAAACTTCAGTAACTCAGAAAATTTCTAACTTAGAAAAGGCAAAAGAAGTTAAGTCTAAGAAGATAATGTCGTGCTTCAAATGCCATGAAAGAGGACATGTGGCTTCTTGTTGTCCCAATAAGAAGTCAGAAGCAAAACATAGACCAGTTGACAGTGACATGTCACTGGGTACTTCTAAGATGGATGTAGACAGGTCGAGTTCTAAAAATGGGTTGGACAATCAATCCATATCTAAACCTGTGAACATTTTGAAAAGGTTAGGAACACACAGTGTTTCTCCACCTAAACCTAAACGGTTTTCTAATGATAATACTTTCAATCATTCTCGAGACCAAACACCGTCAAGGTTTAGGACACCTCATTACAACCATAGTCATTTTGAGATTGGTTCTACTTCTTGGAACCATAGTCATTATGAGGGTGGTTCAACCTCACGTACACATGGGACTAAATATAATTTTAATTATAATCGTAATCAAGGACATCAATCCCAAGGTAATGTGTCAGAGAGGCCTGTTTCTCATTCACCTCATAGACCCAAGACCAACGTTCCTCAACAAACACGAACTCCTTCGAAAGTAATTCAGGCCCCAGATGGGAAAAAGGGTTACTTTAAAGAAGTTAAGTTTGTTGATGATGAGGGACGATCCAAGTCTGTTATGGCTTGGGTCCCTCTTGACGACTAATTGTGTACAACTGTCATGTGTAGGAACAAACTGTGAACGGAGATAGCTGGTGGTACGTAGACAGTGGATGTTCAAGACACATGACAGGAGATAGAAGTCTACTGATGGACTTCAAAGGAGGACTGAAGCAGCGAGTTAATTTCGCTGGGGAGAAAGGTGGAATCATCACTGGGAAAGGAAAAGTTTCTAATGGAACTTTGACTCTTGAGAATGTGAACTATGTTGAACAACTGGTTCACAATCTAATGAGTGTTTCCCAAATCTGTGATAAAGGTCATCCGGTATTATTTAATGATATAGAGGCCTTAGTCCTGAAGCCAGGTCTGGTTATTCCAGATAAATGAATTCTAATGAGGGCTCCAAGGAAGAGGGATATCTATGCTATTAACATGGGTATTCCTGCATCTTCAATGGAGTCGACATGTCTATTATCCAAGGCTTCAGAAGCAGATTCTATACTGTGGCATAGGAAAATGGCACACCTGAATTTTCGAAAAATGAATTATATAACCAAGAATGGGTTAATTCTGGGTGTACCTTCTACGCGTTTCGAGTTTGAAGACAAGTGTGTTTCTTGCTTAAAAGGAAAGCAACATAAGAAACCACACAGGTCTAAAACTAAAAACTCCATTTCCATGCCATTTGAATTGCTACATATGGATCTTTTTGGCCCAATAAGCAAAAGAAGCATAGGTGGCAAGTGGTATTGCTTAGTTGTCACAGATGACTACTCTCGATTCTCGTGGGTATTCTTTTTGGGGTCTAAAGATGAAACTCCAGGAATTCTTATGGAGTTCTTAGACTTAATAGAGAATGTCTACAACACGAGAGTGAAGAGTATTCGTAGTGACAATGGAACTGAGTTCAAAAATTCTACGTTGAATGTATATTGCTCAAGCAAAGGCATACAACATCAATTCAGTGCACCATATGAACCTCAACAAAATGGTGTTGCTGAAAGGAAGAATAGAACTCTCATTGAAGCAGCAAGAACAATGCTTGCAGATTCAAGGCTTCCGGTCATTTTTTGGGCAGAAGCGGTGAATACTGCATGTCATGTTCTAAACCGGGTTCTTACTGTTAAAAAGCATAACAAGACTTGTTATGAGCTTTTGAACAATAAGAAACCGAATTTGAAAGGGTTTGAACCCTTTGGTGTCTCATGTACTTTATTGAAAACTAGTTCTCAACCAAAATTTGGTGAGAAGGCTGACGAAGGATATTTCCTAGGTTATGTGCCTAACTCACCAAATAAACGAGTTTTTAATAAAGTTACGGGACGTGTGGAAATAGTTTATAACGTTGAAGTTACGAGCTACACACATGACTCACATAAGGGATTAGATTGGCAATTTGACTATTCTGATCTTTTTAAGTCATTTAATGTCCCATTGTGTGATTACACGGTTGATCCTGTACTTACTGAACAGTTATTGTCAGGTGATGGAGATATTGGCTCTATTCCAACATCGACTGCTTCTGTAGATCCTAATCATACAACATCAAGTGCCACAGAACAACCTCCGGTGGATAACACTCAAGAGACTGACACGTCACCAGTAGTTACCGATACGATAACTTCTGATGAGATGTATAGTACTGATGAGGATATACCACCTTTGGAAGAAATTGGCACCAATCTTTATGATAATATGGTGATTGAGCCGATAATAACCACAAGAATTCACAAAGATCACCCAACTGAAAATATCATTGGTGATCCAACTGCATCGGTTCAAACCAGGGCTAGTACTTCTGAGTACTCAAGCCTTTTTGTTGCAATTATGGAGACTGGGATTATCAATCGATGTTCCTACTCGTGTTTTATCTCACAAATTGAACCTAAAAATGTTCAAATGGCATTAAAGGACAATTCGTGGGTCGAGGCAATGCAGGAAGAGTTGTCTCAGTTCTCAAAGTTGCAAGTCTGGGAATTGGTTGATTTACCTGTTGGAGAATATCCAATTGGAACTAGATGGGTCTTTAAGTGCAAGAAAGACGATCGGGGAATCGTAACTCGCAATAAAGCTCGCCTAGTGGTTCAAGGGTTTAATCAACAAGAAGGAATTGACTACAATGAGGTATTTGCACCAGTGGCTAGGCTAGAAGCAATAAGGCTATTTTTAGCATTTGCAGCTTCTAAGAAAATGAAAGTTTTCCAGCTGGATGTTAAGAGTGCCTTCTTGTATGGCAAAGTCAAGGAAACGGTGTATGTTTCTCAACCACCGGGCTTTACTGATCCTAAGTATCCAGAAAGAGTATATCGTCTTGATAAGGCTCTATATGGATTACATCAAGCACCAAGGGCGTGGTATGAAACACTGTCTACTTATCTTCTTGAGAATAACTTTACAAGAGGAAGAATAGACAGTACACTTTTTGTCAAGTGGAAAGAGAGAGACTTTCTACTTGTTCAAGTTTATGTTGACGACATCATCTTTGGGTCATCCGACGAAAAGATGTGTAATGAATTTGAACAAGTTATGAAGAACAAGTTCGAGATGTCTGCTATGGGAGAATTGACGTTTTTCTTAGGATTGCAAGTCGATCAAAAGAAAGATGGGTATTTCATTCATCAAACAAAGTATACAAATGAGTTGTTAGAAAGATTCAAGATGGATGAAGCCAGACTATATCATACTCCGATACCGGAAAATCATGGACTTGGACCTGATACATCGAGTGATAGAGACGTGGACCCTACTCTCTATAGGGCAATGATTGGATCACTAATGTATCTTACTACATCGCGGCCGGATATAATGTTTGCAGTATGTGTCTGCGCACGATATCAAGCCAATCCTAAAGAGTCTCATATGCAAGCTGTTAAGCGAATTCTTCGTTACCTCAAAGGGAAGCCGAAGCTGGGACTTTGGTATCCGATTGATGGCGACTTAGACTTTGTGGCTTACACTGATTCTGATTATGGAGGATGCAATCAGAACAGAAAGTCTACAACTGGTGGATGTCAATTCCTAGGGGGTAGATTGGTTTCTTGGCAGTGCAAGAAGCAAACCTCAGTCGCCATTTCTACATGTGAAGCTGAGTATGTTGCTGCTGGCAGCTGTTGTTCCCAGGTTCTGTGGATACAACAGCAACTGCGAGACTATGGGTTAAAATTAACCAATACTCCAATGATGATTGACAACGAATCCACCATGTCAATTACCAACAATCCTGTAAAGCACAGCAAGACAAAACACATTGACATACGTCATCACTTTATTAGAGACTGTGCAGAGAAAAAGCTTATACAGTTAGTCAAAGTTCCCTCAACTGATAACTTGGCAGACTTGTATACAAAAGCTTTTGACAGGATGCGTTTTGAGACATTGATTCAACTAAACGGAATGAGGAATCCAGAATAATTTGTCTTCCAAAGGAGTATGTCATACTTAGTAGTTTCTTTTATTTTTCTGCATTTTTCTTGAAAACATTATGGTTTTATCTGCTGGGAAATGATAGTACATTAGAAGAATATGCTTAAATAACAATAAGTATAAGTCTTTGGATAGATGTGTTAGTAAATTCTAGGTAGTTACATTAAATCTACATCTTTAAAACCAGACATTTACTTATGTTTATTTTAGTATACACCTCTCTCCACATGTTATCCTTTGCTTAGATAATTGAATTTAGACAGCTTCATTATATGATGTACTGATAGGCAAATTCTGCTATGATTTCTGCGCATATAATAAGTAATAATGCTTCTGTATGCTATCTAGTGTGATCTGCTATATGATGTATGACATAAGTCTTAATTGTTGAATGATAGTCTAACCATGCACTGTTATCAAGGATCTATGAATATATGTCAAGACAAATAGTAAGAATTATGGCTATTAGCAAAACTACTGGTGACTTTGTTGTACTGAGTACAGACCTGACTCCTTTAGTTTTGCCAATGGTTTCAAACTTATCTTGTTCATACTAAGGGATCTTATGTTGTACTAAGTACAGATCTAGAACCACTAGTATCTTCAAAAAAGCTTTGATGTTTGTCAGATTTTAAAATAACTCAAGGGTATGTTATATGCTTCAAACAGAACATCATTTAGTAACCTCTACCTTGAATCCGAAAGATACAGTGTTATGTGTTTTACTTGATTTCTCAGTATGTCATATTTTGGATCACATTAGGTAATGTACATACCAACAATAAAGGCCTGCTATGAAATCATTGTAGACTTTGTTTATGAGGATCATAATATCAGTAATCATCTTGAACTGTCTATGGTATTTGAACATTTCATGATTGATGAATCATCTGTTCTCAATGAAGGTATGATTAATGATCGTGATATATATTGTGGAGATAGGTAAACAAGTTATACTTTTATAAATATAAGTTGACAAATGGTTAAGTTGTACTTATGTGTAACTTTCTATGAATTTCATTTGGTATGTATACTGACAATCTTCCAAGATTTTTTTTAAATCTTAAAGTCCTGCGTATTTTGTCTAATCTGATCCCTGAGCAGATTTAACTATTAATGTTAAGCATATGTAATAGTTTTAGTTTCGTTATTTCATCAATAAAATAGTACTTTTGTTTGAATCACTATTTGTTTGTTTCTTTATTGCTTTTAATCCTTTGGAATTCAATAAATTCTTCAGTATTCCGTGTTGTTTCAATGTGACAAGATTGCATTTGGTTTCGACTTAATTATCATGCTTAGATGTATTGACTTAAATGTGAATACATAAAGGCATATGTAAAATATACGACTTGTGGGTTATAATTTTTGACTTAGAATATATTAAAACTCAATTTGCAATTTGAGATTAGAATATTGAAAAGACCACAAGTCAAAACCTGCGAACCCACCTGCGAACCCAACTTGCGAACCCAACTTGCGAACCCACCTGCGAACCCAACTTGCGAATCCAAAGTCTGCGAACCCAAATCTGCGAAGTGAGATTTTCAGTATAAAACACCACGTCAACGAGTCCACATCTCACTTTTCCAAACACTCCTGCGAACCCAAATTCAGCGATCCGAGCATCTGCGAAGCGAACCAAGTTCTTACTTTGATTTTTAATTTCACAAATCAAGGATCAGTTTTTCACTCCGAGGATTATTTACAACTACTTATTGCGCATCTATTGAGGTAAGATTCAGTCCTTGTGTGTGTGTATTTCTTATTTAATCCTCATTTTGTGTTTTTAATGGTTTTGGTTGCGGTTTTCATGGATTCTTTACGAAATTCATGAAAATTAATACATAAAACTTAGTTAATGGTTCACTGGCTATATATTAAACATGTACTATTGATTGATTTCATTTTTACGGTTTGGATCTTAGTTTTTAATATATCTGGGTTCGTCAGCACGATCCTGTGAACTGAGATCCAATCTCAGTTCGCAACCCCTGATTGCGAAGTGAGCAGCATACGCTCCTGCGAACTGAGTTTAAATCTCAGTTCGCAAACCCCTTTGCGAAGCGAGTTCATAGGTTGACTTCCTTTGACTGCGAAGCGAACCCAAAACCGGTTTGACTTCTGTTGACTGCGAAGCGAACCCAACAGGGTTGACTTAGTTGACTGCGAAGCGAACTCACATTGTTTGACTTAGTTGACTGCGAAGCGAACTCACATTGTTTGACTTTTGTTGACCTGCGAAGCGAACTGAACTGTTAACTTTGCTTGATTGACTTCTTTGCTCTGTTTAAATTTTAATATACTTAGACTTATTCTCGATTTACGACATTTATGTTTACAAATAATTTATAAGTCTGGTATTGTTACTTTTTCATAATACGTTTCGACTTAAGAGCTTTCGCTTATAAGTAAAATACGTATTCGTGACAGCATATTTTCTGTTTTATCATGTCGAAAGACTTCCGACTCAAATGTAGTCGTGCGGCGTGTCCCGATATTCGATCGGCGGTATGACTGTTCAGGATATGCTTTATAACTAGCGAACTATATATAATTTAGAGAATATAATTGAAAATTTAAGTCTTGTACGCTTAATCGTTCAATTAAGTTCAGTAAATTACGTTAGTAATTAATAGTAAACATGGATGTTTGGTGACAATCGTTGTTCACAATACATCAATGTTTAGAATTAATTACTGTTCGTTACGACATTTTATTTTGATGGGGTATTTACCATTCGTGTAACTCTTTTGATTACAGAAATGGCTGCTCGATCATTTGCTCCGGGTCATAACATTCTTGTTAATCTTGATGTCAATGAGCGTGGAGCTGAACGCTTCACTGAGATTCTAACATATTTGGCACGTTCGAGAATTCGATATGCTGTTACTGAATCTCCACCTCTGTCGCGTGACCTGCTGACTCAATTCTGGAATAATATTGAGTTCAATGCTGCTACAAACCCTCCAGTCATTTGTACTAGGGTTAATGGTCATCTAGTTGTCTTCTCTGCTGACGATCTGAGACAGATTCTAAATCTGGGTACCGTCGAGCAGGAAGCTGGGCCATCCGTGTATTCTTCGGATTTCATAGAGGGTGCACTCGGTTGAATGGGTTATTCTGGCCCTAAGCGTGGACGCCAATTTATCAAGGCCTTTGTTCTTGGCCAATGGAGGTTCTTGTTCCATATTATTGTGACAATCTTTGGGAACAAGAAGGGCGGATACGATGAATTGAGCCCCGAGTTGTTATCTGGTTTACTGTCACTAGTTTATAATAAACCATACAGTTTTTCCTCATACGTTTTTAGCTCTTTCATTGGGCAGATCACTGGAGCTATTCGCTCTAAGTTTATGCTCTATCCACGTTTTTGCATGATCATTATACTTCAGCGCCTTCCTGGATTGCTGAATATTCAGTCAGATTTGCATGTGGATAGGATCGGACTTCGAACATACAACGCTTGTTTTCTTAATTCTTCTCGTCGTCCGGATCAGATCAAGCCGGAAGCTTGTGATCTTTTTGGTCATCTTCTTGATGAACATTATGTAACTCCACCAAACAATGGATGGTTGGATGTCGATGCTCCACTGCAACCTCAACCACCCCCTCCAGCACAAGTTCCAGCTCCGCCGGTAGTTGTTGCTTCACAGCCCGGCCCGCACGAGCTTATAGAAGATGTGTTGAACCAAGCAGCTCAACCTGATGTTGCTGCTAAAGTATTACATGAGGTTCTTATTCAGAACGATGATGCCACTGATCCACTCTTACTTGAGGTGGAAAATTTTCAGGCAATCGAAACCGTCGACCCAGAGGTTGTTCAACCTGAGGGTGAACGGGTTTCAGCCGATCAAGATGCTGGACCGTCCAGTGCTGCTGACAAGGATGGTGTCTCTGCATCAGATTCTGAGGATGAGGATAGTGATGATGATCCTTCTCCTTCCTTTTTGACGGGAATTCCTTCAGGAATGATTCGTCAAGGTTCAAGACTAATCATGGATCCTGCCTTAAAGGGCAAACGCAAAGTTGATGATCGTGATCCTGATTATAGTTTGGTTGATGAAGATTCTGAGGAGGACGATGCTTTACCTCTTCAAACCAGCCGCCGCAAACGCATTCGCTCTTCAACTGCTCAATTGACTATTGGCGAATTATCTCGTCCTGCGGTTCGGACAACATCATCACCGCCACCAATGCCTACTCTTGTGCCAAAGCCTGCTGCTTCGGAGCCTCTTATTCTTCAATCTACTAAGGCCAGCCTTATTACAGCACGGTTGTTATTGGCTGATGTTGCTGCTCTCATTGGTAAACATCTTCCCTCATCTGATACTGCAACTGAATCAGCAACTGCCATTCCTATTCGGACTTCTGACCGTGTCACTACTTTGGAACTGCGGGTTAAAGCTTTGGAATTTCAGAATCTCAAACTTGCAGCTCTCCTTAGTACTCAAAGTGCTTCAACGACTCACTTGTTGAGATCACATGCGCTTCTATTAAGTGAATCTGCTGATCAACAACGACAGATTGACCGTTTGGAACGCATCGTCAACCGTTTGTTGACGGGACAGCCGTCTCAGGGGGAGATTATGGCATATCAAATTGCCAGAGACGAAGATGAGCTGATAAGGAAACGGCGTCATGAAGTCTGTAAGGATGATGAAGAGCTAAGAAAAAGGCGAAAGGACACAGATGATGATCCCAACTCACAAGATGATAGAGAGCCGACTGGTCCGTCAACGACTGGTGAGCTTCCTATAATTCAGGGGGAGTCTACTAAGGCAAGTGGAAGTGGTGCTGGTACAAGTGCACAAGAGGGTGGTGCAACTGAAGGTGAAGTTTACATTAACTTAGACTAAGTTGTAATTTTATTTCAACCTCTGTAATTTGTAACTTAAGAATATTTTGTCATATATATATTAGACTTGCGATTTATTTTTACAAGTTAAATATATTTAGTCGACTTGAGATTTATAATAACAAGATAACTAAATAAGTTACAATTAATAAAAATTGTGTGGAATTTTGATCGAAAGTCTACCGACTTACAATAGTCGTGTGGCGTGTCCCGAGTTAGTTTCGGCGGTCAATCTTTTACTATAATCTTTGCATTTTAGACTTGAGAATCGTCAGACTGACAAGTTAATTATGCAGAAGAATTAATTAATGGTAAGCCTGAATGTTTGGTGATCATTTCACAATGCATTAGTGTTTAAATTTAACTAATATTCTGATATTATAAGACTTTTGAAATCTTAGATTGATTGTAATTATACGTTAAGATCAATGAAAGATTTATAAGTTCATATAATGTATTCGAGATACACAAAGAAATTAATAAGAAAATTCTTAGATTGATTCAGGGAAATCAATAAAAGAATTTATGATATTAATTGCTATTGATTAATATGGAAATCCTTAGATTGATTCAGGGAAATCAATGAAAGGATTTAGAATATTAATGATTATTTGTGTATGGCCTAATATAGGTTTGGAAGTGCTAGATCTATCCGATTCTGATAATGATATACTTGATGAGATAGACGAAGACATTGATTATGATCTAGAGGAGGGAGAGTTTGTACCTCCTGAAGATTGGTCTTCTGTCTCGGAGTCTGGGCTAGATGAATGTGTAGATCTTGATGCTGACATCGATGAATACATAGTAAGCCCCTCAAAGACAAATGTTATCTTTCAGGATGAGGATGGAGAAAGAGTTTTGGACTTAGATGAAAATCTAAGTGAATCAACTGATTCTGAATCCGATGATGAACTTCCTGAGAAATTGAAGAATAATCCGATGTTTAGACCTTTGAAAAGAAAAAGGGAAAAGACATGGATTAAAGAAGTAGATATCACTGGAAAACGTATACCTAAAAGGGGTATAATAGGATGGTATTACGACGCTGACTTAAAGCTTTTTGCAATTAAAAGATTTGACGGAGTTCAATATTTTGAGAAAAAGCTAGCAGTCTTCAGTTCATTGCCACGTTTTGAAATCCGAGACTTGGCTAGATTAGAAATGAATAACCCCATTAATGATCCTTTTGGACGTTATGTAGAAAAGATTATCAAGACTGAGGGTCGTTCTATGAAATTTCAAAGAATAAAGCCAAGAGTTGGTAAAACTATCAAACTTAATGAAAGAAGCGATAGAACTGGAAGACGTCGAAGAATGAAAGTATATCCAGCTGTTAAGTGCATGCAGCAGATTCCATTAAAGACTATGCCTCAAGATATTCTAGGAAAATTGAAGAGATGGTCTGTTGATTCTGTGACTGGAGAAGCTCTCATGTTTGTACATGATGATGAAGTAGAATATGAAGAGAGCGAGATCTTAAAGATTTATGATCGACGACATCTAATGAACCTATCAAAGGCTGACCTATTAATGTTACACAAGAATAGGATCACTGCAATTGAAGGATGGGAAGATGTTGCTCGAGACTATCAGTCAATGGTTAAAACATGCATCAAGATGAAGATATATGCTGGAAGTAAAATTTACAAGTGATTACCAAAGACAAACTTGAAGACCAAGACACTAAGACAGCTAGAGCTATTGTCAAGGGGGAGTCTGTTGAGACATGTTTTGTGACAACAGATCTAGCTTGAAATTAGTCTTTCTAGTTTGTAATAGGTCTTGTATTAATAAGTAATCGAGTTTGTACATTGGTTTTGAATTGTAAATGAAAAACTATGGTTGGAAAACATTTTAGAGTGAAAAATCAAAAAGCTGAAAAATGTTGACCAAGGTTGACCGCGAACCGAGTCAGTTCGCAGGTCAAACTGGTGCTGCGAACCGAGTCAGTTCGCTGGGCCTAAATGGGCTGCGAACCGAGTCAGTTCGCAGAAGCCCATGACCCGCGAACTGAGACGGTTATAAATACAAATTAGGTTTCAAACCTAATTAACTTTTGCCAAAATACCCATACGAACTTCCTGAGTTTTCCAGAGCAATTAAACCTTCTAAAGGCTAGGTATTGATCGTTTAACTGAGATTAATAATCAATACGAAGCAAATTAGATACCCGATTCACTATAATTGTGAAACAATTCGTTATAGATCCTATAACTAAGTATTGAGGGATTCCGCACCTTAATACGTTAGATAACCTCGTTATCGATCCGAATAGACACGGACTTACAATGCGTGTTATGTACTAATTTTCAGGTACAGGTTGAGGAATTGATCGAGTCATCTAACTTGATAACGGCTCAGCTAAACTCATTAAAAGAAGAAAATGCTGTTTTAAAACTAAGAAATTCTGAGCTCGTAAATAAAGTTAAGTTTGACAAAGAGGACTTAAGGGTTTTAAAAGAAAAAGTAAATGAGCAGAGTCAGATTATTGACTTGGCTCATGAGCATGCTTTTGAAATAACCAAACAATCTTCCGAGAAGGAAAAAGAGTTAGCAGATGAAAAAGTTAAGATTGCTGATTTAAACCGAAAATTAGAGTTACGAAAATTTTCAATCGAAACTTTGGACAATATACTGAAACCCCTCCTCCCATTAATCATAATTACACCTCTACATCTAATGAACGTGAGATGTTATGTGTAAATGATTCTGTCACTCACTCAACTGTTCCTGGGTTTATACAATTTGTCAGACCTAAGAGAGCTGAGACCAATGATGAGATAGAATCAAAAATTCCTGAAACTTCCAAGGCATCTTTATCTATTCTTAAAAAGAAAATAACTTTTGTAAAAGAGAGTGCAATGGAAGTTAAATCTGGTAATGAGGAGCCAATTGAACCGATTAAACATGTTTTACCTAACTCTAAAAATGTATATGAAAATCTTAAAATGGACAAGGGTAAACAAGTAGGAATGGTCTCCTATCAACCTTTACTTGTGTTGGACAATCCAACGGATCACAAGGCCCCTAAAAAGGCTTCGGTGAGACGCTCATGCTTCGTGTGTCACCAAAAGGGACACGTAGCAAGCATTTGCCCAACAAAAGAGAAAGGTGGTAAATCAACTCAGGTGAATAAAGACAAATCACCTGTTAAAACTAGATCGTCTCAGGATAAGAAAATTGTGATGCATGAGAAACCTAGTGTACATCAAAGAATTACAAATGTTTCTAATGAATCAAAAGAACATGTTGATAATTCTGGAAGAAACGGGTTAGGATTTAAGAGAACTTTGAGCTCTCAGAGATCTCAACCGATTTCTAATTCTGGGAAGTTCACGACTGTTGAGTGTTCACGGAATGCTACTCCTGCTAGAGGATACTACCATGGACAATCATCTCGGTCGAAAACTCCCCAGTGTTTTTAAACACCAAATAGAAGTTTTTCTAATCAAAATAGTAGTAATTAGAATTATCAGAATTCTAGATATAACTATCCTTCTATGGCTAGACCTACTTCCAACCCTAGGCCTATTAATTCAAGACTTTTTCAAAAGTCTCCCGAGCGAAAGCCTAGTGGTAGCTCATCCCATGCTCAAACGAGTGCGATTCTAAAAGCATCTAGCTCTTCTAATAAGAGTAATGGATACTTGAAGGAATTTACATTTGTAGATGAGAATGGCCGACCCAAGACCGTCGTGGCTTGGGTCCCCCATGATGACTAATTGTTTTCATTTAATTGTGCAGGAGCTAATCAGACGTGCTACAAACTGGTGGTATGTAGATAGCGGTTGCTCCAGACACATGACGGGGGAAAAACAACTTCTTGTGGATTTCATACACAAGAGGGGAGGTTATGTAAACTTCGCTGGAGCGAAAGGTGGCTAAATCACAGGATTGGGCAATGTAACAAATAGAAAGATAATGCTAGAGCAAGTTAACTATGTTGAGGAGCTGAAGCACAACCTTATGAGTGTATCTCATATTTGTGATAAAGGACATCCTGTCCATTTCACAGATAGAGAAGCACTTATATTAAAACCAGGGTTTGCCATTCCAGAAGAATGGATAATCATGAGGGCTCCTAGAAAGAATGACACTTATGTGATGGACATGAGTGTTACTGAATCTATACGAGAGTCGACATGTCTTATATCCAAAGCATCTGAGAATGATCCACAGTTATGGCACTGGAAAATGGTACACCTACACTTTAGAAAGATGAATTATATAGTAAGAAACAGACTAGTGCTAGGTGTACCGGTGCAGAAGTTTGGCCTTGAGGACAAATGTGTACCTTGTCAGAAAGGAAAACAGTACAAGAAACCTCATAAGTCAAAATCTCAAAATTCCATTGCCTCAGCTTTTGACCTTCTTCACATGGATCTCTTTGGTCCTGTAAATACAAGAAGTATAGGCGGTAAACACTACTGCTTGGTTGTCACTGATGACTTCTCGCGTTTCTCATGGGTATTCTTTTTAGGAACAAAGGATGAGACGACTGAAATGTTGATGACATTCTTTACCCAGATTGAACATCAAAATGGTCGAGGAGTCAGGAAAATTAGAAGCGACAATGGCTTAGAGTTCAAAAACTCGGTGATGAATGTCTTCTGCTTAAGCAAAGGAATTTAGCATCAGTTTAGTGCACCCTATGAGCCACAACAAAATGGTGTCGCTGAAAGGAAAAATAGAACTCTAATTGAAGCAGCGAGAACAATGCCGGCTGATTCAAAGCTTCCCGTCATCTTCTGGGGAGAAGCAGTGAATACGGCCTGTCATGTACTTAATAGGGTTTTAATCGTGAAAAGGCATAACAAAACGTGTTATGAGCTTTTAAACGGTCGAAAACCAAACATTACTGTTCTTGAACCCTTTGGTGTTCATTGTACACTATTAAAGACCAAAAATCAACCAAAATTTGGTGAAAAGGCCGACGAAGGATTTTTCCTAGGATATGAAGCCGGATCTCCAAACAAAAGGGTCTTTAATAAGACAGCTGGTAAAGTTGAGATTGTGTACAACATACAAGTCACATCTTTTACTCCAGCTGTACAAACAGGACCAGAATGTTTATTTGATTATGACACTGTTTTCAAATCATTTAATCTTCCGATCGTAAGTGAAGTTGACACTTTAGGATTAGAACATGTTATGCTAGATGATGGTGAAGATAATATACTTGCACCAAGATCTAGTGTTCCAAGTTCAGAAGATGCAAATGATAAAGGTAAAGAAGTGATTGATGAACCGATTGTAGACTTAGATCCCACTTCAATCGATATCCCATCTTCATCTGAGGTTACAGCTTCTGTGTAAGAAACTGTTGCAGAAGAAGCAACACCTGAGGGGGAGATTGGATCAATCTAGGATCTGACCTACCTGTTGACACTACGATCTCGACTCGTGTGAACAAGTATCATCCAATTGATACTCTCATTGGTGATCCGAGTTTTAGAGTAAAGACTCGTAGAGAGTTATCTAATAGCACCAGTCTATATGTATTGATCCAAGATACTGGGATCATGCAAAAGTGCATGTACAGTTGTTTTATATCTCAAATTGAGTCGAAAAATGTTCAAATGGCCCTCAAGGATAACTCCTGGGTAGAAGCTATGTAAGAGGAACTTGCACAATTCAAGAAGCTCAAAGTTTGGGAGCTAGTTGATCTACCCAAGGGAGAGTATGCAATAGGCACCAAATGGGTGTTTAAGTGCAAACGAGATGATAAGGGAATTGTTATAAGAAACAAGGCGAGGCTAGTAGTTCAGGGATTTAACCAACAGGAAGGGACTGAATATACTGAGGTGTTCGCACCCGTTGCAAGGCTAGAAGCAATTTGATTATTTCTAGCATATGTTGCACATAAAAGAATCAAAGTCTATCAACTCGACGTTAACAGTGCCTTCCTTTATGGTAAAGTTCAGGAACTAGTTTTTGTCCAACAAGCTCCAGGGTTCAGTGATCCAAACCATCCAGACCGAGTCTATAAATTGGACAAGGCCTTGTATGTACTGCATCAAGCACCAAGGGCTTGGTATGAGACTCTATCGACCTATCTTTTGGACAATGGGTTCAAGAGAGGACAAATAGATAGTACTGTCAGTCTGTATATATTAGGATCGCTAA
This sequence comes from Logfia minima, assembly GCA_963921325.1. Lineage (NCBI taxonomy): Eukaryota > Viridiplantae > Streptophyta > Magnoliopsida > Asterales > Asteraceae > Logfia > Logfia minima. The sequence continues at coordinate 24,490,491 of OY992763.1, read as the reverse complement.
CTTGGTTATCTTAAGGTATTAAGGTGCGGAATCCCTCAATACTAAGTTATAGGATCTATAACGATTTGATTTACAATTATTTAGTGAATCGGAATACTAATACGCTTTGTATCGATTATAACAGATGTTAACTATCAATAGCTAGCCTTTAGAATACTTTGAAATAACTCTAGAAACACAGGAATTTCGTATATGATTAATGGCAAAAGTTAATAAGGGATTAAACCTAATTTCATTATATAACCGTCTCGGTTTGCGGGTCATGGGCTCTGCGAACTGACTCAGTTCGCAGCCCACTTTGGCCCAGCGAACTGACTCGGTTCGCATTGCAATCTTGACCTGCGAACTGACTCAGTTCGCAGTCAAACATGGTCAACATTTTTCAGCATTTTAATATTTTGCTCTAAAATGTTTACCAACCAATATTTTTCATTACTAATTCAAAACCAATGTACAAACTTGATTACAATTATCAAAAGTCCTATTACAAGCTATATCTGTTGTCACAAAACATGTCTCAACAGACTCCCCCTTATTTTTCCTTCTTTAATCCTAGTCTTTTCCTTCTTATTTTTCAAAGGCCTAAACATCGGATTATTCTTAAGCTTATCAGGAAGATCATCTTCCAATTCAGAATCAGTTGATTCATCTAGATTTTCATCTAAATCTATAACTCTTTCTCCATCTTCATCCTGAATTATAACTTCTGTCTTTGATGGGCTCACGATGTGTTCATCGATATTAGCATCGGGATCTACACCTTTGTCTAACCCAATATCAGAAATAGAAGTCCAATCTTCAGGAGGTACAAACTCTCCCTCCTCTAGATCATAATCAATCTCTTCATCTATCTCATCAAGCTTATCGCTTTCAGAATTAGATAGATTCAGCATTCCCAAACCTATAGAAGTACATACACAAATAAACATGAATATCACAAATCCTTTCATTGATTTCCCTGAATCAATCTAAGAATTTCCTTATTAATCAATAACTATTAATATAATAAATCCTTTCATTGATTTCCCTGAATCAATCTTCGAATTTCCTTATGAATCTCTTTGTGTATTTAAAGCACATTATATAAACTTATAAATCTTTCAATGATCATGAATAAAATTATAATCAATCTAAGATTACAAAAGACTTATAGTATTAGAACATTAATTAAATTTAAACATTAATGTATTGTGAACAATAATGATCACTAAACATTCAAGTTTATAATTAAATAATATCATAATTTCCATTGCATAATTAACTTTTCAATCTTAACATTCTCAAGTCTAAAATGCAAAGATTATAGTAAATATTTGACCGCCAATATTAAATCGGGACACGCCACACGACTGTCTATAAGTCGGAAGACTTTCGATCAACACTTTACATAACCTTAATCGTATATCACTTAAAACTTATTTAAAACATATTTAACTTGTAATTATAAATCTCAAGTCGAATATTTTACAAAATAATTCTAAATTACAATTATTAATCATTACATTCAATCTAATTTAATACAAGTTTCACCTTCATCAGCACCACCATCTTTAGTACTAGCACCAACACCACTTCCACTTGCACCTGCAGACTCCCCCTGAATCATAGTCTGCAGACTTGTCGTAGACGGACCAGCCAGCTCAATATCTTTCTAAGCAGTAGGATCATTGTCTGTATCATCCTGTCTCTTCCTCGCTAGTTCATCCTCTCTACAGGACTCTGTATATATCAACATCTCCCCTGAGATGGCTTGTCCCTGAGAAGGTGCGTGACCAAGCGATCAAGTCGGTCGATCTGTCTTTGCTTATCAGCTACATCATCTACCAAAGTGGTATTGGTCTTGAGCAGCAGTGAGTAAGCTTTAGATTGGTCAGTCAAATTTTGAGACAGAGTTGTGGTGACAGTCTCCAACTCTCGAACCCTAGACACCAAGCTAAGAATGCGTGTAGAATCAGTCATAGGTGAGGATGAAGGAGCATCAGTAGTGGTTGATGGAGGCGTGGTAGCAGGTGGTTGCAATTTCTTAGCTATCTCAGTAGCTACATCTGTCAATAATCGAGCAGCAACCCTGCTTGACTTTGTTGTCGGATGCGAAGAGGGGCGAACAATAGCAGCTATCATCTCAGCCTCAGAAGGAGTTGGAGCAGCTGAGCTGGAAGCAGTTTGCTTAGCACGCTTGCGACGATGAGCCACAAGCTGCACATCATCTTCATCTTCATCTTCATCTTCTTCAAGAAGAATGAAATCCGGATCCTGATCAGCGGCTTTGCGTTTTGTCTTCTGGGCCGGATCCATAATCAGCTTAGACCCTTGACGTATCATTCTGGCCGGAATCCCGGATACAGAACCGGATGGACGAGTCTCATCATCCTCGAAATCAAAATCAGAGGCAGAGGCAGTATCGCCATCACGTCCAGACGGACCAGTACCACCAGATGTCCCAGCAACTGGAGGCGGTTATGAAGTACTAGGACCTTCAACCAAATATTGATCGATATCTCGCAATATCGGATTATTGTCATCATCATGCTGTATGAGAACATCATGTAAAACCTGAGCAGCAATGTCAAGGTGAGCATCCTGATGTAACACATCTTCAATAAGCTCTTGCGGCCCAGGAGGTTGAGCCACAACTGCTGGCTGAGGTTGAACTTGTGGTGGAGGTTAAAGGGGAGCTCCGGCATCCAACCAACCATTATTTGGTGGACCGACATAGGTTGCATCAAGAAGATGACCGAAAAGGTCACATGCTTCGGGCTTAACCTGATCTGGACGGCGAGAGGAATGAAGAAAACAGGCATTGTATCCTCGAAGTCCAATCTGATCAACATGCAAATCTGGTTGAATATTCAGGAGACCAAGAACACGGTGAAGAATGATAAGCATGTAAAAGCGGGGATAGATCATAAACTTGGATCTAACCGCACCAGTCACTTGACCAATGAACGAACCAAAAATATATGAAGAGAAACTATATGGTTTGTTATAAACCAGGGACAGTAACCAGATAGAAGCTCAGGGCTCAGCTCATCATAATCGCCCTTCTTGTTCCCAAAGATAGTAACCAGAATGTGGAACAAAACCGCCATTGGCCAAGAACAAAGGCCTTAATAAATTGGCGACCCCTCTTAGGTCCAGAATATCCCATACGACCAAGCGCACCCTCAATGAAGTCCGAGGTGTACACAGAGGGACCCGTTTCCTGCTCTACGGTACCCAGACGCATAATCTGTCTCAGATCGTCAGCAGAGAAGACAACCGGATGTTGGTTAACCCTAGTACGAATGACAGGAGGTTTGGCAACAACATCATACTCAATGTTAGCCCAAAACTGATCCAGCAAATCTCGAGACAATGGTGGAGACTCTATAATGGCATATCGAATTCTCGAACGAGCCAAATACGTGAGAATCTCAGTAAAGCGTTCAGCACCACGCTTAGTGATATCTAAATTCACCAATATATTGTGAGCAGAAGTGAAAGATCGAGCAGCCATATCCCAAAAGATGCGTAATCGAAAGATGTAAATTTTATACGGAGTGAAAAACCGTTCCTTGTGCTGTATAATTCTAAAATCTAAGAAAAAGAGGTTCGGTTCGCAAAAAGTCAAATGGCAGGAAAGGTTTCGGTTGGCAGGAGAGTTTGCAAAGTAAGATTTTGATTCGTTGACTTCTCACTTTTATATGGCAAACTCAGTTCGCAGAATTCGGATCGCAGGGTTTGGGTTCGCAGTGGATTTTGGAAAGTAAGAATCGGACTCGTGGACTTGTCCCTTCTATACTCCAAACTCAATTCGCAGGTTTGAATGGTTAACTTCTCAATTTTGACCATAAATGCAAATTTAGTGTTAAATATAAATCGAAATTATGAATATCGTTACAAGTCACAGATTTGAACTTTCCAATGCGTTTATGTCACATTGAAACAACACGGAACGAGAAATTGTGATTAATCCTAACTCCAAAGACGTCAAAGTTATACGAAATAAAAATGAGATAAAACGAAAACATAAATATCACACACGAATAAACAAACGAAACAGTAGTATCAAGTACCATTTTATTAATGAAACAAATAAGATAATCAATACATAGTAGTGGGGTTAAAAATTTATCTGCTTAGGGATCATATTAGTGAGAATACTTTGTACGATTTATTTATTAATAAGTTTAAGAAGATGGTTAGTATATATACTTCATGAACTTCACAGTAAGTTACACATAAAGTACAACTTAACCATTTTTCAACTTATATTTATAAAAGTATAACTTGGTTACCTTGCTCCACAGGGTATAACACATGCGTTATCCATACTTTGGATAGTAATTGAGAGCGAATGATTCATCAAAATGAACGTTCAATTTTCATAGACAGTTCAAGACGATTACTGATATTATGATCCACATAAACAAATTATACACTGATTTCCAAGCAAACCTTTATTGTTAGTATCCATATTAACTAGTGTGAACCAAAATACGCCAAACAGAGAAATCAAGTAAAACACATAACACTGTATCTTTCACATTCAAGGTAGAGGTTACTAAATGATGTTCTTTTCGAAACATATAACATACCCTTGAGTTATTTTAAAATTGGAAAAACATCAAACCTATTTTGAAGATACTAGTGGTTCTAGATCTGTACTTAATACAACAGAAGATCCCTTAGTATAAACAAAACAAGTTTGAGATCATTGGCAAAACTAAAGGATTCAGGTCTGTACTGAGTACAACAAAGTCACCAGTAATTTTGCTAATAGCCATATTTCTAACTATTTGTCTAAACATGTATTCATAGATTCTAGATAATAGTGTATGGTTATACTATCATTCAACAATTAAGACTTATGTCATATATCATATAGCAGATCACACTAGATAACACACATGAGAATTATTGCTTATTAAATGCTCAGAAATCATAGCAGAATTTGTCTATCAGTACATCATATAATGAAGCTGCATAGATTTAATATATTCGAAGCACATTATAACGTGTGGAGAAAGATGTATAATAAAATAAATATAAGTAAAGGCCTGGTTTTAAAGATGTAACGTTAATGTAACTTACTGGAATCTACTAGCACATCTAACTTAAGACTGTTACTTATTATTGTTAAGCGTATTCCGCTAATGTACTATCATTTCCCAGCAGATAAACACTTAACTTTTTCGAAAAGAAATGACAGTAGTTCTTTTATTGGAGGCGATTCCCCGTAGGTAACAAGCAAATGACTCGGTTATCTTAAGGTATTAAGGTAAAGTTCAGGAACTAGTTTTTGTCCAACAAGCTCCAGGGTTCAATGATCCAGACCATCCAGACCGAGTCTATAAATTGGACAAGGCCTTGTATGTACTGCATCAAGCACCAAGGGCTTGGTATGAGACTCTATCTACCTATCTTTTGGACAATGGGTTCAAGAGAGGACAAATAGATAGTACTGTAAGTCCGTATGTATTAGGATCGATAACTCGGTTATCTTAAGGTATTAAGGTGCGGAATCCCTCAATACTAAGTTATAGGATCTATAACGATTTGATTCACAATTATTTAGTGAATCGGAATACTAATACGCTTTGTATCGATTATAACAGATGTTAACTATCAATAGCTAGCCTTTAGAATACTTTGAAATAACTCTGGAAACACAGGAAATTCGTATATGATTAATGGCAAAAGTTAATTAGGGATTAAACCTAATTTCATTATATAACCGTCTCGGTTCGCGGGTTATGGGCTCTGCGAACTGACTCAGTTCGCAGCCCACTTTGGCCCAGCGAACTGACTCGGTTCGCATTGCAATCTTGACCTGCGAACTGACTTGGTTTGCAGTCAAACATGGTCAACATTTTTCAGCATTTTAATATTTTGCTCTATAGTGTTTACCAACCAATATTTTTCATTACTAATTCAAAACCAATGTACAAACTTGATTACAATTATCAAAAGTCCTATTAAAACCTAGATCTGTTGTCACAAAACATGTATCAACAAGTACGTTGTTCATCAAGTGGGAAAAGGATGATTTCCTACTTCTACAAGTCTACGTTGATGACATCATCTTTGGGTCATCTGACAAGAATATGTGCAGAGATTTTGAACAAGTGATGAAGCGGCGATTCGAGATGAGTACCATGGGTGAATTAAACTTGTTCTTAGGATTACAAGTTGATCAAAAGAAGGAGGGATTCTTCATTCATCAGACGAAATATGTGCATGAAATGCTTTCTCGTTTCAATATGAAAGATAGTTCGTCTTATGGCACTCTGATTCAACTAAATCATAGTCTCGGACCAGATATTGAGAGTACTTAAGATGTGGATCCACTCAATATCGGGCCATTATCGGTTCTCTCATGTATTTGACTGCTTCCAGACCGGACATAATGTTTGCAGTCTGTTTGTGTGCTCGGTTTCAATCGAATCCTAAATAGTCACACATGAAGGTAGCAAAGAGAATATGGCGATATCTAAAGGGAAAACCGAAGTTAGGTCTTTGGTATCCCTTTGGAGGCAATTTTGACTTTGTAGCCTACACCGACTCAGATTATGGCGGTTGCAACTTGAACAGGAAATCAACCACGGGTGGTTGTCAATTACTAGGTGGTCGCATTGTCTCATGGCAATGTAAGAGGCAAACCTCGGTCGCTATCTCTACCTGTGAGGCTGAGTATGTAGCAGCAGGTAGTTGTTGTTCACAAGTTTTGTGGATACAACAACAGCTGCGTGACTATGGTTTGAACTTCACAAATACCCCTATTATGATTGATAACCAATCGACCATGTCAATAACTAATAATCGTGTTAAGCACAGTAAGAGGAAACATATTGATATTAGACATCATTTCATTCATGACTGTGCAGAAAAACACTTGATTAAATTAGTTAAAGTGATCACTGATGACAATTGTGACAACCCTCGAAAATCGGTACTTCCCGTACACCTTAATATCATGCATTCTTACGCTAATTCCCTATCTAATGAAATCAAACTTGATTTAACCAAGGTAAGCCTAGCACAAGCCCACATTTGCACATTTTGGTGCACACTACTATGATGCTTGAAGCATCTCGTTATATGATTATGAGAAATTCAAAATAGATCCGATGATTCCGATAAACACGAACGTTGGTGATAAGCATTTCCTAAACAACGTAAAGCTACTCAATAATGGTTATTTACCTATACTCTTACGTTAAGGCTTAAAGCCGTTTATCTCAAGAGACTTAAGAATCAAGCTTAGACGATTAAAGCTTAACCAACGAAGAAAGGTAACACGAGATTCACTAAACGAAACACAAACTCTTACAAATGAATTAGAATTTTACTAACCATATCGCAACCTACGTTAACCTCCCTAATGATGCTTGCTAGCACCTAAAACACCAAACTTGAAACCAAGTAGCTCAAGCATGTCAAATTAATTCCAAGCTTCCTAGCACATAGCTCAAACTAAATCAAGCAACTAGGTAGCTAGCTTAAATTAATTCCAAGCTACCTAGCAAGCATGTCACTTAAATTCCTCCTCGTTGTCTTCTTGCTTAAATTAAATCAAGCTAGTTAACTAGCATGACAACAATTAGGAAATGCAGATTTTTCCTTTCCTTTCTCTTTGTCTACGTAGCATGGTTCTTAACCTTTCCTTTCTCCTCCCTTGCAACTTGCTTGATGGGACTAAGCACCTCCCATCAAGACTTTCCCTTGCTTTGCTTCTCAATAAGGAAAGGAGTAACACAAGATACGTATCACACACACAACACATTTCAAAAATCTGCACACATTTTCTCTCAACTTTTCCCTCTCATTTCACCTTCTTCATCCATCTTTGAAGATCAACCACCACCCCACCACCACAAACCACCATAAGACCACCATGAAACCACCATGAACCACCACCATTTTACATCATTCTTCACCATTTCTTGAGCTCTTGAACATCAAACTAGTAGATTGGGTATTAAAAGGAGCTTTTGGGTTGAAGTGCCAAGTTCTTACTCTTCTTTTCTTTCCATTTCATCCTAACACCATTGTAAGGAAACTCCTCCTCTTGATCTTGTCATTTCCTACATGTAAATATCTTTCATGCTAAATGTTCACTCTCATGTTTAGATCAATTAAATGTATGTTAAAACTAAGTTAAATGTGTTTCTATTGATCAAGAACTAGATTTCAATAAGAGGAGTAACTAACATGATTAGATTTGTGATTGTTATGTATTAAGAGATGTTTTGGAATCTTGTTAGAAATGTCACATTTGGGATTAGGAACATAGTACATATTGTTAAAATGCCAAAAAAATGGGTTTCAAAAGTTAAAAATCGAGTTTGAAATCATTTTGAGAAAAACAGGGTCTGGTCGGATTTGGCCTTCACGCGTACGCGTGAGCAATTCACCCAAACGCGTGAAGCCAAATTTTGGCCTTACCCGGACGGGTGAATCTCCAGACCTGACTTTCTGTTCGAAATTACACGGACGAACAACATCTTCACCCGGACGGGTGACTTTCACCCGGACGGGTAAGGCATATTTCAGGTTCAAAAAAAAAAAAAAAAAAAAAAAAAGAAACTGATTACCAAAATTTAAATTTGAACTTGTATTAGAGAAACTTTAATCTAGGAAAACTTTCGTTTTACTCGCGACATTTTCGGAACAATTTTGGAGGGAAAATCAAAAACGAAACCGATTTGAATTCCAGGAAACGAGTCTTACAAACCAAACCTAATGTGAAAGTAGAATTACTTAACCCACACTTTGATCGACAAAAACAACGATGTTTTCAAGGAACATACATATATATATACAAAACTATCACCAACGGATCGTATGCTTTTCGAAAACGAAACACATTTCCCACATTACTGATTGAGTGAACAACTGGCATAGATATGCGGGTAGCTATCTACTTATATCAACCTAGGTGTGCGGGTAGCCACCTACTATTACAAATCTAGATATGCGGTTAGCTATCTACTTACACAAACAACCTCATGCGTTTAGGGCGCTAGGAGGCTTTTCGGGCAAATACACTTATTACTTGCTAGCACTTTCATAAGCTCACCAGGTGAGTTCACAGCCCCTATTTTACTGCTTTTTACTGCTTTCTAAATTTGGGGTGAAAAACATATGTACTGTTTACATACAAACTGATTTCATGCGATGATTGAAAACCTGACAACGAATCCTTGTGCGAACCTATGTTTAACTAGTTGTAGTGCATAGAAGTCCTCATGACTACAAACTGTAACCATTAGCTAGATGACGCTAGCCACCGAATATGCGAATAGTACTATTGGGATGACATTCCTCCCACTTTTGTTAGTCATGCTAACTGCCGACTGTATGTCGAGACGAGGAGCGTATATTTTATTGTCCCAGGCAAAAACATCAAAAGTCGTGGTTTGGTTATAGGCCTAGGTGTCGGCACTTTAACTCGTAAGGTCTTGCAAACCTTCGGGGGATCATCGTCAGCTATTTATTGTTTAAACTATATATCATCGTACTCTTGGCCATGGATGGCACAAACAACTTGTGAGACGTTTACTAAACTTTTGGTTTGATTGACGATACCTTAAACCTGTGAATTTCACTCAACAATTTTGTTGACCCTTTTAACTATGTTTTTCAGAGAATTAGCAGCGATGTAAGATCATGCATGCATACTTTTGGGACCCTTGCTCACCACGATGAATAGGATGCCATCCTTTTGATAAATATTGAAATTATGATTGGTGATTAAAATGTTAATCGTATTGATTTGCTAAACATCTATTGTTTTGTAAACACGATGAGCATGTAACCGTGTTATTTAAACTATTTATGGCATTCTAAGTATATGTTTGCGATAATCATACGCTTATTGATCGTTCTCGTCACGCCCCCGAGCTTCCGCACTTATTACTCGTTAAACAATTTTATCGGGGTGTGACAACAATCTAGCCGACCTTTATACCAAGGCGTTTGATAGGTCTCGGTTTGAGCTTTTAATCCAACTAAATGGGATGAGAAATCCTGAGTAAATTTTTCCCACAAAAGAACTTAGTATATTTCTATTCCTTAGTTTATTTTCTTTTATCTTTGCAAAAATAACAAAATTGAGGGTCACTGTATTAATTGCAAAGAAATGATGAAATCATTACTCATGCCTAGAACATTTTATATGTGTGGCTTTAAGATGTAGAACATACACAGTAAATGTACTTAAAATTCAAAGTATTTAATAGCTTCACTTCACGATGTATGGGTACGCATTCGGCAAAATGATTTTCAAGTACTTAAACTATACTAAATAATACGATTTTTCTGTGAACTTCTTATTTTGATGTACGACTTAAGTCTTAATTCTTAAGAACTAGATTGTACATGAATGCTTGATATTGGATATAAGATAAAATTCAATCATTTGGGGGGTTCACTGACTGTTTCTTCTGCTACATCTTGAAACATGCTGACCTAGATTCAGTCAGTGTATCCTAAAACTGGAACAAACTCGATCGTGAAACAAGAATACCGTTTTCAAGGTCTTTAGTCAAACTATGTCGCTCTGTTGTACGAAAGTACAGACCTATCACCTCTGGTTTGATTTTAGATTTGTTTGATTCTAACCTTAGTCTTGTCTTATAGCTGAAACATGTACTTATGTACATTGCTGATAAAACAAACTGACTTGACTTTAAAGATGGCATAAAAAATGAAAAATATCCGATACATGATATTCTTGACTTTCTAGATTCTAAGGGTATATCAAATGTAGGATACATAGGAAATCGTGAACAATAATCACAGTTGTACTTGAAGATTATGTCTGTCAAATGTTTAAGTGGATAACGATACCGATAATCGTCGTGATCTATAATTTACTACAATAATAACAAAGGAATAAACGAAAATTCCTAACTGTGTACTTGTTCTCATCATGGCTAATTCGATATTTGTAGCAGTGACACTCTCAAAAAGATTTTACGTTTCAAAATATGAACAATTTCATATTCGCATTTTTATATTTTATGTTATTTTAATTGTTTAGATAAATAAATCAATAAAAGTTCTTCGTTTCTGGGAATTATTTACATATTGTTAAGTTAATCGCTCAAACTTTGATCCATTAATTGTCTAAGTATTTAGGTTATCCCTAAATGTTTTTAAATTGGAAAAATTAAACACTTTGGGTTGGAAAAATCTAAGTTCGTACGAACTTAGATTGTAGGTTCGAAGACTAAGTTCGTACGAACTTAGTTTTAGGGTATAAAAGGGTCAAAGTTAGTCAAACTCTTCATTTTCAAAAACCCTAACTTCGTACAAACCTATTGTGTCTGCGAACTTACAGCCTGCGAACTTACATATTTGCGAACTGAACTCATTATTGGACTGTGTTTTTGGATTTCCAAACCGATAAACCTCATCACTATAGTAATCCGCATCTTTGTAAGTCCACATTACATAATTTGAACCGTTAAACATCTACACATTCGGATTTTAGTTAGGTTTTATGAAAAACAAACTTAAAATCAAAATTGTATAAGTTCTGATGGTTAATAATGATGGGTTATGGTTGATTAAGCTAAAACGAACCTAGGAGCACCTTTTCCAACTCGCTGATTGCGTTTTGGTTACAAAAATTTTGAAAATCCTTTTTCAGTTAATCTGTTTGAACTTACATGTTCGTACGAACCTAGCCAATGTAAGTTCGTACGAAGTTAAGTTTGACTTGGTCAAACAGTAAGTTCGTACGAACCTACAAGGGCAGTAAGTTCGTGCGAACTTATAAGTTCGTACGAACGTACTTTGGTTTGAACCTTGAAATTTTAATATTAACATTTTAGGCTTGTTTTAATCATAGAATCTTGCTTGCAGGGTTCTAAATTATTTATGTCTAATCACTAACATTATTATTCTCTATTTTTGGTGTGTTTATGTTTAATTTTGCAGAAATGGCTGATCTTGTGCGTGAGTTCTTCAACAAGCACAACATGACAGTTTCTTTTGATCTCGCCAATCCGGCCACTGAACCATTTCGAGGCATGCTGGACTTTCTTATGCGCTCGCGGGTGTTCTTTGCGCTAATTCACTCACCAACTTTGAGGTTTCCTTACCTCAGCCAATTCTGGGTGATGGTTGTACATGACTGTGAGCCTCAACCACTAGTGATAAGGGCTACCGTCAATGGAGTCGATATTCAGTTCTCTGGCGAGTTTCTGAGGCAGGCTTGCAATTGGGCACTGAAGTTCAGGAGGATGGCCCAACTACTTTTCCTCTTGAGATGCGTGCTGGCGCGTTTCAACGCATGGCTTATGTGGGTGATGTTACCCACACCCAATACACCAAGAGTCTGGTGTACGGCCAATGGCGTTATCTGATGCATATTCTGCTGGTTTCCTTGGGACCGAAGAAGGCAGGGTTCGATACGATGAACCATAAGATGCAGTCGGGGTTGATATCTCTCGTCTACAACAATCCCTACTATTTCTCACAGTATTTCTTTGATGAGATGGTTCAACAAATCAAGGGGAGTGTAAAGGATCAGTTTATATTATACCCTCGGTTTGTTATGATGGTGATAAATGCGTTGATTCCAAATCTTCCGACCATAGATCCGGTTGTTCATTTGATGCCGATCGATAAGAAGATCTTCGGCCATTGCCTGAGTCGCAACAAACGTCGAGCAGTTGCAGATATGCCTCAGGTCGTACCATTGTTTGGGGCAATCATTGATGCTGCTTATCAGGCACCACCAAATGATGGTTGGTTGGATGTGCCTCCACCCCAGGCAGCTGCTGAGGTTCCGATTCAAGAACCAGAGCCGGCCCAAGTACAAGAAGAAGTGGATGCTGCTGCTCCACCACAGGAGGTTGTAGAAGACATCTTCCACCAAATAGAGCACCCTGCTGAGGGAGAGCGTGTTGACGCTGCTGCTGCTGAAGGGTTGGTTAGAGATGTTCTTAAGGGCGGAGCAGGCCCAAGTGTTGAGGCCACCAGTTCAAGGCTTGATTATAATGAACTCATCAAGGAGATTGACTCCTATCTCATCGACAAAGACGCAGAGTCTCCGCCTCCTGCTGATGTTGATAAGGATGCAGCTCATGATTTAGAGGCAACTGAGACTGATGATAATGATGATGATAATGATGATGGTGATGACGGTGATGATTCGGACCGACCTGTGATCAGTTTCCAGGGTTCTAAAGGGGTGTTGCTAGACCCAAGGCTGCCAGGGAAAAGGAGAAAGGAAAGCACAGGGTCCAAGAGGATGATGACTATATTCTTGGGGGCCTAGATGATGAGTCCGAGGAAGACCAGTACATGGTGCGAGCTCGTAAGCGCCAGCGTCCAACAGATGTGGTAATAAGAGAGGGTGGTGCAGCTCCTCAAATGATATCTTATACACCACCACCCGTCACTCTACCCACAGTTCAACCACCACCTACTACAAAGCCACCAGTTACTTCCACAACAACACCACCCACTCTACCATCCGTTACTCCAACCACCGATGCACCAACAACTCAGTCCACCCAGACTATTCCCGACCCGACTGCGAGCTTATCTGATCCAAAAAAGTATGAATATCATCAGGGACGGATCACACATCTCACCAATACAGTTACGTCTCTAGTTGGTCTTGTTGACAGTCATGAGCGTCGTATTCAGGTCTTAGCTGATTTGAATGACAAACTGATCAAGCGAAATGATAAATTGGAAGAGCAAGTAAGGCTGAATGAGATCACTCTCTATCGCCTGAAGCACCAGTCAGTCAGGGGGAGTCAGTTGCTAGGGTGCAGGGAGGATGAGCTGAGATTTAAAGCTTGTAATGACCGTGATGATGATCCGACCGCACCCAAAGAAGGTGAGCTGCCTGGCTCTTCATCTAGAGAGCAAGGGGCAGTAATGGCTTAGGGGGAGTCTGGTCAAGGTGCTGGTGTGAGCGGATTTGAGCAAGGTGCAACAAAGCCTCAAGAAGAGGTTGAACCATCTGGAGGGGGGACAAAGAAGAGTGAAACTGAAACAGAGAAGAGTTCAGCTTCTTGGGGTAGTCAAAAGATGGTCAAGCCATATGAAGCTGTAGGGGGTGGGAGCGAAATTGAGCAGTCTCCAGTAAATATAATTGAGACTGAAACTATCGAGGCATTGCTTGGTTTGGATGACCCGGATAGTGATTGATCAGAGTTAGAGGAAGGGGAGATCCTCAGTAAGGAGGTTGCAGACTGGAAATCAGATGATGAAATTATTCCAGATGACGATGCTGATATTGATGAATTTCTAGTGTCAAAGCAACCGGTAACTGAAGTAGTTGTTGAGGATAAAGCTGTTGAGAAGGTGATCAACTTGGAGCAGGACTCAGCTCCTGAAGTTGAATCAGATTCTGAAGAAGTTGAACCAACTCGAGAAGAGTTAAAGAACTTATGGTTCAAGAAGGTGGAAAAGGAACCGGAAATCAAATATAAAGGTGATATCAGGGTCAGAGGATCGGGCGAGTTGAAGCAAGGAATCGTAAGTTGGTTTTATGACAGCGATCTGAAGCTGTTCATACTAAAAAGATATGATGGGATTCAGTACTTGAAGAATAAACTAAAAACCTTTAGCGCGTTGCCGAAGATTGAACTGAAGGAGCTAGCCTGGCTAGACTTGGTAAATATTGGAGGTGATCCTTACGCTTATGCTTTAGAAAGAATATTAAAGCGTGAAGGAAGATCAAATAAGTTCGAAAGTTTAAAGCCAAAGCCGGGAAAAAGAGTTCCTGATCTAACCAGGATTGATCCTATCTCTAACAAGCCGTGGATGAAAATGGTCTACAGACCAGTCAAATGCTTGAAGAGGGTTCCGTTGAAGAGAATGCCACAGAACATTCTTGAAAATCTGAAGTGGTGGTACGTTGACAGCAAGATAGCTGAAGCAGTTATGGAAGATGCTGAGGAAAATGTGCTGCTGAGAGTATTTGACAGTTTACATCTGGTAAACTTGTCGAAGGACGATCTGATGAAGCTTCATGTAAACAAGATCTTGTATAGAGACAGTTGGAGACATGAAGGCAGAAGGTATCAGAAGGTAGTGAAGGTATGCGTTGAAAAAGGCTTATGAGCTGAGAGTCGACAGAGTTGATTGTGTATCAAGTTTGACAGAGCCAGAAGACTGAAGACCGATAGAGCTATTGTCAAGGGGAGTCTGTTGGTGCACGTTTTGTGACAACAGCTCTTGTTTTTGTAATAGTTAGTTTTGTTATTAGTTTTATAGTTAATAATTGTAGTTTGTTATTAACTTAGCTTTTTGTTTGTTATATTGTAAATTCGTACGAACTTATATGTTCGTACGAACCTAGGATGTTCGTACGAACATGGTAAGTTCGTACGAACCTAGGACCAGCTAAGTTCGTACGAACTTAGCTGACTATATAAACAAACTTGTAATATTTCATTTGTAACGTTTTTTAATCAGTTATATTCGAATATACAGAGCTATCTTCGAATACATACGAACATACAACATAAACACTTGCATTTCACTTGTTTTATTGTTTTTTTAGTGTATTATACCATTCCGCAAACTAATACACGTTGCAATCCCGTTTGGATCCGTTCAAAAGGGACTTTCATAAAGTACAAAACAAACTTCAAAAATTGGTTCTTTCTTAAACTTACAAGTCTAATAGCTCTGCCCTTCTAGCCAAAAGGGGTATATGCTGATGAACCCTCTTAACAAAGTGGGGGTGAAGCTGATGTATCAGTGGATGAGGATGAAAGTGACTTGAATCTCTCGATGAAGAGATTGCTATGATGGCCGGAAAATTCAAGAAATTTACCAAACAAAACTTTCATCTTGCCTCTAGATCTAGAGTATCTACCTCCAGATATCTTAAGAAGCCTTACACTGACCAAAAAAAAAAATTATAAACAAACCTTTGATAAGTCTGATGCTTTGTGCTTTAATTGTCAAAAACTTGGCCATTTTGCTTCAGAGTGTAAATCTTATCGAACTAAAAACAAGGCAAGCAGAGAATCTCAAAAGGCATCTAAATACAAGGCCAAGTATAAGAAACTTAAAGAACAACTTAGAAAGAAGGACACTGACTTTGTAGCTGAACACAGAGACCTTCTTCAACAATATGGTCTCCTTGGTGGAACATCATCATCTTTTGGTGATTCATCCTCATCTGATCATGAAGATCTCGTTGGGTTATGCCTTATGGCCAATTCAGTGAGTGAATATGAATCAAATGAGTATTCCATCAACCTCTTAGATACTGATAATAATTCAAGCCTAAAAAATGCTTTAAATCTTCAAAATATTTTTCTCATCAAGAGAGACATCACCTATCTTAATGCTTGAGAAATCTGAATCCCCTCCACACTCTGTTGATGAAGAAGAGGCCATTGCTGACCTAGAATGTCTGATGACTAAATGAAGCAACAAAAACTCCTTCATCTTCCAACACCTCTTCAGCTACTACATGGAACAGAGATCAACTAATCAAGGTACACAAATTCAAATCTCTATCTGAGATGAGAAAAATGCACTACTAGACTCTCTTATCTGTGATGTTGAGTATGCCCGTAATATTCAAAAGGACTTAAATGAGAAAATTTCAAAACTCTTTGTTGATTTATCTAAATAGTAAACTAGAAAATTTTGAACTAAAAGAGGCCAAGCAACATCTAGCTGAACAAAGTTTTGCTAATGATGTCCTAATGAAAGAAACATCAAAGGCACAACAAGAATCTGCATATCAGCAAAGCTGGCAACTCAACGTGTAAACACTCAGATAAGAGGACAAGTTCAAGCCATCATTGGTGGTAACTATGAGCTCGCTACTTCTATAGCTGATGAGCTTTCACCTAGGTGGGTAGATGAGTGCTCCGCTGATGAATTATCTCCCATGACAAGTTTTACATGGGGAGATGCTCATAAGCCAAACAGATTTGTTAAGTCTTCTACTTTGTTAAACAAAACTGATGATAAACTCCTGATAACTCTGAGTCGAGTAACTCAACCAATGAGCCAACTAACTTAGAAAACACTTCTTTCTCAAACCTTATTAGTGAACCCATTTCCAAAATAAATAAAGGCAGATAACCCATCAGGGAAGAATATGTTAATGTAGAAATGGGAAAGAAAACCATTAAGTTAAGAAAACATAAAGTTGATTACAAACAGAAAAATCAAATGGAGTTAATGTCTGATCAGCTCAAACTTCTAACCACACTTGTGATCTATGACATAGAAAAAGGAATTTTGGGTTATGTGCCTACTCATAAACCACTAAAAACATTTTTAAATAAAAAAAGAAAATGTTACAAGTGTGGTAGGAAAAATCATCTAGTTGATGATTGCATCGCTGGTCAGTCCAGATCAAAAATAAGTATTAATGGAGAGACATCTAATAACATCATTCATATGTCTATAAACACCAACACTTCCATCAGTGATTTAAACCCAAATGCCAAAAAGGCATCTGAACGCACAAAAAAGTGGGTTCCCAAAAGGAATTAATTCTTATTTATGTGCAGGAAGGAAAGAGCACCTGGTATCTGGACAGTGGATGCTCTAAACATATGACTGGTTCCAGATCTCTGCTAAAGGATTATGTTGAAGAAGAAGGGCCATCTGTTTCTTTTGGTGATAATTCAAAGGGTTTCCCCAGAGGTCATGGAAAGCTATCTAATGGAAATCTCACTTTCTCTATGGTTTCATTTGTTGAAGGCCTTAAACACAATCTCCCTAGTGTCTGTCAGATCTGCTCTCTAAAGAACAAAGTCTTATTTGATGAATTCTCTAGCACTATTCTTAACCAAGAAGGCAAACCATCAACATGGATGAAGCCAAGTCTCTAAATGGCCTTTGTCTTTACTCAAGATCTGTAACTGAGAAGAACTAGCTATGGCACAAGAGACTATCTCTCATTAACTTCAAAACCATGAGCAAATTAGCCAAAAATGATCTTGTTTATGGCCTACCCTTTCTAAAATTCTCCAAGGATAAGCTGTGGTCTGCTTGTGAAAAAGGAAAACATCACAAGTCATCATTCAAATCCAAACATTATTCATCAGTCTCTGAAGTGTTTCTACTCCTACATACGGACCTATTTTGTCATGTTATCACCACTAGCCTTGGTGACAATAGGTATGCACTGGTGATAGTAGATGAATACTCGAGATACACTTGGGTATTCTTTCTTAAAGCAAAGAGTGATGTTGCTGATAAAATTATTAATTTTATCAAAAAGATGGAAACTGTGAATGGAAAGAAGATCATAATGATCAGAAATGATAATGGGACATAATTAAAAAATAACACTTTGGAAGCATTCTGTGAAAACAAGGGCATTTCTCAAAATTTCTCTGCTCCAAGAACTCTTGAATAGAATGGCATTGCTGAGAGAAGAAACATAACTCTTGCTGAAGCTGCTAGATCTATGTTAACTGACACTAGTCCTAAAGGTTATTTCTTAGCAGAAGCTGTCAGTACAACGTATTTCCCTCAAAATAGATCTATCATTGTCAAAAGACATAACAAGACAGCGTATGAAGTTTTCAGAATATTAGCTTCTTCCACATCTTTAGTAGTACATGCTATGTGCTTAATACTAGAGATCAATTGAAGAAATTTGACCCTAAAGCTGATGAAGCCATCTTTGTTGGTTGCTGACTGGTATTCAAAGCCTTCAGGGTTCATAATTTGAGAAGAGAAACTATGGAAGAATCCATACATGTATCATTTGAAGAATGCTTTAATTCTGAGAGAAGCACTCCTGATAATGATGGCATATTCCACCTTGAAGAGTTCATCACCCTTTCTCTAATACTGACGCAACACACGCTGGTGAAATCTCAAATCTAACTCTTATCACCTCAATTACAAATATTCCAGAATCATCACCACCTTCTTCATCTGATCATTCTCCATTACCTGTTACTCCAACACTTGACTCAATGATGAATCAAGATCAAACTGTTACTAATAACGAAGTTCAAGATCAACAGATAAGTGTCTCTTCCCACATTCCATATAGAGTTACCAAATGGACACGTTGTCACCCAATCAACCAGATTGTTGGTGATCAGGACACTGGTGTTCAAACTCGAGCTAAAGCTACCAACAACATGTGTCTGTAGGTCAATTTTGTCTCCCTGATTAAACCTAAGAAGATAAATGAAGCTCTTGATGATGTTGATTGAATAAATGCCATGCAAGAAGAGTTAATGCAATTTGAAAGACATAAAGTGTGGAAGTTGGTACCTAAACCATATAGCAAAACTATTTTAGGTACCAAGTGGATATTTCGCAACAAGATGGATGAAAACGACATTGTTATCAGGAACAAAGCTCGACTAGTTGCACAGGGATTTAGACATGAAGAAGACATTGATTATGTTGAGCCATTTGCTCATGTCACTCCTTTAGAAGCTATAAGACTCTTTCTTGCCTTCATTGCTCACAAGAACTTCAAAGTTTATCAAATGGATGTCAAGAGTGCCTTCTTGAATAGTAAACTTCAAGAAGAAGTTTATGTGATGCAGCCTCCTGGGTTCACTGATCCAAAGTTCCCTTCTGATGTCTATAAGTTAGACAAAGCTCTATATAAACTCAAGCAGCCACCAAGAACCTTGAATGAAACTCTCTTTGACGTTCTTCACAATAGTAATTACTCTCGTGGCATCATTGACAAAAAAATTTATATAAAAGGAAAAAGGTAATATCATAATTATTCAAATTTATGTTGATGATATTATCTTTGGTGTCACTGATGAAAAACTATGCAAAGAGTTCTCTTCATTTAATGTCTAAGAGATATGAAATGAGCATGATGGGTGACTTAACTTACTTTCTTGGTCTATAAGTTAAACAATCTAACAGAGGAATCTTCATTTGTTAGAGTAAATGCATCAAAGATCTTCTCACAAAGTTCAATTTTGATAACTCATCTATCATGAAAACCCCTATGGCACATAAGCCTTACCTCTGTGATTACTCTAATTGATATATTAGGGAGTAGAAATTGAATAACTTCCTATTTTTTATAATCTTCTCTTGATTGAATGAAGTCTCTAACTGATCTTATCAACGAGATTTTAGCTCAATTCATGGATATTGTAACTTGGTGATCACTGCTGCTTGAGCAATTGTTTATCTAAGCTTATTCTCTAACTGATTGATCAGCGAGTATAATCTGTGATAAACATTGTTCGGTGATAAGTTGTATAATATGGGATCCAACTAATTTATCAGCGAAAACATATTAAAAAGATTTATCACAATCAAAAACCTTTTCTTCCAAACCTAATAGGTTCATTTAAATCTCTTAGTTAACTCTCTAACTGATTGATCAACAAGAGTTACTGCTGATGAGACCTTGAGTAAACCTATTGCCTCATAATGAGTTAAATCAAAGATTATAACTTGTAAATTCATCAACTGATTGATAAGCGAGAAAACATAAGCTTTGATTCCTACTTCTACTCATTATATTTAAATGATTTTGCTCAAACTAGCTATCAAGATCATTAGGTATGGTCTCTAACTGATCTCATCGGCGAAACCATCATCTGATTTTCACTTGATTGCTCAATACATATGACTTAACAGAATCTGTCATTACTCTCTAACTGATTGATCAGCGAGAGTATGACAGTGAGTTTATGTCTTATATGTCATATTTTAATAAAAAACCATTTAAAGTTTTTTTTTTCACAAATATTTTATGTTTCTTAATTAAGAAATATATATTTATCCATTTTAAAGAAAAATGATTACATTTTTTGATTGACATGTCTTGAAATTGTACATCTTCTCATTTTCCCTCTCTCATCACTTTCTCTCTTCTTTCAAATTAACCAATCACAAAATACTACACTATGATACTAAAAAGTTCACCTTTTTCATATCACTTTTCCAAACCATCTTCGTTTTCATTTTGCCAAAATTCTACGTACAAACCCTATACGGTCAAAAACCCTAATCTCATTTCCTTCTCAAATCAAACATGGTGCATGCAAAGAACCTAACTAACAACATTCCTTTTGTCCCCTTAGAAGCTGTCAAAGCATCCAAACCATCAAATCTCAAATTCGAACCTTTTGCTATTACCATTAAACCATACAATTATGTTGCAAATCTCTCCATCCCACCATCAAAAGATGATTACAAACCCGTGGTTGAATACTAGTTAAATACTCCAATATATGAATTAATCACTCGTGATCCTTCACCAATGTATATTCCATATCTTTTAGAATTCTGGTATGCTGTTCAATTTGTTGATGGAAATAAAGAAGATGGATATGTTGATTCAAAGCCACTGTAAACAATGGAACCTCTCCCATTTGCTTTCAACTCTCCAAGTTCAGGTTAGCCCTCGGTCTCAGCTATTTGAAGTATCTTGAAAATGCTAATGAATACGATGAACCTATAAATGCGGAGGAAGCTCGATCTGTTATTGATTTGATTTATTATGAGCACGTTGAGGGTGATAATAAGGTCACTAGAGTTCATATGAGCGAAGAGTGGAATCTTTTCTTCGCTCTCACTATCCAATGTTTGGGAGCAAACACTGGATCCCATGATTAGGCCAACAGAATGTGTCACTATGACAACCCTCGAAAACCGGTAAATTCAGTACACCCTAAATCATGCATTCTTACGTTAATTCCCTCATAATCAAAAGAAATTTGATTTAAACTGAGATAAGTCTAGCACACGCCCACGTTGCACATTTTGGTGCACACTACTTTAATGCATGATGCATTACGTTTACGTAATTTTTGAGAACTTCACAATATAATTCGGGTGATTTCCGATAAACATGAACGTTGGTGATAACTTTTCCCGAATGGCATAAAACTATTGAATATAATTAGTAGTTAACTACTTATATTATTATGCTACTTGAACTAAACACCTCAACTAATCACTAAGTAGCTTAAACATGTCAAATTAATTCAAGCTAGCAAGCTAGCATGTCAAATTAATTCAAGCTAAAAAGTTAATATGTTAAATTAATTCCAAGCAACCAAGCTAGTAGGTCAAAAAGTCAAGATGGCAGATTTCTTTTCTTTCCATCCCTTTCGTTCCTACTTAAACTAAGTAGCTCAAAGTATGAAATTAAATCAAGCAAGCAAGCTAACATGTCAAGAAAGTCAAAGACATCACACTTTTTCTTCCCCTCTCTTTTATTCCTACGGTTTTCCTTTTCCCCAGACCACCTCCCCTCTACAAGTTGCTTGATTTAACTAGAGACCTCCCATCACCTACTTGCAAAGAAAATATCTTGCCGACTTGCTTTCCATTTAAGTATGGTATTATAGCAAGAAAAACACACACACGTACACTTCACATTTCAAATCTACTCCAAACTCTCTCTTTTCCCTCTCACTTTCTATCACCATTTTCATCTTCATTTTACAATGGAAAAGCTTAGAAATCAGGTTTATAAAGGATTTTGGGTTGAAGATCTTATTCAAGTTCAAGTTCTCATTTTCTTCTTATCACTTTCGTCCCAAAAGCTTGGTAAGGATTATGTGTTGCATGTTTATGGGTTCATATGAATCATAAAAATCACAACAAAAATGTTTTTAGTCTCTTCACATGTTGATCTCAGTAGGGTAAAAATATTGTGTCTTGAAAAGTTATGCTTGTACACTTAGAAAATTCTTAAACACCTAATATTGAAAATCATGTGAAATGTGACTAGTTGTGTGATATTAATTTTGAAATAATCCTAAAATGGGTTTAAAACATGCTAAAATTGAGAATATAATTTTCTTAGCTTCTTTAATGTATTTAGAATTGTGGGAAATAATTTTTCAATTTTTGGAACTTTTATATATTTTCTTAGCACTAAAACAAAGAATTAAATCATGAAAATTAGTTTCCCAAGCCAAAAAATTCTGGAACTTTTTCCATGATATTTTCACTAGAAAATAACACTCTACACCAAAATTTAAATTATTTGGGTGCTTTTTGGTATTTCTTTTGAGTTATATGTATATAATTAAGATATTTTGGAAAAAAGAGTTCCATTGCTCCAAACGACATGAAATTTTTACAAAAGTCTAGTAATTGATAGAAACTGATGTGGTAAAGATTTCATAATTTTTCGTGGTCATTTGCTATATATTTCGAATTTCCATCATATATTAGGCATAAATTAATAATTAATAAATTACAAATCTAAAAATTCTCAAATATTTTACAGCAAATCTATAAACAATATTATGCTATGTAGAAAAAGTTTGATAATTTTTGGGATTAGTATTCAGGTGTATCAACTATTTTGTTTGCAAATCAACTATTAACTTTAACAAAATTCAAAGGAAAATCAAACTTGTAATGGTACTTTATAATTTAATTAGTTGGCTAAGCAATTTTAAACAAATCAAATTAGACGAGAACCTAATTAAACCTTCGTGTTCGTAGGACTCGGATAGGAGTTGTACTCGATTAGCACGCGGAATACATCTAGTCACAAATGCTCACACTTAATTGTGAGTATTCACAACCCCTATTTTACTGTTTTTATTCAAGGTTTTGGGGTGAAAACCATGTTGTCTTGTTGCAAATACTTGTCTTGAATGTGTACATTTACTATTGATATGCTCATGTTATATGTTTGTGACTCTATCATATCTTAAGTCCTCGGTTTCTTTTACATAACCCATTAACTCATTATTGAGCCGATGGATGTTATGGATAGTACTATTTAGGGGGTGGCCACATCCCGAATCACACCCACATGTGAGAGCATACCACCAACGACATGTCTGCGATATGACATTGCTTTGGGGCGTTATTTTGAGCCGGTAGGTTTGGTTGTGGACTCAAGCTATATAAACATCGCTCTTAAATGATCCTCACTCTTAAATGAACCTCGCTCTTAAATAAACCTCAAATTGCGTATAAACAACTCTTTATATGGCAAAAAAACTTTCAAACTATACTTCAGTAACTTTTAAACAACGTACATATTTGAAACCTGTGAACTCACCAACTATTTTTATAGTTGACCCCCTCATTTTACATGCTTTTTAGAGAACCGTCAGTAATTATGGATTGAAGCCACGTTTACCTTTATTAATGTTGCTGTTATGAAATCTACTTTTGCTTTTATCTTTTGGATGTATTTGAATGTGTGATCTTGTATGTTGTCTTGTAAACGTATGTAAACACTTTGTAATCTCTAGTACTAGTATGTTGCGAACGGTGCACTTTGTAATCTTTAGTGGGGTGTAATAACGTATTCCTAAATAGGTGGGTTTGAAACTCATTTTGTAGGAAACCGTTCAATCAAAATTTTAATTAGAAATGAAACCATACTCTTATTTTCATACTCACAAGCATAACACACATTTATTACGGGGGAAAAATATTTATTCTTTTAACATGTTGAAACATGGTTTTCTAAGATAATTGAGATTAAAAGTATGAAGTTTCTACTTACCTCTTATAAAATTGTTACTAATCTAACATCAACAAGCATAATAGATAACTTTTGTTCAATCAATCAATTATGATACATCATAACATCTTTAAGAAAATAACTTTCATTGTTGATATGACTTTGTTTAAATTAATAAATCATTGTGGGCGTCACAAATTTACTTATAACGGTCATAATATATAAACATGTGTTTGTAGCATGAAATGTTCCTCCTTAGAAATGAACATTACGATTTTGATGGGAGTAAACAACAAAGCAAATGATTGAAAATTTCACAAATTAAGTATTGTCGTTGTCTTATAAATAAATACTCTCACTTTTAAAGGTAACATGGATACGTATGACTTGACTATCCAATCTATTTGAATTTCAAATTAAAATGACATATTCATAAAAAGAAAAAAGCGACATTACACAAATACATTCTCCTATAGTAATTTAATGATAATAATAATTTAAGTTCACAAGACTAAATTGTTTCATTTTACTAAAGAGCCTTTAGCCTAGTGATACAAGAGGAATCCTTTAGCCAAAAAGTGACGCACTTGAGACAATGAGTTATTAATATTGATATTGGTTGTATATAGTATTTGTGCTAAGTTGTAGATCTGTCATTCTAACTTTTTTTTTAAATTTATTCCATTTTTATTAAGGAATATGTGTAAGGCATGAACATTTTTCATGAAATGGAATATTTTTGGATGGTCAAACTAGTAAATGCCTAATTACTTTACTTAACAAATACTAGTAAAAATTAAAAGCTCAAATACAAAAATAATAAGTTATACTCTCTTCTTCCCAATTAAAGTGTCAATGTTAAAAATACACATATTTTAGAAATTTCTATTAATTATAACTTTCAATTATCAAGTGTTATCTCTATCCATTTAAATCGTTTTTGATTGGTTAAAATAAGTGGTAAATAATTATTTCAAAATAACATAATAATAGAAATACGTACGCTTAACGTTAATATGGAGATAGTATAAAATCATTTAAGTGTTAAAAAATAAAACTTGGAAGCATACCACGTTTCTCTCACTCATTTATCAGTCAAAACCCTACCAAAATTATAAGTAGCATTCCTTTACTTATTCTATCATTTTCCTGAAACAAACAAAATGCAGCCCAAACCCAGCACAACTAAATGGAGTATATACAAAACTCAAAGTTCTTTTCATAGAAAAATATCAAAAGGAAAAAAAGAAAAAATAAAAAGGAAATAAAGTTACTGTATATAATCTCCACACAGCATTGAGTTGTTGAAAGCAAAACCTAAAAGGGTTCTTTCAAACAACTAATTCGCCGCCAGATCACTTTCTTAGCTCTCAGTTTTCTTGTTACATGTTAACTTAAACAAACCCTAATCAACATTTGTTTTTATTCAATCCATATTTCTTGTTTTTCTTTTTCGCAACCCTTTTGTTAAAATTACTCTTTTTACAATCCAATGTGAAACCGGTTAGAAATTTGTTGCCAAAAATTGTTTCTTTTTTGTTTTTTTTGTTAGTCTTTGTTGTTTGATCATCAAGAAACCTATTCTTTAGGTATAAAGGTGTGAATTTGTTTTGAGGTTTCTATTGATCAAAGTTTCAACCTTTATGGGTTTTATGAGCTGATTTCATCCCTCTTTTGTGTTTAAATTAATTTAAAGTTTGATAATTTACTTTGTTCTTTTCAGGGTTTTTTTCATGGTTTTGGGGTTTGTGGTGTATGAGTGATTGAGTGATCATAGATTAGATTTTTATCGTATAAGCAGATAAGTTTCTTGGTGTAGTCATATGGGTTTTTATTTATGTTGATGAATTGTGTGTTCTTGATATAATATTTATAATTAATTAAATTCGTGAAAAGATGTTATCAGAATTGGGTAGGAGACCTATGATCAATACTGGGGGTGAGGGTTCATTTGGGGATGAATTAGAAAAGGAAATAGGGTTGTTGCTCCAGGAACAACGGCATTCAGATGATCGTGAAAAAGAGTTAAACATATATAGAAGCGGCTCGGCACCGCCAACTGTAGATGGTTCATTGAGTGCAGTTGGTGGTTTGTTCAATAGTAATCATGTTCAAAACAATGGTTTAGCTTTTTCTGAATTTGCTGGTGGTAATGGATTCACGTCTGAGGAAGAACTTAGGGCTGACCCTGCTTACTTGTCTTACTATTATTCGAATGTAAATTTGAACCCTAGGTTGCCACCGCCACTTTTGTCAAAAGAGGATTGGCGGTTTACACAGCGGTTGCAGGGCGGTGGAGGGGCCGGGTTGGGTGGGATTGGGGATAGGAGGAAAGGAAATAGGACTGATGTTACTGGTGGTGGTGGTGGTGGTGGCGGTGTGAGTGGTGGAGGTGTATCACTTTTTTCTATGCGGCCTGGTGTTAACTCTAAGAAACAGGATAATGAGAATACGGAGGCCGAGAAAGTTAAGGTTTCGGCTGAGTGGGGTGGTGATGGTTTGATTGGTTTGCCTGGTTTTGGATTAGGAAGTAAACAGAAGAGCCTTGCTGAAGTTTTTCAGGTCTGTTATTCATGTCGTTTTTTTGTATATTACTACTACAATAGTATGAATTTCAATTTTATGTAGTGATAATATTGATATATCATGGAATGATGATTATGTAGCCTATTAGAGTTGTATGGTAAGAAAAATGCTTCTTAGGCCTAAAAATGTATGTCTAAATATAGGCCTAAAGGTTTGTAGTGTATGGATTAGGCCTAGCCGGAAAAACACGCCTGATGAAGTTTTCTGTGTCTGTGAACATTATTATCATATAAATATAAATACTTACATATAGTACTGCATATATATAGCTATATCTATATAAATAAGAACTTTAATATATCATACTAACTATATATATATTATATCTATGTAAATAATAAATAATAACTATTTAATATATATACTAGCATTTTTATATGTAAACTAGCGACTATATACATACACACTCACTATTATAATTTATTAAACTTTCAGCTTTAGTAGATAGATTACACCTTTTAATTTTTAGTGTTACTATTTGTTTGTTTGTTGCCTACTTGTTACTAGATTGACTTCGCGCTATTCCCGCTTCTTGTACTCGTACTCCACGATTTAGGTTAAGATAGACTTTCAAAACAATGGTTACTTGAAGTCATGTTCTTCTAGCTTAGGCGATAGCGGGCATCGAGGGTTTAAGAGAAACCATAGACCCTACCCGTTTAATTAGAGTTGGGAGTTGGGAGTTGGAATGTATGGACGCTGATCGGAAAACATATAGAGTTGTTTGAGATGTTGACTAGGCAGAAGGTGGACATCGTGTGCTTCCAAGAGATCAAATGGAAGGAGGCCTATACCATAGAAGAAAATGGTTTATTGCACGAAATGGAATAGGAGTCCTTTTATTGACAATGTTCAAATACAATGTAGTTCATGTAAGCAGACGTAGCGATATGATCATAGCAATTAAGCTACTTATTGAGGAAGAGACTTTAAATGTCGTCAGCGTGTGGTGCTTGATATTTGATGACGATATTGTTTTGGTATCGGAAATGACGGATGGCCTAAATAGCATGTTGGAGCAATGGAGGAAGGACTTGGAAGACGCAGGCCTACAGATCAGCCGGGGGAAAACGGAATACCTGCATTGTGATTACAACTGGAACGAGAGCAAATGGAACCGACATAGAGGTAATCCATTTTGGTGACCAGATTTTACACCCGAAAGTCTTTTAGATATCTGAGGTCGTTACACACTGTATATGAGTAGGTTGGTTGAAGTGGAGAGCGGCTACAAGAGTATTGTGGTACAAGAAAGTCCTTTTGAAGCCGAAGGAAAGATTTGATAGGGTGCAATTAAACCTGCTTTGTTATACGGGTTAGAGTGTTGGCCAATGACCAAGACCTAGGCGATTAGGATGGAAGTAGCTGAAATGAGGATGCTAAGGTAGACATGTGATAGGACCATGTTTGACATAAAAACGAACGGAGTTTATAGGGAGCAGCTGGAAGTGGTGACTATTACCAACAAGTTGAGAGAATGACGACTGAGATGGTTTGGATATATCAGGAGGATATCACATACATCACCAGTTACCAGTTAAGAGAGTAGAAGCGATCATAGTTGATGGCCATAGGAAGAGGGGTAGACCTAAACTTTGGTGGGAGGATAGATTGAAAATCGATCTGAAGGAAGGAGCTGTAACTATTCGAGGACAAGATTTTTGATAGGAACGCGTGGAGGCTTAGGATCATGATAGAAGAGTACGGTAAGTAGGCGGTTTAGAATCTTCTAGAGTACCTTGGTATAGCGTTCTAGCGGTATATATTATATATCTTTTTACTTATTTACATTGGTCGATACTATAGTTTGTTATAATATATACATATATGTAGTTAGATTCTCTAATATTACTTACATTATAAGAATTATATATATAGGGGAAGGATCCTTAGGGAAGTTCCAAATCTTGGGAAAGGAGGGAAGCAAATCTTAGTCCGCTAATTTTTTCATAGAAAAACGTTTTTAAGTTAAATTTTGAGTAACATTAATCACATATGAATGGAATGTTAACCACATTCATTTATGATGAAATCAAAAGCTGAGATTTGTTTCCTTCCTTCCCTAATTTTTTTTGCTTCCCTTTTGATCCCCACCCTATATATTTATATAAATATATCACATTTATATTTACTAGTTACTACATCTATATATTCTTATATATTTTGTATATCGATTACATAAACCTTTTTATAGTTCTTTACTCTCTATTTTATATTTATATCGAATTCATGTAGCTATATATATTGCTATTTTATTGATATCTATATCTATACTATATTAATATTTTAAGTCTATATCATATAGTATACATATAGATATAGTATAGTTGCATTTAACCATATTATAATAGGTTTTTATATTATATTAATATTAATATCATATATGATATTTATAAATTATGATATAGCCACATATTATGTACCTATATGTTTACATTCTATATATTTATACCTTAGTATACAAACGCGTTTACAACATATGTTTATTTTCTTACTTATACTCATTGTGCAATACAACTTATACTTTCATGTATGCCAAAGGTCTCCCTGGAAACAGTTTCTCTAACCTTTGGGTTGAACTATGACTATCTACATGCTACCTCCGATCCTCCCCCATACCCTCCAAATGGCGGGATTGGGTATTGTTGTTGTTGGATTATGCCTAGATATATTATAGGCACATTTAGCATTACTCGTATGATAATTTATTAAACCAGTTATGAAAGAAACATATATTTGTTTCGTCCAATTGGTTAAGTTATCTTGCGAAAAGCTAATATTTATGAAGTGTTCTTGTTAATTATATTGAAATTTATATGAATGTTTGGGTAGCAAGGTGTAAACACCAAGTTATATTATTTTCTTCACTATGTTTCCTGTATCAAAGTGGTTTAAGATGATTATTTCTTTACTTACTCTGATTCGGTGTGCCTGTTATAGATATTTAATGGGTCAAACTAAAAATATAGCATTTGTGCAGGATGATTTGAGCCGGTCAACTCCACCTTCCCGACATCCATCTCGACCAGCTAGCCGTACTGCTTATGAAAACAATGATGAAAGCTCAGGTCCCATCGATGCTGAGCTGGCACAGCCGCATGGTGTGAAGGCTCCACCAACTTCATATTCTTATGCTGCAGCTTTAGGTGCTTCTTTATCAAGAAGCACGACCCCTGACCCGCAAAACGTTGCTCGGGTCCCGAGCCCAATTCCTACCCCTATTGGTGGCGGGCGTGTAAACCAGTCAGAGAGGAGAAACCCTAACAGTCAAAGACTATTTAATGGAACATCTAAAGATCCAGCTGATTTGGTGACTGCACTGTCAAGCATGAGTTTGTCAAATGGTGTCACGGGTGAAGAGTCGAATCAAGCTCAATTTGAACACAATGACGAGGATCAGGACGGTTTTCTTCTGAATATGCCACGGAATCAGAAAAGTAATAATGATAACCTGTATTTTGATGGGTCTTCTAGTAACTTACAATGTCACTATCAGCAGACTGATGGTGGTGGAAGTTCATATTTGAGCAATGGTTCAAGTGGTTACTCTATTAATTCACCGCAAATGATGTCCGGTCAACATGGTGGCAACGTGAATCTGCTGCCGCTATTTCAAACCGCTGCAGCTGCTTCTGGTATGGCTTACCCCGGAATGGAATCAAAATTTGGTATGGAATCGCCAAACATGAGCAGAATCGGGAACCAAATGAGTGGAAATGCACTTCAGGCATCTTTTATGGACCCCCTGTATCTCCAATACTTAAGGTCCACTGAATACGCTGCAGCAGCCGCGCAAGTTGCCGCCCTTAACGACCCAACTATTGACCATAACTATTTCGGGAATTCATACAATGACTTGATTCGAAAAGCGTATCTTGGAACTATACTTTCGCCACAAAAGTCACACTACAGTGGTGTTCAATATGTAGGTGCCTCTGCTAGTCCTCACCACCATGGTTATTATGGGAACCCTGCATTTGGAGTTAGTTTATCGTATCCTGGAAGCCCATTAGCAAGCCCACTTCCCAACTCTCCCGGGGGGCCTGGAAGCCCAATCAGGCTCGGTGAACTAAATACACGATTCTCTCCTCAAATGAGAAATTTAGGTGGTGGCACTGGTGTGATGGGACATTGGCATTTAGATGGTGGAGATAATAATAGCTTTGCATCCTCTTTGCTAGAAGAGTTTAAGAGCAATAAAACTAGGAGTTTTGAGCTTTCTGAAATCACTGGCCACGTTGTCGAGTTTAGGTATGTATGTTTGTGTCTACACATATATGCGAATCGGAATATCATATTTGATTTTTATGTATGAAAATATCATATATATGAGACAATGTTTCTTGTGATTATCAGTGCGGATCAGTATGGTAGCCGTTTCATACAACAGAAACTTGAAACTGCGACTACTGAAGACAAAAACATGGTTTTTCAGGAGATTTTTCCTCATGCCCTTACTTTGATGACCGATGTATTTGGGAATTATGTGATTCAGAAGGTATTATGAGCTACTAGTCTTTATAATCAAACTGTGACATAAAAATGAAGTCTTTTCTTTTTTGGACTTTTATGTAGTTTTATTTCTGTCTGCATGTTGTAGTTCTTCGAGCACGGAATGCCAGCTCAGAGAAGAGAATTGGCTGGAAAGCTATTGGGTCATGTTTTGACACTTAGTCTTCAAATGTATGGCTGCCGAGTTATTCAAAAGGTAATTATATGATTTGTCTGTATCATCATTTTGAGATAGAAACTGGGTATGTTATGATGTATGTTGAAGTTCTTTGTTGTTACAGTATGTTGTAGACTTCTATTAGTGTATGTTATTCATAGGTCTGTTCAGTAACACTTCATAAAATGCGAAGGTGTTTTAGTTTCCATTTGATGGCATTGTTTAAAAGTATTTACTTCAAATAACGTGAAAGGCGAAAAAGTGATCTCTTTTAAGATTTTCATTTTCTTGGAGATGGTGGGACTGTAGGAGAAGAATAGAACCTGTGATTGTGGCCCATTTACTTGATCGGAAGTTGGGTAGGACTACAAATTGGGAACAGGTGTTGGTAAACCGATAGCATCTAATTGTAACTATCTTCTAGGCAATTGAAGTTGTTGACATGGACCGAAAGATCAAGATGGTGGAAGAGCTCGATGGTCAAATCATGCGCTGTGTACGTGACCAAAATGGGAACCATGTTATACAGAAGTGTATTGAATGTGTTCCCCAAGAGCATATTCAGTTCATTATCACAACTTTCTATGATCAAGTTGTGACTCTATCTACCCATCCATATGGCTGTCGTGTCATACAGGTAAGCAAACATTTACCTAGAATTGAAATGTTGCAATTTTCAAAAGACATAATAAAATCGCAAGTTTCAATTTTTTTTACCTTACATTGAAATTGCTAATCTTATATTTTGTCATTTTTCAGAGGGTGCTCGAGCATTGTGAGGACCCTAAAACTCAAAGCAAGGTGATGGATGAAATACTTGCTTGTGTAAGCATGCTAGCACAAGATCAGTATGGAAATTATGTTGTTCAGGTTTGTAACCCGTGATTCTTGATTAATTCTTGAAGTATATTTGATCGGCTAATGCTTATTTTGGTCAATTTTCTTGGAGTAGCACGTGTTGGAACATGGGAAGCCAAATGAGCGCTCAGTAATAATTCAAGAATTGGCCGGGAAGATTGTTCAAATGAGTCAACAGAAGTTTGCATCGAATGTCGTTGAAAAATGTTTGACTTTTGGTGATGCTAGTGAACGCCAACTTCTTGTGGATGAGATGCTTGGTACTACTGATGCAAACGAGCCTCTTCAGGTTCGTCTAGTCTCTTCGTTGCCAGAAAAGAGGAATTATTAATTTCGTGTTTTTATTTATATGATTAATGCGTAATATTTTGTTTTGTTCTTATTCAGGCAATGATGAAAGATCAGTTTGCAAATTATGTGGTGCAAAAAGTACTTGAAACTTGTAGTGATCAAGTACGCGAGCACATATTGTCCCGAATTAAGGTTCATTTGAATGCACTTAAGAAATACACTTACGGAAAACATATTGTTGCTCGTGTAGAGAAACTTGTTACTGCTGCGGGTATGCATTAATCTCTTTCATTACCTTTTCTTTTTATCCAATCATTTATGATTCCAAGTCTATTGTTTAAGGTCAAACATAATATTTTTTAAATTTGAAATTAGTTTTAGACTTCTTTATGACTAATTCTAATGGTTGCATCCTCTGCGCATGAAAGTTATAGACTTTCATTTCTGGGTGTCTCATGAAAGCTTTTTTGGTATATTTGGAAATTTACGTCGATGTGATAAACCTTTACAAGAATACTTTTCTCTACCCACATCATTATCATCCATCTATGTGGACGAGGGTAAAGTACGTAATAGCAGCATGGAAATCAAAGGTTTTGCGTCCTAATAACATCTTTGCCTTTTCCAGTTACGGTATTTGTAATAAAAGTATTCAAGTGTCTAAAGTAATCTCCCTGTTTATGAAATATGGGGAATTTGTGGACCCAATTCATTATTGGTGATCGGTAATGCTAAAGTTATTGTAAATTTTTAGTACATTCGTAAATGGCAATTGTTGGCTTGTTGCACCTGTCACGGCTTAACACAACTTAAAGAGCGATGCTAGATATGCCTAAAAATACATTCCAGTCATGTTTTGACACATTTTATTTGCTTTTTCTCTCAAAATCTCCATCTTTAATTTTAGCAGGTGTACCAATCATTTCTTTAGGCACGCATTTAGGCATATTTTTTAGGCACACCAATCATTTTTTCAACTTAGATCGTTGAGTTTTTGTTTTTTTCTCCTTCTGTTGCTGTGTAATCATTGGTGGTGGTATTTTGTTATAATCTATGTTTTTGCAGAAAGGAGAGCTGCACAGTCGGCACACGCTGCATAGGAGCAGGGGAGGCATAGGAAGCGAAGTTGTACAGCTAACAAAGGCTAGTTTGAGCTACCCTTTTTCCTCTCTCTCTGTCGTTCTCTCTATCTCCAATTTGCAAATAAAGTTTGGTTGTACTTGAAAACTGTACATTCTGTAGCGCTTTAAGGTTTATACATAGAGTTACTTTGTTATAAAAATCTGAGAGGCTTGGGGGATTCACTCCTGATGCTGGGGCAGAGGCAGTATAATGATGATGATATGATTATGGTGTAAAGATATGATCTGAAAGGAAAAGGTGAGGTAGTTTTGGGACTGTAAAAAGTGTTGCTCATATTGGAGAGTTGTTTATGTCACTAGGCAGAGAGTTGGATTATCGTTTTCACGTATTATGCTATTTTATCTAAAGCAGTTTTCTTATGAAGTTAATAATGTTTCTTTAACTTCTTGCTTACACTCTTGTATATATAATTCCACTTTGCCAAAACTGCAACTGTATCTTTGACTGTTGATATATTCAGTTTGAAGCCGTTAAAAGGTAGCCGGTGTATGTTTCTTACTATTATACTAGGTAGTTTTGAGGCTGTGCTTTACGTTTAGTTTTTAGTTTCTAAGCGTATATACATGCAACTCATGCAAATATATATATGGCAGTAACCATAATATAGAAATTGCTTTGACGTGATCCTCTGATTAGTCAGATGTACTCAAGTATTCTATTCATCCAATGTAGTCAGCCAGTTGGCATAAGAACCTCATTGATCTACAGAAGATGTGTACCAGAAATGAAATCAAGATATATTACTAAGGTCCAAGAGCATATATGGTTTTATCAGCAGATGGGAAGAAAAATAAGAAAAACAAGATTAGTACTTGCAACTAAATCAAATGTCTCAAACTCATGTTAATGTAAAAAAGAAGAAAACCAGCATTGACGCAACGAATTCTAGGTGAAACTAAGTTGCATCTAACATAAATTTCAAAATGGACAAAAAGAACCTGATAACAAGTATGTGACAATAAATTGAAGAAAACTAAAATAGATGATTAAATTTCACGACTCAATATGCAATGAAGCAAAGAGAACAACAAACACAAGGCAACTAGTTTATTCATTCACATATTAGGGGAAACAAACGCACCATCCGTGCTTAAAACGTAACATATCATAAGAATGACATGTCAAACTTATGAGACCTACAAAACTTATGAGACCTACTTACGCTATCAAAGTTGACCACGAAGACTGATATCAAATGCATTAGTGCGAATATTTCAATTTTTTAATAATCAAAATCATTATGTTTCGGTTTGATTATTTATAGGTTATTTTAGTTTTACACTATGAGCCAACTAATACAATTATGTGAGAATATTAACAAAACTTTATTATTTTGAAAAGATACATAACACCTGAAAAATAAACATAGTTATATCATATAAATTAGAATATAACAACACGTCAACATACGATTATAAAGATTTAACAAAATATTAGTCAAGTATAAGATTTAACAAAACATTAGTCAAGTATAATATATCAATTCAAAATTTTACTATTAAATTAGAGTACTTTGTTGATCGATGAATATTCTTTCTATTAATATTAGGGGATCAAGAAAACAGAAGAAACGTAGATGGGTGAAAGAACTATGTTTTAAACACAATGTTCATTTTCTTCATATTCAGGAATCAAAAATGACACGTCTTGAACTTTTTCGTCTAAAGACTATGTGGGGTAATTATTCTTTTGATTATGCATGTAGTATGGCTCAGGGAAGGTCCGGGGGCTAATTTCCATGTGGGATCCTTTAATGTTTGTAAAATCCAATTCTTGGTGTGATGAAAATCGTTCAAGGATCTTGGACCAACTCAGCTGGCATTTATTTTATTATAAATGTGTATGCGCCTCAAGACTCCATGACAAAAGCGGCTCTTTGGCAGCGATTATCTTCTTTTATTTTAAGCCATACAGGAAACTATATTGTTTGTGGGGACTTTAATGAGGTAAGATTTGACTCCGAGCGTTTTGGGTCTATTTTTTCACAGCCCGATGTGCAGGTTTCTGATTCATTCATAGACTCATCCAGTTTAATTGAAATCCCAATGGGTGGTCGTTTATTCACATGGATGAACAAAGCAGGTACCAAGTTAAGTAAACTTGATCGCTTTCTCATGACGGAGGAGGTTCTCATTGGTAATCCGGATCTCAAAACTATCGCTCTTGATAAGCAGTGGTCCGATCATAACCCCATGTTGTTGTATATTGAAAAAAGTGACTACGGTCCCATTCCCTTTAAACTGTTTCACTCATGGATGCAACGGAAAGGCTTTGATGATATGATCACACAAGCCAACGAAGAGTTTATAAATTCTAATTTCCAATCTAGTTCTTCTCTGAAACAGAAGCTAAAGTTTATAAAGCTGAAAATCAAACAGTGGCACAATGACTCAAAATCCAAAGACTTAGAGCGCTCGGTGGAGATTCAAACTTTGCTGAATGCAATTGAGATGAAACTTGATAACTTGACAGTCTCAGAGGTAGAAAGAAACACACGTCTCCAATTGTTACAAGAACGGGAAGACCTAGATCGGTATTCGTCTATGGATATTGCTCAAAAATCCAAAATTCATTGGGACATAGAGGGTGATGAGAACACGATTTTTTTTCAAGGTATTTTAATCGGAAACGTCACCATCAGTTGGTGCACGACATTATGGTGGATGGAGAATGGATTTCTAACCCGTTACAACTCAAGGAAGCTTTCTTTAATTTCTTCCATGTCAAATTCCAACCAACTAACTCTTCTTTTGATATCAATTCTAATCCCGGGTTTGCTACCCTATGCCCAAATGTTGCCTTAGATCTTCAAAAGCCTGCTGCTTCTTTTGAGGAAATAAGACAAGCGGTGTGGGACTGTGGTAGTGGTAAATCCCAGGGCCCCAACGGGTTCTCTTTCTTATTCCTCAAAAGGTATTGGGAATTTTTTAAAGATGATGTTGTGAATTTTGTCACGAATTTTATGCAAACGGGGTGTCATGCCGAGAGGATCAAATTCAGCCTTCATTACATTGGTTCCAAAAGTTCCAAACCCTCTTTTCATCAACGATTATCGTCCCATTTCCCTTATAGGTATGCAATATAAAATCTTAGCAAAACTTCTAGCTAATCGGCTAGCAACTGTGCTTGATTCTATCGTTAGTCCCGTCCAATCAGCTTTTATATAATTGATTGGTATAAAAGGCGGAGCAAAAATCTCATGATCTTCAAAGTGGATTTCGAGAAGGCTTTTTGATTTGGTAAGTTGGAGGTATCTTGATTTTGTTCTAGCCAACATGGGTTTTGGCGATATTCATCCCGTACTTCTATCCTAGTAAATGGTAGTCCTACGCCCGAATTTTCTTTAGGGCGCGGGTTAAGGCAAGGCGACCCGTTGTCTCCGTTCCTCTTTATTTTAATCATGGAGAGCCTCCACCTTACCCTAGATGTGGCTACTTGCTCTCAAAACATTCGAGGGGTAACAATTGGTGAGTTACAATTTTCGCATTTTTTCTTCGCTGATGATGTGGTAATTCTCACATAATGGAGCAGGACTGATCTAGAGAACATAACTAGTCTTTTGCATTCGTTTTATTTGGCCTCAGGATTAAAACTCAACATCTCAAAATCCTTTAACATCTCAAAATCCAACTTATATGCGGTTGGTATTTCTGAAGAAGACTTAAGTCAATGGCTCAAATTACCGGATGTCAAGCCGGTTCTTTCCCTTTTTCGTACCTTGTTCTCCCGATTGGTAAAAACATGCGCCTCAAAACAAGCTGGAACACTGAAAGTCCCTTTGAACGGATCCAAACGGGATTGCAACGTGTATTAGTTTGCGGAAAGGTTTAATACACTCAAACAACAATAAAACAAGTGAAATGCAAGTGTTTATAGTATATGTTTGTATGTATTCGAAGATAGCTCTGTATATTCGAATATAACAGTTTCAAAAGCGTACCAATGAAACATTACAAGTTGGTATATATACTCAGCGAGTTCGTACGAACTTAGCTGGTCCTAGGTTCGTACGAACTTACATGTTCGTACGAACATATAGGTTCATACGAACATACAATACAACTTACAAAAAGGCTAAGTTAATAAACAAACTACAATATTAACTATAAAACTAATAACAAAACTAACTATTACAAAATAAGAGCTGTTGTCACAAAACGTGCACCAACAGACTCTCCCTTGACAATAGCTCTATTTGTCTTGACGATAGCTCTATCTGTCTTCAGTCTTCTGGCTCTGTCGAATCTTGATTCTCGATCAACTCTGTCGACTCTCAGCCCATAAGCCTTTTTCAACACATACCTTCACTACCTTATGATATTTTCTGCCTTCATGCCTCCAACTGTCTCTGTATAAGATCTTGTTTACATGAAGCTTCATCAGATTGTCCTTCGACAAGTTT
This sequence comes from Logfia minima, assembly GCA_963921325.1. Classification (NCBI taxonomy): domain Eukaryota; kingdom Viridiplantae; phylum Streptophyta; class Magnoliopsida; order Asterales; family Asteraceae; genus Logfia; species Logfia minima. Next base: position 24,452,160 of record OY992763.1, on the reverse strand, counting down.
ACCAAATGTAAACTGTCATATACTCTCAGCAGCACATTTTCTTCAGCATCTTCCATAACTGCTTCAGCTGTCTTGCTGTCCACGTACCACCACTTCAGATTTTCAAGAATGTTCTGTGGCATTCTCTTCAACGGAACCCTCTTCAAGCATCTGACTGGTCTGTAGACCATCTTCATCCACGGCTTGTTAGAGATAGGATCAATTTTGGTCAGGTCTGGAACTCTTTTACCCGGCTTTGGCTTTAAACTTTCAAACTTATTTGATCTTCCTTCACGCTTTAATATTCTTTCTAAAGCATAAGCGTAAGGATCATCCCCAATATTTACCAAGTCTAGCCAGGCTAGCTCCTTTAATTCAATCTTCGGCAACGAGCTAAAGGTCTTCAGTTTATTCTTCAAGTACTAAATCCCATCATATCTTTTTAGTATGAACAACTTCAGATCGCTGTCATAAAACCAACTTATGATTCCTCGCTTCAACTCGCCCGATCCTCTGACCCTGATATCACCTTTATATTTGATTTCCAGTTCCTTTTCTACCTTCTTGAACCATAACTTCTTTAACTCTTCTCGAGTTGGTTCAACTTCTTAAGAATCTGATTCAACTTCTTAAGAATCTGATTCAACTTTAGGAGCTAAGTCTTGCTCCAAGTTGATCACCTTCTCAACTACTTCATCCTCAACAACTACTTCAGTTACTGGTTGCTTTGACACTATAAATTCATCAATATCAGCATCGTCATCTGGAATAATTTCATCATCTGATTTCCAGTCTGCAACCTCCTTATCCAAGATCTCTCCTTCCTCTAACTCTGATCCCTCGCTATCAAAATCGTCCAAACCAAGCAACGCTTCAATAGTTTCAGTCTCAGCTAGATTCACTGGAGTATGCTCAGATTTACTTCCAACTGCAGATTCTGTTACTGCCCCACAACCACCATCTGTCGTTGCACCACCACTAGACTCCCCCTGGTTCCATCCAGTTGCCGGTGCCTGTGCCTGACCATCCACTGGTGCTTCACTGGACTCTTTGTTCCATCCTTCAGATAGTTCAATCTCTTCTTGAGGCTTTGTTGCACCTTGCTCAGATCCACTCACACCAGCACCTTGACCAGACTCCCCCTGAACTATTATTGCACCTTGCTCTCTAGATGAAGAGCCAGGCAGCTCACCTTCTTTGGGTGCGCTTGGATCATCATCATGGTCATTATCAGCTTTAAATCTCAGCTCATCCTCCCTGCACCCTGGCAACTGACTCCCCCTCATTGACTGGCGCTTCATGCGAAAGATAGTGACCTCATTCAATCGTACTTGATCCTCTAACTTTACATGGCGCTTCTCGAGTTCCTGATTTAGCTTTTTTAAGTTCTGAACTCTAATTTCATGACTCGCAATGACTGCAGTCAGATTGGCAACCATATCGGCCAAACTCGTGATCCGGCCCTCAAGATATGTGAACTTATCCGGATCAGAGAGCCGAGCAGCCGAGTTGGGAACAGTTTGGGTGGGTTGAGCTGTAGGTGGAGCGGTAGTAGGTGTAATCGATGGAAGTGTTGGTGGTGGTGTTGTGGTTGTAACTGGTGGTGGAGTGGCGGTAATCGATGGTTCTGAGGTGTGTGGTGGTTGCACACTAGGTGGAGTGACGGGTGGTGGTGAATGAGATATGATTTGGGGAGCTTGACCACCCTCTCCAATAACAATACCAGTGGAACGCGGGCGCTTACGAGCTTGCACCCGGAACCGTTCTAGTTCAGATTCGACATCAGAGTCCCAGGGGACATATTCATCGTCCTCCGGGACCTTTCTCTTCCCCTTCTCCTTTTCCCTGGCAGCCTTGGGGTCAATCAACACCCCCTTAAAGCCCTGGAAACCGATCATAGGTTGATCCGAATCATCATCATCATCACCATCACCATCATCATTATCATTATCATCATCATCGGCATCAGTCTCAGTAGCCTCAGAATCTGGAGCATCAGCTTTTTCAGCTTCATCAGATTGCTTGCTTGGCTCAGCAGCATCAACAGGTGAGGTCCCTGCTCCACCTTCAGAGAAAAACTTTTCAATTTCTCTCGGTTCCTCCTCAAGAGTCTGCCGGTGGGAGCCCGGGGCAGCAGCACTTGGGCCTGTGCCGCCCTGAAGAACATCTCTGACCAACCCTTCAGTAGTAGCAGCGTCAACACGCTCTCCCTCAGCAGGGTGCTGGATTTGGTGCAGGATATCTTCAACAACCTCCTGCGGTGGCTCAGCAACAACTGCCACATGTTCTGCCACTTGGGCTGGACCTGGTTCTTGAAGTTGAACCTCTGCAGCTGCCTGGGGCTGGGGCACATCCAACCAACCATCATTTGGTGGTCCCTGATAAGCAGCATCAATAATGGCCCCAAACAAGGGCACGACCTGAGGCCTGTCAGCAATAGCCCGACGTTTATTGTGACTGAGGCAGTGGCCAAAGATCTTCTTGTTGACCGACATCAGATGAACAACCGAGTTGATAGCTGGAAGGTTTGGAATTAAGGCATTCAGCACCATCATAACAAATCGGGGGTATAATATGAAATGCTCCTTCACACTCCCCTTTATCTGCTGAACCATCTCATCAAAGAAATACTGGCTGAAACAGTAGGGTTTGTTGTATACAAGAGAGATCATCCCCGACTGCAACTTGTGGTTCATAGTATCGAACCCTGCCTTCTTCGGCCCGAAGGAAACTAGCAGAATATGCATCAAATAACGCCACTGGCCGTATACTAGACTCTTGGTGTATTGGGTGTGGGTAACATCTCCCACATACCCCATGAGTTGAAACGCGCCAGCGCGCATCGCAAGTGGAAAAGTAGTTGGGCCGTCTTCCTGTTCTTCAGTGCCCAGTTGCAAAACCTGCCTCAGAAACTCAGCCGAAAATTCAATATCGACTCCATTCCCGGTAGCCCTTATCACTGGTGGCTGAGGCTCACAATCATGTACCGCCGTTGCCCAGAATTGGTTGAGGTATGGAAAACTCAAAGTCGGCGAATGAGTGAGTGCATAGAACACTCGCGAGCGCATGAGAAAGTCCAACATGCCTCGAAACGGTTCTGTGGCAAGATTGGCAAGATCAAACGTAACTGCCACATTGTGCTTGTTGAAGAACTCACGCATAAGATTAGCCATTTTTGCAAAAAATAAAAAAAAACACACCAAAAATAAAAGGTAAGGATGTTAGTGAATAGACATAATTAATTTAGAATCCTAGATGCAAGATTCTACGATTAAAACAAGTCAAAAAAAATTTCAAAGTTCAAACCAAAGTAGGTTCGTACGAACATGTAGGTTCGAACGGATGCACTGAAAAAGTAATTTCAAAATTTTCCAAATTAAAATGCAATCAAGCTTAGGAATAAGGTGTGTCCACGTGCGTTTTAACATTAGCAACCTTAACACAACAATTTTAACCAAGTATGCAACACATTTTTGATTTTTAAGTTTGTTTTTCTTAAAACCTAACTTAAATCCGAATGTGTACCTGGTTAGGGGTTCAAATCATGAATAAATCACTTACTAAGTTTAGGAATATGTTCGTGATGAAGTTTATCGGTTCGGAATTTAACAACACTGTCCCAAAATGATTTTTAATTTGAAAAAATAAAACCGCAGCTAGTTTTGTATGTAGGTTCGAATGGTTCAGATATGTTTGTACGAAGTTAGGGTTTGAATGTGTGGAAATGTGAAGGTTTGACCAATTTTGACCCTTTTATACCCCAACTCTAAGTTCGTACGAACTTTGTCTTCGAACCTACCATCTAAGTTCGTACGAACTTAGATTTTCAACATAAGGAGTTTAAATTTTCCAATTGTAAAACGTCATGGACTAACCTAAATACTTAGACAATTAATGGATCAAAGTTTGAGCAATTTACTGAACAAAATGTAAATAATTCCCAAAAACGAAGAACTTATATTCATTTATTTATTTAAACAATGTAAAATAACATCAAATGTAAAATGCGAATATGAAATTCTTCATATTTGAAACGTACAATATTTTTGAGAGCGTCACTAATACAAAGATCGAATTAGCCATGATGAGAACAATACACAATTAGGAATTTTTATTTATTCCTTTGATTATTATTGTTGTAAATTATAGATCACAACGATTATCGGTATTGTTGTCCACTTAAACATTCTGCATTCAGAATTCTCAAGTACTTATTAGATTATTATTCACGATTTTCTATGTATCTTACATTTGATATACCCTTAAGATCTAGACAGTCAAGAATAGCATGTATCGGATATTTTTCATTTTTATGTCATCTTTAAAGTCAAGTCATTTTGCTTTAATAGCAATGTACATTGGTACATGTTTCAACTATCAGACAAGACTAAGGTTAGAATCAAACAAATCTAAAATCAAACTAGAGGTGACAGGTGATGTAGTGTAAAAAGTCATGTTTTTACGTACATTATTCCACCGATTTCAACCCTAATCTTTAAGAAAACACTTGATTTAAACCATTAATTACTTAAATCCATAAAAAGGGTTGAAATAAGGGTGATGCGTTAAAAATCAATGAAAGCGACTAAATAACGGGCAAAACAAGGCAAAATTCTCGGTTCACCACCCTCAAAATTACGCTTTTTCTATAAAATGAGAAATTATACTTAATTAGTCTCATAATGTTCCTCAGGTAATTATGAGAACGTGGGCGAAAGAATGGCGCAAAACGGACGTGTAACGAAGAAGATACGACCAAACGAAGATACAAGATCGCACGAGGCCGCACACCACCTATTAGGGCGTATTACACCCTCCCACATGGGTGTATTCACCCCCTGAGGGTGTTTTTTGCTCTTGATTTGGTCTTGTGAATACACCCCAACTCCAAAGGGTGTCAATGTGGGTGTCGAATTTTAGTGCAAAGATTGGATTTTTATACCACACCCAAATACGATTGAAATGGAAATTGGGTGTATTTTGGGTCTCCCTTGGCCTATAAATACCACCCTCAACCTCCTCATTTCAACACACCACACAACACACAACACACCTCACACACTCCATACACCTTCACCAACACACACCTCTCTCTCTCTCTACTTTCTCACTCTAGGTTAGTTTAGTTAGTTTTAGTTAGTTTCTAGTTAAGTATTAGTTTAGAATATTAGAGGGGTATTATTGTAATATTTTGGAAGATACTCGGAGTTCCGCCTTTGTATTCCTTCACGGTTATTGCAAGCTACGCGCTATTTACGGTTCTATCATTTATCTCTCTATCTTTATTACAATGTTTATCATGATTGTTATTATGCTAGAAGTAGGAATTGCCATGATTAGTGAGTAGTTACCCTGCGTGTTTGTTGTGATGTAGTTAGCTATAATGTGTTGGGATGTTAATATTTATTAATGATGTCTTGATTTACTTTTCAACTCTGATCTAAACCTAATTAATCGCCTTTCCACCAATCGACGTGATTAAACCCTTTTGATAAGATGCCGCATACCTTATTAACAGGTAATTAATTATCTATGTTAAACTATGGTTTGATTACAACGCTATGCAATCATCGTAAAGTACATCATAGATTACTATGGTAATTCATAGGAAATATGCTATGAACGACATGGTGAAGTACTTAACTCTAGTGTATTTTATAAACATGGTCTGACTTTTAAGCATTGAAAATATTACTATCTCGGATCGTAGAATACATCGTTTATTAAAGCTATGAAAATACTATCTAAAGATCGTAAAGTACAATGTGAATCAGCTAGAGATCTATTGGTCACTTTCAAGTGAACGGGTTGGTTAATGATATAGTGGGGAACCTTTGATCTTAATACAAACTTAGTTTATGAATCTAAGGAATTATTATGAGCAACGTAACTACCATAAATCGGCTGAGTCCCTGGTATAGCAATGGAAACACCACTGTGTGTAGTACAATTGTGGAAGCCCGGAAAAAGCCGTTGGTATCTTATTTTGTGGATTAATAATAGTGACATCCTTAGATTCTACAAACCCTTAAATGAAAAGTAATCAGACACCAATCAAGTCTTAAACTTAAATGTTTTGTTTAGATTAGATTCTAACGTGGTGTTAAGAACGATCGGACCGTTAGCGGGCCTGTTACTCTATTCATGCACCCAGGGTCGTTAAGATTCCAAGACGGGTCACTGCTTCCGTAACTGGACAGTGTTGAGAGTCGAGCAGTCTCCTCCGATCAGAATCACCATAGCCTAGTTCTCGTGTGACATACCTTTCGAGTAATTGAACGGTAGAGAACTAGTGTTTACACCACAAGGATCTAAGATAAATAAAATACAAATATTTTGAAAAAGACGTTTTTATATTTAAACTTCATCCCAACACTAGGCTAATGAAATCACAACAAACACCCTCTAATATCCTGACTATTATCTACCCGAACTAACCATTACCTTAATTTATTTACTGCTTCACTTAGTTTAATTAATTAAAAACCCCAAACCAAATCCAAATCATTTTAAAACCCCCTTTGCTAAATCGAATCGATCATCCACGACCTCTCTGTTTCAATTCGGTTGGTCTCAAGAACGACCCTAGGTCATACCTACTACTATATCCCCTTAGTTGTAGTATACTTAGGTCCCCATCATTTACAAATATAAAAACTCACCCCACCATTGGTGCGCGCCGCTCGGTTGCCGATACGACATCGACCGTTCAGGGCGCATCAACAGGTCTGTACTTTCGTACAACAAAGCGACATAGTTTGACTAGAGACCTTGAAAACGTTATTCTTGTTTCGCGGTCAAGTTTGTTCCAGTGAACGGAAACACTGACTGAATCTAGGTCAGCATGTGTGTAGATGTAGCAGAAGAAACAGTCAGTAAACCCCCAGATGATTTAATTTTATTTTATATCCAATATCAAGTATTCATGTACGATCTATTTCCTAAGAATTAAGAGTTAAGTCGTACATCAAAATAAAGAGTTCACAGAAAAGATCGTATTATTTATTATAGATTTAGTACTTGAAAACCATTGTGCCTAATGCCTACCAATACATCATAAAGTGAAGCTATCAAATACGTTTCATTTTAGGTACATTTACTGTGTATGTCCTGCATCTAAAAGCCACACATATAAAATGTTCTAGACATGGGTAATGATGTCATCATTTCTTTGCAATTAATACAGTGACCCTCAATTTTTATTATTTTTGCAAAGACAAAAAGTAAAATAAAGTAAGAAACAGAAATATACTTAGTTCTTTGTGGGAAAAAATTTACTCAGGATTTCTCATCCCATTTAGTTGGATTAAAAGCTCAAATCGAGACCTATCAAATGCCTTGGTATAAAGGTCAGCTATATTGTCATCAGTGATCACCTTAACTAATTTAATCAGATGTTTTTCAGCACAGTCACAAATAAAATGATGTCTAATGTCAATGTGTTTCGTTTTACTATGCTTAACCGGATTATTAGTTATAGACATTGTTGATTGGTTATCAATCATAATAGGGGTACTTGTGAAGTTCAAACCATAGTCACGCAGCTGTTGTTGTATCCACAATACTTGTGAACAACAACTACCTGCTGCTACATACTCAGCCTCACAGGTTGAGATAGCAACCGAGGTTTGCTTCTTACACTGCCATGAGACAATGCGACCACCTAGTAATTGACAACCACCCGTGGTTGATTTCTTGTTCAAGTTGCAACCGCCATAATCTGAGTCGGTGTAGGCAACAAAGTCAAAATTGCCTCCAGAGGGATACCAAAGACCTAACTTTGGTTTTCCCTTTAGATATCGCAATATTCTCTTTGCTGCCTTCATGTGTGACTCTTTAGAATTCGATTGAAACCGAGCACACAGACAGACTGCAAACATTATGTCTGGTCTGGAAGCAGTCAGATACATAAGAGAACCGATGATGGCCCGATATTGAGTCGGATCCACATCTTCAGTACTCTCAGTATCCAGTCTGAGACCATGATTCAGTTGAATTAGAGTGCCATAAGACGAACTCGCTTTCATATTGAACCGAGAAAGCATGGCTCAAGCTAAGATTCTGCTCGTGAGCGTAATGGTATAAGCCTGCCTGACTGTGAGACCGACTGGTCGAACAGAGACGAAAGTCGGCCATAGTGATCCGGGAGTCCCGTGTGGAAGGGCTCTCGCTCAACGGATCAAAGGTACGCCGGGGATAACAGGCTGATGACTCCCAAGAGCTCTTATCGACGGAGTCGTTTTGCACCTCGATGTCGACTCATCACATCCTGGCAGGCGGGTCTAGTCGAACTGGTTGATTCTAAGGTGGGTGATAAGCAGCTGTATCCGTATCAAGCCTACCATCTCTTCTCACGAAAGTCTTTCCATGCCGTCTCCGTTTTGAAATATCTGTGGCCCTGCAGCCCATCTATACACTCCAGTGCCTCCTTTTGAGCTAGTCAAGCAACCGTTGAACACGGACTGCACATATTTTGTCTGATGAATGAAGAAACCTTCCTTCTTTTGATCAACTTGTAATCCTAAGAAGAAGTTTAACTCACCCATGGCACTCATCTCGAATCGCCGCTTCATAACTTGTTCAAAATCTCTGCACATATTCTCGTCAGATGACCCGAAGATTATGTCATCGACATAGACTTGTACAAGTAAGAAATCATCCTTTTTCCACTTGATGAACAATGTGCTATCTATTTGTCCTCTCTTGAATCCATTTTCCAAGAGATAGGTAGATAGTGTCTCATACCAAGCTCTGGGTGCTTGATGTAGTCCATACAGAGCCTTGTCTAATTTATAGACTAGGTCTGGATGGTCTGGATCACTGAACCCCGGAGCTTGTTGGACAAACACCAGTTCTTAAACTTTACCATAAAGAAAGGCACTCTTAACATCGAGTTGATATACCTTAATCTTCTTATGTGCAGCATATGCCAGAAACAATTGAATTGCTTCTAACCTTGCTATTGGTGCGAACACCTCTATATAATCAATCCCTTCTTGTTGGTTAAATCCCTGAACTACTAACCTTGCCTTGTTTCGAGTTACAATTCCCTTATCATCACGTTTGCACTTAAACACCCATTTGGTGCCTATTGCATATTCTCCCTTGGGTAGATCAACTAGCTCCCATACTTTGAGCTTTTTGAATTGAGCAAGCTCTTCTTGCATAGCCTCTACCCAGGAGTTATCCTTGAGAGCCATTTGAACATTTTTCGGCTCTATTTGAGATATAAAAAAAATATACAAGCACTTATGCATGATCCCAGTATCTTGGATCAATACATATAGACTGGTGCTGTCAGATATCTCTCTACGAGTCTTTACTCCAGAACTCGGATCACCAATAATATTATCAATTGGATGATACTTGTTCACACAAGTCGAGATCGTAGTATCAACCGGTAGGTCAGACCCTAGATTTGATCCAATCTCCCCCTCTGGTGTTGCTTCTTCTGTAGACGTTTCTTGCACAGAATCTGTAACCTCAGATGAAGATGGGATATTGATTGAGGTGGGATCTAGATCTACAATCGGTTCTTCAATCGCTTCTTTACCTTTATCATTGCAACTTCTGAACTTGGAACACTAGATCTTGGTGCAAATATATTATCTTCACCATCATCTAGTATAACATGTTCTAATCCTAGAGTGTCAACTTCACTTAGGATCGGAAGATTAAATGACTTGAAAATAGCGTCATAATTAAATAACCATTCTGGTCCAGTTTGTACAGCTAGAGTATAAGATGTGACTTGTATGTTATATACAATCTCAACTCTGCCAGATGGCTTATTATAGACCCTTTTGTTTGGAGATCCGACTTCATAACCTAGGAAAAATCCTTTGTCAGCCTTCTCACCAAATTTAGATTGATGATTGGTCTTTAATAAGGTACAATGAACACCGAAAGGTTCAAGACCAGTCAGGTTTGGTTTTCGACCATTTAAAAGCTCATAACACGTTTTGTTATGCTTCTTAACAGATAAAACTCTATTAAGTACCTGACAAGTTGTATTCACTGCTTCTCCCCAGAAAATGACAAGAAGCTTTGAATCAGCCAGCATTGTTCTTGCTGCTTCAATCAAGGTTCTATTTTTCCTTTCAGCGACACCATTCTATTGTGGCTCATAGGGTGCACTGAACTGGTGTTGAATTCCTTTGCTTAAGCAAAAGACATTCATTACTGAGTTCTTGAACTCTAGGCCATTGTCGCTTCTTATTTTCCTGACTCCTCGGCCATATTGATGTTCAATTGAGTAAAGAATGTCATCAACATTTCAGCTGTCTCGTCTTTTGTTCCCAAAAAGAATATCCAAGAAAAGCGCGAGAAGTCATCAGTGATAACTAAGCAGTAGTGTTTACCGCCTATACTCATTGCATTCACAGGACCAAATAGATCCATGTGAAGAAGGTCAAAAGTTGAGGCAATGGAATTTTGAGATTTTGACTTATGAGGTTTTTTGTGCTGTTTTCCTTTCTGACAAGGTACACATTTGTCCTTAAAGCCAAACTTCTGTACTGGTACACCTAACACTAGTCTGTTTCTTACTATATAATTCATCTTTCTAAAGTGCAGGTGTGCCATTTTCTGGTGCCACAACTGTGAATCATTCTCAGATGCCTTGGATAGAAGACATGTCGACTCCTGAATAGATTCAGTAACACTCATGTCCATAACATAAGTGTCATTCTTTCTAGGAGCCCTCATGATTATCCATTCTTCTGGAATGACAAATCCAGGTTTTAATATAAGTGCTTCTCTATCCGTGAAATGGACAGGATGTCCTTTATCACAGATCTGAGATACACTCATAAGATTGTGCTTCAGCTCCTCAACATAGTTGACTTGCTCTAGCATAAGCTTACCATTTGTTACATTTCTCAATCCGATAATTTGGCCACCTTTCGCTCCAACGAAGTTTACATATCCTCCCTTCTTGTGTATGAAATTCACAAGAAGCTGCTTTTCCCCCGTCATGTGCCTTGAGCAACCACTATCAACATACCACCAGTTTGCAGCACGTCTGATTAACTCCTGCACATTAAACGAAAATAATTAGTTGTCAAGGGGGACCCAAGCCATGACGGTCTTGGGTCGGCCATTCTCATCAACGAATGTAAATTCCTTCAAGTATCCATTACTCTTTTCGGTAGAGCTGGATGCTTTGGGAGTCTCACTCGCTTGAGTATGGGAAGTACTACCACTAGGCTTTCTTTCTGGAGACTTCTGAAAAAGTCTAGGATTTACTGGCCTTGGATTTGATGTAGATCTAACCCTAGTTGGATAGTTATAACTTGAATTATGATAATTCCTATTATTACTATTAGGGTTGTTACAACGGTTGTTGGGAGTTTGATAATTCCTTATACCTTGAAGACTGTCCATAAGAGCTTCCTCCAGAAGAGGTAGTGCTCCTAGAACTATTATGAGACGAAAACTTCACAGATTTTAATGGGGTTTGTGTTCTCTGAGAACTTTGAGTTCTCTTAAATCCCAACCCATTCCTCCCAGAGTTCCCTGCATTTTCATTTTCTTTAGTTTTACCTTCCGGTATGAAAACGCCAGACAACCTCAGTTTTATGCTTGTCGCCTCAGGATTTTTCTTTTTAGGAGGCGACACAGATTTTATAGGTGATTGGTCTTTCTTCACTTGTACCTTTCCAATTTTGCCCTTAGTTGGACAAATACTTGCAACATGCCCTTTTTGATGACATGTGAAGCATGAGCGTTTCACGAGAGCCTTTTTAGCGGCCTTTTGAATCGCCAGTTCATCCAATTCAGGCAAACTTGGAGAGGAGACAGCTACAACGTGCTTACCCTTATCAATTTTGTTATGTAAATTATCATTTTCAGATTTGGGTAAATCAAGATTCGTTTTGTTCTTTAGCTTCTCCTTAACACTTCCATGTTCAACCACACCTTCTTTTGCAAAATTCATTTTTAGTTCATAAACATGTGGCATGGTAGTGTCAGTAGATGTTGATTCAGGTGTAGTACTTGTCTCAGCTTTTGCAGGTCTAACAAATTGTATTAGACCAGGAACTGCTGGTTGTTTAGCAGAATCATCAACAGTAGACATCTCAGTATCATCAGAAATAAAGGAATAATTGTGATTAAAGAGGGGAGGGCTTTCTGTATAACCCATCCCCTTGTGATCACCCAGCTGTTTTTGGACACTCAGCATGTTGTCTAAGGTTTCGATAGAGAATTTTCTTAACTCTAGTTTCCTATTAAGATCGGCTATCCTAACCTTTGCATCAGCCAATTCCTTTTCTCTATCAGCAAACAATTTAGTCAATTCTAAAATATGTTCATGAGCCAAGTCATTTCTTACACTTTGCTCATTTAACTTATCTTTTAGGTATTTCATGTCTGCTTTATCAGATTTTGCTTTACTTATTAGTTCTGAGTTTCTGATGTTTAAAATTGTGTTTTCTTCTTTTAAAGATTTTAACTGAGATGTTATAACATCAGATGATTCCACTAACTTCTCAGCCTGTTCCTGAAAGTTAGTACATAACACACAGGCTTTAACTACTAGATCTAAATTAAGTAATACCTTATGTTTATCAGCGTCAAGATTTGCCATGTAGGCAATGAAGTCCTTTGAGCTCATTTCCTCAGTCGACTTCAGAGTCTTGATTCTTTCTTCATCAGCAGGTACATCAATCTCCATCTCAGTAGTTGCTTCCTTCTCTGAATCAGACCCCGCACTACTTTCCTCCTTCTCTTCAGTAATGGAAGCCATAAATGCTTGCGGTTCTTCAGATTTTGTGCTCCAATCATATGCACCCTCCTGTGACTGAACTACCAGAGCTCTTGAAGTCTGATGACTTCCTAAGTTCTGGTTGTTACCAGAGGAGCCTTGATTAAAGTTTCACGACCCGTTTTGACCAGGAGCTTGATCTCTTTTAGGTCTCTGACATTCTTGAGCAAAGTGCCCAAAACTATCACAGTTATAGCACTTTACTTTAGATTTATCAAATCCAACTTTACCGCCAATGAACTTTCTTCCAGTATGGTTCATGAACTACTGAGCCCTCCTGGCTATCATGGCCATTTGCCACTGAAGATCCATTTCTTCTAAATCCTCAGGATCTAACTGGTCAGGATCCTCATTAATCAAAATTAGATCAGTGACCTTGCCCTTAATAAAGATGCAAGCAGGGCTACTTCATCTTCAGCCGATTTAACACTCACAGACATCGATTTGAGACCACTTGTTGTCCCAGATTTTGGTCTCCTATCGATTCCTGAGTCCTCAGATGAGGCAATATAGCAGACATTGCTACCCGAATTTTTGATAGCCAAGTCTGTTTCAGCCTTGCTTGTATAGAAAGCTGCAACTCCACCAACACTAGTAGAAGCAACGGAATCAGATCGTTTACCATGGTAAACACTAGGATCCTGAACCTGATCGGATCCTGTCTCTTTCCGCTGCATGTTTAGATCATAAACACGCAACTTTCCTATCACGTCATCAAGAGTCAGAGTCTTGTAATCAGCACTCTCCTTGATCATCAAAGTATAGATGTCCCACTTCGATGGTAATGCTTCAAGGAGTTTATTACATCTGACAGTTTCAGTGAATGAAAGTCCACTGTTATCCAGTTTAGTCATCAAATGGTAGTATCTTGTGATAATCTCCTCTAATGACTCTCCCTTCATACACTTGAAAACATAGAATTGTTTAGTCAACAAATCACCTCTACTTTCCTTAATTTTATCGTTCCCATCAAAACCTCTTTTCTAACGTTTCCCAAAGCTCTTTTGAGAATTGGTAACATTTAAAAGTATGCTTGATCTCCTGAGGGAGACACATGTTAATGGCTGACAAGGCCTTATTCTCAGCCTCGTACATCTTTTTGTCTTCATCTTTCATGACAGAATATGTACAAAACTTTGTCTTCCATTCAAATTCATAAGTGGGTAAGTCATACCCATCTTTAATGCATATCCACATCCGGATATCGTGAAATCTCGCAAATGATTCAAACCGATCTCTCCACCAAAAGTAGTCCTCTCCTTTAAGGAGCTTAGGTGGTGAGGCTAACTTACCAATCTCGTGATCCATTTCTAACATTTTATTGTGATTCGACATCGCGAGAAAAAGTCAAATAAAGTCAAACAAAAAGTCAACAGAAGTCAGACACTAGGTTCGTACGAACTTAGAATAATTCGAACTTATAAGTTCGAAGACTATCTAGGTTCGTATAAATTCAAACGTTCGAACTTAGCAGGTTCGAAGCTGTAGGTTCGTACGAACTTACAGCTGGCTAGGTTCGAAGGCTATTTTGGGTAGGTTCATACGACACTTTCTTAGTTGTACGAACTTGCTGTTCAAACCCAAATCTGAGCAAAAACTCAGATCTACAAAGATTCAACCGATGAAATCGAATGAAACTTGAATAATAAGAACCACAAACACTCAAGGAAGCCGAAAGTACAACTTTTATCTTCCTAAGCACTCTAAATCTTGTTTTCTTTGTGTTTTAAACAATCCCGAACCCAACAAAGACTTGTTAAAGCTCTGATACCAATTGAAAGTCCCTTTGAACGGATCCAAACGGGATTGCAACGTGTATTAGTTTGCGGAAAGGTTTAATACACTCAAACAACAAAAAAAGAAGTGAAATGCAAGTGTTTATAGTTTATGTTCGTATGTATTCCAAGATAGCTCTGTATATTCGAATATAACTGTTTCAAAAGCGTACCAATAAAACATTACAAGTTGGTATATATACTCAGCAAGTTCGTACGAACTTAGCGGGTCCTAGGTTCGTACAAACTTACATGTTCGTACGAACCCGTACGAACATATAGGTTCGTATAAACATACAATACAACTTACAAAAAGGCTAAGTTAATAAACAAACTACAATATTAACTATAAAACTAATAGCAAAACTAACTATTACAAAATAAGAGCTGTTGTCACAAAACGTGCACCAACAAACACGATAGTTGATAAGTTCAAAGCTAAACTTTCCTCTTGGAAATCGAACTTACTGTCCATTGGTGGAAGACTTACTTTGAGCAAGTCGGTTTTAGGGATCCTTGGTACCTATTACTTGTCCCTTTTCAAAGCTCCACAAACCATTATTAACACTCTTGAGCGACTTCGATCTAGATTATTTTGGGGAGGAAGTGAAGGTAATAATAAGATGGCATGGATTAAATGGGACAATGTCTTAGCTCCATTGGAATACGGTGGATTAGTGTCACACCCCAATAAAATCGTGTCTCGTTTAGTAAATGCGGAAGCTCGGGGGCGTGACGAGGTTCGGTTCGACAAGTACATTGAGAGCATATGATTATCGCAAGCATATACATAGAATGCCATAAATAGTTTAGATTCCACGGTTACATGTTCATCGTGTTTACAAGAAGATAGATGTTTAGCAAAACAATATGATTAACATTTTAATCATAAATCATAGTTTCAATGTTATCAAAAGAATGGCATCCTATTCAACATGATGAGTAAGGGTCCCAAAGGTATGCATGCATGATCTTACGTCGCTGCTAATTCCCTGAAAAACATAGTTAAAAGGATCAACAAAATTGTTGAGTGAAATTCACAGGTTTAAGACACTATCATTTAAATCAAGCGTTTAGTAAACGTTTCACAAATCGTTTCGTGCCATCCAAGGCGATTAGTACGATGATATATAGTTTGAAACAATAAGTAGCTGACGATGATCCCCCGAAGGTTTGCAAAACCTTGCGAGTTAAAGTGACGACACCTAGGCCTATAACCAAACCACGACTTTTAGTTGTTTTTGCCTGGGACTAGTAAAATATACGCTCCGCGTCTCGACATACAGTCGGCAGTTAGCATGACTAACAAAGTGGGAGGGATGTCATCCCAATAGTACTATTCGCATATTCGGTGGCTAGCGTCATCTAGCTAATGGTTACAGTTTGTAGTCATGAGGACTTCTATGCACAACAACTAGATTAACATAGGTTCGCACAAGGATTCGTTGTCAGGTTTTCAATCATCGCATGAAATTAGTTTGTATGTAAACAGTACATATGTTTTTCACCCCAAGTTTATAAAGCATTAAAAAGCAGTAAAATAGGGGCTGTGAACTCACCTGGTGAGCTTTGTGAGAGCTAGCGTTTAAAGAAATAAGTTTGCCCAAAATAGCCTCCTCGCGCCTTATACGCATGAGGTCGTTTGTATAAGTAGATAGCTAACCGCATATCTAGGTTTGTAAAAGTAGATGGCTACCCGCACATCTATACTCGTAATAGTAGGTGGCTACCCGCACACCTAGGTTGTGTAAGTAGATAGCTACCCGCATATCTATGCTAGTTGTTCACTCTATTAGTAGGTTGAAAGAGTATTTCGTTTTCGAAAAGTGAACGACCCGTTGGTGATCCTTATTAGTTTTCAAAAACATTAAAACTCATTTAAATCCATGTTTTAACTTCGTTTTTAACCTAATCTTTGAGTTTGTCGGGTTTTAAATTAT
The DNA here is from genome assembly GCA_963921325.1 of Logfia minima. NCBI lineage: Eukaryota > Viridiplantae > Streptophyta > Magnoliopsida > Asterales > Asteraceae > Logfia > Logfia minima. The sequence continues at coordinate 24,435,700 of OY992763.1, read as the reverse complement.
ACAAGTCTCGTTTCGCGAGTTTTGGGTTCTGCGAACTGACTCAGTTCGCAAGTTTTGGTCAGCGACTAACTCGGTTCGCAAGTGAAAGATTTCCACCAATTTTCACAGTTTCTGTCCAGAACTTAGTCCCTCTTTGGCTACGATTTTGACTAGTCAAATGAGCTTAGCTTTTTATGAAATTTTTACCACATGTTCCTCTATGTCTTAGCTTTTCAGACATATTTAATTCTACACAAGGGTCCAACAGTACCCTTTCTGGACAGTTGGTCGAAGATCTGTTTGTACACGGAGTTATACTTACTTTCACAGAGTGTAATCATACTACTTTGAAAGCTAACACAATATTTGGCTTGTAGGAAAAAGAATCACTTCATTTGGATCCATGGTTTGAAATTTATGACCTTCTAAAGTTGGGTCAGTTTCTGACTTTTAAGAACAGCTTGAACACCTTGGTTTAAAAATACGTTTTGAAGTACCAATACTTGTCTAAAAATTATGAAATCAGTGGGGTTGGAAAGCTAACACATTAAGTGACCTTTAGGAAAAATAATCAAATCATTTGGATCTTTCGTTTAGAACTTATGATTTTTCAAATTGAGGTCATAGTCTGTCCTCAGAAGGCAGATCAGACACTCTTTCTTATAAATTCGTTTTAGAGTACTTATACTTGTCCAAAATTCATGAAACCAGTTGGGTTGGAAAGATAACTCTTTAAACGTAATTTTAGACTCAAGAAACACTAGATTTGGTTAAGTTTTGACCAAGTTATTATAACACCCCTCTTTCTATATAAGAATATTATATTAATAAACACGGAAGCATGAATTTAAAATACATTAAACAGTTTACAATTCCCAAAAATACACTAATTTCAAACTTTTTAAACTACAAAAGGCGGGGTATTATAAAAATTCTCCAAACAAGGTTTATTACAAAAACCATATCAGAGTCCTAGAGCGCAGTCAAACATTCCCTTGATCAACCAATCACCTCCCGCACCCACAATAATCAAAACATATCCTGCAGGAAGTAAAATGAGGGGTTAGCACAAAGCTAAGTGAATAGATTCATCACACTCCATTCAACTTAGCATAACTAGCTAATTACACCAATAAAACGTAAACACACATAATTCAATGAGGATCGGTGGCTCTGGGGATATCATAATACCCGGGGATTCCCCCAAGAACACTTACCGTCAATCCGTATGGCCAATACAGAATAGACCGATAACTAATGGTTATTAAACACATACACAGGTCTCAAACACAACAAATGAATCAAAACCTGTGTAAAACACATAATAACCAGAAGTCCAACTACACGTTGACCTCAATAACATAGTACACATAGTTCACATATCACGTAGATCAATAATCAATAACCAAGACTAAACAGTCTGATACACATCTACGTTTACTTGTTGTAACCAAATAGTTACAACTAAATCAAATGATGAGTTCTGAATCCACTCACCGATACCTCTGACGTCTCCACACTCAGGATTCTAATATCACTGAGTCTTACGTTGATCTGAAACAGAAAATCATACACAAGTCAGAAGTTCGTTCCATAAACATCATTATAGTCTAATTATCCAATCAGGTAATCCCTGAAGTCTAGGCAAACAAAAGTTCACTCAGAAATAAACTCAGAAAAAGTCCGCAATACCGCTTAAAACTGAAAAATGCCATTTTCGGGTCCTAGATGACCCCGGATGGCCAAAAACTGCCTAGACTATTAGAATATAGCCTTGATTACTAGGTCGTTTCCGATTGACTATGCGAATTTCAATTAAATCCGAGTTAATGAGATTTTCACAAAACCGCGTCTCCAAAACACTTGCGCATTTTCAAAATTTGCAAAACAAAAATCTCTTTTATAAACTTAGCGACACAACCATTGTGTCGCACCACAAACCCTTGCGACACAACCACTGTGTCGCACAACAGAAACCTGCGACACAACATTGTGTCGCAATACTCAAAATGGCCGCCTTTAGCGACATAACCACTGTGTCGCATAACATTAAGCGACACAACCTGCGACACAAGCCTTGTGTCGCAATGATGAACAGCCCAGATCCCAGATTCAAAATTCACGAAATCAAACATGTAATACACAAATTTACTGATTCCAATCGGTGTAAATTATATATAAACAATAATAACGCATAACAATTAGAACCTTACCTTGAAATCACGGATTAAAAGCTCAAATATGATCAAAACCCAACTTAACTTTACTTTCTCTCTAATTCTCTTTCTAAAACCGATTTTAAGTGTTTAGAAATGACTGGAAATGGTCAGGAAGTACTAGGGCGGTGTATATATATTTTTATCATCGAAATACACTTAAGCTCCTTACTTAATTTCAGTTCAGCCCGTTTTGCGACACAGTCCTGCGACACAACCACTGTGTCGCACAGACAACCTGCGACACAACCCTTGTGTCGCAGAAAATCAAAAACTTACAAATTTTACAATAAAACACATAATATTAAATAGTTCTAAAACAATTAAATAATCAATTAAAATAATGGAAATTACCAGACTGCGGGAGAAGATGTTACAGTTATTCACTTCCAAAGTCAAGCAAAGTTTCTGTCCGAATTTTATAGCTTTTGTTTTGGTTCTTTTTAACACATTCTCGTTATAGTTCATACAATTACGAGTTTTTAAGTTTATTTCTAGCAAGAGTGAACATCTAAACATATTCTAACCATCATGTATACATTTTAAATAAGAGATCTAAAGAGTTTATAGTGGAAGCTTCCTTACAATGCACTAAGATGAAATGGTAAGAAAGAAAAGAGAAGAACTTGGAAGCTTCAACCCAAAAACTCCTTTTAATACCCAAATCTACTAGCTTTCCTTTAGGTGTTTGAACTAGAGCTTAAATGGTGGTGAAAAATGGTGTATAAAAGTGGTGGTCCATGGTGGTTGTGTGGTGGTTTGTGATGGTTGTTCTTGAAGACGATGGAGATGATGTAGGAGATGGTTGAAGGTTGAGAGAGAAAAAGGGGAAATGCAGATTTGAGAATGTGAAATATGGATTGTACGTGTGGGTGTATCCTTGCAAGTATTTAGACAAAATGTGAAATGCAAGTGGGAGGGTGATGTGAAGTCCCTAGTCATTCGAGAAAGAAAGCAAGCAAGTAGCATGGTGATTGTATGGTTGAGAGTGAGCTTACGTAGACAAGAAGAGGAACAGAATTCTGCATTTCTAAATTTGGTGACCTACTTGCTAGCTAGCTTAGATTTAATTTAAGCTAGCTACCTAGTTGCTTGATTAAATTTGAGCTAGGTGCTAGCTTGCTTGGAATTATTTTGACATGCTTGAGCTACTTAGTTTCAAAACTTGGTGTTTAGGTGCTAGCAAGGATTATTGAGGACCTTAAAGTGGGTTGCAACATGGTTAGTTCAATTCCAATTCATTCGTAAGTGATTGGCGTTTTGTTTAGTGAATCACGCGTTGCCTTTGTTCGTTGCGTTTCACTTAAATCGTATAAGCTTGATCTAAATCTTTTGAAAGGTTTGGCTTTAAGCCTTATTGTAATAGTATAGGTAAATAACTAACATCAAATAGCTTTACGTCATTTAGGGAATGCTTATCACCAACGTTCGTTTGTGTCGGAATCATCCGATTTATATTGTGCAGTTCTCAATAATCACTTAAACGTAATGCATCATGCATTAAAATAGTGTGCACCAAAATGTGCAACGTGGGCGTGTGCTAGACTTATCTCAGTTTAAATCACGTTTGATTTCATTAAAGAGGGAATTAGCGTAAGAATGCATGATTTTAGTGTGTATGGAATGTATCGATTTTTGAGGGTTGTCACAATTAGGGATTGGCAGTTTACATTCTTTTAACCTTGCATTGCTTCAAAAATGGCATTGGCGTTTTGTGAATCATTCGAACCAACTATGGGTCAAGCTTATAAAATCTATTCATGGTACTGAAGCTGGTTTTGATGGCAATGGTTGCTACATGCAAGGTTTATGGGCTGATATTGTGGGTTCTTCCAACTATTTACACTCACGTAATCTCATTTCAAAGGACGTGTTGAAATGTCAAATTGGTAACGGCTCGACTATTCGCTTTTGGAAGGACCTATGGCTTGGAGATGAGCCCTTGCACTCTTGGTTTAACAGGTTGTTCCGTCTAGATATAAATGAAAATTGATTTCTTTGTGATAGATTTATCGATGGCAATTGGTCTTGGCAATGGAGAAGGCCTATTGCGTCGGGTAGAACTGAAACAATGTAGCACTCTCTTCTTTCGGAGCTTCAACATCTCACGCTTTCCTCTTGCGCGTATAGGTGGAAGTGGTCAATTAATTCGGATGGTTCATTCACAGTATAAATCATCATCTTCTTCCTTCTTTAAACATGGAAACAAGATGGAACAAATGCCTCCCAAGGAAAGTAAACATCTTTATATGGAGACTGCGTTCAGATCGTCTTCCACATCGCCTAAATCTTTGCCCGATATGCAATCAGCGCATCGAATCAAGTGGGCATGTTTTCTTCTAATGTGATGTGGCTTCAGATGTTTGGCGTTTAATTCGTATTTGGTGTAACCTGCAGTCATTTGCCGATTGTAATTTGTGGGTTAATTCTTTGCCGGGTTCAGATGCCAAGAAAGATCGTATGTTTGTTATCGTTGCTTCTACGTTTTGGATCCTATGGATGTATAGAAACTTTATCACATTTCATTCTCATATCATGAGAAAATGTGATCTTCTCGATTCTATTGGTTTAGTTTCTTTTAATTGGCTAAAATTTAGAGGTAGAAAAGTTCATAATTGGTCTACTTGGCTTTGTAATCCTTTATTGTAATTTCTAGCTCCTTGAGGGTCAACTATTAAAAAACTGAAGAAAGATCTACATATATTAATAGTTGACCCTCAAACTCTATATTTTAACACTTTTAGCCCTTCAACTGCGCTTGGTTGCACCAGGGTTCCCTGCAGTTACAGCTTACAAGCAAATATCTTCCTTTCATTCTTGTTGGGAAAAGTAACGAGCGGCAGCCATGGAAATGTACCAAACGATGAAAGGAGAAGAAAAAGAAGTACGAAATCGACATTCATTTACCTCAAGCAAAAGAATTAAACTCGAAGAAGATCGAATCAGCACATTACCAGATTGTTTACTCATTGGAATCCTTTCCCGTTTACCTTTCACAAAATTCGCAATTAAAACAGTTACGCTCTCTAAACGATGGCAACATCTTTGGACTTCCATTCATAATCTCATTTTCCAAAAAACTTACTCAATGCGACCAACAGATGATAACAGCCACACCGATTTCTTTAGGGTCATTGACCAAACCCTAAGTCAATGTCGCACATTGAAGCTCAACAAGGTTACACTCATGAGTACGAGACTAAGTTTGACACGCAAGTTAACAATTGGATTTGTTACGCTGTGAAGTGTAACGTTGAACATCTTAATTTAGACTTACTGAATAATGCATTAGAAGCTGAGTTTGTGTTAGATGAGTGTTTTTACATCAATTCATGTTTTACTCGTCTTAATTTGTCTGTCTGCATATTTAACCAAACCTGTGTGATTAGTTGGAAGAAACTTAAATTTTTGTGTCTTTCGAATACCGAATTAGAAGAAGATTTGATTGAAAATATATTATCGGGAAGTCTGGAAACTTTAGATATACACCATTGCTATGGTTACGAGTGTCTCAATATTACTTCAAAGAATGTAAAGAACTTGATATTTTGTGTATACTCCGTTCCTGATGATGGAGGGCCTAATGATCTTGATGATATTATCGAAATCAATGCTCCGTATATTTTGTCACTAATAGTTCTCGGCGATTTGTTGTTATGGAAGCTTTTGTTGCTAAATGTGTCTTCTTTACTTCAAGTCGAATTAGATTATACAAAGCTTGGGCATTATGGGACCACACATAAAAACAAAACAAGAGATGCTTAATGGATTTATACTCACACTTCCTCATGTCAAGGAGCTTAGAATTGGAATTTGATGTTTTAAGGTAAAACCATAAAAGTATCTTCTTTCTTTTTTGGGATTTGCATCTTTGCAATTTAGAACTCATCCATGGAGTATGAATTTTTTATTTCTAATAAGGGGTGTAATTTGGAGTTATGGATTCTGATATATGTCAAATATATAAAATGGCTAAAAAGGGAAAAAGATAAATGGGTTAGAAGTGACTCTGCTTTTATTGCATACAACCTTCTCAATAATTTTTGTTCAAATGTATCTTAATAAATTGTTCATTATTGATGCCTTGATGGAGAAAGCCTTTATAAGTCAAGACAGTCCGACCCAATCCAACTCATTTTAAATCGTATCGAAAATTATTCGTTTAAACCCGAAACTATATTTTGCCTGGTACCCAACTCTCCTAACTTGGCACTTCCTAAGCCATTTATAAGGGGGGGTTATTTGTATAAAGCTTCTTTTGACGAGGATATTTTACTAAATTTGTACAATTGTTACTTTAAATTACTTGGAACAATCAAACATGGAAAAAATAACGATACTTCTTCAAAACAACAAACTTATCACAAGAAACATATTTGCACATTTTTATCTTTAGAAACTGAACACATAATCAAATTAAACGGCTTTTGTTGATCGTCTCATATTTCTGATTCTTTTTACAATATTGATCGATATGTGAAAATATAATATATCTACAAGTTGTAAGAAACATGAACACATTAGAAGGAATGGCAGGGTGATGCTAAAACTGGACATCGAAAGCAACTTGGTTTTTTGATCGTTTTATTTTAATTATATTAAAAAACAAGTTTAGCTTTCATTTCATTCAAAATCTCTTTCATACTTAAATAATTGAAAAGAATAATCATATATATTAATGCCAAATCTTTCGTCATTCGCTTCATATTCTCTCTAACCGTGTGAAGTCTAGGGAGTTTTGAAGCATCATGATCTAGTAAGAGATAAGAGTAAGAGATATATATTATAAGAAATGCACAAAAATATTTATTTTAACATCTGTCATTTCTTCTATATAACATTTAGCAAAGCTATATCACTATTCTTTGAATACTTCATGAAATAGTAAAGTTATGTACATGTTAACTAAATAAAATATGCAATTAAGATGTTGAAACTATATAAAATCAAATAGGAAGCATTTTGTAAACAAGAGTATATCATGTCATATTCGTTAGATGCAAGATCAACTTTAGTATAATTTAAATTATTTCAACTATACAGATACACATTACTACAACCAAAATATATGGATACATAAAACTCTCTTGGGTAGAAAAAAGAAAAAAAAAAAAAAAAGAGGTCACATCCAATTCAAGTGTAAATTTCAGATTTCATATCAGTTTATAAATGTACTATTTTCGCCCCACCGCAATACGTGGGCTAAAAAAACCTCGTTTAGAAGATTATCCAAGTTTGACATCATAATATATGACAACTGGTGTTGCAGTACAACATCACAAAGTCAACACTGTACTACATATCCTAACACAACATGAACTCTAAAAATCAGTACTACATATATGACTAATAAAACAAGTGATCAAAAACTAAAACATTCCCATGGCTATCTCCTTCATTGTTCTCAAGTCAAAGTCAACTCTTCATTTTTTCATCTGTATAGTCTCTCTACTCATCGCCTTGACCTCAGGCCATGGGGGTCATGATGACGATGATGAAGGTGAAGAAACCACCCATGATTTGCATGCGAAAGGCTTGGTTTTGGTTAAAGTTTATTGCTTGATCATCATGTTTTTCAGCACTTTTGCTGGTGGGGTCTCTCCTTACTTCTATAGATGGAATGAGAGCTTTTTATTGTTGGGTACTCAATTCGCAGGTGGAGTGTTTTTAGGGACGTCTCTTATGCATTTCTTGAGTGATTCTAATGAGACATTTGGATCACTTACTACAAAAACGTACCCATTTGCTTTCATGTTGGCATGTTCGGGCTACCTTCTTACCATGTTGGGTGATTGTGTGATATTGTATGTTGTCGAAAGAGGTGTTTCAGGGGAGAATAAAGTTGCGGAAGAGCTTGAGGAGGGGAGGACATCTGGTGGTGTTAGACCAGAGTGTAGTACTCCACCGATTCTTGCTAAAACATCATCATTAAGTGACACCATTCTACTTATCTTGGCTTTGTGTTTTCATTCCATTTTTGAGGGTATTGCTGTCAGTGTGTATCATGTAAGTGAGCATCTACTCTTTCTATACATGTTAATTAAGTATATATACAAAGTTTACATCGTTCAACTAATTGTTTGTTATTCATTATGGGAACTATTTGAATTGCATAGGATCATGAAAAGGCACATAAGAGAGTTATCTGGTTTTATTCTTTAGTTTTCTTAGGATATATGTTGCTTATAATTGTTGCAAGCCACAGAGAATCTAAGTACAGAAAACGTACACGGTTTAACTATTTGCTTGTTATTCAATATGTGAACTAATTGAATTGCATATATCTGATTTTGATTATAATGTTGTCAACCACAATGATAAGATTCATGAAGCCTATATTGGTTATATCAGATCTTAGCAAGTCTTGAATGTAAGCAAATTGTTGAACAAGGTAAATGCTGTGGTTGAATTATTGTTTTCTAACACATATTTGTTGTTGTTAGTTGATTATCAGGTTTGCCTATGTAAACGCTAGTTAAATAGTACTCATGCATTAAAGCAAGATCATTGTAATTTTTTTTTGAGTCTTTAACTGATTTATACCTTTCTGGTTCTGTCATGAACTTTCTTCAAAAATGTAGCTTTTTAGCATGTGATTATGAGAACTAGTCACTTTTTGAAACCATTTACAAAACTAGTGAAACTGGGTTTCTAACTTCTCAAAAATTGAAACCAAGTTTAGCAATCCCGGTTTCTAACATGAAGAGAGAGGGGGAAACAAAATTTCACAAATAGTACTTGTCTGTGAGGTGTATGGCATCGTCATGAGTGGAGATGATAAAAAAAAAATGAGAAACCGGGTTTAACCCGACTTCTAAATGGGTCTTGTTTACAGAACTTAATATATAAGGAGATTTTTGAAGAATAAATGGTAATATGCTCATATCATCATCACTGCAAACCAAACCATGTAACTATCAACCACGAGAAGATAAGAAAAAAATATAAAAAGGTTTGATCGTATCTTACCATGATCCCCCAAAAATATTTAAGAGAAATCTTTCTATGGTTATAAATATAAATGAATTGATGAAAGATTTATTTACAGTCAAATGCAAAAAGAAATGAATGGAAGGTAACAGGTGGGGAATGACAAAGTAGAGTGGGTGGTAGGGATGTTGTTCATCACAATACAAAATACTCCACATATGGTAGTACAATTCATTCATGACATGCTAACTTACCCATTTAGAAGTCGGATAAACCCGGTTTCTCATTTTTCATTGTGTCCAATTATGAAATACAACAAACAAACAAACAAGTACTATTTCACTCTCTCTTCATGTTAGAAACCAGGTTTCCTAAACTTGGTTTCAATTTTTGAGAAGTTAAAAGCCGGATTTAGTAAACCCGATTTCACTAGTTTTGTAAATGGTTTCAAAAAGTGACCGGTTCTCATAATCACTTGCTAAAAAGCTATATTTTTGAAAAAAATTCGTTATGTCTTACAGGGTGCCAAATGGCTAGATTTTGTAGTACTTATTTATTTTTGAATAAAATTATTCAAGGTGACCTATTATTCGAAATGAGCAAACACTCACCTATGGTTCGCACTTCGGTATCATGGGAACTTAATCTTTTCATGCATCTTTGTTATCCAAATGTTATTGTTTCTTCTTTTATATGTTGGTTGGATTCACAAAGTTTAACATAAATAATATTTGAATATCGTTTCAGCCACAAAAGCAGACGCATGGAGAAACCTATGGACAATCTCACTGCACAAAATTTTTGCAGCGGTTGCAATGGGAATCGCTCTTCTGAGATTGATACCGAAAAGGCCATTCTTGTTGACTGTTGCCTACTCTTTTGCCTTTGGGATCTCAAGTCCAATTGGGGTTGGAATTGGAATTGCCATTGACGCCACGAGTGAAGGTAAAACAGCAGACTGGATCTATGCCATCTCCATGGGTATTGCTTGTGGGGTATTTGTTTATGTAGCAATTCACCATCTTATATCCAAAGGCTTTAAACCACAACAATACTCTTACTTTGACACACCATTTTTCAAATTTCTTTCTGTGCTTCTTGGAGTAGGAGTCATAGCAGTTGTGATGATTTGGGATTAATTTGATTGTTAAAAGGGATTATGATTATTTTGATCTTATATTTGGGTTAGATAAGTTTCTTGATGTATCTTATTTTGTTATGATTGCTCATTACAAAGTTACGTTTATGCTGTTTTCAGTGTGTAATAATATCTTAATCCCTTTAGAGATCATGAAAATAAATCAAGTGTTTGCATCACTAGTAGGTTTTAAGAAAATGATCTCAAATATCGTTTTTCTCAGTATACTCCTAATAATTCTGTTATTTCATTATAAACTTATAAAGTGTACAATTCCATACGTATACTTAATTTTGTAATTACTATACACAAAAATGATATTTTAATCTTTTCAAAAATGTAAATGCGTAACATTAACTTAACATGAGTTGGGTGTAATGTCTCGTTCTTTGTCTTTTGAAATATTATTATTATAGTAAGATAAGATGTTAATGGGGCATGTTTTAATTAGTTGAGTGACATGCCATCACAACCTAACCATCCAACCCTACAGCCCGGCTACAGTATGATTTGATCCAACATATTTATGACTTAGAATCCAATTAACAAAAACATTGGTTGTTTAACATCATTAAGTACGTCTAAGCTTAAACCTACTCCCTTATTGAACAAGATTAGTGGTTGAAATTTATACATCTTGCAATCCAACAATCTTGATATTGAAAAACCATCCATCAATTCGATCGGATTAGAAAGAAAACTTAGAGGATTCATTGTGTGTAACAAGACACATGTACGTGGAATAATTAGCAATGCACAATCTGCAAAAAGAGTACGTTGTTTATATTTTAAATTAGAAGACCATTTGTCGAAATCCATTTTGAGATTGTTTCATGTTCATAAACAGTTACGTATTATGGTGAAATTGATCAATTCAAAAGAAGACCGGTGCATGATTATTAAAGTGAAAGACATGTTAATTAGTCACACCTAACTGTTTATGCACATATTTAAAGTAAAACAAAAGAATTATGGATCGAGCTAGCTAGTGATAGTCAAAAGGTAGCTATTACGTGAATGTTATCGATCGAATGTTATATATTACAATATGTTATATCGTGAATTTTTGAATGTTATGTATTATTAATTATTATTTTATGTATAATAGATGGATTATCAACAATGCAACTTATGCAATATGGGATTAAGCGCTCTTCAATTCAATTCGTCATGAGCAAGAGTTGACTGAATGATCGAGTTACCACCTATTGATTGGTATAAGTGGTTCCAGCAACTAAAGCTAGCTACATCCATGTGGTACCTACATATTTGGACCAAAGCTTCTGATGTATAAATGGTCAACCACCTAAGCGTGATTTAACCTGATTTAACCTAACAATTGTATATCCATCGATCTTTTGTTTACGCAATTTATCGACTGATACATTTACCTACCTGTGATCCAGATCACGTTTCAGGGCCTAAAGCCTTCACTTGATCCGTTACTTATAAGTAATAGTGTTATAAGTAATAGTGTTGGATCAAAGTATTTGGTAGTCATTTATATATTCAATCACGCCTTGTAAAAAAAAAAAAAGAGAAATAACACAAATTATGAAACGTCATGTAAATCTTCCGGTGTCAGCATCAATGTTATTGAATATAGAGTACTTACTGATACATATTCAAAAAACGTTATATGGCTGGCTGCCAACAACGATTTACTAATTTATTCGTTCCAAAATGCATTTAAATAAATGCAAAATAAATCGCGAGTTTTTAGAAGTACATGACATTTAATAGAACGATTAAAGAACAATACATAGGATATTCTTCTAAAGTTTGTCAGATTTCGTCACACTTAGTCCTATTATGTACATAGCCTATTTATCATTATTCAAACTGCATATCGATTGGAATATATATTGTATTTAGTTTGTGGAAACGTTATACGCGCAATTAGATTGCTAATTTGCTTCAGAAACTAGTTAATTACGTGCAGACACTATCCGGTACATTCGCATTGTAATTGTTCTCTCCTGATCTTATGCTAAAAATTTGTTTTTCATTGATGATAAGTGATAACAGTACCTTTTACATCTTTTATTTGCGCGCAGCAGAAAACTAAAACTTAGATGATATGAATTAATATCCACATGTATTATCATTTTTGATAGTAGATGACTTGATTTCTTATCTAACTTAACATGGACAAGAAAAGGCTACTTTTGTTTGAAGTTATGGCCTTAAAGAGATAATAGGAGTACACACAGTAGTGACTCAAGGGTTACAGTATTTTAAAGCGGGGAATGTGAACAGTGTTCTGAAATTTATTTTTGATTTTTAATTTGTTAGAAAATTCAAATAATCTAATAAATAGAAATAAATAAAAAATAAATTAAATAAAATAAATAAATTCATTAAAAAAAAAAATTGAAAGACAATATATAAAAAGTACGTTAAACAAATTAAACGTATGTTAACTAATGTTGCCCATGACAAGTATATCCCATCAGCAAGATAGTATCCTCTTTCGTAATCCACATCACACACTTGATTCGTAATCCCATGACGGGTATATCCCATCAGCAAGATAGAATCAGTTAGCAAGTTACTAAACAATGAAGATGAATTCAGGACGTTTAATTCGTTGTTTGACCCCGCAACCCCGAAGTATGCATGCCAAATCCACATGTCGTACGAGACAACAGTTTCAAGCATAATCATCGGATACTCGTGATCACTTCATGTGTATTTCCCTTTCCATCCATTTGGGTATTGTGTCCAAGCCCAATGCGAAATCTATGCTTCCCCACGTTCCCTGAAAATCATGAATCTCTTCATGTTTTGCATACAACCGAGGATGTCTTCCTCGGTTGGTTATCTCATGTACTCGTTTGTATATAATTCAATTATGCACCTTGTAAAATTTTGTAATGTTCACGTGACATACTTTCCAACATTTGAAAATATTCGTCAAATGCATCTGGTGCTGAACCGTATGTCAATTGGCGTAAACCCATTGTCACTTATTGACTAGTGTTAAAACCGGAAACACCACGTGCATCGGGTCATTGTGGAAAATATAGAAAATAATCGGGTATACATTCAATAGAGTAAGTAGTTATACCTACAACAATTCAGAGGAATAGTAGTTCTCTCATATGGAAGCGACGTTTAAAATACTAATATGGTATTTCGAGTTTTCACCAAAGTTATCGTTCATTAATGTTACCAACCCGATCACGATATATGTACCAACGTGTACGTGACCAGTTTAGTCCACGTGGCCAAACCAAAGAATATTTAATATTATTTTCATAGTTTAAGGATACTTGGAGATCAGTTAGTCCACAAGGCTAAACCAAAAAGTATTTACAATTACATAGGGTTTGTTAATATAGAAAACAAGAAACTTAGCCACCAAAAAAGTACATATTATGGCTGATATACACTACCCCCACCGGGTACACTATACTACTCGCCGATACTATAATGTCCCAGATACTAATGCTCATATTCTAACCACCCGTTGGGTATTCAATTGAAAAACTCGATTTTCGACTTCCTTGTTTGATTTTAAACCCAACACAATATATATATATATATATATATATGGACCGAGGAGTTGACAACTTAAATAAGTCAAAATCCTATATAATTAAAATATCTTTGACAACACTCAAACGTTCTTGCTCACCATACAGTAGGTGAATCTATGTTTTTTATTTTTTATTTTCTTTTAAATACCAACCCATAGCTTTATATTTCATGCCTCTATATATAACCCCCCAACAAAAATCTTATCATTATAATATCTTTCTATTTACCTTTCAAAATTAATCATGGGACCTCCATCTTTCTTGGCTGTTTTCCTCTATCTGACATGCTATGTTCACTTGTACCCTGGAGTCGCCGTAGCAAGAAATGGCGGCCATAGCATTACTAGGCATTATAAGTTTAATGTGAGCAATAATTATATATTGACTAATGATTTTAATGTTCATTTGATAAATATATATGTTGTTTTAATGTGTAATTAATTCGGATATTAATTAGATACGGATGCACAATGTGACAAGATTATGCCAGACAAAGAGTATAATAACCGTGAATGGAAAGTTCCCCGGTCCTCGAGTTATTGCTAGAGAAGGGGATCGTGTATCAATAAAAGTCGTCAACCATGTTCCGAACAATATCTCAATCCATTGGTATGCGATTCTTGTTTATATGTTTTTGGTTATTAGGTAGTTATATATTTATTTGTTTGTTGATGGATACGGATCTTTTTTTGTGTTCGGGGCAGGCATGGGATTAAGCAACTTCAGAGCGGATGGGCTGACGGGCCAGCGTACATCACACAATGCCCCATTCAAACAGGTCAATCGTATGTTTACAACTTCACCATTACCGGCCAAAGAGGAACATTGTGGTACCATGCCCATATTTCATGGATTAGAGCGACATTATATGGCCCAATCGTTATTCTCCCTAAACGGAATGAATCATACCCATTTGTAAAACCCTACAAAGAAGTCCCCATCGTATTCGGTAAATCACACATTCAAAGTATTTTTATTTTCACAATTTGTTTATCTATTCATGCAATTTATTGACTTTGACATGTACATTTGTATAATAGGAGAGTGGTGGAAGGCTGATCCTGAGGGTATAATTAACCAGGCCATGAAGACCGGGGCTGGGCCCAACAATTCAGATACTTATACAATTAATGGCTTCCCCGGCCCATCAAACAATTGTTCATCGACTGGTATTTGTCTAGCATAACTAACCATCAATGAAGTATAAAGAGAATATACCTCAATAAGCAATAAGAAAATGGAATCAAATTTAATTGATTTGTAGTCGTATTCCCGTTGTCTCAAATTTATATTACACAAATAAAAAAATATGCTGTTTAAGAAAAGTGCAATGCACTGTTTCACCGATAAGAATTTATCTGTCCTTGTGATTAGTTAGAATTTAATAGTATCCTAAAGGAAAAGGTGCATAATAAATTCAGGATGAAAAGAGTATAATACGGTTGATTTGTAGTTTTGGGTATGTAATATTGACTATTTACAAACTAAAGAATTGAGTATTGTTCATGCAGAAACGTACAGACTTAAGGTGAAGCCCGGAAAGACGTATCTCCTTCGATTGGTCAATGCGGCACTCAACGATGAGCTGTTCTTTAAGATCGCAAATCACTCATTTACAGTCGTTGATACAGATGCAAGTTACGTGAAGCCATTTAAAACCGACACTATATTTATCGCACCGGGCCAAACTAGTGACGTTCTTTTCAAAACAAAAAACATCTCTTCCAATTCTAAATTCATAATGGCCGCCAGACCATACTCTACGGCAGCCTCCGGAACGTTTGATAACACTACTGTTATCGGACTTCTTGAATACATTGGTGGTAATATTATTACCCCCAACTCGTCCATTAAATCTCTTCCGGTTCCACCACTCCCATTGATCAACGCCACATCTTTTGTTGCCAACTGGACGAATGGACTTCGAAGTTTAGCCAACTCTCGTTTCCCGGCAAACGTTCCACAAACCATCCAACGACGGTTTTTCTTTGCAATTGGCCTTGGTACCAACCCATGCCCCAAAAACCAAACATGCCAAGGACCAACAAACACAACTAAATTTGCGGCTAGTGTGAACAACATTTCCTTCATAATGCCAACCACTGCACTACTTCAAACACATTTTTCCCAAAAATTGAATGGGGTTTTTGCCACCAATTTCCCGAGTAGTCCATTAAATCAATTCAATTATACGGGTACCCCACCAAACAACACGATGGTGACTAATGGCACCAAAGTGGTTGTTCTACCTTTTAACACAACTGTTGAGCTAGTAATGCAAGGAACCAGTATTCTTGGAGCTGAAAACCATCCACTCCATCTTCACGGCTTCAATTTTTTTGTCGTCGGCCAAGGCTCCGGGAACTTCAACTCGACCACGGATCCACTCAAGTTTAACCTCGTTGACCCTGTCGAGAGAAACACCGTTGGCGTGCCCTCCGGGGGATGGGTCGCAATCCGGTTTCGAGCTGATAATCCAGGTAATATATTTTCCAAATGTTTCTGATAAAACTTGATCCCGGAAGTATATTTATGTTTTAACAAGGGAACATCAGACAATAATTGTCTACTTCTAATTTTCAACCTATCAAAAAACTTTTATAATGTAGAAATATTAATAATAATGTACTGGTGGAAAAGTATATGATTTATTTTTTAAGTGCGTACTTGTATATGTATATAATAGATTGAAGATAATATAGTTTTAAGTTTTAACACATATGCTGTAAATATGAAACAAACTCTTTTAAGTATGATTTGTGCATAACAGGTGTTTGGTTCATGCATTGCCATATTGAGATACACATGACGTGGGGCTTGAGGATGGCGTGGGTGGTTAACGACGGGAAACTTTCAAATCAGAAACTGCCGCCACCGCCGGCCGATCTTCCACAATGTTGACTTTGACTCGGGCAGAAATTACGATAAGAGATTTGACATTACCTAAAATATGTTTTGTTGTCCTTTTGGGATTTTTTTTTTATCGTGTGTTTTATCTTTATTTTTTTAATTGTGATTTTAACACCACCTTTCATCAAATACTAATTCGCACAATGAATTTTACTGTCACATAGAATTTATCTAGGTAAAGCACTTCGTAATTAGTTTGCACTAAGTAGGCTTTGAATTTTAGTATGATTCTTTTTTGTTTGTTTCGTAATAATCATGATGCTTTGATAGTTACAAAAGTTGTTTCTGGTGTAATATACTTTATTTATGATGTTTTACTAAATTGTTTGGATGATCTTGGTCTACACTAATAGTTCAGATAGAAGTATTTGAAGTGCAATGTTCTAACGATTTTAAGTGAAAATTGGTTTATAAATAAAAAATTAGGTTTACTATTTTATTCATTCACCCTATAATCTCTATAATCTCAACAATTCTAAAATGGGTCATTAGTTTTTAACTGAACAACGTTGGAAGTTGAACAAACTACTCTAATTATAATCATTATAGTTTACTTCCTGGTGACATGTTGAATGAATAATCAGTTAGTAGAGAATTTAACGCTTATACAATATGTATTTAAATTAAAAAAATACAAATCTTTTGAAAAAAACTTTAAAACTAAACATCATCACAACTAAACTAACGAAGTTATAACAACCATCTCTCCAATCCTAACTGATTAATTCATATCTCATGTGATTACATTTTAACTTTGACTGCTATTTTACTTAAATGTAATCTACAAACAGCAACTCAATCCCTCTAATTTAGAAACCTTTTACTAAATAGATCCCGAACATTTGAAACTCTTTTGTTTCAAATTTATCCGATCTTAAAAACAACCATATATCATACCTATTACTAATTTACCTTTTTAGGATAAGCTATAAGTAAAGAACTTAAATTAACAATCTAAAAATTTTAAAACTGATCCCCAAATCGTCCTGTCACTGAAATCAAACAACTTCCTTTTCAATTTCAATGAAAGAGAATTTATTCCACAGACGCATTTAATGAGTTTAGAGAAACAAATTCCTTTTCAATTTCAATGAAAGAGAATTTATTTTGATTGTACGTTTGCCATAAGCGTAACAAAGTACAAGGAAGTCATTGTTGGATGTTGGATTAAACTTACCAAGACCAGTAATCTCACATGTATGTCGCTATCAAGGGGTCAATAGCAAAAACGAATCAAAAGTTTTGAACACTGTCGAAAATGGGCAAACAACAAATGACACAACTAATGTTTTGAACACTGCGATTCATCATCTGAATGGACATGGAATATTGGCAATTCGCGTCGTATACTAATAAGTGATCCAACCTCAAAAATACAAAAAACAATAATCATTCTCTCGCAAAATTGTCAACCTCCATCTACGTCATGAATTTCCCAAATCATTGGAACGAGAATGAATTGTCGAAACGTTGTCAAGAATTTGGATCTTTAGTGGACGTATACATTGCCTGAAAATTCTCTAAACTTGGTAAACGTTTCGCTTTCGTTCGGTCTATTAGAGTTGAAGATGTTTCTCGTTTAATTCATAATATATGGTTAGATTTTGATAATAGTAAAGCTTGCATCCGCTTTAATCAAAATGAAACAATGAAAAAGTACTTTCGGTCTTGGTCTCATCTGACGAAGCAATTTGTAATCGATGATAGAGTAGTTTGGGTTCAAATTGAGGGCGTCCCTCTATGTGCTTGGTCAATAGGGGCATATAAGAAAATTATGGAGAATTGGGGTGAAGTAATATTTTTTGATAATGATGATGCCAGTCCATTTTGTAATGGCAGAGTATGTGTTCGGGTTAAATCAGGAGTTAAAGTGGACGGGCAATTGCGAATTTTAGTAGAAGGTAGTATGCATACTATTTGGATTAAAGAATTAGGTGCATGGGTTCCAAATATGCAAAATGATTGTGATTTGTCTACTGTATCTCTTGACTCTAATTCACAAGAAGGTACCAATAGTGATGATTTTCAAAATGAAGACACTCGGCTTATGCATATAGAGGATGAGCCATTGTAGGAGGGCATAACCGACGATGTTCATGACCATCTGGAGGGCATAAACATAGATGCTAATGAATGTTTAGATGTGGATGCTAATCATTGTGCAAAGGAATTGAAGTTGGCAGAGGACATTGCCTTTGATACTGGAAGTGTTCATGAGGATAATGTAGAATAGGGAGACATTGATGATAAGCCTTCTTCTCAAGGGTCTTTCATGGGATCAACACTGTCTAAACCACCGGGCTTTGAGTGCTTTGAACACTGTAACAAAATCTCCCATATTAATTTGGGAAATGATCTGAGAACTGAAAACCAGGAAGCATCTATCTCGGCTGCATCGTTTACACACACTTCACAAGGTGTCAAAGGAAATGATTCAAAAACATAAACAAATTCTATTCTTCAAAATGTGTCTCGTTTTCTCGAAATTGGTGCTGCAATGGGACATGATATGCAAGAATGTCAAAAGGCTATCGAAATGATGATCAGTAGCATGGGTGAAAAATCAAGCCTCAAATGAATATTCTTTCAATAAATACTTGTGGAATAGGTGACAGGGTTAAACGTAGTAGCATCTCGTCTCTATGTTCTTCTCACGAAATTTCTTTCTTGGGAATTCAAGAATCTCGAGTGTCTTTGGTAGACTTATTTGTTTTGAAAAGTTTGTGGGGTAACTTCTCGTTTAATTTTGCTACTAGTAGTGCTCGAGGTATGTCGGGGGTACTATTTCTTGTGGGATCCGAATGCTTTTGTATGTAATAAGATCAATTGTTTTGATAATATGGAGATTGTTCATAGAAAATGGGTGATGGAGAAGATTGTTCATGGAGAATGGGTGATGGAGAAATTAACGTGCTATATGGTTAATGTCTATGCTCTACAAGGTGAATCGAACAAACGTACCCTATGGCATTTGTTCTCGACTTTTATGAGTAATAATGTTGGCAAGTATGTCATATTTGGTGATTTTAATGTGGTTAGATATGTGTCGGAAAGGTGGGGTTGCGCTTTTTCTCAAAAAGAAGCGGATGACTTCAATTCTTTTATCCATAATACACAGCTCCTTGAAGTCCAAATGAGAGGCTTTTCTTTCACCCGATTGAGTTCAAACGAAGGTAAAATTAGTAAATTAGATCGTTTTCTAATCACGGATGGGGTGGCATCTACCTATCAAAATCTTTTGGTCCTTGCTCTTAAGAGCAATATATCCGATCATTGTCCTATCCTTCTGTTCTCTTCAGCAATGGACTCTGGGCCAAGTACCTTTCGGTTTATCAATTCTTGGATGGAGGAAGCATCTTTTTCCCAGATGGTGTCATTGACTTGGGATTCTTATAAAGAAGATTATGGTGAGTGCGAAGCCCTCAAATTCAAAAATAAATTGAAGAGCTTAAAGATTGCTATAAAGTCATGGTGGTCTGAGACAAAAAAGAGTAAGTTTGCTTTGCAAATTGAGTTAAATAATAAACTCCATGCAATTGATGTTCTCATAGACATGGGGGATGTTGTAGAAAAGGATTTTGAAGATAGATTACATGCTAAGAAACAATTACACGATCTTGAACATCAACAACTCTCTTTCTTGTCTCAAAAAGGCAAAATTTAAATGGAGCAATGAAGGTACGAGAACTCTAAATTCTACCATGGAATTCTAAACAAAAAACTGAGGTTTCTTGCTATTCACGAAATAAAAAAAGATGGAGACTGAGTGACAGATTCTTCTAGAGTGAAAGAAGTTTTCTCTGATTACTTCCGACAAAAGTTTGGTAAACTTGAGAATCTTAACATACATCGCAGGAATCCATGGATCAAGTCTCTCTTATTAGATGATGGAGATCAACTTATTCACCTTATGGATTTAAGAAGTGAAGCTGGCAGTTTCGTCTTGTGGTTACAGTAACACCTCGGGCATGACGGGTTTACTTTTGCTTTCATCAAAAGATTTTGGGGACTGAGTAGTATTGATATATTCCGAATGGTGAAAGAGTTCTTTGAGCAGAAATTTATTCCATCAGGATGTAACTCTGCTTTTATCACCTTAATTCTTAAAGTGCCTAATCCGATAGGGGTGGTGTTGGATCGAATTCTATGATTTGGACGTGATTCGTGTGTAATCCAAATGTATATATGCGTATATATAAGAACAAGTAGTCAAATGCTTATATATTGATTGATCACACAAAGTTACAAGCTCTCAGATACTCAGTATAACAGATACAATACGCACATATACAATATTTCTGTTCATACACACTTACTTAGAAATGAGACAAAGACATGTATTTATACTAAACATGTTGAACTGCGACAGACCCTTGCGACAATCCATGATTGTCACAAATACACTAATTCGCATATTCACTTCTTGAGACAGTCTTTGATTGTCGCAGCTCAATTTGTCGCATGTTCACTTCTTGAGACAGTCTTTGATTGTCGCAGGCCTTTGTATTTTCTCTTCTAAGGATTGTCTCACTTATCTTTTAGACTTGTACATATGCAAATCATATTTTATAGTTAACAATCTCCCTCTAGGATTTAGCATCTTGTATCTTGAATATATTCTTTGAAGTAAGTAATCTTTTGCAGCTTTTGATGATCTTTCTTGAATATTCCTGCTGTTGGTGCATCGAAACTAGAGTTATTGTTAAGGGGGAGTCTGTTGGTGCATATTTTGTGACAACAGCTTCCAGTTTGTAATAGTTAGGTTTAGAAGTCATTTTGTTAATCGTTGTAATCGTTAACGTAAGTTTTGTCTGTATATATTGTAGGTTTGTACGAACTTAGAGTAGGTACGAATTTAGTAAGTTCGTACGAACTTGAAGTACGTACGAACTTAGTAAGTTTGTACGAACTTAGAAGTAGCCAAGTTCGTACGAACTTGGCTGCCCATAAATACACAAGTCTGAAAATAGGTTTTTCAGTGGTTTTAGGGTTTAGGAACTGAGTTTTAAGGCTTAGTTCGAATACTCTTTGTATGTTCGAATGTAACTTCTATATTCAATAAAAGTGATGTTTGTCTCGTTTGTTATCGTTTAGTGTAATCGAGGATTCCGCACTCGATTATACCATATTACCTCGTAGATCCGACCCCAAGGGGACTTTCACCTGCAAACTCCAACTTTTCTTTAGTCAATTATTGTCTTGAAACCTTGTTCTGTTATATCTTTAACATAGAAATTTAGAACTTTCGTTTGAGTTCTAAGATTCTCTTTTCTTTGATCTTTCCTCAAATATAATTTGTTGACATTCCTTTGAAGTTGATCTTCTTTTATCTATTTTTTTTTCTTTTAAACTTCTTTGATGTAGATAGTTTGATAGTGATCTTCTCTTACTTTGAACGTTTCGTTTGAATTGATTCCTTGTCTTGCATCTCTAGCTCCTTGTAAATAGATATTAAATCTTCTGGAGCCTTTAATGTTTATCTTCAACTAAATCTCTCATTTGCTTCTTTTCTTTCCTATGCATCTGAGCTTGTAACATTAGTCACTCCTCCTTGATAATAATTGTGATATATCATGAATATCGTGATCATGAAATTTTAGAAGAGTGTTTTTCACATTTGCTCAGTAACCAAGGGTAATCAACTATTCATTTGATGTAATCTCATAAAAGTTGATTGTATGATTAGAAAACACATTTATGAAGATACTGTAACTCCTGGATCACATCGTTTACCAGTTTAACACATCAATTGAAATATTTAAATAATTCAATCGAGTGACCTACGTTCAATGTTGGCTTTGATGTTAGCATTGGTAGGATTTTTATTCAATCATTGTGGAATACCATTTTAGGTATCACTATGAATGTTCCGGCAATATCACATAGATATGCATAATGTCACTTAGACATGGTGTGTAAAAATACACTTTGTGTCCTAAAAATAATTTTATATCTTTTGGCTCTAGACTCGATTTGTGTATTAATTGAAGTCAGGGACTGGAGCAAATTGTCTTCTTGTTTCAATATTAACAAACTCCAAAAGAGTTGTCGATAGAGTATGTGTAAAATCTCCGTGAAAATAATGAAACAAGAATTTGTTTAAGAAATTCTTGAGTGGTTAGGAGGGTATATGTGCATTACATCACTGGGTCCATGATGTCTTCTTCAATTCCAGAAATCAACAAATGATTTCCGATAGTAGATGTGGCTACCTGGCGATTACTTGTTTAGTGAGGGTTCTCTTTTTCTTTTAACCCTGTTACACACTCCTCACTCAACCTTACTCAACATTTCTACTCCTCCGTTAGTTTGACATTTGATTTAAAATTATGTTGTTTAGTACTTGTATTCTACACCCTCCCTCATACTATGACCTAACTTTTCATCCTAATTTTGAAAGGTGACTCCATTGGTAAATCCAACCGACTCTGGAGGATTGTAGGAGTAATTTATAAACTAACACACTTAGTACAGAAATCAACATTTTGCCAAACAATTTTGATTGAAACTGGTGATCTGATTATCCATCAATCGTTGGAATCTTAAAAGTCTTTGAGGATCTTTTAAAGTGTTGTGCAATTTGCAAATAAGTTTGAACACTTGAAAGTTTTGGATTTTGAAAAATACTCCCCCTTAACATATGCATAAGGTTTATAAAATATTACATATGAAGGTGAGTTATACCAACAAAATCTCTTTTTCTTTTGAAAATCGGGTTTTACTCTGAATTTGAGTAAAAACCATTATGCATCAATATGCAAAATATTTCAACTCTTGATTCTCCCCCTCAAAATATGACAGCATTTTGCATCTCGAGTTGAAATGGACAGATTATTGCTTAAGAGCATGCATGCCTAACTGAGACACCAAAAACTGAAATCGTTTGTCATCTAAAGGTTTTGTGAATAAGTCGGCCGATTGATAATATGTTTTGACGAAAAATAACTCGATATGCCCTTTTTCAATGTGATATTTTATAAAATGATACTGAATAGCTATGTGTTTTGTTTTTGAGTGTTGTACCAGATTGCATGAAATGACAATCGCACTTGGAGAATCACAATAGATAGGTATCTTTTCAAATTTAAAACCATAGTCCATAAGTTGTGACCTCATCCACAAAAATGTGAACAACAAGCAGCAGCTGCAACATATTCTGCATCAGCTTTGGATGTTGAAACACAGTTTTGCTTCTTGGAAGTCCAACTTACAAGTTTATCTCCCTTAAATTGTACACCACCAGAGGTGCTTTTTCGATCTAGTTTACAGCTTGCAATAACTGCTTTTGAATAGGCTGTTAGTTCAAAACCAGTGTCCTTAGGATACCACAACCCCAAATCAATGGAATATTTAAGATATCTTAAAATTTGTTTGACTGCTTGGAGATGTGAATCCTTTGGGGTTGCCTGATATCTAGCACAGTCACATGTTAAATACATGATCTGGACAGCTCGAGGTTAAATACATTAAGGAGCTGATCATGCTACGATATAATGTTTGATCTACAGACTTACCCGTGGTATTGATATTTAATCGTGACCAAGCTTCCATGGGTGTGAATATGGGTTAACAATCTAACATTTGAATTTTTTCAAAAGATCGCAAATATATTTTGTTTGATTGATAAAAATTCCATTTGATAGTTGTTTGACATGTAATCCAAGGAAAAAGTTCATTTCACCCATCATGCTCATTTCAAATCTAGATACCATTAATGCCGAAAAATTCTTGCAATATTTGGCATTAGTGGATCCAAATATGATATCATCTACATATATTTGAATTAATATCATATCATATTTTTGTTTATTAATAAAAAGAGTGGTGTCAATAGTATCCTTTGAGAAACCAGACTAGACAAGAAATTTGGATAACACATCATACCAAGCGTGTGGAGCTGGCTTTAATCTATATAGCGATTTATCCAATCGGTATACATCAGTTGGGCGCTATGGGTTGACAAAACCATTTGGTTGACCCACATAGACCTCTCATTAAGAATGCCATTTAGAAAAGCTGTTTTCACATCTATTTGATAGACTGTGAAGTTCTTGTGAGCATCATAAGCCAGAAAGATCTGAATGGCTTCAATTCGTGCAACTGGTGCAAATGTTTCGTCATAATCAATCCCTTCTTATTGACTGTACCCTTTTGCAACGAGTCGAGCTTCATTTCGAATAATGACACCATTCTCATCCTTTTTGTTTTTGAATATCCATTTGGTGCCCACAATTGATTTGCCAGGTGGTCTAGGTACTAGTCTCCAGACTTTAAGGTGATCAAATTGATTGAGTTCGTCTTGCATGGCATTGATCCAATCATGGTCAAGTAGAGCATCTTTAACATTTGCTGGTTCAATGGAGCTCAAAAAATTTGAATATAAACATTAATTTTGAGTGGCTTTCCTTGTTTGAACTCCAGCTTATGGATCTCCAATTATTTGAGTACTGGGATAAGACTTTGTCCATTTTAGCTCAAACGGTAGGTGTTGATATTCAAACTGAGTATTTGAAGTATCAACATAGGGTATAGGACTTGATAATTCAACAGGGGAAACATTTGGCGGAACCGGTGTATTCTTTGTCATTGATTCAGTAGATGATGAACTGGCTGGTGATAATCATTCTGGTGATTCAATTTGCACATCGTGGGAATATTCTGGACTAGGTAAATCGATTGAAATTTCAGAAGTTGAAGTATTCTGAGGAAAATTAGCAGACGACAAGGATGATCCAAAGTATTCGTCATAAAAATCTGAAAATAGTTCATCAATGTCATTCTTAATTGATGTTTCAGATTTGTCTGCTTCTGAACCGGTTAAAGCGGGGTTTGAACTGCTTTGTTCAAAAACCATTTCTGACATTTCATCAAATTTGACATTTACGCTTTCATTTACAATCCGTCTGCGTTTGTTGTATACACGATAAGCAACTTTGTCTTTCGAATATCCGATAAAATTCTTTTCATCGCTCTTCGGGGAAAACTTTCCTAAAGCTTCTTGATCGTTCAAGATATATCATGGACATCCAAAAATACGAAGGAACTTAACATTTGGAGGACGACGGTTGATTACTTCATATGGTGTCTTTTCAAATCTCTAATTGATAATGGACCGATTTTGAGTAAAATATGCAGTATTGACAGCTTCGGCCAATAAAAACATGGAAAATTAACCAAAATACTATTTTTTTACCCCTATTTAATATTTTATCCTTTCAAAATACAAATTACAAAAAACTACCCCCCGTACGCAAACTGCAAATTGCGGTTTGCGTGGGCGTGACCGAGAACGACACCCTGGTGGCCGAGAAACACTAACGATACACGAGGAAACGACCATGCAACACGCAACCCGCAACCGGCAACTTTGCGTTTTGCGTGGGCGACCATAATGTTTTTTGGCTTTTTTTTGGTCCGTTTTCGCTAAAAAACGCTTAGATTTTTCCGTGGACGAAAACTCAAAAACTCAATACATTAAAATAAGGAACATAAGTGTTTTCATTACAATACTTTCATGGGTGACTCAAGTGTACACTTGGAAAACGTTGAGACAATTCTGATTTGTATGTTGATTGGGATCTTGATCGGCTATAGTTGTTCGTTCTATCCTTAGTGGCCATGCAAATAGTTCGACTGTGCCCGTATTCGTTAAAACGACTACATTGTTTCTTGCTTTTTTCTTTCTTCTCTCCTTTGGAAGGAATATGAGCACGCCCAGGTGGGCGACCAGCTTGCCTCTTCACAAAGACCGGTGGCAACATAGTTTGCAGATCATCTTAATTAATCCATTCTGCGTAGGCCGCTCGATAAGTCTCTGCCGTGAAATATCTCTCGGCATAGCAGCTTACATTGTCCTGTTTATACATTCGTGCCACTGCTATAACATGTCCGTAAGGTAAACCAGACAACTGCCATTGTCCGCAACTGCATGTTCTTGTGTCAAGGTTGACCAAACCATTCTTGTTGCCATCAAGCACCTCAAAAATCCTATTTGTTACTAGATTAACTTGCCAACGTAACGATTTGCTCACTCTTTTGCCGATCTTATGGTCGGCATACGGTGTGAGAGACATTGTAAGTCCCTCTCCAGTGGCACGGTGTTTGAAATACCACTGTTGCACAGAAGCTCGAAAAAACTCTAAGAGCATTGTGATAGGGAGCCTTCGTGCATGCTTGCTTAGCTCATTAATGGACTCGACACTGTTTGATGTCATGTAAGCATATCTCGTCCTTGTAGCATGACATCTTGCCCATCTTTCTCTTCCAACATCATTAAGAGTACTAGAAGAGGTTTGTAACTTCCGTGAAATCACACCCCAATGGTGATCGGAATCTGAACCCGGGTATGCCTTACACATCTTCCAGTAATGCCATTTTAAGAAGTTGATTCTACCAGACAGATTTTTCAAGTTCATCAACAAATAACGACAACATAGCGCGTGGTATGCGTCAGGAAACACCATTGAAATGCCCGCTGCAATCGAAGCAACCTTATCGGATATGATAGTCAGATTCTCAATCCCACCATTGGTTTCAATTGCGTCACACAAGTTTCCCAAGAACCACGTCCAATGATCGGTCGTCTCTCCTGCCCCAATTCCATAGGCTAGTGGCAAGATGCCATTGTTGCCATCCATAGCTACAGCAATTAAGTTGGTCCCTAAGTAAGCCCCCTTCAAATGTGCCCCATCTATGATAATCACTGGGCGCATTTGGTTAACAAATGTACGTATCTGCGAAGACAATAAGTATATCAGTTATAGCATAATATGTATGGAAGTACAAGGAAATAAAATATACTTACTTACCGCTGCACCAATGGACATGAAACACATTACAAATCTATCTACCTCATCCGTGAGGACATTTGTAATGCTCCCAGGGTTTGTCAACTTCAGGTTGTGCAAATAAAGGGGAAGCAGTTGAAATGATTCTTGGGGAGTACCTCTTAATAAATCAATGGCATAACACTTTGCCCTCCATGCTTGGTGGTATGTAAGGCTGATGCTTAAACACGCAGTCATGTCAAGTTGTATGTCACTGCCTTTGTATACACGTCCTTCCTTGGTCATCAACTCTTTTAATATGTGACTAAGGACTCTCTTGTTTGCATTCCAATTATTTGCTTGAAGCTGAGATCGAGAACATGTGTGAACATCAACAAGCTCCCTAACTTGGAAGTTCTCGGTATGCATAATTTTGCATGCACATAATTTCAAATCACAATTAGCCAAGGCACATTTTACAACATACCAAACCTTTTCTGAATGTTGTAACCGAGTTGTAAAACCCTCTTCCAGGCACTTGGTTTCCAACTGAAGCTTCAAGTCTTTCTTATTTTCAAAAACTTGCCCAACTCTTACCCGGTATGAGGCTTCATACATGCTAACTGGTCGTTTTATACTCTCTTTAACATTTTCTGATAAAAGTGGTGGCATATTCCAGAATTGATCTTCACGAGCTTTTTCTTGTGGTAGTGGCTTGTCAGTTTCTTCCCCCTCCTCATCTGTCTCTTGGTCATCATTAGAAACAATATCATTTTCAAAAGGATGGTCAGATGTCTTTTCTTGATTGACATTTTCTTCCCCATAATGTTCAATATTTGAATCCTCCACATGATAAGCCGAATAATCATGATCATCAGGGGTGGCCTGTGAAAATGATAAGTTGCAACCAACATCGTCGGTTACTTCTTCTACCCTAAAATTTCTGTTCTGCTTGTTTTGATGTGGGTACTGTGGATATGATGGATAATAGTGTGGTGGATAAGCAAACGGAATTTGATATTGAGGATGCATGTGGTATTGAGCATTCTGAGGTGGTTGGTTGTATTCATGGGTTTGTAGTTGTTGAAATTGTTGCTGAAAACCACCACTACCACTACTGCTAGGTTGATTGCTACCCATAGCCGAAACATTTCTTACAGTATTAGCAATGTATAATTCTACAGGAGCATTATTAATCGCATGAGACCAAAATTCCTCAAGATCATCAACGTCATCAGTTATATCTATGACAAACTGATCCACCTTATATTTCACACGTATATCACTATCAAGTGGTAATCCTGATTTTCTTAAAACTGTTTTTAACAACGCGTTATATGTAATTGGCTTTTCTGGTGCTACGGGAAGTTTTAATATAACTCTTGTGCAATCTATTGGCATATACATTGGCATGCCGTTAATAGATTCAAAATGACCTCCAGAACAAACATATACCTTAAACTTCTCATTTACTTGACTCATTTTTCTGAAGAAATCAAGATAAATAATACAATAACACAATTGAATCAGTTTCGTACCTTGAAGATCTTCAACAACGATTACAGCAAAATAAGCAACAATTTCAGCAAAATGAGAGTGTTTTGATGAAAATGTGATTTTTTATGTGATATGAAACTGATGAAATCAGTTGAGTTTAAAATCAAAAATCTATCCGAAAAAATCTTGAAAATCTAATAAAATCTTATCCGAATTGGATTTCGTGGATAAGGGATTTTATCTACCCGGACACGCAAAACGCAAAGTTGCCGGTGCTTGGTTGCATTTTGCATGTCCCTTGTATTTTACTTGTTGTAATTTATTGAGTTTTTGAGTTTTCGTCCACCGAAAAATCTAATCGTTTTTGAGCGAATATTTTAAATAACTTGATAATCATACTATCTTAGGGTCATTTGTAAAAGTTCTAAAAGTCCCAAAAATGTCACAAAATTATACCGAAAACGGACAAAAAAAAAGCCAATAAACATTCTGGTCGCCCACGCAAAATGCAAAGTTGCCGGTTGCGGGTTGCGTGTTGCGTGGCCGTTTCCTTGTGTATCGTTAGTGTTTCTCGGCCACCAGGGTGTCTTTCTCGGTCACATGCACGCCCACGCAAACCGCAATTTGCGGTTTGCGCGCGGCAATTTGCGGTTTGCATACGGGGTGTAGTTTTTTGTAATTTGTGTTTTGAAAGGATAAAATATTAAATAGGGGTAAAAAGGGTATTTTGGTTAATTTCCCTAAAAACATTGGTAATTTTGAATATAACAGCATTGTTCGAGCATCTTCAACAAGAGTTCGATTTCGACGTTCAACGACACCATTCTGTTGAGGAGTACGTGCATCGGAAAATTGATGAGTAATACCAACTGATTCCAAATATGAAGATAAAGTTTTGTTTTTGAATTCTGTTCCATTATCTGATCGGATTGAACGCACTGGAAGTTGCAGATTGACTTGTGTTTGCTTCAGAAAGTTTATCAGAGTATCTGGGGTTTCGGATTTTGATTTTAAGAAATATACCCATGTATATCGTGAATAGTCATCAACGATAACAAGAATATATTTCTTACCATTGATAGTTTGAACCCTCATTGGCCCACATAAGTCCATATGTAACAAATGGAGTACAGACTTTGAGCTTGGTGTAAATTTGGACTTATGATACATGTGTCATTTTACCCATTGCACATGATTTACAAAAATGATCTGAATCATATTGAAATTCAGGTGAACCATGTAGAATTCTGGAGCGTGTAAGATGATTGATTTGATGAAGATTTAAGTGAGATAAACGAAGATGTCATAACCACGATTGTTGAGATGATGCCTTGGAAAGAAGACATACGTCAGCCATAGGTTGTGCACTATCTAGGTCACTTGTGTAGTGGTTTGTTGAGCGTGTCCCATTTAATAATTCTTGCTCATCTTCAGTTCAAACACAAATACTTCTTTTTCGGAAAAGTACATGATGCGCCCCAAACGGTCGGTGTCATAAGCAACCGAGCGGCGCGTACTAGTAGGGGGTGTTTTAATATTTATAATTGTTGGGGCCTAAGTATAGTACAACTAAAGGGATTATAGTAGTAGGTATGACCTAGGGTCGTTCTTAAAATCAACCGAATTGAAACAGAGAGGTAGGGGACTATCGTTTCGATTTAGCAAGGGGGTTTAAACTAATTTGGAATTGGTTTGGGGTTTCTAATTAAACTAAGTAAAACAGTAAATAAATTAAGGTAAGGGATAGTTCGGGTAGATAATAGCCAGGATATTAGAGGGTGTTTGTTGTGATTTCATTAGCCTTGTGTTGGGATGATGTTGTAAATAGGAAAACGTCTTTTTCTAAAGATTTGTATTTTATTTATCTTAGATCCTTATGGTGTAAACACTAGTTCTCTACCATTCGATTACTCAAAAAGCATGTCACATGAAAACTACGTTATGGTGATTCAGATCGGAGGAGACTGTTCGACTCTCAACACTGTCCAGTTACAGAAGCAGTGACCCTTCTTGAAATCCTAAAGATCCTGGGTGCATCAATAGAGTAACAGGCCCACTAACGGTCTGATCGTTCTTAACACCACGTTAGGATCTAATCTAAACAAAACATTTAAGTTTAAGACTTGATTTGTGTCTGATTACTTTTCATTTGAGTATTTTGTAGAGTCTAAGGATGTCACTATTGATACTCCACAAAATAATATGCCAACGGCTTTTTCCGGGCTTCCACAATTGTACTACACCCAATGGTGTTTCCATTGTTATACCAGGGACTCAACCGATTTATGGTATCTACGTTGCTTCAATATAATTCCTTAGATTCATACACTAAGTTTGTATTAAGATAAAAGGTTCCCCACTATGTCATTAACCGACTCGTTCACTTGAAAGTGACCAATAGATCCCTAGTTAATTCACATTGTACTTTACGATTTTGAGATAGTATTTTCATAGCTTTAATTCACTATGTATTATACGATCTAAAATAATATTTCCAATGATTCAAAACCAGACCATATTTATAAAATACACTATGGTTATAAACAAGGAGAACAACTATTAATTAGTTGTTTCGTTGCTCAAGTACTTCGCAATGTCGTTCATAATATTTTCCATAATATTTCCTATGTAGTTCACCTTATAGTGTTTCCATAGTAATTTACGACGTACTGTATTATGATTGCATGACGTCGTAATCAACCCATAGTTTAATATAGATAATTAATTACCATTTGAATAAGGTTCATGACATCTTATCAGAAAGGTTTTAACCACGTCAATTGGTGGAAATGCGATATAATAATTAGGTTTGAAAACATAGATGAAAAGTTAAATCAAGACACACTGATAATAACAACATGCCAACACATTATGGCTAACTACATCACAACAAACACGCAAAATAACTACTCACTAATCATGACAATTCCTACTTCTAGCATGATAACAATCATGATAAACATTTTAATTAAGATAGAGAGAGAAATGATAGAATTGTAAATAGCGCGTAACTTGTAATAACCGTGAAAGAATACAAAAGCAGAACACCTAGTATCTTCTAAAATATTACAATATTACCCCTCTAGTATTCTAGTTAAGTATTAGTTAAATACTTAACTAGAAACTAATTAAAACTAACCTAGAGTGAGAAAGTAGAGAGAGAGAGGTGTGTGTTGGTGAAGGTGTATGGAGTGTGTGAAGGTGTAGAGGTGTGTTGAAATGAGGAGGTTAAGGGTGATATTTATAGGCCAAGAGGGACTGAAAATACACTCAATCATCATTATACCAGTATGGGGGTGTAGTATAAAAATCCAATCTTGCACTAAAATTCGACACCCTACATTGACATCATTTGGAGCTTAAGTGTATTCACAAGACCAATTCAAGAGCGAAAATCACCCACAGGGGGGGAATACACCCATTCTGGAGGGTGTAATACACCCTGATGGTGGTATACGCCCTCCAAAGCCGTATACGCCCTCCAGGTGTGGTGGTGTGCGGCTTCGTACGATCTTGTATCTTCGTTTGGTCGTATCTTCTTCATTACACGTCCATTTTGCGCGATTTTTTTGCCCACGTTCTCATAATTTCCTAAGGAACATTATGGGACTAATTAAGAATAATTTCTCATTTTATATCATAAGGGTAATTTTGAGGGTGGTGAACCGAGCATTGAGAATTTTGCCTTGTTTTGTCCGTTATTTAGTTGTTTTCATTGATTTTTAACGCATCGTCCTTATTTCAACCCTTTTATGAATCTAAGTAATTAATGGTTTAAATCAAGTGTTTTCATAAATATTAGGGTTGAAATTGATGAAATAATGTACGTAAAAACATGACTTTTTACGTTACATCAGTATCTCTAAATCTTTATCACAGAATTGACCTATACTAAACAAATTGTGCCCTAAACCTTCAACATAACCAACCCGTTTGATCATTATTTTACCCCGGGCTAGATCTCCAACCCCCATTATAGAAGCAAAATGATTATTTCCAAAACGAACTGTCCCCATGAATTTTTCGATAAAGTTTATCAGAAGGGACTTATCTCCAGTCATGTGTCTGGAACATCCTGAATCAAGATACCAAACACATACCAAGATTTTCTGCAAAATCAAACTATTGAAAGAACCTTAGGAACCCATTTTTCAACGAGTTTGTCAGGGTTAGTACAGTTTATGTGTGACAACCGTCAAAAATCTCAGGTCAACATCGCAATTAAATCTTAGTACTTTTAAATTTCTTGTATAGCACTCTAGGATCCTAATGAAAAAGTCTAGGATCGACTCCTTAAGTACCTAGTCCGAGAGTTACTGAAATCGCACAACGTCTTAGAAGATTGCTTAGTGAACTCTAAAGACCTTGAGGGACATTAAAATAGGTTACTAAGTGCCAAAGAAAGCAAATGAAATTAAATCTCAAAATTCGTCACGAAGTATTCATCGTTTCACAAGAATCGGAAAATTTCAATAAATCGGTTATCACAACCGTAAACCGATTAATTAATTCGCGAAAATCATTATAAATAAAATAAACACCTTGTGATGAATGTCATGAATTTATAAAAATATGAAAGTGTAATTCAAAATTTAACCACAAAGAAATCCTAATTTAACATCCATAAACTCACAAAACTAATACATATTAATATATAAACTTTGGAACAATTATATAACAAATTTTATAAAAAAAAAAAATTTGAAATCAGCCCCCCCCCCTTGCAAAAACCTGCCAGCCCCCCCCCCTCTTCCCTCTCCTTTTGTCCATTACACTTCTCTATACATAGAGACTTGCACACACTCTTCCCCATTTTCCCTCATCATTTTCTCTCTTCCACTCCAAGAAAACACACACATTCTCTCTAAATTTCCAGCCACTTTTCCATCAAATAATCTCATCTTGAAGGTGTTCATTCACTTCAATCCATCTTTCAAAGGTAAAACATTCATCTCTAGTCTCCTTTCTTGTAATCTCTACTTTTAATCTTTATGAAAAACGGATTTTATGCCTTTTCCATGGCTAAAACCCTCAATAAAGGTTTGTAAGTTTGTAGGTTCCCTTACACTTGTTTAAGTGTCAAAAACTAAGGGCAACCCATGATCAAACCAAAAACAAACCGAAAAATCGTCTTTTCTTGTATTTTGAGGCTATTTGTTAGTTCTAGATGGAATGAAGAGTTTAAATCACTAAGAATCATATCTAACACATCTTGAATGTATTTTAACACCAAGAATGTGTTAGATCAAAGATTTAAAGGAGCAAATAAGATCTAGAGCTTGGTAGCAAGAGGTGTTCTTGAAAAAGAACCCAAAAACCCGATTTTTGGGCTTGCATGTACCATTGTTGTATCTAAATCTTGTGTTATGTTAAAGTATATTTTTTTTTATCTCTGTAAAAGTACATATTCATGCATATAAGACAAAGCCTCAATCATTGGATGAGGTCTAAAAATCGTGAGATGTGGAAACACACCAAAAAGATTACTATTGTCTTATATGAATCTGTCCAGATTTTGACCTCACTTGAGACAACCATAACTCAGTGAATAATGGTCCAAAAATCTTGATTCTTCTTCTGGAATTTAGTTCAATGTCTTACCTTTCAAAGCCCACTGGTCTCATTCAAATCCATTGAGTTTAAGACCCCCAAACGTACCAAACAAAACTGGTGCGCAAACAGTAGCTTTCTGTTAACATGGTGTATTGATATTTGTTTAAGGGTCTTACACTATTCAAAAACATTCGAGAAAATTATTTTATATTCCTAACACACATATCTCAATTGTATAAAAAGATGGGATTTTATTCTGTTGATTTAGTATTTTTAGTAAATGCATGATTAACATGCATAATCTAAGTCTTGTAAATGCATGAAAGATGTGGTATGGTGAAAGTAAAATACACAAAATATAGATAAATCGTGTTTAAAATTTGAGGATGATTTTTCTCAGCATCTACATCTTGAAGAGAACCTTGAAAATAAAAATAAGAATTTTTGGAAAAGCTTAAGTATTTTTCAAGAATTAATGTAAATAAAGTCTCTAGAAAGCCAAATATTCATGAAAAATTACTTTTTGACATCAGAAAAATATGGGAAAATTTCA
The DNA here is from genome assembly GCA_963921325.1 of Logfia minima. NCBI lineage: Eukaryota > Viridiplantae > Streptophyta > Magnoliopsida > Asterales > Asteraceae > Logfia > Logfia minima. The sequence continues at coordinate 24,400,616 of OY992763.1, read as the reverse complement.
GTGTCATTTTTCACATAAAATGACACTATCCTCAAAATTTAACACTGATTGGAATTGTTGTGTTACGTTTTTCGACATGCGATTTGCTAAAACACATACGATGGGAACCAAAGTTCCAGAGCTCAAAATAGCATGAAATTTTTACACAAACTTAGAGATGACCTAAAACTGATCTAGTAAAAATTTCGTAATTTTTCAAGAATAATTACTATTTTTCTCTTATTTATCCCACTCTTTTGGTCAAGAAATGATTAAAAATAATATGTAAATCTAAAAATTCCCAAATTTTCACAGAAAATTTGTGAATCATTTCCCATGTTGTATACCAAATTTGGTGATTTTTGGAATCTATTTTCAAGCGTTTACATTATTTTCATCACAACCCGAGTTTTTACCGTCGACGACAAATCAAATCTAAACGGCACTCTGTAACCTTAACAACTAGCTAAGCAATCTTAACAAGCCATCTTAGTCAAGAATCTAATTAGGAATATTGTACTCGTAGGTCTTGGATAGGAGCCACTTTCGGTCAAGTCGCACTTTACCACCCTTTCCGTACGCCTACTAACGATTGTGAGTACTCAGCCCCTATTTCAATGCTTTAATTCAATGTTTTGGGGTGAAAAGCATGCATGAATGACTTGAATGATTTTATTTACTTGCAAATGACGTGTTTATGATATTTGATTTACGATGTTATGAACACTTATTGATGCCACATGATTATATGCTTGATTGCTATCGTATTTAAAGTCCCCGGTAACTCTATACAACCATTAACTCTATTTGAGCCAATGATGCATATGAATAGTACTATTTGGGAGCGAGACCACCTCCCCACTCACGCGGCCACGTGAGTGCATCCCATCATCCTAAATGCCAACGATAGGGCATCACTTTTTGGGGCAAGGGTTTATCGGTTGTAGGTTTGGTTGTGGATTCAAGCAATACTAATCATGGACTGCATAAACCATAATATTTTTAAATAATGAATTCACAATGCATGATGCCTTGATGCCTTCGTTGAAACTACCAACATGTGACCCGAGCTCTAGGATGACTTAGATATTTGAAACAGTTTCTTATTGAAAATCATAAACACAACGATTTGAACCATACTCTGATGTTGTCAATTAAAAACACTTATTCTTGGAGATGCATTGAATCAAAATCATAGTAATTAAAAGGTAAATCATGGCGGACTTGACGATCATAGGCATGGCCTTAAAGCGATGCCCTTTTTAACACCGACAGATTAACCCACCTCAAATATGAACGTTTTGACACATATAAAAATAAAAACCATCATTTTTCGAACTTTACTTGAAACCATAAAGTGTTAGCAAATAAGTCTTACGTATTAAATCACTCTTTTACTACACTTAATTATCGTCAAGACTTGTAGACACATGAACATCAAATATTAATTCCGTCCTACGAGCTCGACACCAAACACATTTGTCTTCATTAACCCTGTATGACGATTTGCATTTCCATTGGACTTCAATAATTTCAACGAAGGTCTATCTTTTCATAAAACCTAAGTGCTCACCAACTATGTTTCATAGTTGACCTGTATTTTACATGCTTTTCAGGAACTTGTCACAATCTGACAATTGAAGCTAAACCTGCTGTCTGATTTTAGATTATATTAGAGTATGGAATTTATGTCTTTTGGAATGTAGTAGTACGATTCGGATATTACTTTTGTATTTGGGAATATTGTAAAACTCTATAGTTTGTGCTTAATGTAGACCGGTGAACGGTGACGTTTTGTAATGTTCGATTATGAAATCATTGTACTGTTACATCACGTGTTTCCGCTCTAGCGGGGTGTGACATTATGGTTGATTGTTTCTTTTTAGGTACCCATTTAGAGATAATTTTGGGTAGGCTTTAAAGGTTATGAACCCATTTGGAAATCATTTTGGGTGTGCTCTTTGGTTTAAGAATCCAATTTGAAACCCAACCCTTTGATTTCCATGGTCTAGATTGATATTGCATAGCAGGTTGATAGTAATTATTTCTATCATAACGCAGAGTATGATCACAAATGTTTGAATTCTTAAAGTACAATGAATCATGTTTGTTGACATAATTGTAGTTACATGAATAAGAACTATTGAAAGTGCGATTAAACTTTTGACTTCGGAGTTTGACATGAAGATTGGTCGTTTTCAGATCTAAAACATGAAAAACACCAGTATTAGTGTTTGTAAAATCTGATTGAATGCTCTTGTTTGAAGAAATCTTAACGTACTTCTTATTCTTTTGCAAAGAATCATTAGTAAATTCAGATTTCTTTGGAGCATTTACTGAATGCTTTATACTCTTTTATTTCAAAGATTGTTTCACCGTTGGTTCAACCTTCTTTTTAACATTGTTTCCAAATCCTTTTCGGATTCCATAATTTTATCAAAATTAAGTTCTTGAGAAGATTTTGATATCGATGCTAAACTAGATGTCAAAGAAGAACTTTTGAGTTGCTCAATATTTTGTAAGAGAGTTGTTTGTTCTTGATCAAAATTTAGTTGTAGAGTGGTATCAGAGCCGGTGAACGGTGACGTTTTGTAATGTTCGATTATGAAATCATTGTACTGTTACATCACGTGTTTCCGCTCTAGCGGGGTGTGACAGAGAATGGTATCAGAGCCGAAGGTTATAGAAACACCGGTTCTCCTTAGAGACGCCTAGGAACTATAACCATTAAGTTAGTACCCCTTTAAATATGACTTGTTCGGGTGTTGCATCTTTCTAGTTTAATTTAACATAGCCTGATCAACTATGTACAATTAAAGGAGAAGCGATGCAAGATCGGAACTGGTTATAGGAGTAGTGTGCAACCTAGAACTTGAATAAATTAATAACGATCCACTTAAGTATGTATAGTATATCTTCATGCTAGGAATCTACTCACTTGTAGAAACTAAGACCTACCTTTTCGCAGTTTCACTATGTCTTCATCGTCATCACGTACACCCTACTCAGCCGATGCATCCGGATACATTACCAGCCGTCCCACTAGACCTATCACATCCCGAGTTGAGTCCGAAGAGGAGGATCCCTCGATGGAGATCGCATTTTCCCACGAGGTGAGCGATGACACACCTAGAGTATCACCGACACCCGTCGTATCCCACACGTCTCGCTACAACTTGCGCTCCAGAACCCCTGCACGTAGGAGCATGCCTACTAACGCACCGATACCATCGAGAGTACCATTACCCACAGAGGCAGGACCTTCTAGAGCACCAACTCCCACAGAGGCGGGATCTTCGAGAGTGGTGTCCGGGATTCCAATATCTCGAGACCCCGAGTTGACCTTCATTATGGCCCGAAGAGTAGATGCGATAACCGAGGAGCTTCAGGTTCACAGAGCTAGGTTTGCCCATCAGGGGCAGATGTTGGAGAGGATGACTGAGCTCACGGAGCGACTGATTCACCGTAGCCACGACTCTATGGACACAGCAAGGACAGCAGTATTTTGGTGCAAGGTGTTGACAGGGATGACGTTCCTTCTGACAGCGGCTCTAGCTTGGGTGATTGGGTTCAGGGGATAGATCTCAGGGGAAATATTTTGTATCTTTTGCACTCTAGAAGTGATTTTGTTTTTAAGATGTATGAAAAGAAAAATTTGTAGTATGATGGAAAATGCAAACTTTGCAAATTTTGAATGATTAATGAAAAGCGTATTGTGTTTATCTATTTCAATTGTGGTTTACTTTATGTATTGCTAATGCTAAATTGTGTTTTCTTTGAAACAATTCGACTCAGAAATTTCTATAACAATGAAGTTTCCAACCATCAAGATCTTTATGAAAGCTGATATCTGTGACTTTTAAAACATGTATTAGGATCATGCCTCCAAGACGATCAACTCGACGCGCCCGAGCAGAGTCAGAAGGACGACAACAACCTGATGTGGCCCAAGTTATTGCCCAGCACATCTCTGCAGCCATACCCGACATCGTTGCCCAAGTGACTGCTGGCATCCAGGCTAACCAAAGAAACAATGAAGGACCTAACCCAGATCGCGGTACTAACCCTACCGGAGGACAGGGTGCACCTGGGATGTTCGCCAACGAAGGTCGTGAGTGCACATACAAATACTTCATGTCTTGCAATCCCAAGGAGTTTCGTGGCACAGAAGGTGCGGTAGGATTGCTGAAGTGGTTTGAGAGCATTGAAGCTGTGCTCCACGTGAGTAATTGTGCAGAGGACCGTAAAGTGGGGTATGTGTCCAGCTTGCTACAGGACGTCGCCCTAACCTGGTGGAACACCCAAGTCCAAAACCGGGGGCGAGAAGCCGCCTACAATCTCCCATGGGAATCGTTTAAGACCTTGCTCACCGATCAATACTGCTCTAGAATTGAAATCCAGAAACTCGAGACTGAACTCTGGAATCACACCATGGAAGGTGCGGAGATAGAAAAGTACACATCCCGTTTTCACGAACTAGCTAAGTTAGTGCCACGCCTAGTTACCCCGGAATACAACCGAATCGACCGCTACATTTGGGGATTGGCACCCGAGATCCGCGGAATGGTCACGTCATCAAACCCAACCACTATTGAAAGTGCAGTGACCTTGGCGCATCGTTTGACCACTGACATGGTTCGTTCGGGGATTCTGACTAAGTGCAATTTGGGGAATAAGCGAAAGGCTGAAAGCCAGACGGTTAGAAAGATATACGACAAGGCAAGTAGGAACCCGAAGCCAATAAAGAGCTTCGTAATCACCACTACTGAACCGAAGAAATACACTGGCCCTCACCCAAGGTGCACTAAGTGTCGATTCCATCATGTGGGAACTTGCCCTAAGTGCACCACTTGTAACAAAATTGGTCACACTGCGAAATACTGTAGGGCTGGGAAAGATCGAAGGGAAGGAACTGTTGCAGGAAGGACCTGTTATGGATGTGGAAGTCCAGACCACTTTAAGAACAACTGCCCAAAGACAAAACAGGGTCCGGGCAACATTAACTCGGGAAATCAAGCAAGTGCATCCAACCAAGGGAACCGCGAAGGACAGACCCGAGGGCGCGCGTTCGTGATAGGTGCCGAGGAAGCTCGACAGGATCCTAAAGTGGTGACAGGTACCTTTCTCCTAAATAACCACTATGCTTACGTACTGTTTGACTCTGGAGCCGATAGGAGTTTTGTGTCACACGAATTTGTACCCTTATTAGGCATCAAGCCTAAAACGTTAGAACATGCCTACACTATCGAATTAGCTAGTGGTTCTGAGCTTAAGGCTGGGGAAATAATACCAGACTGTATCCTAAATCTAGAAGGTGAATTATTCAAAATCGACCTAATCCCGATTCGACTAGGAAGCTTCGACATAGTAGTAGGAATGGATTGGTTAACCAAACATCACGCGAACATAGGGTGTCACGACAAAGAAATAATGATACCCTTACGAGAAGATGAGACACTAGTCGTACGCGGAGACAAATCCGGAAGAAGTTTGAAGATGATATCGTCCATGAAAATCCGCAAGTACCTGAGAAAAGAGTACCTTGCTATCCTAGCACACGTCGTTGAGAAGGAATCGGAAGGTAAACGCGTCCAAGATATTCCAGTAGTTCGGGACTACCCTGAAGTATTTCCAGAAGAACTACCTGGACTACCCCCGCCTAGACAGGTTGAATTCCGAATCGAATTAGTCCCAGGAGCCGCCCCGATAGCTAAGGCACCGTATCGCCTAGCACCTGCAGAGATGCAGGAACTATCAAATCAACTCCAAGAACTCCTGGAAAAAGGGTTCATACGACCCAGTTCATCACCATGGGGAGCTCCAGTCCTTTTCATTAAAAAGAAGGATGGGTCATTGCGAATGTGCATCGATTATAGAGAATTGAACAAACTGACATTCAAAAACCGATACCCTCTTCCCCGCATTGACGATTTATTTGACCAGCTGCAAGGAGCCTCATACTTCTCAAAAATCGACCTGCGATCAGGATATCACCAGCTGCGAGTTCATGAAAAAGACATCCCCAAAACGGCATTCCGGACACGATATGGGCACTATGAGTTCATGGTCATGCCATTTGGACTAACAAATGCGCCTGCCGTGTTCATGGATTTAATGAACCGGGTATGTAGAGCATACCTAGACAAATTCGTGATAGTATTCATCGACGATATTCTAATCTACTCCCGAAGCAGGGAAGATCACGAAGGACATTTAAGGCAGATATTAGGAGTCCTTAGGAATGAGAAATTGTATGCCAAGCTCTCCAAGTGCGAGTTTTGGATAAGAGAAGTACGTTTCCTCGGTCATGTAGTCGGCAAAGACGGAATTCATGTAGATCCAACTAAGGTTGAAGCCGTTAAGAAATGGGAAGCTCCCAGAACTCCAACAGAAATTAGGCAATTTCTGGGTTTAGCAGGTTACTATAGGAGATTCATTGAAAATTTCTCAAAAATCTCTCAACCACTAACCGCGCTGACACAGAAGGACAGGAGCTTTGTCTGGGGAAAATCGCAGGAAGACGCATTCCAAACGTTGAAGCATAAATTATGCAACGCACCAATCTTAGCACTACCAGAAGGCCCCGAAGACTTTGTAGTTTATTGCGACGCATCACACCAAGGTCTTGGATGTGTGTTAATGCAAAGAGACAAAGTCATAGCTTACGCCTCAAGACAACTAAAGACTCACGAGAAAAACTATACGACTCATGACCTAGAATTAGGAGCGGTCGTCTTCGCCTTAAAAATTTGGAGACATTATCTCTACGGGACTAAGTGCACCATATACACAGATCACAAAAGCCTCCGCCATATATTCGAGCAAAAGATGCTCAATATGCGCCAGAGGAGGTGGGTGGAGTTACTGAACGATTACGATTGTGAGATTCGATATCACCCGGGCAAAGCAAACATAGTGGCCGATGCATTAAGTCGAAAGGAAAAAGCGAAACCCTCTCGAGCAAGGGCATGCGTAGCACTCGTGCAAACAAACTTAAAAACCCATATCCAGCTTGCTCAAGAAAAGGCCTTGGGAGGCGAGAAAATGAAGGAAGAAACCTTGCACGGCCTCGAAAACAGATTCGAAACTAAGTCCGATGGGGTGAGGTACTTTAAGGATAGGGTTTGGATACCCAAGGATTATGAGCTACGAGACTTAATTTTGGCAGAAGCCCACAAATCACGATATTCAATCCACCCTGGGGCCGACAAAATGTATAGAGATGTGAAAGAATACTACTGGTGGCCTGGGATGAAGAGAGACATTGCCGTCTACGTCGCGAAGTGTTTAACCTGCTCCAGAATTAAAGCAGAACATCAGAAGCCATCTGGGTTGTTACAACAACCGGAAATACCTCAATGGAAATGGGAGCAGATAACAATGGACTTCATCACCAAATTGCCTCGAACCACGAAAGGACATGATACCATATGGGTCATCGTAGACCGACTGACAAAGTCCGCTCATTTCTTACCAATCCGAGAGGATTATAACACGGAGAAACTCGCCCGAATTTATATTAACGAGGTAATATCGCGCCATGGAACACCTATTTCAATCATCTCTGATAGAGATAGCCGCTTCACTTCTCGTTTTTGGCAGTCATTACAAAAAGCCTTGGGTACACGATTGAATCTAAGTACGGCATACCATCCTCAGACAGATGGACAGAGCGAGCGAACAATACAAACGTTGGAAGACATGCTTCGAGCTTGCGTATTAGATTTTGGAGGGAATTGGGACATTCACTTGCCACTGATAGAGTTCTCATATAACAATAGTTATCACACCAGCATACAATGTGCTCCTTACGAAGCCTTATACGGGCGAAAATGTCGATCACCTTTAAGTTGGCATGAAGTGGGTGACAAACACCTAACGAGACCCGACCTTATCCAAGAAACTACCGAAAAAATCTTAATCATCCAAGATCGACTAAAGACAGCCCGAGACCGACAGAAAAGTTATGCGGATAACCGTAGGAAACCCTTGGAATTTCAAGTCGGTGATAGAGTGTTCTTGAAAGTGTCACCATGGAAAGGAATGGTTCGTTTTGGCAAAAGAGGTAAGTTAAGCCCACGCTACATCGGACCTTACGAAATCATTGAACGAATTGGCCCGGTAGCTTACAAACTTAAATTACCACAAGAATTAGGTGCGATTCATGACACGTTCCACGTATCCAATCTTAAGAAATGTTTAGTTGACGAAACGCATATTCTACCCTCGGAAGGGATTCAAATTGACCATCGCTTACATTTTACTGAAGAACCAACTGGAATCCTCGACAAAGAAGTCAAGCGCTTAAGACGTAGCAAAATTCCGATTGTCAAAGTCCGATGGGATTCTAAGCACGGACCTGAGTACACTTGGGAACGAGAAGACTTCATGAGACAAAAATATCCCCATTTATTCACTAATTAAATCCAACAGCACGACCAGTTGAATTTCGGGACGAAATTCATTTTAACTGGGGGAGACTGTGACAACCGTCAAAAATCTCAGGTCAACATCGCAATTAAATCTTAGTACTTTTAAATTTCTTGTATAGCACTCTAGGATCCTAATGAAAAAGTCTAGGATCGACTCCTTAAGTACCTAGTCCGAGAGTTACTGAAATCGCACAACGTCTTAGAAGATTGCTTAGTGAACTCTAAAGACCTTGAGGGACATTAAAATAGGTTACTAAGTGCCAAAGAAAGCAAATGAAATTAAATCTCAAAATTCGTCACGAAATATTCATCGTTTCACAAGAATCGGAAAATTTCAATAAATCGGTTATCACAACCGTAAACCGATTAATTAATTCGCGAAAATCATTATAAATAAAATAAACACCTTGTGATGAATGTCATGAATTTATAAAAATATGAAAGTGTAATTCAAAATTTAACCACAAAGAAATCCTAATTTAACATCCATAAACTCACAAAACTAATACATATTAATATATAAACTTTGGAACAATTATATAACAAATTTTATAAAAAAAAAAAATTTGAAATCAGCCCCCCCCCCTTGCAAAAACCTGCCAGCCCCCCCCCCTCTTCCCTCTCCTTTTGTCCATTACACTTCTCTATACATAGAGACTTGCACACACTCTTCCCCATTTTCCCTCATCATTTTCTCTCTTCCACTCCAAGAAAACACACACATTCTCTCTAAATTTCCAGCCACTTTTCCATCAAATAATCTCATCTTGAAGGTGTTCATTCACTTCAATCCATCTTTCAAAGGTAAAACATTCATCTCTAGTCTCCTTTCTTGTAATCTCTACTTTTAATCTTTATGAAAAACGGATTTTATGCCTTTTCCATGGCTAAAACCCTCAATAAAGGTTTGTAAGTTTGTAGGTTCCCTTACACTTGTTTAAGTGTCAAAAACTAAGGGCAACCCATGATCAAACCAAAAACAAACCGAAAAATCGTCTTTTCTTGTATTTTGAGGCTATTTGTTAGTTCTAGATGGAATGAAGAGTTTAAATCACTAAGAATCATATCTAACACATCTTGAATGTATTTTAACACCAAGAATGTGTTAGATCAAAGATTTAAAGGAGCAAATAAGATCTAGAGCTTGGTAGCAAGAGGTGTTCTTGAAAAAGAACCCAAAAACCCGATTTTTGGGCTTGCATGTACCATTGTTGTATCTAAATCTTGTGTTATGTTAAAGTATATTTTTTTTTATCTCTGTAAAAGTACATATTCATGCATATAAGACAAAGCCTCAATCATTGGATGAGGTCTAAAAATCGTGAGATGTGGAAACACACCAAAAAGATTACTATTGTCTTATATGAATCTGTCCAGATTTTGACCTCACTTGAGACAACCATAACTCAGTGAATAATGGTCCAAAAATCTTGATTCTTCTTCTGGAATTTAGTTCAATGTCTTACCTTTCAAAGCCCACTGGTCTCATTCAAATCCATTGAGTTTAAGACCCCCAAACGTACCAAACAAAACTGGTGCGCAAACAGTAGCTTTCTGTTAACATGGTGTATTGATATTTGTTTAAGGGTCTTACACTATTCAAAAACATTCGAGAAAATTATTTTATATTCCTAACACACATATCTCAATTGTATAAAAAGATGGGATTTTATTCTGTTGATTTAGTATTTTTAGTAAATGCATGATTAACATGCATAATCTAAGTCTTGTAAATGCATGAAAGATGTGGTATGGTGAAAGTAAAATACACAAAATATAGATAAATCGTGTTTAAAATTTGAGGATGATTTTTCTCAGCATCTACATCTTGAAGAGAACCTTGAAAATAAAAATAAGAATTTTTGGAAAAGCTTAAGTATTTTTCAAGAATTAATGTAAATAAAGTCTCTAGAAAGCCAAATATTCATGAAAAATTACTTTTTGACATCAGAAAAATATGGGAAAATTTCAGTGTCATTTTTCACATAAAATGACACTATCCTCAAAATTTAACACTGATTGGAATTGTTGTGTTACGTTTTTCGACATGCGATTTGCTAAAACACATACGATGGGAACCAAAGTTCCAGAGCTCAAAATAGCATGAAATTTTTACACAAACTTAGAGATGACCTAAAACTGATCTAGTAAAAATTTCGTAATTTTTCAAGAATAATTACTATTTTTCTCTTATTTATCCCACTCTTTTGGTCAAGAAATGATTAAAAATAATATGTAAATCTAAAAATTCCCAAATTTTCACAGAAAATTTGTGAATCATTTCCCATGTTGTATACCAAATTTGGTGATTTTTGGAATCTATTTTCAAGCGTTTACATTATTTTCATCACAACCCGAGTTTTTACCGTCGACGACAAATCAAATCTAAACGGCACTCTGTAACCTTAACAACTAGCTAAGCAATCTTAACAAGCCATCTTAGTCAAGAATCTAATTAGGAATATTGTACTCGTAGGTCTTGGATAGGAGCCACTTTCGGTCAAGTCGCACTTTACCACCCTTTCCGTACGCCTACTAACGATTGTGAGTACTCAGCCCCTATTTCAATGCTTTAATTCAATGTTTTGGGGTGAAAAGCATGCATGAATGACTTGAATGATTTTATTTACTTGCAAATGACGTGTTTATGATATTTGATTTACGATGTTATGAACACTTATTGATGCCACATGATTATATGCTTGATTGCTATCGTATTTAAAGTCCCCGGTAACTCTATACAACCATTAACTCTATTTGAGCCAATGATGCATATGAATAGTACTATTTGGGAGCGAGACCACCTCCCCACTCACGCGGCCACGTGAGTGCATCCCATCATCCTAAATGCCAACGATAGGGCATCACTTTTTGGGGCAAGGGTTTATCGGTTGTAGGTTTGGTTGTGGATTCAAGCAATACTAATCATGGACTGCATAAACCATAATATTTTTAAATAATGAATTCACAATGCATGATGCCTTGATGCCTTCGTTGAAACTACCAACATGTGACCCGAGCTCTAGGATGACTTAGATATTTGAAACAGTTTCTTATTGAAAATCATAAACACAACGATTTGAACCATACTCTGATGTTGTCAATTAAAAACACTTATTCTTGGAGATGCATTGAATCAAAATCATAGTAATTAAAAGGTAAATCATGGCGGACTTGACGATCATAGGCATGGCCTTAAAGCGATGCCCTTTTTAACACCGACAGATTAACCCACCTCAAATATGAACGTTTTGACACATATAAAAATAAAAACCATCATTTTTCGAACTTTACTTGAAACCATAAAGTGTTAGCAAATAAGTCTTACGTATTAAATCACTCTTTTACTACACTTAATTATCGTCAAGACTTGTAGACACATGAACATCAAATATTAATTCCGTCCTACGAGCTCGACACCAAACACATTTGTCTTCATTAACCCTGTATGACGATTTGCATTTCCATTGGACTTCAATAATTTCAACGAAGGTCTATCTTTTCATAAAACCTGAGTGCTCACCAACTATGTTTCATAGTTGACCTGTATTTTACATGCTTTTCAGGAACTTGTCACAATCTGACAATTGAAGCTAAACCTGCTGTCTGATTTTAGATTATATTAGAGTATGGAATTTATGTCTTTTGGAATGTAGTAGTACGATTCGGATATTACTTTTGTATTTGGGAATATTGTAAAACTCTATAGTTTGTGCTTAATGTAGACCGGTGAACGGTGACGTTTTGTAATGTTCGATTATGAAATCATTGTACTGTTACATCACGTGTTTCCGCTCTAGCGGGGTGTGACATTATGGTTGATTGTTTCTTTTTAGGTACCCATTTAGAGATAATTTTGGGTAGGCTTTAAAGGTTATGAACCCATTTGGAAATCATTTTGGGTGTGCTCTTTGGTTTAAGAATCCAATTTGAAACCCAACCCTTTGATTTCCATGGTCTAGATTGATATTGCATAGCAGGTTGATAGTAATTATTTCTATCATAACGCAGAGTATGATCACAAATGTTTGAATTCTTAAAGTACAATGAATCATGTTTGTTGACATAATTGTAGTTACATGAATAAGAACTATTGAAAGTGCGATTAAACTTTTGACTTCGGAGTTTGACATGAAGATTGGTCGTTTTCAGATCTAAAACATGAAAAACACCAGTATTAGTGTTTGTAAAATCTGATTGAATGCTCTTGTTTGAAGAAATCTTAACGTACTTCTTATTCTTTTGCAAAGAATCATTAGTAAATTCAGATTTCTTTGGAGCATTTACTGAATGCTTTATACTCTTTTATTTCAAAGATTGTTTCACCGTTGGTTCAACCTTCTTTTTAACATTGTTTCCAAATCCTTTTCGGATTCCATAATTTTATCAAAATTAAGTTCTTGAGAAGATTTTGATATCGATGCTAAACTAGATGTCAAAGAAGAACTTTTGAGTTGCTCAATATTTTGTAAGAGAGTTGTTTGTTCTTGATCAAAATTTAGTTGTAGAGTGGTTATTTTTTTTTCAAGATCAAAAGTTTTATTTTCCAAAATTAAATTTGGAATATAAAGTTTTGTTTTAACCACTTGTTCCATAACATCATCTTGATCAACAACTGGTGTTAAACAACTTGGAAAATAATCCTTAGAAGAGGAATTTTCTTAGTGCCATAACTTGCATTTAACTCTCTATAACTGAACGAAAAATGTGCATTTTCTGCTTTAGCTCTATTGAAGTTCTTAATGACTTCTTCTTCATTAGTTGTTTTTACAAAAAACATTTTCAAAATACTTCCCATGTTACCGTAGTTATACAAGGTAGGTACTTTAGAAATCGCCTTTTGTAAATAGCAAGGATTTTCAAAACCTAATCCTTCTCTTGGATTGTAAAATTTGTTAGGTTTATTTAGAAAAATTGTTTGATCTATTTGACCACGTTCAAACAATTTATCTTGAAGTTCTTTGATTTTGCTTAAGAATGAATTTTTTTCACTATTAGCAAGTTCATATTGGTTTTTATAACTATTTGCATGTTCTCTTAACAACTTGCATTGTTTATAAAAATCAAGAACTTCTTGATTCAAAGAAATATTTTATTTTTCATATTTTTTAGACCTAGTTTTGTAATCTTCCATGTGATTATGTAAAACCATTTTATCTCGTGTCAAAGCTTATTTTTTTTAAAAAATTACTTTTTAATTCTTTTATCAGTTCTTTTACATGATCATTTTCTAATTTCAACTTTCTTGTTAAATTCTCATTAAGAGCATGCAACGTTGTGATCATGTGTTTAGAATCTTGTACCTCAGAGTTAGATTATGCTTCTCCTTTAGTGGATGCCGTTGAAATATGAGCGATGAATGCCATATTTACTTCTAGTTCTTCTTCCACTAAGTCCGTCAAGTTGAACCATACATCATTTTCAGCCAAAACCACTTTTCCTGTTTCCTTTTATTTGGCGATCAGCATCTTAGCCTTGTAGTATTCAGAATTACGAATTCTAGACTTTTTGCAATCCCTAGCAAAATGACCAAACCCACCACAATTATACCATTTTTTATCTCCATCCCCTTGTGGTGGTTTATCAGTACCTCTTCTTTCCTCAAACTTTCCCTTGTAGATTTCATCAGATCTGCTCTTGTATTCTAGGCGTTTATTGAATGATGACAAAGTACGCAGATGATTGTTAGTAGGTTTCTTATAATACTTCTTATTGATAGCCTTTGTCATAAGAGCCATCTGCCTCATGAGATCTTTGTACTCTTCATCACTGCCACTTCCTTCGTCTTCGGACTCAGACTGATATTTGATCTCTTATACAGCCTTTTGAGAATGAGAATGAGTTCTTCTATCAACAACCAGGGCCAACGGATCAACCTTTTCCTTTGTCTCTGCCCCAGTAATCTCATTTACTTCATCCTGATTGTGATTCAATATCTCATATACATCATGAATGTCAATAGAAGTAAGATCTTTATTCTGAATGATATTGCTTGAAAATTGTTTCCATTCTAGTAGTATGTTATTCAGAAATTTGATGTATATCTCCAAGTTTAGCTTCACAAACTTATTCTTTCTCACTTCATTCAAAAGTAAACATAATCGATTGTAAGTAACTTCAAGCTGTTCTCAGGACTTAGCTTTGAATCCCTCCATATGCCTGAAGACAATGAGTCATCTTCGTTTGTTGGCCTCAATCTGATCCTTGCTGCTGTCGAGCAATGGCATCCCACATATCCTTTGCAGATTTATAATTGTCAACTTGTACATATATATCATTTGTCAGACCTTGAAGAATGTATGATCTCATTTCTTTGTGAGCTTTCTTCATCTCTTTCTGTTGTAGATTCAGCTCACTTGTACTTAGTGGTACTTCAGAATTACTGTCTGACCTCACAAACGTTGACTCTGACTCTCCTTTAAGTAGAGAATGCATAAGCATTTCATCGTTGTCTTGCCTTTCAATAAAATCTAAAAATCTATCCCTCCATTGTGAGTAGTCTCCTTTGAATAAGACTGGAGGTTTATCCTTGTTTCCGATAGCTAGAGTTTCTCTAGACATTTTTCATGTATATGAGTTTTCCCTCGAAAATTTTCTGAAAAATTTTGCCGAGTAAAATTTAACTTTTCCCAAACCAAAATGATATGTTTAAACACTTAATTTCAAATTTTGGTAATTACGAATTTCAATTTTTTTTTTTAAATCAAATTTGGTTTAAGAAGTGAATGTCGCAGAATCCAATTGTAACCTTTATGCGACAATTATTAAGATTGTCGAGGTGATTGTCGCAGGTAAGGAATTGTCGCTGTTACTGTTCGTCTCTTCCACGAAGAACACCAATTCTATGATTTGGACGTGATTCGTGTGTAATCCGAATGTATATATGCGTATATAAGAACAAGTAGTCATGCTTATATATTGATTGATCACACAAAGTTACAAGCTCTCAGATACTCAATATAACAGATAGAATACGCACACATACAATATTTCTGTTCAAACACGCATACTTACAAATGAGACAAAGACCTGTATTTATACTAAACATGCTAAACTGTGACAGACCCAGTGACAATCCATGATTGTTGCAAATACACTAACTACGACAATTATGAATTGTCGAATATTCACTTTCTGAGACATTCTTTGATATTCACTGCCCAATTTGTCGCATGTTCACTTCTTGAGACAATCTTTGATTATCGCAGGCCTTTGTATTTTCTCTTCTAAGGATTGTCTCATTTCTCTTTTAGACTTGTACATATACAAATCCTATTTTATAGTTAACAAGTGGGGGATCACCGTCTCATTAGCCTAATTGGAATTCAATATAAGATTATCGCTAAAGTTCTTGCTCTTCGTCTAGCTAGAGTGAATGATTCGATGGTGAGTGTGGAGCAAACCGCGTTTATCAAAGGGTGTCAAATTTTGGATGGTCCTTTGTTGGTCAATGAAGTTTTGGAATGGTATAAGAAGAAGAAAAGGAAAGCTATGATGCGTGCTAGAAAATGGAACTGTTGCGTGCTAGATTTTTTTGGGGCGAAAGAGATGAAGTGAAGAAAATTCCCTAGGTTAACTGGGATTCATTAGTGGCTTCGTTCGATAAGGGCGGTCTAAATATTGGAAGCCTAACCAGCCTTATTTATGCTCTGCTTGTGAAATGGCATTGGATATTCATTAATAATCCAAATATGCTTTGGGTTCGGGTCATTCAACAAATATTTAGGAAGGATGGTGGCTTTGCTTTGTTGCATAACCAAACGTCGGGTAGCAGCCCTTGGGTTAGAATTCTTTCTGATATCTCAAGACTTCATTCGCAAGATATTCTTCCAAAATCTACACTTAAAAACATCTTGGTAATGGTTTAAACACAAGCTTTTGGAAAAATGTTTGGGTTGGTGGACAAGCTCTAGCTCATTGTTTTCGACAACTTTTTAATCTGGAATCTCATCAAGATTGTAGCATTGTAGATAAATGGAACCATCAAAATTGGGAGTGGTAGTGGAGACGTCCGATAGAGAATGAGCAGAACATGCTCAATTCATGGACCTGGTAGAATTAATCAGGATACTACTCTTTCTGATGCTAGTGATTCTTGGTGGTGGGATCTAGATCCAAATGGCTCATATTCTATTCGAACAACTAGATGTTGGATTGACGATAAAACTCTTCCGAACGGATCATGTGCTACTAGGTGGAACAAGCTTGTCCCGCGAAAACTAAATATTCTTTGTTGAAGGGCTATCCTTGATAGTCTGCCAACTCGGGTCAACTTAGATAATGGTGGGATAGATTTACCATAAATCTTATACCCGATCTCTAGGCATGTTTCCAAGTCTAGTCCCTATATTTATTCTTCTTGTGAAGTTGCAAAATCAACATGAATGCAATCTTTGGGTGGCTTGAGCTTTCTCTAATTACCCATTCAGCTATTCAAGATATTTTGGATCATGTTGAAAATTCTAGACAAACATCTTTCAACAAATCTATTATCGAGGCCATCATTTTTACTATGGTTTGGATCTTATGGTGGTTCCGGAATTCATGTGTATTCAGAAACAGGGAAATTAAGAAAGATAGCATCGTAGATTTAATTAAATAAGTTTCTTTTCTTTGGGTTTCTCATCGTTTTAAGTATCATAGTAATTGGACGAATTGGCTTAAATGTCCAATTCTTGTTTTGTAATTTTGCTAACCTCTGGTTAGTTGTTCCTTAATCGAAGTAAGTTGTTTCAAAAAAACAATCAAGTAAACATTAAATACGATTTATTTACTGGGATGGGTTTATATTGAGATTTTCATAAAAGATAACTAATAATCTCTTCTTCAATATTAATAAGGTTATAATTGTTTTCCGTCACATATATTTTTAAAATTATATCATATTTAAAGTTTATTATTTATTGATTTTAAAAGTAATTTATTATATTCGTAAGTATTCAATGTTAATTGTTAAAGATCCCGGTACGTAACATACACTTGCTAATTTCTAATTATTATTATTATTTATGATACTAACTTTTGTTAAATTAGCATCAGTGCTCTTACTAACGATTAACAAAAATGTTATTGTTTATTTCAATTAGTCATCGGTTGTTAGTTAGCTTAAATTGTTACTTCTTATTTACATAGTGTTTCTTCTTCTTTCTATTTTTTATTCTTTTTAAAATATATTATTTAAGTTGAAAGCATTATTGATATACCATCTAACTATATGGTCATAGTTTTTTTCTTCATCTTTCCTTTTTGTTTTGTTTGTTTCTTGCAAGTTTGTAATGTAAAAAATCATTGGATAATATTATTTATTTATTTATAATATAATAAATATATACAAAGATGAATGACACGTTCTGAGTTATTACTATAGCTAAAGTTCTCATTTTGCTAGACTTTCTTCAATTGCTATTGTATAAACTCATTAATAGTTGGATTTAGGAACATTAACAAAGGAAACATTTTTATAATGAACTTGTATAGTGGCATGTATATGTATTATATGTTAATACTAAATTTTTGGTTGACTTATATATAGTAATTTGAACGTAGCTTTTCTAACTTCAAATACAAGAAAAATCAAAAGTTAATTAGAAGATCAACACAAGTATGCAAGTTCACAATGTAATTAAGTTGGTTTTGTAGTTTTATTCAAATAATGTCTTTTATGTCTGAAGAATTGCAACTATACATAGAAGTGTTTTAGGAAATTAGCTCATTTATGTTATTAACAGATAATGCTAGAGAAAACAATTCATGAAAGTTTGTTTCATGTTGTTCATGATTCTTTTAATAGGCTTAGCATCTTTTATACTTTGTGTTGATGTTTTGTTATGTACATATGTATTTGGTCATTTAAATGCTCCCTTTATATTCTATAGTGAGAAGTAAGATGATTTGAGATTGTTATTTTGTATTATCTTATGGGTATGGTCATACTAACTTGTACTTAGTTTTTCATCATTAAAAAAACTATTAACAAATCAACCTCTCTTGTTTCAGTCGGGTATACTTACATGTTTTAGTGGTTATTTAAAATTTGTATAATAATAATTGTACAATTAAAATTTTTTGTTCCTATGAATAAGTTTTATGTCATTAGGTTGATTTTATGTCTATTTATTTAAATATGTCAATTGTTGTTTTTTTCTTACTTATCATTTTTTGACATGGCGTATTTACAATATAATAATTGAAATAGTCCCCTATATATTTTTATTATTATAGTTTTTAAAAACATACTAACAAACTTTAACGAATAATGAGAATATTTGATATCCATATGTCTATTTGAAAATCTCAATAGTTTGTGGTAATACATGAGATGTTTAACCCAAACTCAATTGTAATTTTTATGGGTAGTAATATAGCTAACCTGATAACCCTTCAACTAATGGTATTAAAACAACTATACTACTTAATAATAGTTGATTTGAAATCTGAGACAATCACATGAATATAATAGAATGATAGTACCCAATGTGTATTGTGTGAATCTTATCTTATATCATTATATAAGAATATGGAGCGTAATCATTGATTAGGGAAATTAAGTTAATGCATGATATATCTATGAGTTTTGTGTTAAAAAATTTAATTTATTAATATCTTACTTATCATAAAGACTTAAATAATTTGTGTGGATATACGTGTTTAAAAACTAGTTAATAAATAAAAGGAAACCTTTACTAATAAAATCTTTTGAAAATTATAGACTCATTAACCAATCAAATACACTGGTTTCATTAGACCTTTTATTAACTTTTAATTAACTAATCAAATTTGTTGGTTTACTTAAATAATCTATCGTAAGAAGAAATACATTGGAGATAAAATAGCAACTTTATAAAATCAAATTTTAAAGTACCTAATCATAGTATTTCACGTTTGCTCCAAGTATATGGAGAGTTCCCATACATTTTCATCTTTTTTCATTAAGGTAATAAAAGTATTTATTTTCTTTTTCATAATTTCGAACAAATAATGTAAGGAATAAACAAATTAACAAAAACTTTAACAAATGAAAGTAATATGAACAATAACTCACATGCCAAATATCAACTTTATCATTGTTTTGCCGTTTATGTACAACCTTTTTTCAACGAAAGTGAATAACAAAATTATAATTATTTTTAATTTGTTATTTTATATATAATAACAATTACAAATTAGGTGAATATGTAGCTATTGTATTTATTTATCTCTTTATATCTTTTTTTTTTTTTTTTTTTAATTTCTATCGTTGTTATTTTATATATAATAACAATTACAAATTAGGTGAATATGTAGCTATTGTATTTATTTATCTCTTTATATCTTTTTTTTTTTTTTTTAATTTCTATCGTTGTTATAATTCTATCACCCATTTTAAGATAAATAATATAGAGCTGGTAAGTAATTAATTTTATTTATATTTATTAAATTGTTATTATTATACTTTTCTTATTATTTGTTATCATTTAGTTATATAACTCAACTATTAGCCGTTTTTAATGTTAAAAAATAAGGTATTGTCCAAAAGTTTTTTTATGAATTTATATGTGAATTTTGTGGAAAAAAAGATTAGGTTATTTTTTCCTATTGGAGAGAAATTATTATTAATATTTAATTATTTTATATATTAATTTCTATAAAGTATTATGTAGATGTAGAGATTTATAGTATGAAAATATCTAATTTTATTGAAAAAAATTGTTTAATAAATAATAATTGTAACATTTAAATGAATTGAAAACGTAAGCTTGACAATGCCCCGCAACGCGCTGATTACCTCCTCATTTATCACATCCATAAGAGTGACACATCATGCCACATTAGTATTCGATATAGTACGACTATTATATCATGGCACATAAGTATTGAATAAACTACGACGTACTATTTATAAATTTAATTCTTAAAAAATTAACAATGGTCTAATGCTGGACCTCGCCTTTTCTTTTACCATTTAAATATAACATATTAAAATAACTTACTGATTTATCATTAACTATATATGGTAGGTGGTTGCCTACGATTTTTCTCTTTTCTCTATCCATAAATATAAACGTCCATATACATAAACATTGTAACCTTATCCATGGATTTTTCTTATAAACTTTGCCATCTGATGCAAAATTACGTTCATGGGTTCCACATATACTTTTACATAGGTTACGGACACCTTTGGAACACATGGAATAGCGACGGAACACGATTCATGTTGGTGCACGTTTGGTGACAACAGCTTCTAGTTTGTAATAGTTAGGTTTAGAAGTCATTTTGTTAATCGTTGTAATCGTTAACTTAAGTTTTGTCTGTGTATTTTGTAGATTCGTACGAACTTGTAGGTTCGTACGAACTTTAGAGTAGGTACGAACTTGTAGGTTCGTACGAACTTAGAAGCAGCTAAGTTCGTACGAACTTAATTGCCTATAAATACACAAGTCCATTTAGAGTGGTTTTTAAGGGTTTAGGAACTGGGTTTTTGTGCCTAAGTTCGAATACTCTGTGTAACTTCGAATGTAATCTCGTTTACATTCAATAAAAGTGATATTTATACTCGTTTGTTATCGTTTATGTTTATGTGAGGATTCCGCACTCATATAAACAAGATTACCCCGTAGATCCAGGCCCTTAGGGGACTTTCAAGTGGTATCAGAGCCTTTAAACATTCATTTTTGGTTCGGGGTAAAGAAAAGATAAAGAAACGAGAGATCACAAGTGTTTTGGAAGATAAAAGTTGTACTTTCGGCTTCCTCAAGTGTTTGTGATTCATATTCTTTAAGTTTCATTCGATTTCAACGGTTGAATCTTTCTAGATCTGAGTTTTTGCTCAGATTTGAGTTTGAACAGCAAGTTCGTACAACTCAGAAAGTGTCGTACGAACTTACTCAGATTAGCCTTCGAACCTAGCCAGCTGTAAGTTCGTACGAACCTACAGCTTCGAACCTGCTAAGTTCGAACGTTTGAAATCATACGAACCTACCCTTCGAACTTAGGTTTTGTTCGAATATACTAAGTTCGTACGAACTTATAAGTTCGAAAAATTCCTAACTTCATACGAACATATCTTATTAAGTTCGATAAAAAAAAAAAAAAAAAAAAGTTTCGCGGAAAAGTTTCGGAAAAATTTTCTTTCACCAAAATTTGGATTTAGGCTTACCATCGTTTAACTTTGGTTTGGGAAAATTTAAATTTTACTCGGAAAAGTTTCGCGAAATTTTGGAGGGAAATTTGTGTTTTGAGTGAACTTGACGTTAGTTGACTCTCTACTACAAACTTACCTCATATCCGTATATACTCTATTTACTATGTCAAATGTGAACAAGCTGATACAAATGGATCATGAAGTGGGTAAAACTACTTCACCACCAAAGCTTTTAGCTGAAGATTACATCGGGTGGAAAGATAGATTTGAATCATATGTAAAATTGAATGACATCAATATGTGGATCTGTATAAGTGATGGGTATGATACACCTTCTTATGAATTCGAAGGGAAACATGTATTTCGTTCGTATTCAACGATGAAGGAGGCAGACAAAAAGATGTATGATGCAGAGAAAAAGGCATTGTCTGCTATCATCAAGTGTCTTCCTGAAGAAATTAAGCATACCTTCAAACAACGTTATGGCTATTCTAGAGAGCTCTGGGTAGCTTTGGATAAGAGATTTGACGCTGATACACAGATCAAAGAGAGTAGGGCTGACTCACATCAAGGAACGTCTACTAGTGATCAATACTCAGGAAATAGTACACATTCTAGAGCCTTGGTTACTCAAACACGGGACAGTTCATATGATAGGAGTTCACATGTTGAAGAGCCTCAGGAATTTACGACCACAATTGATGAGGCAGATCAAAAGGATAGTAGTGAGAAGAAGACTGACAGAGAGTTACCTGCTTCAGAGACCAGGGTTATAAGATTGGAGTCAACTGATACTATGAGTATAAAGGACTTCATTGCATATATGGCCAACCTGGATGCTGAGAAGCATAAGGTTATTCTAAACTTAGACTCTGTAGTTAATGCTTGTGTTTTATGTACTAACTTTGCAGAGCAAGCTGAGAATTTGATTGAATCATCTAATATGATGACGGCTCAGCTAAATGCTTTAAAAGAAGAAAACAAAATTTTAAAACTTAGAAACTCTGAGTTAGTTAATAAAGCTAAATTTGATAAAAAGGAGTTAAAAGTTTTAAAAGACAAAGTGAACGAGCAGAGTCAAATAATTGACTTAGATCGTGAGCATGCTTTGGATTTAACTAAACAGTCTTCAGATAAAGAAAAAGAACTAGCAGACACTAAGCTTAGGATTGCAGATCTTATTAGAAAACTAGAACTAAGAAGATTTTCAATCGAAACTTTAGATAATCTACTAAGTGTTCAGAGACAGCCCAGTGATTACAGGGAAATGGGTTATATTGAAACCCCTCCTCCATTTAATCATAATTATAATTCTACATCTGATGAAACTAAGCTGTCAACTGTCAATGACTCTTTAAATCAATCAGCAGTCTCTGAGATAGTAGACTTCACCGAGTCGACCAAGTCAGAGAGAGCTGTGTCAGGGACCAATGAAGAGTCAAAAACTAAAATTGAGTTTGTTAGACCTAAAATAGAAGATTTTAAGGATAAAAATGAAAAAGGTAAACAAACTGAATTGGAACACCAAGCGATTCTCAGGGCTCAGAAGAAAGCCTGGGAGAAGCGTTCGTGCTTCACGTGTCATCAAAAGGGACATGTAGCAAGTGTGTGTCCATATAAGAAATCAAGAGTTTCGACAATTGATAGTCCAATGAGCACTTCTCCTGTAACAGGAAGCTCAAATGGAGAATCAATTCGGTTGAAACCTTCAAAATGGTTTAACAACCCCAACAAAAGTTTTTCTAAACTTAACAAAATCGAAACTCGTCTCGTTTCGCATAAGTCAATTGGCAGAGTGAAAGAAAGTCAGTTCGCAGTTCTGTGTGGGTTTGACTTGTGAACTCGCAGGTATATATATTTGGTTGACTCGGCTCGCAAGATTGACTTAACTCGCAAAGTGAGTTCAACTCGCAAGCCCAGTCAATTCGCAGAAATTCAATTCGCAAGGTCAAAAAGTCAATTTGCAAGTTTGACCAGAAACCAAATTTTATACTTGGAGTTATTTTAAGCCCACAAAAGACATGCAAGTCTAAATTATGATTATTTTTCACTTGATATGTAACCATAAGATAATGCGAACTAATAGGATCATAGTATAAAGTAAAACAAAGACAAGAATAGAAATATAGAATAAAAACAACAAAGATTAAAGATAAACATTGGCATCAAGTTTCCTTGTATTAAGGAAACAAATAAACGAACGAAAAATAAAAGAAATAAATCCTAAAAGAGGGCGTTAAAAATTTATCTACAGTGGGATCATATTAGAAAGAAACAGCTGAACCAATTGTGGATTAAGAAGTTTAAGAAGATTGTTAGTATACATACCTCATGAAATTCACAATAAATTACAGAATACTTACCACTTAACCATTTATCAACTTATATTTATAAAAGTATAACTTGGTTACCTATCTCCACAGAATATCACATATTCATCAAAATGAAACGATCAATTATCATAAACCTTTCAAGACGACTACTGGTATTATGATCCACATAAACAAAGTCTACATTGATTTCCAAGCAAACCTTTATTGTTGGTATGCATGTTACTTAATGTGATCCGAAATACGACATACTGAGAAATCAAGTAAAACACATAACACTGTATCCTTCACATTCAAGGTAGAGGTTACTAAATGATGCTCTGTTCGAAGCATATAACATACCCTTGAGTTATTTTAAAAGTTGACAAACATCAAAACTGTTTTGAAGATACTAGTGGTTCTAGATCTGTACTTAGTACAACAGAAGATCCGTTAGTATAAACAAAACAATTTTGAAACCACTGGCAAAACTAAAAGTTTCAGATCTTTACTTAGTACAACAAAGTCACTAGTAGTTTTGCTAATAGCCATAATTCTTACTATTTGTCTTGACATATATTCATAGATCCTTGATAACAGTGTATTGTTAGACTATCATTCAACAATTAAGACTTATGTCATACATCATATAGCAGATCACACGAGATAACACACAAGAGAATTATTACTTATTAGATGCTCAAAAATCATAGCAGCATTTGCCTACCAGTACATCATATAATGAAACTATCTAGATTTATCAGTTCAAAGCAAATAGTAACATATGGAGAAAGGTGTATACTAAAAAAAATATAAGTAAAGGTCTGGTTGTAAAGATGTAAAGTTAATGTAACTTACTGGAATCTACTAACACATCTAACTCAAGACTTTTACTTATTATTATTAAGCTGATTCTTCTAATGTACTATCATTTCCCAGCAGATTTACACTTAATCTTTTTATCGGAGGCGATTCCCCTTATGTAACAAGCAAATGAATGCCATACGCCTACTCCCCCCCCCCCCTTTTTTTTGTAAAAGAAAAATAAAAGAAACTACTAACAAAGACATAAGAGCCCTACGGAAGACTAATCACTCTGGATTTCTCATTCCATTCAATTGCACCAATTTCTCAAATCGAGCTCTGTCGAATGCTTTGGTGTATAAGTCTGCTAAGTTATCCACAGATGGAACCTTAGCTAACTTTTTCAGGTTCTTCTCAGCACAATTTCTGATAAAATGATGACGAATATCAATGTGCTTCGTCTTGCTGTGCTTTACAGGGTTGTTAGTAATTGACATGGTGGATTCGTTATTAATCATCATTGGAGTATTTGTTAAATTTAACCCATAATCTCGCAGTTGCTGTTGTATCCACAGAACTTGGGAACAACAGCTGCCAGCAGCAACATACTCAGCTTCACATGTAGAAATGGCGACTGAGGTTTGCTTCTTGCACTGCCAAGACACTAGTCTACCTCCTAAGAATTGACATCCACCAGTTGTAGACTTTCTATTCTAATTGCATCCTCCATAATCAGAATCAGTGTAAGCCACAAAATCTAAGTCTCCATCAGTTGGATACCAAAGTCCCAGCTTAGGCTTCTTTAGGAGTAGCTTGATATCTTGCGCAGACATATACTGCAAACATTATATCAGGCCTCGATGCAGTAAGATACATTAGTGATCCAATCATGGCCCTATAAAGAGTAGGATCCACATCTTTATCACTCGATGTATCAGGACCAATTCCATGAGCTTCCAGAATGGGAGTGTGATAAATTCTAGCTTCATCCATCTTGAATCGTTCTAGTAGTTCATTTGTATACTTAGTTTGATGAATGAAATACCCATCTTTCTTTTGATCAACTTGCAATCCTAAGAAAAATGTCAGTTCTCCCATGGCGGATATCTCAAACTTATTCTTCATGACTTGTTCAAATTCACTACACATCTTTTCGTCAGATGACCCAAAGATGATATCGTCAACATATAATTGAACAAGTAGAAAGTCTCTCTTTTTCCATTTGACCAAGAGTGTACTATCTATTCTTCCTCTTATAAAACCATTCTCAAGAAGATAAGTAGATAGTGTTTCATACCACGCTCTTGGTGCTTGATGTAATCCATATAAGGCCTTATCAAGACGATATACTCTATCTGGATACTTTGGATCAGTAAATTCCAGTGGTTGAGAAACATACACCGTCTCCTTGACTTTGCCATATAAGAAGGCACTCTTAACATCCAGCTGAAAAACTTTCATTTTCTTTGAAGCTGCAAATGCTAAGAATAACCTAATTGCTTCAAGCCTAGCCACAGATGCCAACACTTCATTGTAGTCAATCCCCTCTTGTTGATTAAAACCTTGAACAACTAGACGAACTTTATTGCGAATCACGATTCCCCGATCGTCTTTCTTGCACTTAAATACCCATCTAGTTCCAATTGGATATTCTCCAACGGGTAGGTCAACCAACTTCCAAACTTGCAATTTTGAGAACTGAGATAGTTCTTCCTGCATTGCTTCGACCCACGAATTGTTCTTCAAAGCTATTTGAACATTCTTAGGTTCAATTTGTGAGAATAAGCACGTATATAGACATAGATTTGTAATCTTTCATTTCAGCTTACAAGTTTGAACAGGAGAATTTGGATCACCGATGATATCATCAATCGGATGATTCCTATTCAATCTCGTTGAAGATATAGGTTCAACTGGTATATCAGCTCCTAAGTTAGTATCAATTTCCTCCAATGGTGGTATCACATCATTAGTAGTAGATATCCTTAATTGTCTCAGAGGAGGAAGAATATCATCCCCAACGATTTCAGAATCTTCATTCTCTTGAGATATATCAACTGGAGGTTGTTGTGACTCCATAGTTGAAACTTCATCAGAATCAACCATAGTCCTAATTCTAGACGTTTGAACATTCGATGTTGGAGAAGGAGTAAGATCTTCATCTCTAGACAATAAATGCTCAGGTATCTCTGAATTACTGACATAGTCACTGATAGGGACTTTAAATGACTTGAAGAGATCTGAAAAATCAAATTGCCAATCTAATCCCTTATGCAAGTCATGTGTGTAGCTCGTAACTTCAATGTTATAAACGATTTCCACACGTCCCGTAGACTTATTGAAGACACGTTTGTTTGGTGAGTTAGGCACATAACCAAGGAAATATCCTTCGTCAGCCTTCTCACCAAATTTTGGTTGATGGCTAGTCTTCAACAAAGTGCATGAAACTCCAAAGGGTTCAAACCCTTTTAAGTTAGGTTTCTTATTGTTTAAAAGCTCATAACAAGTCTTGTTCTGCTTTTTAACTGTAAGAACTCTATTAAGAACATGACATGCAGTATTCACTGCTTCTGCCCAAAAGATGACCGGAAGCTTTGAATCTGCAAGCATTGTTCTAGCTCCTTCAATCAACGTTATGTTCTTCCTTTCAGCAACACCATTTTGTTGAGGTTCATAAGGTGCACTGAATTGATGTTGTACCCCTTTGCTTAAGCAATAGATATTGAACAATGAATTCTTGAACTCTATTCCATTGTCACTACGAATTCTCTTAACTCTTGTTCTATAGATATTCTCTATTAGATCTAAAAACTCCATAAGAATACCAGGAGTTTCATCCTTAGATCCCAAAAAGAACACCCAAGAGAATCTAGAAAAATCATCTGTGACAACCAAACAGTACCATTTGCCACCTATGCTTCTCTTGCTTATTGGGCCAAAGAGATCCATATGTAGCAACTCAAAAGGCGAGGAAATAGAATTTACAGTTTTAGATTTGTGTGGTTTTTTATGCTGCTTTCCTTTCATGCAAGGTACACACTTGTCTTCAAATGCAAAATTCTTCTGTGGTACACCCAGAACTAACCCATTTTTGGTTATATAGTTCATTTTTCGAAAGTTCAGTTGTGCCATTTTCCTATGCCATAGGAGTGAGTCTGACTCTGAAGCCTTGGATAAGAGACATGTAGATTCCATTGAAGTAATGGGAGCACTCATGTTGATAGCATAAATATCCTTCTTCCTTGGAGCCCTCATCAGTATCCATTTTTCAGGAATAACAAAACCCGGCTTCAGGACTAAGGCCTCTTTTTCATTGAAAAGTACATGGTGACCTTTATCACAGACTTGGGAAACACTCACTAAGTTGTGCGTTAATTCTTCAACATAATTCACATCCTCTAGAGTCAAAGTTCCATTCGAGACTTTTCCTTTCCCTGTAATTACTCGTCCTTTATCACCAGCGAAGTGCACTCCTTGTTTCAATCCTCCTTTGAAGTCTTTCAGGAGACTTCGAGTTCCTATCATGTGCCTAGAACAGCCACTGTCAACGTACCACCAATTGTCGTTGGTCACAGTCTGTTCCTGCACACACAAGTTGTACACAATTAGTTATCAAGAGGGACCCAAGCCATTACGGTCTTGGTTTGTCCCTTATCATCTACAAACTTTAACTCTTTAAAGTAACCATCCTTCCCATTAAGAGCTTTGGTCACTTTTGAAGTAGTATGAGCTTGTTGATGATCAGTGGTCTTGGGTCTATGAGATGAATCACTTCCAACCCTCCCTGACACATAACCTTGGGATTTTTGTCCTTGGTTACGATTATAGTTATACCCGTAGTTAATCCCATGTGTACGTGAAGTAGAACCATTCTCATAATGACTATGGTTTCTACTAGGTGTCATAAACCTCGACGGTAATTGATCTTTAACAAAGTGTTCATGCCGTTTAGGTTTAGGTGGAGAGACACAGTGTGAGGCATCTCTTTTAAGAATATTTACAGGTTTAACACCTAATCTCGGTTTGGTACCTAACCTGTCTATATTCGAACTAGAGATACTCGATGTCTTATCATTATTCACTTGCTTATGTGGTGCATCCAACTTCTTCTTAGGACAACAAGAAGACACGTGTCCTTTTTGGTGACACTTGAAGCAAGACATCTGCTTACGTGACTTAACTACTTTTCCACTCACCTTCTTAGTCTGATCTGAAACCACTAAAGGTGAATCCTTTTGTTCCTTAATCACCTCATCATTTACATTAGTATCAACTATCATTCCACTCGAGACAAAATTTGATTTAGGGAATGATTTGTTTTTACTAATGTCAGATGATGGGTCTTTAACAATATCCTTCTTTGTTTTAGATAGCTCAGACTCTTTGGTTAAAAATTCCTCAGGCTCAGTATTCACATCAGGCATTTCTAAGTCTATAGAAGTAGTAGAGTAATTTGAATTAAAAGGTGGGGGTACATTAGTGTAACCTAAACCAGTCAGATCCTTTACACTACGTTGTGAGCTAATAATATGATCTAAAGTTAAGGAAGATGTCCTATAGCTTTCAAACTTACGATTAAGCTCAACTAACTTCATCTTAGACTCAGATAACTCCTTATCCTTACTAGCAATATTTTGATTTAACTCATTCAAGTTCAAATATAACTCATCTATTTTAACACAGTGTTCATTTATGATGTCACTTAGACTGGTTCTATCAGAAGCATCAAGTTGAATCTTTTCTTTTAAAGCTAGTTTATCCTCACTTAACCTTTTTACATCACTTTTAACTATTTCTAGTTCAGATGTCACAGTTTTGTGAGATTCAACAAATACACTAACCTGAGTTTGTAAATCACTGTTGAGGTTCATAAGGTGCGCTGAATTGATGTTGTATCCCTTTGCTTAAGCAATAGATATTGATCGTTGAGTTCTTGAATTCTGTTCCATTGTCACTGCGAATTATCTTAACTCTTTTTCTATAGATATTCTCTATTAGATCTAGAAACTCCATAAGAATGCCTGGAGTTTCATCCTTAGATCCCAAAAAGAACACCCAAGAGAATCTAGAGTAATCGTCTGTGACAACCAAACAATACCATTTGCCACCTATGCTTCTCTTGCTTATGGGGCCAAAGAGATCCATATGTAGCAATTCAAAAGGCGAGAAAATAGAGTTCACAGTTTTAGACTTGTGTGGTTTCTTATGCTGTTTTCCTTTCAAGCAGGATATACACTTGTCTTCAAATGCAAAACTCTTCGATGGTACACCCAGAACTAACCCATGTTTGGTTATATAGTTTATTTTTTGAAAGTTTTGGTGTGCCATTTTCCTATGCCATAGAAGTGAGTCTGATTCTGAAGCCTTGGATAAAAGACATGTTGACTCCATTGAAGTAATAGGAGCATTCATGTTGATAGCATAAATGTCCTTCTTCCTTGGAGCTTTCATCAGTATCCATTTTTCAGGAATAATAAAACCCAGCTTCAGGATCAAGGCCTCTTTCTCAGTGAAGAGAACAGGGTGACCTTTATCACAGACTTGAGAAACACTCACTAGGTTGTGTGTCAGTTCTTCAACATAACACACATCCTCAAGAGTTAAAGTTCCATTTGACACTTTTCCTTTCCCAGTAATGACTCCTCCTTTATCACCAGCGAAGTGTACTCCCTGTCTCAATCCACCTCTGAAGTCTGTCAGTAGACTTCTGGTTCCTGTCATGTGCCTAGAACATTCACTGTCAACATACCACCAATTGTCGTAGACCTCTGAAGTCGTTGCACACACAGGTTGTACACAATTAGTTCTCAAGAGGGACCCAAGTCATTACGGTCTTGGTTTGTCCCTTATCATTTACAAACTGTAGCTCTTTAAA
Organism: Logfia minima; assembly: GCA_963921325.1. NCBI lineage: Eukaryota > Viridiplantae > Streptophyta > Magnoliopsida > Asterales > Asteraceae > Logfia > Logfia minima. Next base: position 24,370,094 of record OY992763.1, on the reverse strand, counting down.
GTAACCATCCTTTCCATTAAGAGCTTTGGTCACCTTTGAAGGAGCATCAGCTTGCTGATGATTAGTGGTCCTAGGTCTATGAGTTGATTGATTTCCAACCCTCCCCGATACATAACCCTGGGATTTTTGCCCTTAGTTACGACTATTGTAGGACCCTTGGTTAACTCCTTGTGTGCGTGAAGTCAAACCATTCTCAATATGACTTTGGTTCCTTGAAGTAGAACCAATTTCATAACGACTATGATTCCTACTGGGAGTCATGAACCTCGACGACATTTGATCTTTAAAGTGTTCAGTCCGTTTAGGTTTAGGCGGAGACACGCTGTGAGAAGCATCTCTTTTAAGAGCATTTACAGGTTTAATACCAATTCCCAGTCTGGTACCTAACCTATCTGTACTCAAACTAGAGATGTTCTGAGTTTTATCATTATTCACGCGCTTATGTGGGGCTTCCATCTTCTTATTAGGACAACAAGAAGACACGTGTCCTTTTTGATGACACTTGAAGCACGACATCTGCTTTCGTGACTTAACAGTCTTAGCAGTCTCCTTCTTTGTCTGATCCGAAGACACTGAAGGTATATCCTTTTGTTTCTTAGTTACCTCATTATTTACATCAGTACTACCTATCATTCCACTCGAGACAAACTGAACTTTAGTGAATGATTTGATTGTACTTATGTCCAATGATGGGTCGTTAATAAGATCCTTCTGTGTCTCAGATGCATCGGATTCTTGAGTTTCCAAATCCTCAGTTTCAGGATTCGCATCTGTCATCTCTAAGTCAATTGGAGTAGTAGTGTAATTTGCATTAAAAGGCGGAGGAACATCAGAGTAACCTAGGCCAGTTACATCCTTCACACTACGTTGTGAGCTAATGATTATATCTAAGGTCAAAGAAGATGTCCTATATCCTTCAAGTTTACGGTTTAGCTCGACTAACTTCATTTTAGACTCTGAGAGCTCCTTATCCCTAATAGCAATATTTTTATTTAGCTTATGAAGGTTTAGATATAACCCGTCTATCTTAACACATTGTTCATTAATTATGTCAGTGAGACTAGTCTTATCGGAAGCATCACTCTTAATCTTTTCAGTCAATGCTAGCTTATCCTCACCTAACCTACGAACATCACTCTTAGCTATATCTAATTCAGATGTTAAGGTTTTGTTAGATTCGGCAAAAACACTAACCTGAGTTTGTAAATCAGTAACTAAGTAACAAACATCAGCAAGAGTAAGAAGATCAAGACATACCTTTTTCTTATCTGTTTGAACATCAGCCATGTATGCAACGAAGTCATCGGGACTCATCTCTTCAGTTGAGTTGATGTAGAGCATATCTTCATCCCTCCCCTTGACTTCCATGTGTCGCACATTAGCTTGAGGTTTCTCAGCAGTTGGCATGTATGAAGTTGATTCAATTGGTTTCTCTTGATCGTCTATCTCAGCCATGAGAGCTTGCTCAGGCTGAGTGGACCAATCATAGGAACCATCGATTTGTTGAACCACTAAGACTTTGGAAGTCAAAGTACTTCCCGAGTCTTGTTTTGCAGCGCCAGTATCAACCTTCGGTCGTTGACATTCCCTGGCAAAGTGTCCGTAACCTTGACAGTTATAACACTTGACCTTGGATTTATCGAACCCAGGTCGATTTCCAACAACTCTTCTACCCGTACGTTTTAGGAAATTCTTAACCCTCCTTGACACCATAGCAAGCTGCCACTGGAGGTCCATTTCCTCTAAGTCATCCGGGTCTACTTGATCATAATCCTCATCAAATTGTGCAGGATCATTAATCTTCCCTTGTATGTAATTTTCATAGGAAGCAACGAACGAAGCCAACACAGAAAGTTGTTGTTCTACTGATTTCACACTCATTGGCATTTTATGATGCCCTTGAGTTGACTTCTCAAAAGAAGTGTTCTTACTTCGTTTCTCGCTTCCATCTGAAGCTATAAAGCATAGATCCTCGGTCAACATTTCACCAAGTTCATCAATTTCACCAGCAAATAATGCAGTGGTCGAATTGGATGAAACATTTGAGATACTAGACTTTCCATGGTATAAACCTAGATTCTGTAGATGATCAGAATCTGTATCTCTAGTTTTCTTGGAGAAATCATAACCCCTGAGCTAGTCAATAGCCTGCTCTAGGGTCATAGTGGCGTACCGTTCATCATTATCTTTGAGCATGATACATACATTTCCCACTTTGAAGGCAAACCCTCAATAAATTTGTCGGTTTTTTCTTTGTCATTGTAGAAAATTTCGTAGTCGTTAAGCTCACTCAATAGATGATAAAATCTGGTAGTGTAGGCTTCAAGGTCCTCTTCTCTAAAAGCTTTAAATACCATAAACTGCTTTTTCAGAAGATTACACTTGCCGGCCTTCACTTGAGGACTTCCCTCACACCTTTTCTCTAGAGCATCCCATAGCTCTTTAGCTATGTGAAAGGACTTCAATTGGTGATTGATTTCCTTGGGAAGGCTCATTTTTATCGATGAATGTGCCTTATTATCAATAGTGAATTCCTTCTTTTGATTGTCATTCATTCTGTCGTAAGTCACAATCACAGTTGCATTCTCTACCACAGCAGTATGTGCAACATATCCGTTTTTAATGCACAACCAAATAGTTATGTCATGGAATCTACAGTAAATTTTCGAATCTGTCTTTCCATCCATAATAGTCCTCGAGTCTGAGCAATTTCGGTGGAACATTAGATTTACCGACCTCGTGTTCCATTTCTATCATTCTACTCAAATCAGACATCTTGGTAAGTCTCAAAAGTTGTCAAATCACACAATTTTGTAAGTTCAGTTCGCAGGTGAATCTCAACTCGTAGTTGGTTTCAGTTCGCAGAGGACTTCAACTCGCAAGTGTATCTCAACTCGCAAGTGATCTCAACTCGCAAAGGAAACTCAACTCGCAAGTGATCTCAACTCGCAAAGGAAACTCAACTCGCAAGTGATCTCAACTCGCAAAGGAATCTCAACTTGCAAGTGATCTCAACTCGCAAAGGAATCTCAACTCGCAAAACGGCGCCTCGAAATCTGGGAACTGAAACTTTTTGGTATTTTTACGAATAAATCAGTAGATTTCGTTCGTAAAACAACCCTAAAGATGCTATATAACCTAAAACCTTGAAACCTCAATGTTTCTAAGCCCGAAAGCTCTGATACCAATTGTAAGGTCGCTAGATCTTGGTTCGATAACGGATAATCTTTAAGTATTGAGGTGCGGAATCCCTCAATACGTTAGGTTTAAGCTTATATAACTTTACTATCAATTAAAGGGCTTCGTTTTGATTATTAACTAAGTTAATCACTCAAAACCGAGCCTTTAATACTATAATAAATATATCTACACGAAAAACGAGGTGGTGAATATTTTAATGCTGTGTGTAATAAATGGCACGGATCCTAATAAAAATGCACAACCATTTTTATTTATATCAGACTCAACTCGCAGGCCATGAGCCTTGCGAGTTGACTTCATCTCGCACAGCCATCTCAGTTCGCAAGCCAGAGCTGCGAACCCAGATCTCAACTCGCAGGTGAGACTTGCGAATCCAGATATGTTGCGAGTTGTGATCTCAGCTCGCAAGTCTTATGACTTGCGAGTTGACTTCTCAATTTGCAACTTTGACTTTAACTTGAATTCGTTACTTGTCTAAATATAATAAACAAATAATAATAACAAATTAATATCATATATTTACGAGTCTAAACCAATTTATACAAATTTGACAATAAATACACTAGTCCTATTACAAGCTAGATCTGTTGTCACAAAACATGTCCCAACACAAAGAATGATTCATATGTGGTTACAAACATAAATCAAACATTAAATAAACAAGATTCGAATGAAAATAAATCAATACTAACTTCTATGATGATTACAAGAGGATAGATCACTTAGGGTGTCCTCAAAAGCTCTCCAAAAACTCCCAAAATCGCCTCTAATTCGTGCTTAATCAATTAGTTAATGATCATTAGGGTTTAGGGTATAATTTAAGTCAAAAAGCTGTAACCGACCCTTCTACCCGGCTGAAAATCCAATTACCCGGCGGGTACTATGGCCTTCCCATCCGGATGAGTGTTTCGTACCCGGCTAGGCTGAAACTAGTGTTTTTCATGAGTACCCGGCGGGTACTAGCCCTACCCGGCGGGTACTTTTCATTTTTAGCCCTAAGTCCCTTCTTGAAAGTTGTAGCCCTCTGAGTTCCGGAGATTTGGGCACTTGAAAATCACCTCAATCGGAGTCCGTATGACGGAGTTATGGCCAAAACCGTGGAGCCTCGCAAAAGTCGCAAAAATCCATCAACTCTTGATCTTTTCTTCATATCTTTTCGATCGCTTCTCGATTATTAACCTGAAACTAAACTAGACTAATTAAGTACTAAAAGATTATAAAATGACTAAAATAATATAAAAATTGGATCCATATCGCCCCTATAATATGTCTAATTTAGGCGATATCACACAGTTCGAGAAGCTCAAAGTTTGGGAGCTAGTTGATCTACCCAAGGGAGAGTTTGCAATAGGCACCAAATGGGTGTTTAAGTGTAAACACGATGATTGAGGAATTGTCACAAGAAACAAAGCCAGACTCATTGTAAAAGGTTTCAATTAACAGGAAGGGATAGACTACACAAAGGTACTTGCACTGGTAACAAGGCTGGAAGCAATCCGATTGCTTCTAGCGTATGCTGCATTCAAAAGGTTTCAAGTCTATCAGCTAGATGTAAAGAGTGCATTTCTCTATGTGAAAGTTCAAGAATTGGTGTGGTCGAACAACCTCCAGGGTTCTCTGATCCAGACTATCCAGACCGAGTCTACAAATTGGACAAGGCTCTGTATGGTTTGCATCAAGCACCTCAAGCATGGTATGAGACGCTGTCGACCTATCTCTTGGAAAATGGGTTCAAGAGAGGCAAGATAGAGAATACACTATTCGTTAAATGGCAGAAAAATGATTTCTTACTAGTATAGGTTAACGTGGATGACATAATTTTTGGGTCATCTGACGAGAGCATGTGTATAGATTTTGAACAAGTAATGAAGTGAAAATTTGAGATGAGTGTTATGGGGGAGCTGAATTTCTTCTTAGGATTGCAGGTTGATCAAAAGAAGGATAGGTTTTTCATCCATCAAACCAAATATGTGCATGAAATGCTTGCATGGTTTAGTATCGCAGATAGTTCGCCTTTCAGCACACCTATTCCCCATAATCACAATCTCGGGCCAGACTCAGAGAGTTCCGAAGATGTGGACCCGACACAATATCGTACCATTATCATCTTGAAAAGTATTGGTCACATGAATAATAAACTAGGAATAATTAAATTTCCTAACTGTGCATCATACGCATTATGGCTAATATGATCTTTGTATCAGTGACTCTCTCAAAGAGAATGTGCATTTCAATATGAACAATTTCATCTTTGTTTGTTAGCTTTTCATTTTATTTTCTAGTTAAGTTATGTTTTGTACGGGAGATATAAAATAAATGGTTGGTTATTAACACTAGATAACTTAAAAGCCTCGGGTATTACTTAGTGTCGCGCTAGGAGATCATAAGTTCGAAAAATACACTTTGTGTCCTAAATATTTTTATATCATTAGGCTCTAGACTCAATAAGTGCATGACATGAAGGCAGGGACTGGAGCAAATTGTCCTCTTGTTTCAATATTAACAATGTCCAAATGAGATGTCAATAGATTATGTGTTAAATCTCCGTGAGAAATTGAAACAAGGACTTTTTAAGAAGTACTTGAGTGGCTAGGAGGGTAATGTGCATTGCATCACTGGGTCCATGATGACTTCTTCAATACCAGAAATCAACGAATGAAATCCGATAGTAGATGTGGCAACCCGGCGATTTCTTGTTTAGTGAGGATTTTCTTTTTCTTTTAACCCTTTCACACACTCCTCACTCAACCTCTCACATTTTTCAACTCCTCCCTCTTTTGCATTTGGCATTATTGAATGTATGCTGACCTGCACTTTAATCTCCACCAACCCTCTCACTTAGACCTAATATACCCTTGCATCCTAAAAATTTTGGAAGGTGGCTCCTGTGGTAGATCCATCCAGCTCTGGTGGATCGTAGGAGTAATTATATTCTAAAACAGTTAGTGCAGATTGATCATTGTATCACAATGTTGTGATATGTGAACTTCGTCGATTTGATGTTTCAGGACAATTTCCTCAAGGTGAGAAACATTGAAAAATGATGAAAATCTTCCAAAGTGTTTGATAAAGACAAGTAGTTTTAACACTTGGAAGTTTTGATTTTCTACGAGCTCCCCCTCAAATATAACATACATTTCTCAAAAAAAATAAAATAACGGGAGCTCGATCTCAAGCTTTGAGCTCTTTCAATTGTGTTGAGACATGTTTTGTGACAACAGATCTAGCTTGAAATTAGTTTTTCTAGTTTGTAATAGGTCTTGTATTAATCGTAATCGAGTTTGTACATTGGTTTTGAATTGTAAATGAAAAACTGTGGTTGGAAAACATTTTAGAGTGAAAAATCAAAAAGCTGAAAAATGTTGACCAAGGTTGACCGCGAACCGAGTCAGTTCGCAGGTCAAACTGGTGCTGCGAACCGAGTCAGTTCGCTGGGCCTAAATGGGCTGCGAACCGAGTCAGTTCGCAGAAGCCCATGACCCGCGAACTGAGACAGTTATAAATACAAATTAGGTTTCAAACCTAATCAACTTTTGCCATTTACCTAATACGAATCATCTGAGTTTTCCAGAGCAATTAAACCTTCTAAAGGCTAGGTATTAATCGTTTAACTGAGATTAATAATCAATACGAAGCAAATTAGATACCCGATTCACTATAATTGTGAAACAATTTGTTATAGATCCTATAACTAAGTATTGAGGGATTCCGCACCTTAATACGTTAGATAACCTCGTTATCGATCCGAATAGACACGGACTTACAATTGGTATCAGAGCCTACGGCTAGATACGCGTAGGTTCGAGGTTATTTGGGATAATAACGATTGATTTGGGTAAATAACGTTTGATTTAGGGTTGTTTTACGTACAATTTGTGCGTATTTTTGACCAAAATCAGTTTCTGGAAGTTTTTAGGTTCGTGTACGTTCGAAATCTTAGGGTTTAGATGTTCAAAAACCTAAAAAATTACGTTTTTGGAGATTACAGCCGTTTCTGCGAAGTGAGATTAGGGTTCTGCGAACTGAGATTTCAGCCTGCGAACTGAGTGAGGCTGCGAACTGAGATTTCAGCCTGCGAACTGAGTGAGGCTGCGAACTGAGATTTCAGCCTGCGAACTAAGTGAGGCTGCGAACTGAGATTTGCTGCGAACTGAGTTCTCACCCTGCGAACTGAGTTTCTGTTTTCGTGATTTTTGAAAGTTTTGTGATTTGCAAAGATGTCAGACCTAAGTAGAATGATTGAGATGGATCATGAGATTGGAAAATTGAATGTTCCACCTAAATTGCTCAGACTAGAAAATTACTATGGATGGAAAGATAGGTTTGAATCCTATTGTAGATTCCATGATTTGGTAATTTGGGAATGCATCAAAAATGGATACACTGCTCTTACCCAAGTCGTTGAGAATGTGACTGTGGCTATTCCTTATAGCCGGATGAACGATGAGCAAAAGAAGGAATATGAATCTGAGAACAAAGCTCATTCGTCGATCAAGATGAGTCTTCCAAGAGAAATTAATCATCAACTCAAATCTTTTCACACTGCTAGAGAGCTCTGGGTAGCTCTTGAGAAAAGATGCGAGGGTAGTCCACAGGTGAAAGAAGGTAAAAGGAGTCTGTTGAGGAAACAATTTACCGTCTTTAAAACCTTGAAAGGAGAAGACTTAGATGCTTATGTCACTAGGTATTACCATCTCCTTAGTGAATTGGATGACCATGAGATTTTCTGTACTGATAGGGAGAAAACCGACAAGTTCCTTGAGGGTTTGCCTCCTAATTGGGAAATGTACGGAGTGATGATTAAGGATAATGAAGAAAGATACTCTAAGATGACCCTAGAGCAGGCTATCGACAAGCTTCGAGGGTATGATTTTACCAAAAAGACGAGGGACACGGATTCTGATCAGGTACAGGATCCTGGGCTATACCATGGAAAATCAAGTCTCTCAAATTCTTCATCTGCATCAACTTCTGCATTACTGGTTGGTGGAATAGATGATAAAGGTGAAATCCTAACTGAGGATCTATGCTTTATTGCTTCGGATGGAAGTGATAAACGAAGCAAGTCTGCTACTGAGAAGTCACCTCAAGGGCAACACAAAATGCCAATGAGTGTGAAATCTGCAGAACAGCAACTGTCTGTTCTTGCTTCGTTTGTTGCTTCTTACGAGAATTATATCCAAGGGAAGATCAACGACCCTGCTCAATTCGATGAAGATTATGATCAAATTGATCCAGAGGACTTAGAGGAAATGGATCTCCAATGGCAACTAGCCATGGTATCAAGGAGAGTCAAAAATTTCCTAAAGAAAACTGGACGAAGAGTGGTGGGAAATAGACCAGGCTTTGACAAGTCCAAAGTGAAGTGTTATAATTGTCAAAATTACGGACACTTTGCTAGGGAATGCCAAAGACCCAAGATGGAGCAAAATACAAATCCTGTAAGACAAGGCACTTCGTTAGCATCAAAAGCCTTGGTGGTTCAACAGCTTGATGGTTCTTATGACTGGAGTGCTTTATCTGAAGAAGCACTTATGGCTGATATTGAAGATCAAGATAAAATGGTTGAATCTACGTCTTACATATCAACTGCTGAAGAGTATCAGGTGGAAACACAAGTTACTAAGATGTCAACAGTTGATGATGATGTGCTGGACTTGGGATCTACTGAAGATCTATGTCCTGAAGATTTTGTGGCACATATGGCTGATCTCCAAACCGATAAAAAACGGGTATGTCTTGATATTCTCACTCTTACTGATGTATGTCAACTTGTTGCTAGTTTACAGTCCCAAGTAAATGTTTATGCTGAATCACATAGGACTGTTACATCTGAATTAGAACAAGTTAAAAGTGATGTACGTAGGCTAAGTGAGGATAAATTAGCTCTAAAGGAAAAGATTAAGTCTAATATGGCAGATAAGATCGCTCTTAGAGATACTATTAATGAACAAGCCATTAAAATAGACGGTCTTTATCTAAACTTAAGAGACTTGAACAAAGATGTAGCTAATAAAGAGCTCGAGCTATCTGAGTCCAAAATGAAACTAGTTGAGTTGAATCATAAGATTGAAAGTTATAGGACATCTTCCTTGACTTTAGATCATATAATTAGTTCTCAACGGAGTGTAAATGATAGATCTGGACTAGGTTGCCATGATGTACCTCCTCCTTTTAATTCTAATTACACTAAGGCTCATGAAGACTTAGAAATGATAGATGTGCCTGTTAACTCTGTGAAAACTTCAATAAATAAGTCAGAGATATCTGAGTTAGAGAAGCCTGTTATTAAAGACCTAACATCTAACGAGTGCAAAACTAAATTAGATGTTGAGGATATTAAAGGACAGGAAAGTAAAACTTCAGTAACTCAGAAAATTTCTAACTTAGAAAAGGCAAAAGAAGTTAAGTCTAAGAAGATAATGTCGTGCTTCAAATGCCATGAAAGAGGACATGTGGCTTCTTGTTGTCCCAATAAGAAGTCAGAAGCAAAACATAGACCAGTTGACAGTGACATGTCACCAGGTACTTCTAAGATGGATGTAGACAGGTCGAGTTCTAAGAATGGGTTGGACAATCAATCCATATCTAAACCTGTGAACATTTTGAAAAGGTTAGGAACACACAGTGTTTCTCCACCTAAACCTAAACGGTTTTCTAATGATAATACTTTCAATCATTCTCGAGACCAAACACCGTCAAGGTTTAGGACACCTCATCACAACCATAGTCATTTTGAGATTGGTTCTACTTCTCGGAACCATAGTCATTATGAGAGTGGTTCAACCTCACGTACACATGGGATTAAATATAATTTTAATTATAATCGTAATCAAGGACATCAATCCCAAGGTAATGTGTCAGAGAGGCCTGTTTCTCATTCACCTCATAGACCCAAGACCAACGTTCCTCAACAAACTCGAACTCCTTCGAAAGTAATTCAGGCCCCAGATGGGAAAAAGGGTTACTTTAAAGAAGTTAAGTTTGTTGATGATGAGGGACGATCCAAGTCTGTTATGGCTTGGGTCCCTCTTGACGACTAATTGTGTACAACTGTCATGTGTAGGAACAAACTGTGAACGGAGATAGCTGGTGGTACGTAGACAGTGGATGTTCAAGACACATGACAGGAGATAGAAGTCTACTGATGGACTTCAAAGGAGGACTGAAGCAGCGAGTTAATTTCGCTGGGGAGAAAGGTGGAATCATCACTGGGAAAGGAAAAGTTTCTAATGGAACTTTGACTCTTGAGAATGTGAACTATGTTGAACAACTGGTTCACAATCTAATGAGTGTTTCCCAAATCTGTGATAAAGGTCATCCGGTATTATTTAATGATACAGAGGCCTTAGTCCTGAGGCCAGGTCTGGTTATTCCAGATAAATGGATTCTAATGAGGGCTCCAAGGAAGAGGGATATCTATGCTATTAACATGGGTATTCCTGCATCTTCAATGGAGTCGACATGTCTATTATCCAAGGCTTCAGAAGCAGATTCTATACTGTGGCATAGGAAAATGGCACACCTGAATTTTCGAAAAATGAATTATATAACCAAGAATGGGTTAATTCTGGGTGTACCTTCTACGCGTTTCGAGTTTGAAGACAAGTGTGTTTCTTGCTTAAAAGGAAAGCAACATAAGAAACCACACAGGTCTAAAACTAAAAACTCCATTTCCATGCCATTTGAATTGCTACATATGGATCTTTTTGGCCCAATAAGCAAAAGAAGCATAGGTGGCAAGTGGTATTGCTTAGTTGTCACAGATGACTACTCTCGATTCTCGTGGGTATTCTTTTTGGGGTCTAAAGATGAAACTCCAGGAATTTTTATGGAGTTCTTAGATTTAATAGAGAATGTCTACAACACGAGAGTGAAGAGTATTCGTAGTGACAATGGAACTGAGTTCAAAAATTCTACGTTGAATGTATATTTCTCAAGCAAAGGCATACAACATCAATTCAGTGCACCATATGAACCTCAACAAAATGGTGTTGCTGAAAGGAAGAATAGAACTCTCATTGAAGCAGCAAGAACAATGCTTGCAGATTCAAGGCTTCCGATCATTTTTTGGGCAGAAGCGGTGAATACTGCATGTCATGTTCTAAACCGGGTTCTTACTGTTAAAAAGCATAACAAGACTTGTTATGAGCTTTTGAACAATAAGAAACCGAATTTGAAAGGGTTTGAACCCTTTGGTGTCTCATGTACTTTATTGAAAACTAGTTCTCAACCAAAATTTGGTGAGAAGGCTGACGAAGGATATTTCCTAGGTTATGTGCCTAACTCACCAAATAAACGAGTTTTTAATAAAGTTACGGGACGTGTGGAAATAGTTTATAACGTTGAAGTTACGAGCTACACACATGACTCACATAAGGGATTAGATTGGCAATTTGACTATTCTGATCTTTTTAAGTCATTTAATGTCCCATTGTGTGATTACACGGTTGATCCTGTACTTACTGAACAGTTATTGTCAGGTGATGGAGATATTGGCTCCATTCCAACATCGACTACTTCTGTAGATCCTAATCATACAACATCAAGTGCCATAGAACAACCTCCGGTGGATAACACTCAAGAGACTGACACGTCACCAGTAGTTACCGATACGATAACTTCTGATGAGATGTATAGTACTGATGAGGATATGCCACCTTTGGAAGAAATTGGCACCAATCTTTATGATAATATGGTGATTGAGCCGATAATAACCACAAGAATTCACAAAGATCACCCAACTGAAAATATCATTGGTGATCCAACTGCATCGGTTCAAACCAGGGCTAGTACTTCTGAGTACTCAAGCCTTTTTGTTGCAATTATGGAGACTGGGATTATCAATCGATGTTCCTACTCGTGCTTTATCTCACAAATTGAACCTAAAAATGTTCAAATGGCATTAAAGGACAATTCGTGGGTCGAGGCAATGCAGGAAGAGTTGTCTCGGTTCTCAAAGTTGCAAGTATGGGAATTGGTTGATTTACCTGTTGGAGAATATCCAATTGGAACTAGATGGGTCTTTAAGTGCAAGAAAGACGATCGGGGAATCGTAACTCGCAATAAAGCTCGCCTAGTGGTTCAAGGGTTTAATCAACAAGAAGGAATTGACTACAATGAAGTGTTTGCACCAGTGGCTAGGCTAGAAGCAATAAGGCTATTTTTAGCATTTGCAGCTTCTAAGAAAATGAAAGTTTTCCAGCTGGATGTTAAGAGTGCCTTCTTGTATGGCAAAGTCAAGGAAACGGTGTATGTTTCTCAACCACCGGGCTTTACTGATCCTAAGTATCCAGAAAGAGTATATCGTCTTGATAAGGCTCTATATGGATTACATCAAGCACCAAGGGTGTGGTATGAAACACTGTCTACTTATCTTCTTGAGAATGACTTTACAAGAGGAAGAATAGACAGTACACTTTTTGTCAAGTGGAAAGAGAGAGACTTTCTACTTGTTCAAGTTTATGTTGACGACATCATCTTTGGGTCATCCGACGAAAAGATGTGTAATGAATTTGAACAAGTTATGAAGAACAAGTTCGAGATGTCTGCTATGGGAGAATTGACGTTTTTCTTAGGATTGCAAGTTGATCAAAAGAAAGATGGGTATTTCATTCATCAAACAAAGTATACAAATGAGTTGTTAGAAAGATTCAAGATGGATGAAGCCAGACTATATCATACTCCGATACCGGAAAATCATGGACTTGGACCTGATACATCGAGTGATAGAGACGTGGACCCTACTCTTTATAGGGCCATGATTGGATCACTAATGTATCTTACTGCATCGCGGCCGGATATAATGTTTGCAGTATGTGTCTGCGCACGATATCAAGCCAATCCTAAAGAGTCTCATATGCAAGCTGTTAAGCGAATTCTTCGTTACCTCAAAGGGAAGCCGAAGCTGGGACTTTGGTATCCGACTGATGGAGACTTAGACTTTGTGGCTTACACTGATTCTGATTATGGAGGATGCAATCAGAACAGAAAGTCTACAACTGGTGGATGTCAATTCCTAGGGGGTAGACTGGTTTCTTGGCAGTGCAAGAAGCAAACCTCAGTCGCCAGTTCTACATGTGAAGCTGAGTATGTTGCTGCTGGCAGCTGTTGTTCCCAGGTTCTGTGGATACAACAGCAACTGCGAGACTATGGGTTAAATTTAACCCATACTCCAATGATGATTGACAACGAATCCACCATGTCAATTACCAACAATCCTGTAAAGCACAGCAAAACAAAACACATTGACATACGTCATCACTTTATTAGAGACTGTGCAGAGAAAAAGCTTATACAGTTAGTCAAAGTTCCCTCAACTGATAACTTGGCAGACTTGTATACAAAAGCTTTTTGACAGGACGCGTTTTGAGACATTGATTCAACTAAACGGAATGAGGAATCCAGAATAATTTGTCTTCCAAAGGAGTATGTCATACTTAGTAGTTTCTTTTATTTTTCTGCATTTTTCTTGAAAACGTTATGGTTTTATCTGCTGGGAAATGATAGTACATTAGAAGAATATGCTTAAATAACAATAAGTATAAGTCTTTGGATAGATGTGTTAGTAACTTCTAGGTAATTACATTGAATCTACATCTTTAAAACCAGACATTTACTTATGTTTATTTTAGTATACACCTCTCTCCACATGTTATCCTTTGCTTAGAAAATTGAATCTAGACAGCTTCATTATATGATGTACTGATAGGCAAATTCTGCTATGATTTCTGCGCATATAATAAGTAATAATGCTTCTGTATGCTATCTAGTGTGATCTGCTATATGATGTATGACATAAGTCTTAATTGTTGAATGATAGTCTAACCATGCACTGTTATCAAGGATCTATGAATATATGTCACGACAAATAGTAAGAATTATGGCTATTAGCAAAACTACTGGTGACTTTGTTGTACTGAGTACAGACCTGACTCCTTTAGTTTTGCCAATGGTTTCAAACTTATCTTGTTCATACTAAGGGATCTTATGTTGTACTAAGTACAGATCTAGAACCACTAGTATCTTCAAAATAGCTTTGATGTTTGTCAGATTTTAAAATAACTCAAGGGTATGTTATATGCTTCGAACAGAACATCATTTAGTAACCTCTACCTTGAATCCGAAAGATACAGTGTTATGTGTTTTACTTGATTTCTCAGTATGTCATATTTTGGATCACATTAGGTAATATACATACCAACAATAAAGGCTTGCTATGAAATCATTGTAGACTTTGTTTATGTGGATCATAATATCGGTAATCGTCTTGAACTGTCTATGATATTTGAACATTTCATGATTGATGAATCATTTGTTCTCAATTCCTGTAAATGTATGATTAATGAATGTGATATATGTTGTGGAAATAGGTAACCAAGTTATACTTTCATAAATATAAGTTGATAAATGGTTAAGTTGTACTTATGTGTAACTTCTTGTGAATTTCATGTGGTATGTATACTAACAATCTTCCAAGATTTTTTAAATCTTAAAGTACTGCATATTCTCTCTAATATGATCCCTGCGCAGATTCAACTATTAATGTTCAGCATTTGTAATAGTCTATTTTCATTGTTTCGTTAATAAAATGGTACTTGATACCTTTAATTTTGTTTGAATCATTGTTTTGTCTGTTTCTTTCTTGTTTTTCATCCTTTGGAATTCAATTCATCTATATTTTAGCATTCCGTGTTGTCTCAATGTGACAAGATTGCATTTGGTTTCGTTTACAGCTTAAGAATTGTTGATTACTATATTAATAATCAGTTATAAGCTAACATGCTTAGACGTATGGACTTCACTATGAATACGTAAAGGCATATGTAAAATATACGACTTATGACTTTCGGTAATAAGTTATATATATCTTTTAATTTGAGACTTTATGTTACAAATTAACGAACACAGTTATAATTATTAACTGTATCTATGTCATTATTGATTATAATTGATAATTAAGTTTCCAAACTTAATCGTTCAATTACAATTTGTGGGTTATAATTTTTGACTTAGAATATATTAAAACTCAATTTGCAATTTGAGATTAGAATATTAAAAAGACCACAAGTCAAAACTTGCGAACCCACCTGCGAACCCAACTTGCGAACCCACCTGCGAACCCAACTTGCGAATCCAAATCTGCGAACCCAATATTGCGAACTGACAACCGGCAAACCCAAATCCTGCGATCCCAAAGTTGCGAAGTGAGTTACTGTATAAAAGACCAAAGTCAACAGGTCCAACTTTCACTTTTCAAACTCACCCTGCGAACCCAATATCTGCGATTCGAGTTCTTGCGAAGCGACCCGAGTATTTCTTTGATTTTGGAAATTTACAAATCAGTGATCCGTTTTTCACTCCGAAGATCATTTCCATCTTCTCATTGCGCATCTTTTCAGGTATGTTTTACTTGTTTTTATCCAGTATTTAGTGCTTAATCGCTCGATTTTTGGTTTTTGTGTGTTTCGGTTTTGTTTTCTCGATTTAATTTCAAAATTGTGATAAATAAAGCATAAACCTACTTAATCTTGTTAAATTGATCTATTTTGAATATGCTGATAACATCTGATTGCACAAACATGAGTTAATTTTTGATTTTGAAAGTTTGGGCTCGTACGCGCTCCTGCGAACTGAGATCCCATCTCAGTTCGCAGACCTAACTTGCGAAGTGAACTTCATACGCTCCTGCGAACTGAGTTTGAATCTCAGTTCGCAAACCCCTCTGCGAAGCGAACCCAAAACAAGGGTTGACTTCCTTTGACTGCGAAGCGAACCCAAATATTTGACTTCCTTTGACTGCGAAGCGAACCCAAATATTTGACTTCCTTTGACTGCGAAGCAAACCCAAATATTTGACTTTCGTTGACCTGCGTAGCGAACCCACATCTTGACTCTAGTTGACTTCCTGCGTAGCGAACCTACATCTTGACTCTAGTTGACTTTCTGCGAAGCGAGTTGAAGTTTTTGACCAACTTTATTATGATTCGACTTATTTTCGATTTGAGATCTTTATGATTACCAATAATTTATAAGTCTAGTTTTGGTACTTATTCGATATATGTTTTGACTTACGAGTTTATGCTTATAAGTAAAACCTGGATATCTGTTTCGACTTACGAGCTTATGCTTATAAGTAATACATGTATTATTATCGAATACCGGTTCCGACTTACGAACTTAGGTTTATAAGTGCATCATATTTATATGTTATGCCTTACGAATTTGATATAATTTAGAGAACATAATTGAAAATTTGAGTCTTGAATACTCAATAGTTCAATTAAGTTCAGTAAATTACGTTAGTAATTAATAGTAAACTTGGATGTTTGGTGACAATCTTTGTTCACAATACATCAATGTTTAGAATTAATTACTGTTCGTTACGGCATTTTATTTTGATGGGGAATTTACCATTCGTGTAACTCTTTTGATTACAGAAATGGCTGCTCGATCATTTGCTCCGGGTCATAACATTCTTGTTAATCTTGATGTCAATGAGCGTGGAGCTGAACGCTTCACTGAGATTCTAACATATTTGGCACGTTCGAGAATTCGATATGCTGTTACTGAATCTCCACCTCTGTCGCGTGACCTGCTGACTCAATTCTGGAATAATATTGAGTTCAATGCTGCTACAAACCCTCCAGTCATTTGTACTAGGGTTAATGGTCATCCAATTGTCTTCTCTGCTGACGATCTGAGACAGATTCTAAATCTGGGTACCGTCGAGCAGGAAGCTGGGCCATCCGTGTATTCTTCGGATTTCATAGAGGGTGCACTCGGTCGAATGGGTTATTCTGGCCCTAAGCGTGGACGCCAATTCATCAAGGCCTTTGTTCTTGGCCAATGGAGGTTCCTGTTCCATATTATTGTGACAATCTTCGGGAACAAGAAGGGAGGATACGATGAATTGAGCCCCGAGCTGTTATCTGGTTTACTGTCACTGGTTTATAATAAACCATACAGTTTTTCCTCATACATTTTTAGCTCTTTCATTGGGCAGATCACTGGAGCTGTTCGCTCTAAGTTTATGCTCTATCCACGTTTTTGCATGATCATTATACTTCAGCGCATTCCTGGATTGCTGAATATTCAGTCAGATTTGCATGTGGATCGGATCGGACTTCGAACATACAAAGCTTGTTTTCTTAATTCTTCTCGACGTCCGGATCAGATCAAACCGGAAGCTTGTGATCTTTTTGGTCATCTTCTTGATGAACATTATTTAGCTCCACCCAACAATGGATGGTTGGATGCCGATGCTCCACTGCAACATCAACCACCCCCTCCAGCACAAGTTCCAGCTCAGCCGGCAGTTGCTGCTCCACAGCCCGGCCCGCACGAGCTTATTGAGGATGTGTTGAACCAAGCAGCTCAACCTGATGTTGCTGCTAAAGTGTTCCATGAGGTTCTTATTCAGAACGATGATGCCACTGATCCACTCTTACTTGAGGTGGAAAATTTTCAGGCAATCGAAACCGTCGACCCAGAGGTTGTTCAACCTGAGGGTGAACGGATTTCACCTGATCAAGATGCTGGACCGTCCAGTGCTGCTGACAAGGATGGTGTCTCTGCATCTGATACTGAGGATGAGGATAGTGATGATGATCCTTCTCCTTCCTTTTTGACGGGAATTCCTTCAGGAATGATTCGTCAAGGTTCAAGACTAATCATGGATCCTGCCTTAAAGGGCAAACGAAAAGTTGATGATCGTGATCCTGATTATAGTTTGGTTGATGAAGATTCTGAGGAGGACGATGCTTTACCTCTTCAAACCAGCCGCCGCAAACGCATTCGCTCTTCAACTGCTCAATTGACTATTGGCGAATTATCTCGTCCTGCGGTTCGGACAACACCATCACCGCCACCAATGCCTACTCCTGTGCCAAAGCCTGCTGCTTCGGAGCCTCTTATTCTTCAATCTACTAAGGCCAGCCTTATCACAGCACGGTTGTTATTGGCTGATGTTGCTGCTCTCATTGGTAAACATCTTCCCTCATCTGATATTGCAACTGAATCAGCAACTGCCATTCCTATTCGGACTTCTGACCGTGTCACTACTTTGGAACTGCGGGTTAAAGCTTTGGAATTTCAGAATCTCAAACTTGCAGCTCTCCTTAGTACTCAAAGTGCTTCAACGACTCACTTGTTGAGATCACATGCGCTTCTATTAAGTGAATCTGCTGATCAACAGCGACAGATTGACCGTTTGGAACGCATAGTCAACCGTTTGTTGACGGGACAGCCGTCTCAGGGGGAGATTATGGCATATCAAATTGCCAGAGACGAAGATGAGCTGATAAGGAAACGGCGTCATGAGGTCTGTAAGGATGATGAAGAGCTAAGAAAAAGGCGAAAGGACACAGATGATGATCCCAACTCACAAGATGATAGAGAGCCGACTGGTCCGTCAACGACTGGTGAGCTTCCTAGAATTCAGGGGGAGTCTACTAAGGCAAGTGGAAGTGGTGCTGGTACAAGTGCACAAGAGAGTGGTGCAACTGAAGGTGAAGTTTACATTAACTTAGACTAAGTTGTAATTTTAGTTTACATTAACTTAGACTAAGTTGTAATTTTATCTCAACCTTCGTAATTTGTAACTTAAGAATATTTTGTCATATATATATTAGACTTGCGATTTATCTTTACAAGTTAAATATATTTAGTCGACTTGAGATTTATAATAACAAGTTAATTAAATAAGTTACAATTAATAAAGATTGTGTGGAATTTTGATCGAAAGTCTACCGACTTACAATAGTCGTGTGGCGTGTCCCGAGTTATTTTCGGCGGTCAATCTTTTACTATAATCTTTGCATTTTAGACTTGAGAATCGTCAGACTGACAAGTTAATTATGCAGAAGAATTAATTAATGGTAAGCTTGAATGTTTGGTGATCATTTCACAATACATTAATGTTTAAAATTAATTAATGTTCTGATATTATAAGACTTTTGAAATCTTAGATTGATTGTAATTATACGTTAAGATCAATGAAAGATTTATAAGTTCATATAATGTATTCGAGATACACAAAGAAATTGATAAGGAAATCCTTAGATTGATTCAGGGAAATCAATGAAAGGATTTAGGATATTAATTGCTATTGATTAATATGGAAATCCTTAGATTGATTCAGGGAAATCAATGAAAGGATTTAGGATGTTAATGATTATTTGTGTATGACCTAATATAGGTTTGGAAGTGCTCGATCTATCCGATTCTGATAATGATATACTTGATGAGATAGACGAAGACTTTGATTATGATCTAGAGGAGGGAGAGTTTGTACCTCCTGAAGATTGGTCTTCTGCCTCGGAGTCTGGGCTAGATGAAGGTGTAGATCTTGATGCTGACATCGATGAACACATAGTAAGCCCCTCAAAGACAAATGTTATCTTTCAGGATGAGGATGGAGAAAGAGTTTTGGACTTAGATGAAAATCTAAGTGAATCAACTGATTCTGAATCCGATGATGAACTTCCTGAGAAATTGAAGAATAATCCGATGTTTAGACCTTTGAAAAGAAAAAGGGAAAAGACATGGATTAAAGAAGTAGATATCACTGGAAAACGTATACCTAAAAGGGGTATAATAGGATGGTATTACGACGCTGACTTAAAGCTTTTTGCAATTAAAAGATTTGACGGAGTTCAATATTTTGAGAAAAAGCTAGCAGTCTTCAGTTCATTGCCACGTTTTGAAATCCGAGACTTGGCTAGATTAGAAATGATTAACCCCAGTAATGATCCTTTTGGACGTTATGTAGAAAAGATTATCAAGACTGAGGGTCGTTCTATGAACTTTCAAAGAATAAAGCCAAGAGTTGGTAAAACTATCAAACTTAATGAAAGAAGCGATAGAACTGGAAGACGTCGAAGAACGAAAGTATATCCAGCTGTTAAGTGCATGCAGCAGATTCCTTTAAAGACCATGCCTCAAGATATCTTAGGCAAATTGAAGAGATGGTCTGTTGATTCTGTGACTGGAGAAGCTCTCATGTTTGTACATGATGATGAAGTGGAATATGAAGAGAGCGAGATCTTAAAGATTTATGATCGACGACATCTAATGAACTTATCAAGGGCTGACCTATTAATGTTACACAAGAATAGGATCACTGCAATTGAAGGATGGGAAGATGTTGCTCGAGACTATCAGTCAATGGTTAAAACATGCATCAAGCTGAAGATATATGCTGGAAGTAAAATTTACAAGTGATTACCAAAGACAAACTTGAAGACCAAGACACTAAGACAGCTAGAGCTATTGTCAAGGGGGAGTCTGTTGAGACATGTTTTGTGACAACAGATCTAGCTTGAAATTAGTTTTTCTAGTTTGTAATAGGTCTTGTATTAATCGTAATCGAGTTTGTACATTGGTTTTGAATTGTAAATGAAAAACTGTGGTTGGAAAACATTTTAGAGTGAAAAATCAAAAAGCTGAAAAATGTTGACCAAGGTTGACCGCGAACCGAGTCAGTTCGCAGGTCAAACTGGTGCTGCGAACCGAGTCAGTTCGCTGGGCCTAAATGGGCTGCGAACCGAGTCAGTTCGCAGAAGCCCATGACCCGCGAACTGAGACAGTTATAAATACAAATTAGGTTTCAAACCTAATCAACTTTTGCCATTTACCTAATACGAATCATCTGAGTTTTCCAGAGCAATTAAACCTTCTAAAGGCTAGGTATTAATCGTTTAACTGAGATTAATAATCAATACGAAGCAAATTAGATACCTGATTCACTATAATTGTGAAACAATTTGTTATAGATCCTATAACTAAGTATTGAGGGATTCCGCACCTTAATACGTTAGATAACCTCGTTATCGATCCGAATAGACACGGACTTACAAATTGTAACGGGTTTGAACTGAAATGTTCAGAAACCATTTTCATTTGAAAAACGAGTTATGAACCGATTTGTTCATAAGTCATTGATTGGAAATTTAAACAACAACTTTTGGAACCCATTTAAGCACAGTACCAATGGGTTTTGTGAATTTGGAAAACCATTTATAAGTTGTGTCTATTTGGTTTAAAGACGTTGAATTCCATTTGGAATTGAAACTTGGTGTTTCATTTCGAAATAAGTTTCGTGGAATCAACGGTGAGTGAATTCTTTTGGAAGCAGGGGATACAAAATCATTCATTCTTTGCACCGAATAAGAAACGTTTTGTGGTGCAAGTGCAAACATTTTCGATCTGGAACAGTTGAATGACTTTGTTTGGGAAGATTGTTCAGAAAAGCTTTGTTTCAATTTCCAAACTTTGGTTTTCTTTGGAAATTGAGAAACCGATTTACGTGAAGTGTTGAAAGCATAAGAATTTGAACGATGAAAATTCGGTTGAGTAAATGTTCCATGTGATTTTGATTTCTTAGAATATCCCTTATTCTTTTGCAAAGAATAATTGGTGAATTGAGAATCCTTTTTGAAAGTGGTTTGGAAGACTTATCCGTGTAAGTCTTCTCTGGAACATTTACTTGAGGTTTCAAACTATTCTTGACATTGAAAGCTTTCTTTTGGTCAAACTCTTTTCCTAAGGTCTTCTCAAATTCAAGTTCATGGTTAGATTTTGATAATGATGCTGAACTAGATGAAGATGAATTACTTTGGAGCTGTTCAATAGTTTGTAAGAGTGTTGTTCGTTCTTGATCAAAATGTAGTTGTAGAGTGGTTATTTGTTTTTCAAGATCAAAAATTTTATTTTCCAAAGTTAAATTTTGAATATGAAGTTTTGTTTTAACCACTTGTTCCATAACCTCATCTTGATCAATAACAGGTGTTGAACAACTTGGAAAATAGTCCTCAGAAATAGGAATTTTCCTTGTGCCATAACTCGCATTTAACTCTCTATAATTGAACGAAAATTGTGCATTTTCAGCTTTAGCTCTATTAAAGTTCTCAATAACTTCTTCTTCATTAGTTGTTTTTACAAAGAACATTTTTAAAATACTTCCCATGTCACCGTAGTTATACAAGGTAGGTACTTTAGAAATAGCTTTTTGTAAATAGCATGGATTTTCAAAACCCAATCCTTCTCTTGGATTATAGAATTTGATATCCTTAGCTTTATTGAGAAAAATGGTTTGATCTGTTTGACCACGTTTAAACAATTTATCTTGAAGTTCTTTGATCTTGCTTTCTAATCTCAATTTTTCAGCAATTGCATGATCATACCTTTGTTTAACACGATTTTCAACGTCTTTTGATGCTTTACATTGTGATGAACATTCAAGAATTTCCTTTATTAAGGACTTATTTTCTTTTTCAAGTTTCTCGTTAGTAATTATATATTCATCCCTGTGAAACTTAAAAACATCCCTTTCCCGAGTCACTTTTTTTAATATATCAAGATTATTTGCAAGCTCCTTTTTCAGGTTATCAACCTTTTCAATTTCTGAGTTTAATTTGTTTTGACACTCAGTTAGACTTTTAGAGTGTACCTTAGAGTATGTTTCCATTTGAGTTTCAAGAAGCTTGACTTGATGCAAAGCATTTGACTTTTCAGCTAACAGCTTGACTACTTGAGCATGTTCTTCCGAATACTTCACTTCCCAATTCTGATTCACACTTTCTAACCCTTTACTTCCCAATCCTGATTTAAGTCTCTGATTTTCAGCCTAAAGTATTTCAATTTGGTCTTGAAGCTTCTTAACTTCAGTTGACTTCTCAGTACTCAATATTTGAACACTTGTTATGTTCGAATAACATCCTTGAAGTTCCTCTTCCAACATTTTAATAAACGCTATTAATTTGAATTCTGTCATCTTATCTGGTTGGGGATACTCATAAAAGATTTTGCAGTATTTATGCCTAGCATTATCAATTGACATCATTATATTGTTGCTTGAATGGATCTTTTAAAGATTAAAGATTTTGAAGTGTTGATTGAAAATTTCAAATTTGTCCGACCGAACTCTCCCTCCAAAATTTGTCGAATTTTGCTCGTGTAAAATAAAAATTTTCTCAGACCAAAATTACTCAATGGTAAGCTTAAATCCAAAATTATTTTTTCTTTTTTTTTAAATCAATCAATTAAAGTCGCAAGAATAATTTTGAACCTGTATGCGACTTTAATGATAAGTTCGCATAGATAAGGTCGCGGAGGCAAGTTCGCAGAGGTAAGTTCGCAGAAATAAGGTCGCTGAATCTGATATGCGACCTTACTGATAAGTTCGCACTAATAAAGTCGCAGAACCTAATAAAGTCGCAAAAATAAGGTCGCAGAAGGCTCTGTCACAGCTTCCTCCTGATCAGAAAACAGCGATGAACAAAATCTTGAAATCTGATCAAACTTTGGAATTAGCTTCTGAATTTGATTTTTGTATGTTCCTTAACACTAATGAAACACTTTGATCGGTTGAATTGATCCAATTCGAGCTTAAACACCTATTAATTGGAAATAACCGCCATTTCAATGTTTGAATCAAACTCGAGAAGTTGAATGATTTAACTATAAATTCTTGTTTCTTTCTGTTGTAGATCACTATTAGAAGCTTCGTTGATCCTTTGCTTGATCAGAAACACACAATTTTGGTGAATTTAATCAAAAATCCGAATGTTCTTCTAAAAATACCCATTTTGCAATTTTCTTCAAATTGATGAATTATGGATTGAATCTTATGAAATTGATGCTTGATTCTTGTTCCTTGATCAATAATCTTCAACTCTAACGGATTACTTTCACCAAAACACAATCAAATCTCCGAATTTGATCTTTAAAGTCACGAATTTGACTTTTTGTTGACTTTTTCTTTGATGATTTCTTGATGATAATCTTCAAATCTTTAATCCTCTAGCTCTGATACCAATTTTTGAACTAATTCAAGCAATATTATGATGAATATTGAGAGAGAATTTGGTTGAATAATTTTTTCTATTAAGCACAAATGATTTTACAAGGTTAAGTGTTCCAAATGACAAAGGTTAACCACCTATTTATACTAACCTCATACAACTCACACTTAATACAAATAATACACATGCAAATCCTATTTATATTCCTAACACGTCTTCCTGAAAATGTCAATCGACTCTAGCGGAATCAGCAAACGTGCATTTAAATAACTTGCAAGTTCGTGCGCACATGGTAACCCAAAACATGACCTCAGTTGACAACCACAATTCTCATTTGTTAATTCAAGTCCGTTGGAACGGCCAAGTTCTGCGTGGATTTTTTTTATAGCATAAAGGGAAACCCAACCCCATAATAATTGAAAACTTGGATGGTCATATTTTTGCCATCGATCTGCTTCGCTCAAAGCTTTTTTGATTATAGTAACTTGCGTCTCCACAACTTTATCTATAATAGGTACAAATGTGTCTAATCTTGATTGCGAGGAACCCAAATTTAGTTTCACCTTTGCGTGCTGACTTTCAACCCTGTTTGTGGTTGAATTTCCAAAGTTAAGTGATTTGTCAGTCGCCACCGATACGAACATGTGAGCGTATTTGTTTAACCATACCTCATTGAGGTATATAAAAATATCTGAAAAATAAAAAACATACTTGTTTCAAATGATGGTGATATATATGCTACAATGATTGATAAAATGATTGTTAAAAAATAATACCTGGATGATGGATCAACTAGACTTGAAGCCGGCTATAAAAGTGGGTATATAACGTCATTGTAGGAGCTTTAACTAATGAAAGCCATGTATGATGAAAAGAATTCCATTCGTTTTCTGACTTAAAATACTTTTTGCAATTCTTAAAAATATTTTTCCAGATATGCCATCTACAAAGTAATTTATTAGCTCCTGGAAATATTGTTTCACATGCACTTATTAGAGCCAAATCTCTATCTGTAACGATAACCCGCGGTTCATACGTTTCTCCAAGGGCCCGCTTTAGACACGTTAATGCCCACAGAAAGTTGCTAGTCTTTTCTCTATCCATCAAGACAAATGCTATAGAAAATGTTTTGTTGGTAGAAGTAACACCAACGATTTCAAGAAAAGGCAACTTATAAATATTCGTATTGTACGTGGCATCCATCATCAAAATATGCGAAAATGCACGCAATATTTCATATGAAACTGGATGGATCTAGAATAATTCTTCTAATTGACTAGTAGAATCGTTTGTACGATACTGAAAGTCATATCCTTTTACCTTCAAAAATGACATTACAACCTGTATAGGAGTCAAATTTTCTTGGCAGATTGTGCGAAGGTTTGCTTTTGCATTGCATATCGTTGTGTTTGAAGAAACATTGTCTAGATTCCGCTCCTTGAAAATGGCAAGAATTTCACGAGTCTTTACATTATTTCTTGACAAATCTGCAACTAAACGAAATTCATCATCAGTCAGTCGCATATCATATGCATGACCTTCCATATACATTATACTTTCATGATTGTGTGCTGCATTTATCATCGTTATCGACCAAACACTTTTTGTCTTTGAAAATTTTGCTACCATTTCAAATTTACAGTCAATTTTTTTACATGGAATACTTTTTTCGGGCGTTGATTTACTTCTGGATACACCGCCACGCTCACACATAAATATAATCTTGGCTAAGTAACCATTTTTTGTTTTTGATCTTTTGGTGACAATAACTTGTCTATGAGAAAGTGCCTCTTTTTTCACCCATTCCAGCAATTCTTCACGATTAGTGAACACCTGAAATTGAGAAGGTATTTAGTCAAAATATGATAACATAATATGATTTAGAGTACCATTATATGAAATTGTATACCTTATCAGTGGAAAAATATGATAAACTTGACATATCTTCTTGTAAGAATTGTAACGTATGAGATTGTTTATAAGGTTATGAGTCGATATAAGTTTTGAATGTTATGAAAAAATGATTTGATATAGGTTCGTTTATATAGAAATTTATTTTTTTACTTTAGTCGCGTCAAATAATTTAAGCTTTTGCTTTGGTCGCGTCAAATAATTTAAAGATTTTACTTTGGTCGCGTCAAATAATTTAAATTTTTGTTTTGACGTCAAATAATTTTAGCTTTAATTGTTAAAATATTAATTCTTATGAAAATATATATTATTTTAAAATAATAAAAAATAAAAAATAAAATAAATAATTGGAAAGAATCTTGATAGTATAGTGAATAAAGAGATAGGATAGAAATATTTAATCATTAGGGCCGAAGATATTGGGACCCTTAAAGGTTGATGAGATGAATAAAAGCTGCCATATTTGACTAAAAGGAAGAGATATTTCCTCCAACAAATTCTTAGTCATTTGTGAAACCGTCGACCATTGTTATATGGAATTTTATTAATTTAATTTTGTTTATCATGTTTCTCACAGATAAAAACGAGGAGGATTTTTAGTCTCTAAAATTAAAAATCTTGTTTAGCAGTTCGATTCAAGAAATACGAAGGTGATCTTTTAAAGAGCTTTAATATTGAATCAACAGAATCTCAAAATTGGAATAAGTATGTGAACTTTTGAAAAGTGCGTATCAAAATGAATATAATAGATATATGAGTAAACGGTTGTCATAATGGTACGTTAATAAACCGTAGTGCGTGAAACATATTGAATCATAGAATAAACTACATAAATCTTAGTATACATTAGATTAGTTGAATCATCGTAATCATATTAAGATGAAAATTCATTAAAGTATAAAAGTTTTTGAAATTATAAAAAGTATAAATTTCAACCGTTGATTTTGATCAAAATAATAAAATCTCACATTCTTAAAATTAAATATCTCAAAAACCATCAATTAAAAGATTATAAAAATTGCACCATAAAAATCAACGTTTTCTCCTTTTCGATTTAAAATCCCACAAGGTATACTTTCGACGAAATTTTTTTTTTTCATTTTTTGATGGGTTTTGAAAATTTGTAACACATGTGTTATAAACAAATAACACATGTGTTACGGGCGATTAACACATGTGTTAGTATCAACTATCAATTGTAACACATGTGATAGTCGTTGATAACACATGTGATAACCGCGGGTAACAATTTTGTTAATACATCATAACACATGTGTTAACCCACAAAAAATGAAAAAAACAAAAATTCGTCGAAAGTATGCCTTGTGAGATCTTAAATCGAAGAGGAGAAAATGCTGATTTTTATAGTGCATTTTTTATAATTTTTTGACTAACAATTTTTGAGATATTTAATTTTAAAAAATGTGAGAAAAAGTGAATTTTTGTCACACATCGTATTCTTATTGATATTTTCATACTTTAAAAAAATTCATATTTTAGTGATCTCACCTCATCGTATTAACAGTAATAAAATAAATCATATCAGGTAGTATTAACGTATTGTTGCGTTTTAATTGCGTATTGATGAATACACACTTTAATCAATAATGGAATCTTACAAAAAATCTTTTCCCAATTCATGCGATGGAAAACTGCCATGTATTTATTATTAATTAATTAAAAGTAATTTAGTAAAGTACCTATATTACCCATTTAGAATGAGTGATTCACATTTCATCTCTTTCATTCTCTAGTATATTTTCCCTTTTTATCTTGTTATTATATTATATATATATATATATGTAAGAATGATTCATAGGAAGGTTTCAAATCTTAATAAATGAAGAAAACAATTTTAACTCTTAATCTTTTATAAAAAAACATTTTCGGAATTCATTTGTAATGAATGTTAAATTTAAGTAACATTCATCACATATGAATGTTAGCAACATTCATTTATGATGAAATCAAATGTCAAAATTTGCTTCCCTCTCTTAATTTTTTTATTTCCCTCTTGATTCTCACCCTATATATGTAGGGGTTGATCTTAGGTAATGGGTAATTCTGAGGAAATAGGGAAGCTAATATGAACCGTCCGTTAACATTAATCATGAATAATGTTAAAAACAGTGGGCAAAGGTTATAATTTAACATTTTTCATAATAAATAATAACTAATATTCATTGATGAATGTTAACAGATGATCCAAATTAACTTCTCTCCTTCCCTACAGGATTATCCTTCCCTCTGGATATATAATATGAGAGAAATGATTTTAACCTTTTATCATGAAAATCAACGAATTAGATTATTTGATGATAGGAATGTAATTTTGTAAAAATTTATGGTAATTGTTTATATATTAGAGGGGTAGCATCGTACATTGTGTAACCAATTTATTTGAAAACCGTCATATGCAACTTTAAATATGATAAAAGTGTTTTAAATATTTTGAAACAAGATGGGTCAAAAATTAAGAAACTAATCGCAATGAAATTTTATAACTTTTAACATTTATTTGAAAACCGTCCACTTCTATTAATGGACCAATAATCATCGAAGTATCACGAAACTAGTGAGTTTTATAACTTAACGTGAAGTCCACAATTATAATTTTGCATCGTTTAATACTAAAAAAGCATCGATATTAAATTTATGAATCAATATCATGTGAATCAATTTTCGTTGAATTATAGTAATAGAGTAATAATACATTCACAAAATAAAATAATTTATAATATGGGACGTCCATCTCCATCGTTAAAAATTCCAGAAACAAAAATGGTATTTTTGTTGGACGTTAAAAGTGATAAAAAGTTTCCCTTGAGACGAAGTTTGAGGTTGGTTGATAATATAACAAATTAATTAACAAGAAATAGAAAAGAAAAAAAAAAAAGAATGTCACATGATACACTTCGTTTACAGATGGATACAAGTGAAGTAATCAACCACTAATTTAATAAACTATTTCTACTATCAAAAGATTTTTCGTATAAGTGTGGATAATTTTCAATTAAAATACACGTACAAGAAGGAAACAAAAAAGTCATCCGTTAGGAAGAATCTTTCAATTATTAATCATAACAATTGTATTAACATGTTTTTATAGAAAAATGCAAGTTTATATGTAGCACATTCATTAAGTTGAAATCTAAGAAACGTGTCTAATATTATATCTATATCCAGCGACCCGTGTATATATAAATTTAATATTTTGTATTCTAATAATTGACAAATACAAAGTACTACGTCATAAATTTACGATAATACGAGACAAATATAAGGTTTTTAAAGGAATAATATATTTGGTCGATTTTTTTATATAGTCTATAAACTTGTGATAACACCTGACGAATTTAATTTTTTATAAATGAATCAAGTATTGTAGCCGATTTTTTTATATAGTTTATATAAATGAATAAAATATTTGGTCTATATTTTTAATTTAAACAAAATACATCAAATATGTAAGGGGTCAAAAGGGTAATTATACGAAAGAAACTAAGATCTTTGGATCGCAGATGGGTAGAAAACAATAAAGGGCTCAGGATTCTTCATCGTGTCCTCTTTTAATTATATATAAAAATTTATAACTTATAAGTATCAATTGACTCGTATTTTATTTCTTGTAAAATATAATTATCAATTGACTCATATTTTATTTGTAAAATATAAGTATTTGTGAATGAATCCAACTTACACAATTGTCTATTGTGTGTATCCAATTAACATATGATATTTTTTAATCCATTCAAAAAGCGTAATGTGTCAACTTCTATGGTTGACACGTGACACCTTAACAGACGACATATCGACAAATACATGAAAACAAGCTTTTTGAAAGTTGTATGCATTAAAATATCATACGTTAGTTGGATACACACAATAGACACTGAGTGTAAGTTGGATGCATTCAGAAATACTTATACTTTTTATATTCTATTTAAACTATAAACACATAATTAAATTGAAGTTCCCATATTTTACATTTAATTGAATTGTTTAGTTTTAATGGCCTATTTATTTGTTATTGTATAAGACCATCGAAATCTACCAAATAG
The DNA here is from genome assembly GCA_963921325.1 of Logfia minima. NCBI lineage: Eukaryota > Viridiplantae > Streptophyta > Magnoliopsida > Asterales > Asteraceae > Logfia > Logfia minima. The sequence goes on along the minus strand of OY992763.1, from coordinate 24,340,117 downwards.
TTCTATATTGAAATATATTTTATGCATCAAATAACTTTTATCCTTTAAAATTAAAGGTCAAGATCTGCTACTGTACAACGGTTCCTCACATGAAAGCTTTTTTTTAAGGGTAGTGTGCGTATGAATGCACTCAACTTAGGTCCAAAATCCATATTGTGTACCCAATTTATGGGATGTGTATTTAATGCACTCAAGTTTCAAAAATCGTTATTTGATGTACAGGTTGACCGGCTCAACCCTTAGCCGGTAACCTGTTGCTTTTTTCCAAAAAACGTGTACACGTGGCATGCCAAGTCATAATTTTTTATCCACGTACGAGTACACACAAAACACATTATGTGTAAGTTGGATGCATTACTAAGTACCGACCAAAGTTGAATACATTAAACAAAGTAAACTGAGAATCACACTCGTAGCACACCCTACAACTCTGATCGGGCATCCAAAAATCCCTCGAGACATTCTCTGGCTCTGAACGTCAAGGAATCCATGATCTAAAATTACCTATCAGATTACTTAACGGTTTCTCCGGTGCATCCATGAGCTACCAATTTTCTTATCCCACTCATTATGTAATTACTAAACCGCTACTCATATTCATCAATTCATCAACTGAATTCAACTATATCAATCTATTCCGTACCAAATTCGTTCAGATCGTAATCTCTAGCAGGCAAGTACTTACTGATTCAACTTGTGTAATTTAAAGCCCTAGCACTGATGCATAATGAACAAATTCAAGAGAAAAATGTTTGATTTGAGTAGATTTAGAAGAAAATGGGTTATTTAACAAACGAGATGCAATTTGCAGAATTCGAGTGATTAAAGAAGTATTTTGCAAATTCAAACTAGCAAGTTGTTCTAAATTTGATTGGGAATCGAACGATGTAAGTTTTATGCTTTAACTTAATCAATTCAAAATAATTTGAATTTTGGAAAAATGACAGTTATTGGATGAACTTGATAGACACAAAGATATCGACGTTGATAATTTATTCTTTGTTCTCTTTCTCAATACACAAAGGGTTAGTTTGCATCGATCTCTATACTAGTATGGTTTGATAGTTATCTCGACATAAACTAGTGTCACTTTGTAATTAACAGGTGTATATTGTATCGAGCTCGATACCTTTATATCGATAGGCTTTATATCGATAAGTTTTATTCGATCTCATTTGTTACAAATTATAGTTTATATCAAACTCAACAGAAAGACTTTGATAGATTTTCTTGGATTGATTGTATCGACATCACAAGCTTGTCTTCTTAGCAAATCGATATCGATACAGTAAGATAGATTCAAGATCGCTACAAGTTAAAATTCTGGAAGTGATCCGATATCGATACAAGTGGAGTTGTAGTTTGATTTGACCTCGATAGTACTTAGAAGTAAGTGAAAAATTTCTAAGTGCAGTGAACAAAAGGTATGTGTATTAGTTTGAAAAGTAATTGGTGTATTAGGTTGAGAAGTTAATTTGTAGTGATATTTTTCAAAATTTCTTATAAAAATGTCTAGAGAAGCACTTGCCATTGGTTCCAAGGACAAGCCCCTAGTATTGTTCAGGGTGATTAGTCACAATGGAAAGATAGATTCCTTGATTTCATCGAATGACAAGAGAACAGTGATCTACTACTGTTGAAATCACTAAAAGAAGGGGAAAAAACCATTTTTTTCAAGAGCCTTTTGGAACTGTGATTTCACAACCAACTCCTTTAACTTATAGTGAATGCTCTTCCTCATAGAAAGAACAATGGAGAGCTAATAAAGAAATGAAATCATACATCTTGCAAGGGCTAACAAATGAAATATACATTCAAGTCGATAGCTACAAGACAACTAAAGAGATGTGGGATGCCATAGAATGTCAACAACAAGGTTCTAAAAGAGGTCTCCTGACGAAGATGGCTCATTGTCTTCAAGGATATGAAGCATTGAAGCTAAAATAGGAGAACTTTTAGAAACAACATATGCAACGTTCTATTTATTGTTAACTGAGGTACGAATGAACAAGTTTGTGAAGCAGAATCTTGAGATCAATATGAAGTTTCTAAATAACCTTTAGCCTGAATGGAAACAATAGGCAAGCAACATCATTCAAAACAGAGATCTATACTTGATCGACATTCATGATGTTATGAGATCCTTAATCAGAATTAGGATGAGATCAATGAGAGTGTCAACTACAAGGATCAAAAAGAAAAAAGCCGATCCTCTGGACTTAGTTACTGATAAAGGAAGCCATTTATGTATTGGATTTAGAAAATGAAGAGAGTGGATCTGATAAGGAGTTTTAAGAACTTGTGAAACAGATGGCATGCATCACAAAGAAAATGTCCAAGAGATACTAAAAAAGCCCCACGAACAACAACCAACGGACTTCATAATCTTCAACCAAACGACCTGAATTTAAAGGCCGAAATGAAGAAAAGTATAAGGTGAAGTATGAAGAAAAGAGAGTTACTAACAAAGAAAGAAGTTATATGTGTTAGAATTAATTATTTATATGGCCCAAACTATATTTATTATTTAATTAAATCCCACACTTTCATGCAGGTTCACCAATTGTTGTGATGGGTAAAATTGGTCCATGTAGTTAAAATTATATTAGGGTTATCATTCTTTTATTTCACTAGTTGTCAAAAATTATTGTACGGGTTTTCTCTCCTCTCTCAAAATTCTCCAGTACCAAAATCAATCAAGAGAAAACACAAGAACAAAAAACTTCTTGTAATTTTCCATCATAAAGAAAGACAACTAAGTGATTAGTTGAAGATAATCATCATGGCTTCATCATCTTCACATCCCACAAGTTTTCCTTCAAGTATATATTCTTCCCTTCACTTGTTTATAGAATTCGATCCTTGTTCATGAAATTTATGTTGTATAATCAACATGTGGTATCAGAGCATGGTAAAATTATGTCTAATTTGATTACTATGATTATGGATAATTGATTTATGCCCTAACATAATTGTACGAATAAATTATGTTTACTGTATATGATCGCCATGTATTTACTGTATTTAATATGTTTCCAATATCTAAACACTTGATTATTGAATTAAAGTACTTCAATTTCAATAATCCATTCGGTCAGTCATGTATTACAAATTTTAATTCATCATGGCAATTTTTCACTATTGTTATTGTTTGTCGATGGAATATGTGATATGTGGTTTAAAATATTTTAATTGCCATGGAGATTGACAAGTATGCAGATTATAAATACTTGGCACTCACAAAAATTGCATGTGTGTATCACGATGATTGTGTCCAGAATATATATAGTTTCTTTGAATATTACATGCTTGCATTCTTTGTTTTAATATTCCATGTAATGTTGTTTGATGATTATTTGTTCACATTACAAATAATAAACCATAACCATAAGTATCATGTTGTAACCAGTAGACATGCCTCTCATAAATAATTCTCATTTATGATTATTGACATGATGATTACGGATAAATCATGTAATGTTTAAAGTAAATTCTGTACAAACTAAGACTTTTGAATGGTAAATTTTGTGTTAATTTATTAATAACCGGCCCAACGAATGGTTATTGTAAATTGACATATAAATTTAGCAATGCCCATAATATGTAATTTGTTAAGTTATTGTTTAATGAACTCAACGGTGAATTAAGTGATGATTTAACGATATAATGTTAGCATAACTAGCATATTTATTACTATTCTACCCAACGGTGATATGTGATTTATATGCATGCATAGTCTAAGTAATAATATCTAATAATTTATTTGTTTACTTTGACCAACGTCAAGTTGACAATTGAATTATTTATTTAAAGATACCTTATTTTTGTGTTCATTATTAGTATGTTTAATTGTCTTATTTTATGTACCCTTAAAAAAAAAATTTATTTTTTATTTTTTTTACTGTAAAATTTAAAGAGCCTAATTACACTGATGTTAAACTTACAGCCCCTTTGGTTGGTCACACTGGATTACTCTCCGGTATTGACCTCCTTAATGGTATGAACTTTTCCTCATGGATTGAGCAGATTAAAATAGCACTTGGAGTGATGGAATTAGACTTTGCATTAAGAGTTGAACGTCCCCCTCCCTTAATCGATAAATGCACGGTTGAGGATAAACGTACTTTTGATCAATGGGAACGTTCAAACCGCATGTCTTTAATGATCAATAAGAACTCAATATCAGCTGTTATACGTGGGTGCAATACCTAACTCGGATACGGCCACGGAATATCTTCATTTTGTTGAAGAGCAATTCAAGGGTACCTCAAAAGCTCATGCTAGTACCCTTATCCTCAAAATGCTTACCATAAAATATGATGGAATAAGTGGTGTACGTGAACACATAATGATAATGAATGACATGGCCAATAAACTTAAAAGTATGGACATGAAAATTTCTGAAGATTTTTTAGTTCACTTTATTATGACTTCTCTTCCGGCTCAATTCGGACCATTTAAAATTAATTACAATACTCAAAAGGAGAAGTGTAAGATGAGTGAACTAGTAGCCATGTGTGTTCAAGAAGAGGAACGTCTAAAAATAGAAAAACCGGACGTTTCTCACCTTACCACCACTTATTCCAACAAGAGGAAATTCAATAATGGCGGTAAGAACAAGGGGAATCAATCCAATTCGGGTCCCAACAAATCTCAAAAAACTGGTCCAAGTATAAGTGGATTCAAGAATGTGACTAACTGCAAATTTTGCAAGAAAAGTGGTCACACGCAACATAACTGCCCGAAATTTAAGGAGTGGTTAGCTAAGAAAGGTACACCTCTTAATCATATGATTTATGAATCATTTTCAATTAGTGTACTTTCTAATACTTGGTGGATTGACACGGGATCAATGATTCATGTTACTAATTCTTTACAGGGATTCCATACAAAGAGAATGCTGGAAAGCAACCAACGGACCATTAAAGTTGGGGACATAAATGAAGTGAAGGTTGAAGCTGTTGGTAGTGTAGTGTTATTATTAGATTGAGGACATAGAATGGTCCTTAAAAACACTTTATTTGGACCTACTATAACTCGTAACTTAATATCCGTATCTAAACTTAAATATGATGGATATAGCTTTAACTTTATAAATGATGATGTAATTATATCACATTATTCTTCGGTTGTTGGTTCTGGTATATTGGAGGGAAAACTCTATAAATTGAATCTTCATAATGAATTCTCGGAATCACTATTATCTATGAATGTGAATGATTATGAATGTGGTAACAAGAATAAAAGAAAACGAGATAATGATAAATCATCCATATTGTGGCATAAACGTCTTGGTCACGTATCTAAAGAAAGGATGACACGACTTATAAAAGATGAAATTATTGAAAATCTCAATTTCTCGGATTTTGATCCATGTGTAAATTGCATGAAAGGTAAAATGATTACTAAGAATAAGAAAGGTGCAAACCGTAGTTCAAACTTACTTGAAATAATTTACACCGACATTTGTGGCCCTTTCCTTCCCGGTTTGGGAGGATATAAATCTTTCATTACTTTCATTGACGATAATTCGCGATACTCCTACTTGTACTTAATTAATGAGAAATCCGAATCACCAGAGATGTTTAAAACCTTTAAAGCTGAGGTTGAAAATCAACTCAATTGTAAGATAAAAGTAGTGAGATCGGATAGGGGTTGAGAATATTATGGTCGACACACGGATGTCGGACAAAGCCCCTGACCATTTGCTGAGTTTTCTAAATCCCATGGCATAGTTAATCAATTTACCATGCCAAGAACACCTCAACAAAACGGAGTTGCGGAAAAACGAAATCGCACCCTTATGGATGTGGTGCGCAGTATGATTTCAAATTCGAGTCTTCCAATATTCCTATGGACTGAAGCATTAAAAGCAGTCGTACACATTTTAAATCGCGTTCCTTCAAAATCTATCCCAAAAACACCTTATGAATTATGGACAGGTAGGAAACCCAAACTTAATTATTTAAGAGTTTGGGGTTCCCCGGCTGAAGCCAAGGTCTATAAACCACAAATTAACAAATTAGACTCAAAAAAAATATCGTGTTATTTTGTGGGTTACCCCGAGAGGTCTAAGGGTTACCGATTTTATGCCCCCTCGCATACCACTAGAATAGTGGAAATGCGACGCGCCGAGTTTCTAGAAAACGACAACAATAGTGGGAGCGATGGTTCTAAGATTCTTGATCTTAATGAGGAGATGACACCTAATCAAACACCTAACATCTTGGTGCCAATACCTATGATTAATCAAGAATCAACATCAATACCAACACCCCAGAATGAGGATGTTGAAACTCCAGTTAATAATGAACCATCGTCTCATGAAACTCCACATGATGATGAGGTCGTTGAAGAAGCTCAACAACCATTAAGGAGGTCACAAAGACAAAGGCGACCGGTGAGTCATGATGACTTCATAACCTACTTGAATGAGGCTGATTATGATCTAGGTCAAATTGAAGACCCAACCTCATATAATGAAGCCATAAAAGGTGATTGCTCACATAAATGGATTGAAGCCATGAATGACGAATTAAACTCCATGCGCACAAACGACGTTTGAGAACTTGCTGAATTACCCAAAGGTGGCCGTAGGCTGCAAGTGGGTCTTTAAAACAAAACTTGACCCAAATGGAAACGTTGAGTGCTATAAAGCTCGATTAGTAGCTAAGGGCTTTACTCAAAAGGAAGGCATTGATTATAAAGAAACTTTCTCACCTATATCAAGAAAGGAATCATTAACAATAATCTTGGCACTTGTAGCTCACTTTGACTTAGAGCTACATCAAATGAATGTCAAGACCGCCTTCTTAAATGGAGACTTATACGAAGATGTATATATGACTCAACCCGAAGGGTTTAAAGACTAGGGAAATGAACATCTCGTATGTAAATTAAAGAAGTCAATTTCTGGGCTGAAGCAAGCTTCACGACAATGGTACTTAAAATTTGATGAAGTTATGAAACGATTCTACTTCACCAAAAATTCTGTGGATCAGTGTATATACTTCAAGAATAGTGGGAGCACTCATTTCTGGTTTTATATGTTGATGATATACTCATTGCTAGCAATAGCAAGGACATGTTGTTTGAGACTAAACGTTTCCTATCAAAGAACTTTGATATGAAAGATCTCAGTGAGGCATCTTATGTGATCGGTATTGAAATTCATCGTGATAGAGAAAAAGGGACGTTAGGTTTGTCTCAAAAGGCCTACATAAATAGGTTCCTTAATAAATTCAACATGCAAAATTGTGCTCCTACCGTCGCCCCTGTTGTAAAAGGTGACAAATTTGGCTCTTACCAATGTCCCAACTCGGAGGTAGAACGTGAACAAATGAAGCTTATTCCATATGCTTCAGTAGTTGGGAGTTTGATGTATGCTCCGGTCTGCACCCGACCCGACATCACCTACATTACAGGTATGCTTGGTCGTTATCAATCAAATCCGGGATTAGACCATTGGAAAGCAGCCAAGAAGGTGTTACGATACTTACAAGGAACAAAAGAATACATGCTTACTTACAGAAGATCAAGTCTTCTCGAGGTCATGGGATATTCAGACTCAGACTTTGCCAAATGCAAAGATGATAAAAAATCAACTTCAGGGTACAAATTTATGCTTTCAGGTGGACCCATATCTTGGTGGAGTCGTAAACAAGAGCTTACCACTACTTCGACAATGATGGCAGAATATGTAGCATGTTATCATGCCAATTGTCATGCTATGTTGTTACGAAACCCAATTAATGGACTCAAAGTTGTTGACACCATTTCAAGACCACTGAAGCTTTATTGTGACAATAGTGATGCTGTTAGCTTCTCCAATAGCAACAGCTCAACTGGTGATGGATTGTATCTCGACACCAAATATCTATATTTTCGAGAAAGAGTGGAAGAAAATTGCATAACTGTAAAGTACATTAATACAAGTGACATGTTAGCGGATTCATTTACAAAAGGATTACCGCCTAAGATTTTTGTTGAGCATGTGGCGAGAATGGGCTTAAAAGACAATCTGGCATGATGTCACGAAGTACGATGCATTATCTAATGTAAGCGCTTATAACTTTATCTTTCACATTATTTTATTTATTAAGCTCCACTGATTCTAGTTAACCCTAATTGATTTCTTTTATATTGGAGCAGATATGATAGCCATAAAGTATTAATGTGTATTTCATGGGAGTATTGAGATATAATTGATGGGGATCTCATATCTTTTAGGTATATACGATTGTATCTTTTTGTCTCAATGCTTTTACCAAATATGTTCTAATTAGATCAGTAAAATGGCCAACTTATATGATATATATAGTTATACAGCCAAGTAGGAGAATGTTAGAATTAATTATTAATATGGCCTAAACTATATTTATTATTTAATTAAATCTCACACTTTCATGCAGGTCCACCAATTGTTATGATTGGCAGAATTGGTCCCTGTAGTTAAAATTATATTAGAGTTATCATTCTTTTATTTCACTAGTTGTCAAAAATTATTGTATGGGTTTTCTCTCCTCTCTCAAATCTCCAGTACCAAAATCAATCAAGAGAAAACACAAGAACACAAAACTTCTTGTAATTTTCCATCATAAAGAAAGACAACTAAGTGATTAATTGAAGATAATCATCATGGCTTCGTCATCTTCACATCCCACAAGTGTTCTTTCAAGTATGTATTCTTCCCTTCACTTGTTTATAGAATTCGATCCTTGTTCATGAAATTTATGTTGTATAATCAACAATATGTAAAAAAAATGCTTCAAATATGGTGGATTTGGACATTTTACTAGGGAATGCAAAAAGGCAAAAGTTCATGATTCCGAGTACTAAAAGGCTAAGATGTTGTTATCGAAGCAAAAGGAAGTTGGAAAAGTACTAATGGCTGAGAATGACGCCTGGCTAAATCTGACTGACTCTAAAGAAGAAAATCTTCCAGCCCATAAACCTTTTTCAACACAAATCTTGACCACTTTCTGATATCTTCGGGCTTCGTGTCTCCAACTATCTTTGTAGAGAATCTTGTTGACATGTAGCTTCATTAGATCATCTTTGGACAAGTTTACCAGATGTAAATTGTCGTACACCTTCCACAACTCCTTTCCTTCACCATCCTCCATCACTGCTTTAGCAGTTTAACTATCAACATACCACCATTTAAGATCTGCAAGAATGTCCTGTGGCATTTTCTTCAACGGAACCCTCTTCAAGCACTTGACAGGTTTGTAAACCATTTTCATCCATGGCTTGTTCTTGATAGGATTTATCCTCGTCAGGTCTGAAACACGCTTTCCTGCCCTTGGCTTCAAATCAACAAACTTATTTGATCTTCCTTCACGCTTAACTATTATTTTCATTGTTCGAGCGTAAGGATCATCGCCAATATTGATTAAGTCTATCCAAGCCAATTCTTTCAACTTGATTTTCGGCAGCGTGCTAAACACTTTCAGTTTATTTTCCAAGTACCGGAGCCCATCATATCTCTTAATTATGAATAGCTTCAGATCGCTATCATAAAACCAGCTAATGATGCTCTTTTTCAGCTCACTTGATCCCCTGAACTTGATATCACCTTTGTATTTAATCTTTGGTTCCTTTTCAATCTTTTTAAACCACAAGTTTTTCAATTCTTCTCTTCATGGCTCAATTGGTTCATCTTCTGATTCAACTTCAGGAGTTAAATCCTCATCTAAGTCAATCACTTTCTCACCACCAGCTTCATCTTCATAGACTATCTCCGTAATAGGTTGTTTGGCCACGATGTGTTCGTCAATATCAGCATCTGCATCTGGTACGACCTCATCATTTGACTTCCAATCTGCAACCTCTTTACACAAGATCTCTCCATCCTCTAACTCTGACCCATCGCTATCAAAATCGTCCAGACCAAGCAACACTTCGATAGTATCGGTCTCGATCAGATTTACTAGAGTTTGCTCTGTTCCGCTACAACCTTTTTCCTGACCAGACTCCCCTTGAGCTTGTACTGCACCCTGCCCTCCAAATGAAGAGCTAGGCAGATCACCTTTTGGTGCACTGGGATCATCGTCCTTATCTTAGTCATTCTTCTTTCTTAGCTCATCGCCTCTACATCCCGTCATCTCCCCCTGAGCTGTCTCGCGCTTCATCATTATATAGATTAACATCTCATTGCGCAAACATTGCTCTTCCAGGCGTTCATTTATGGCAGTCAGGTTATGGATATGAGTCTCATGACTGGTAACAATCGCATTCAGAGCTGTAACCATGTCCATTAAGGTTGTGACTCGGCCCTGAAGATCTGTAAGCTTTTTCGAGTCCGAAAGACTGACCACCGGGGTGGAGACGGATGGTGTAGTGGGAGATGGAGGTGGAGCGGTAGGTGTTGTTGGTGTTGGAGTAGGTGTGGTGGTTGGTGGGGTGGTGGTGGTTGTTGTTGGTGGTGGAACGGTTGTCGTGGGCGGTGGAATTGTAGAGACTGGGTTTCAACATGCGCCCCGATGACAACTCCACTAGGGCGTCTTCTTTTGGGCGCCCTAGTTAGCAGAGGAGTGTCATCATCATTCAAATCATCATCTCCTTCATCCCTTAGGACAAAGTCATGATCATCGTTAACTTTCCTTTTGCCCTTATCCTTTGCAGAGCGTGCACCGGAGCGAATCCCAACGACTCGCGACCCATAGACCCCCAAACTTGGACGGTCACCGCTATCCGGGTCACTCTCGGCCGCCTCCGCATCTCGTTCTAAGCTTCTAACCACATCATCCATAGATCTGAACTCTTCATCGGCACCTCCATCATGGTTATCAATCTCGTTGAAAACTTCCTCAAAGTCAATGAAAAACAATTGTAGGACCCCTGGTGATCTTAATAACACGAGGTAATTAAGTGTATTAGAGTGCGGAATCCTCTAATAAACAATACGTTAATAAACGAGTAATACAAATACGTTTAGAACACAAACAAAGCTTTATTGAATTTGAACTTGTATTATATTTAAACTAAGACAATATTACAATATGTATTCGAACTTTCTCTCATGGAAACTCTGTTCAAAACTCACACTTACAATATCTTCGGACTTGGTATTTATAAGCAGCTAAGTTCGTACTTAGCAACTTCTAAGTTCGTAAGAACTTACCTAAGTTCGTACGAACCTACAAAATACACAATCAAAACTAAGGTTAATAATTACAATGATTAACTACTAAGACTAATTACAAACTAGACGTTGTTGTCACACAAGATGCACCAACACTGTGATTGATTAATTCGATTTAGCTAAGTACTATTGAATTAATGATTTTTTGTAATTACTTTGAATTATTGAATAATACATATTCCTTAAATTCAAATATTGTTATTACAATTGTTCTTGATTCTGCTAAGAACGATCCTTGTTTGAATATTATAAGTAAAATCTCGATTTAATCATTTAATTAAGTTCTGAAATATATAAGAACTAACATATTTTTTATTTTTCATTTTAATTTTTTTGCTTTGAAAATAATTAGTGAGTCTCTTTCAACGTGAAATTAACTAATCTCTCTAGTTTCACTTTAAATATTAAATGCAATGTTAAAACTTAAAAATTAACTTTAGCATTGAAAAAATGTTAACTCCTCACTCGTGCTCTACTAGATATTTAAAGATTGATCGGAAAATTTTAAAATATTTGATAAATGACACATGTCATACACATAAGCAACACTCAATGAAGAGCGAATAATAATAATAATAAATAAAATAGCAAAAATATTAGGCTTATAAACTTTTTACAAATAATAATAAATGTATATAAAATGATGTCGATTAAGATGTGACGAAAAATGAAATTAATTATTACAACTCGTTTTGTATGCCTTTTGTTTGAAAACTTTGTGTATTATTCCTCATAAAATAAAGGGTGGCTGCCTTCCAGAAATGTCGGGGCACGTTACAGTTTTTCTTCCGTTCTCTTTCCTACTGCTATGCATTTACTTTCAAAAAAGCTTCAACCACCCATCTTTGCTTTTTGTGAACCCTATAAATACAATCTTTATTATTAGGCCACTCTCTCAAAATATCATTTGCATCTTGATTCCATCAAACCCACATTTTTACATACTTTTTTCACATGTAAGTTATCTTCGATCTGATATGTTATATATATTTATCATTTTCATTTCTTTTATATGATATACACCTACACATGGTTAGTGATTCTGTTATATGATATGCACAGATTTCTGATATGCTTATGTGTATGTCTTTAAAAGTCCTTGATTAAAATCATGAACTTTTGTTAAGTGTTATTTGTATCATTAGATCTTTTCATCAATGTTTTGATGAAAAATTGAATATTTTAAGTTTCCTTAATATGGGGGGTTTCCTATATACGTGGATGAATGGATGTGAATATGTTTTCATCTCGATTGAATGCAGTTTCCTTTTGTTTATTGGTGTTCACTTTTTCTTGTTCTTGTTCTTGGGGTTTGACGATTATTACAGACGACTTTTTACTTTATTTTCACGTTTAATTTGCTTTATAAACACTTTGAGTATTTGTTGACTTCATTATCCATGGAGTTGGTGTAATTTAGAACATGAAATGCATTTTTTAATATTTGTTCAGTCAAAGTATTTTTTTTCATCGACTTCTTACCATGGACTTGATTATATGAACGAGTTTTCATTGACTTCTGCATTCCTAATTATTACTATGATTTTCTTATTTTTCATAGACCACAATAAGTTCAAAATGGAATACGAAAACGAATACCAGCAGCAGATCGCACAATCGAAATACGAGTGTCTTCTTTTCGGTAAGCCTCGAGATTCTCAATTTGTTATTTTCATATGTTTCTGTTTTTTTATCTTAGTTAAGATTTTGAAATTTCATCGTGTTGGACTTTTAGATGTTGATGACACCCTTTATCCTTTAAGCTCTGGATTGTCAGCACAATGCACCAAAAACATCAATGGTATTACATTAGTGGCTTTATACGCGCATTCTTGTTTTTTAACCATCTTGTATTTGTTACAATGTATTTGAAATTAATTTTTGTTACATGTGCATTTTTTTAGAGTATATGGTGACTAATCTTCATATAGAGGAAAGCAAAGTTTCGGAATTGTGTGCTCAACTCTATAGGGATTACGGGACAACAATGGCTGGTCTGTGTGCTATTGGCTACGAATATGATCATGATGACTACCATCGGTACCTAATCTTCGCATTTTTCTTTTTGTCAATTTAGAATTATTCAATTAAAATCTAATATCACATTATTGTTGATCAACAGTTTTGTACATGGGAGATTGCCTTATGAATATCTGAAACCCGACCCTGTTTTGAAAAGTCTTTTGAATAGCTTGCCTATTAGGAAAGTGGTAAGTTTTCAACTCTTTTCGACTCATTCTACACTTCGAATATTTTTCTGTAAATGCATCTTGTATAAACGTTTTGTTGAATATCTTACAGATCTTCTCAAATGCAAATGAAGCACACGTGGCAGAAGTACTTGGCAGACTTGGTTTAGAGGACTGCTTTGACGATGTTATATGTTTCGAGTCTCTGAACTCCAAAAATGAAAACACTGATGCTCCTAAGAGTTCTGTTATTGGAAATAACGACAATGAACCCGTTGGTTTACTACCAAAGACTCCCATTGTCTGTAAACCATTTGAAAACGCTTTTCAACAGGCTTTCAAGATGGCAAAAATTAATCCTGATAAAACAGTAAGTTATCTTAAATCATCAAATTTTATAATGGGCCTACAGGCCTTTATTGTTGCACTATCTAGTTGAATCTGACATTCTTTTTAATTTATGGTGTTTCAGTTGTTCTTTGATGATAGCTTACGTAATATACAGAATGCAAAACTCACAGGTCTGACCACCGTGTTGGTAAGTAAATCTACAACTGCTTTAAGTATAGATATTGATGGTTGCTATTGCTGAATATCGTGTGCTGTTTTTTTCTTGTGGGTACAAACAGGTTGGGTCGTCACAGCGTAAGAATGGTGCAAACTACACTTTGGAGAGCATCCACAACATCAAGGAGGCTTTACCTGAGCTATGGGAATCGGTCAACAAGTCAAAAGATGTTCCCCGTTCGCGAAAGGTTGCAATTGAGACTTCTGTGAATGCTTAGATCCACAATGCACTTATTAGACTAATGGTTCAAATCTTACTGTGTAACTGTTTCATTCATTGATGCTAGTCCGGCATTTACTGTATTGGTATATTTATATTTATATCTATTATGGAAATGTAAATGATAGTTCCTATCAAAGTTCTAAACTGTGCTCTATCAGATTTGTGGTTGTCCATTGTTTTCGAGTCTTTTTTATGTTACTTGCATTCAAATTTGTCAATATTTGTTTTGTTTATTCGTTTGTGTTCATTCATTTGTATGGTAGAACTTAAACGAACCAACATGAACATGCCACTCTCTTATGCGTTCGGCTTCGTTTACAACACCTTTCAGTACAATTGTCATGCACTATAAAGTACATAATTCTCAAATAATGGACCTTTTAAGGTCAAAGCTACCATTCACACAACACAGAAAATAAGAAAGAGAAGACTAATTAGATGTATTCAAATATACAATTACACATGAAAGATTACAACCATGAAATAAGAAGAAATAACACATTGGTGGGTCTAAGCTTTCACATAACTCTCAATTGTAATCTTTTACGAATTGTCAACATCTATCGAATTATAAGTATTAACCAGTTCACATAGCTCTAACAATGCTTCTCTGATGTTGTGTAGGCTCTCTAAAGCACAATCCACCCCTTTTTTGGGCTGTGAAGACCCAACCTATTTTTAACCACTAAGAAAAGAAACATAAAATTTTCAGCAGAACTAATAAGTACCAACATTTATACTCACAACAAAATCGACTTACCAATACGATGCTCAGACCCATAAGTTTTGAAGTCTGTATATTACGTATACTGTTATAAAAAGCAACCGTAACACCAACATTAAAATAATTGTGAGATTTAACATTATATATGTTATGACCATTCGATGATTTCATCTTGTCAGTATGATAACTTACAGTTATATGAGGATTAATCTTTTCCATAATGAAAGCCTGTTGGAAAGCGTTTTCAAAAGGTTGACAAACAACAGGACTATCAGGTACTACAACACTACATTCGACGTCAGTATCAAATATCAGAAGTCGGCTTAGAAGTTTCAGAATTTTGGTTATTTGGTATTTAATTATGATTTTGAAACTGATCAAAACATATAACATCATTAAAGAAATACTTTCACTTTGACTTTTTGTTACTGATGTCAAACTGAATTTTGAGCTTTGGATTTAACACAACCAAGAAGTTAATGATCCATAAAAACAAAATAAACCCTTCTCTTCTCAAACTTTTCAAGTCCCACATAGAAAAATATCGTATTAACAAATTACAAAAAACTACCAAATATCAAACGAGTGATAGATTTCTACACAATTAAGTATTTGTTACAACACTACCAATTATATCAATCATGAGTGATTTCTACAGTACCAAAAATTTGTCATACAACACTACCAAATATATCAAGTGAGTTGTGATTTCTACAATACCAAAAATTTGTCATACAACACTGTTCTCCGGGTTAAACCATTTAATAAACACCCCTAAATATACAGCACACTTGAAGCCCGTATACAGTAAAATTAGAGCGTTTACCTTCATACGACAAGTAAAAAACAACTGAAATTTTTGCGTTTTGACTTTTATACTCCAAAATATTATAATTCATATTGGGCTTTTTGGTCCATTCCAGTTAGGCCCAACCCACAATAACTTAACTGATCTGAATCTTAGGGCATATAAACGGTATCTCAATCTATAACTTTCTTTTCATTGTTTACACCCAAAAGGTTATCTGATGATCAAATTCAAGTAGTACATTACTCCTTCGGTGTCTCAAATTCTCCAGAGTACAACCATGGGATCACCCCTTGTATTCTCCTTAACTCCAAACCCCTGTCGTGTGTTTCCTACAAAACCCAACCAAATTTCATTGAGACATTTCAACAAACATATGGTGGGTCAGGTACCTGCTAATAATACCACCTTCAAAACAACGCTGCAGTCTCCACTATTAACTGCTAGAAATCTTTACGATTCGAGAAACAAGACCCATTTACTTGTCAAGAGTTCATATTCAGAAACCACTAGCCCCATTAGCAATTTCGAGAAATTAGTGAAAAAAACCCTTGTTGAGTTGAACCCAATTAGGGTTATAAAATGGGCGTTTTTAGGATTTATTGCAGTTGCATCAGCAAAATGGGGGGTTAATACTCTACTAAGTCCTTTCTTTTGGATGTATTTTAGTTGGACCTGGGTGTTTTGGCCATGGTACATTGCAATTGGTATTGCTATGTATGGTATCTATGGTTTTACTAAACATATAAAGGGTGAAGCTAGTGTTATTGAGCAACTTGCTATTGTAACTTCTGTTTTTACGTGGCTTACATTAGTCCCACCTGGTTATGCAAATGGGTTCTTAGAAGGGTGGCCTTTTGTCTTCTTTTTTGTGTATCATTATTTCTTTTTCTTAAATGTTAGTATCCGTAAACGTTTGTATGGCGACTTCTATCCTCACGAACATGATCCTAAGTGGGATGTTAGGACTCTGAACTGGCACCGTGTTTTATTTTGTGTTGGAGTTATGATTGGGCACTGGTTTGCAGCATTCGAAGCACAACAGCTTCACTTAGTTCCTGGAGGTTGGAGTAATTTAGGGATTTGGGGGTTGATATTGTCGACTGTGTTTTTGCAGTATCATTCCACATTGTATCTTGCAAAGTATTCGGAAAAAGTGGTGGTGCCAACTGCTGTTGTGCAATTTGGACCGTATCGTTGGGTCAGGCACCCGATATATGCATCTACGGGGCTTCTGTTTTTGACTTTCTTTATTGCACTCCGGGCACCAATCAGTTCGCTTTTTATTGTTGCGGTTTGTTTGATGTACTATGAGCAGAAGGCAAAACTAGAGGAGGGTTTGATGATAGAGACTTTTGGAGATGGGTACACGGATTACATGAAAAAAGTGAGGTACAAGTTTATCCCTTTTGTGTATTAAGATGTTATCCATGTACACTAAACTGTTAGACACAGTTAGTTGTGAAAACTGATTTTGAGGTCTTTGCAAAAGGGAAGAAGATAAAATCTAAAGATTGGACTTTTGTTTCTAATTTTGAGTGATATATGAAGTAGAAAGTAAGGATTTTGGAACGATGCTACAATACCTTTGAGATGCTTTTAATGTTTAACTTTTTGATCCTTCATGTGTATGTGCTTTGTTGCATTAAAATACTTTCCAGTTGTAATGCATTGGAGCCTTAATACTTCTCTTATGGCCACGGCATGTCTAGTAGACAAAATTCACTTGAATTCCCAAAGAACGCAACCCTATAGGCAAAAACAGAGGGATTACTGCTTGAACCTTCTTTATTGCTGCAAGTGATTATCAATAATTCCTTTTGGTCTGACACCATTTAGTAAACCAATGATGATCCTACTCAAATTGACCATTAGAGGTCTTGGTGAAAGTTACTATGGCAACCAAGAGTGTAGATTTCTTCAGTGAGGATAAATGCCGAGTCAAATAGACCTGTAACTTGTATTGTCAACCAACCAGCATATGTTCTGTGCTTTAAAGTAGGCTCACGTCGTGACAATGCATGTTGCTTCTTGCCATTATATTTAACTTGGCATTGGCTTGATCAGTTTTTCATTATTGATTAACTTTTTACAATTACTAGTCTACTAGTTTGTAGGGATCCTTCATGGAGATCCAATCTGTAATCAAGTACCAGTTTGCTGTATCTCTAGTAAATTGTTGTAGCTTCTCTGGCACCTATTAAACTTACAAAGGGGTTCATGACATTTTTATCCACAAGCAGACTGATTAGCAACGTTCATTTGCATTTCCAGAGATAGCATATGAAATAGTGAATGTTGATATGCAAGGTTGAAATAAATTTGATCATGGGTATCATCAAAGACATTGATTAGTGTCACACCCCGGTTCTGCGCGTATTATCTTTGCCTTTATTACAAGTGAATAAATGAAACCTCATATTTTATTTCATTATAGCTTGATAGAGAGTTATTACATAAGCGGAAAAAACGTAAAATAAAAAGTCTTTATTTCATCTCCAGAGTTATTACGTAAGCGGAAAAAACGTAAAATAAAAGGTCTAGTTTATTTAGATAGTAACACTTGGTCCCTACTCCTTGTTTCCTGAGATACATACATAAATAGGTAAGCTTTAAACTTAGTGAGTAATTATGGTTTTGACATATAGCATAAACAGTTAATGCAAAAATAATAACTATAAAATCTTTCATGCTTTAAACTTTTTGAGATCTCATAGCCACATGTAAGTAAGCCCGTACTAGGAGGTTGGCTAACCTCGGGATTCACGTAGGGCTGTCCCATAAGGTGTTCGTTTGCAAGACGTCCCTTCATTCCATACCCCGTACGTTGGGTATTTAAAAGGCCATACTTAAATGAGCAAAACTTTAATGCTAATTTGATAACATACCATAAACATAACTTTAACATATAGAATAATTTAAACATGGCAGAATATGTTATAGCATGTATGCATCCCATTTAAATCACATAAATACTCACCTTGTTTAGATCTTAACACTTACTTAGGACTATAAATACTCACCTTGCTACTTATAATCTTGGTGTGTTTCTAAATTTTGAATGAAGAAGAATGAACTCCCTAAGCCTCTATTTATAGTGGAAGTGCCTTGCATTAACCTATTTGTTCAAACTTCACTTAGCTTTGTAAGTTGTAACTCTTTAAGATTTTGACACTTATGTTCTTTCTCCTCCTTATTTCTTGACAACTATTACATCTTCTCCTCTTAGATTTGCATTATAATGCTTCTAGTTTTGCTTGATAAGATGTTCTAGTGTGGCCACAAATCTGGACAACAAAGTCCCTTTCTCAAAACTCACATTCAAGAGAATCTAGGCTAGGCTAGGCTATAGGTGTAATTGTTCATGAAATTCTTATGGCTGTTGCTGCTCATTTGTAAGCAGCTTTGTAAGCTGCTAGTGTGCTTTACTTGTATGTTGCTCGTATATATTATAATTATACTCTAATTACCTAATTAAATCCATATAATTTTAAGATAAACATGATTATTTTTACATAGAAAATTATGGCTTTTTATCTAAAGATAACATTGCTGAAACAGGGTTGTTACAATTCTCCCTTCCTTATAAGAATTTCGTCCTCAAAATTTTACTCAAAAAGGTGGGGGGTACTATCTGTTTTTTGACTCAACTTCCCATGTAGCTTCGAAGCCGTGAATACAGTCCCAATGAACTAATACCAAGGATACTTCTTTGTTTTGAAGCTTCTTAACTTTCCGTTCTGTGACTGCGATGGGTTTCTCTACAAAGGTTAGTTAATCATTGATCGTGACTTCTTCGGTTAGGATCACAATGTCTTCTTCGGCAAGACATTTCTTTAGATTGGACACATGAAAAGTAGGGTATATCCGTCTCAAATTTTCTGGTAAGTCTAGTTGATATGGTACTGCTCCTACCTTTTCAACTATTTTATAGAGTCCGATCTATCGTGGTCGTAACTTACCCTTTTTCCCAAAACGTAGCACTCCTTTCCAAGGTGACACTTTTAGTAATCCCTTGTCACCAACTTTAAATTCAATAGGCTTCCTTCTTTTGTCGGCATAACTTTTCTGCCTATCTTGTGCAACTTTAAGTCTTTTTCTTATATGTGTTATGTTTCAGCTATTTGTTGGATAATTTCTAGTGTACCCAATTATTTTTCACCGACTTCCATCCAACAGATAGAAGTTTTGCACTTTCTTCCATATAGAACTTCATATGGTGCTACTTTGATGCTACTGTGATAACTCCTGTTATAAGAAAACTCGACAATAGGTGTTGATCCCCGGGCCCGTAACATGTCTTCTAGAGTCTGAATCATCATTTCACTTTGTTCATTCGTTTGAGGATGATATGTTGTGCTCATCTTAATCTTGGAACCTAACTGTTTTTGAAAACCTTCTAAAAAATTTGAAGTTTGCCGGTCTCGATATGAAACAATTGATAACGGGTACTCCATGTCGTGAGACAACTTAATCTATATCCATCTTGGCTAATGACTCTAAGGTTTGTGTTTCCCTTATTGGCAAGAAATGTGTAGTCTTGGTCAATGGGTCAACAATGACCCATATGGCATCACAACCTCTTGGTGTTTTTGGCAGCCTTGTAACAAAGTCCGTAGTGATATGTTCCCATTTCCATACAGGAATACCTAAAGGCTGTAACAGTCTATAAGGTCTTTGGTGTTCAATCTTAACTTTCAAACACGTAAGACACTTCTTGATATAATCAACTATTGACTTCTTCATTCTGGCCACAAATACAAAGTTTTAAATCTTTATACATCTTGTAAGTTCCAGGGTGGACTGAATACTTGGACTTGTGTGCTTCATCTAGGTTCACTTCTCTACAGTTGTCGATATTAGGAATCTAGATTTGCCCTTGAAACCTTTTGTTTCCTTTATCGTCAGTCTCCAAAATTTTAACTTGCCTGAAAATCCTTTCCTTTTCTGATTGTCTTGCTGTAATGCTTCTTGTTGTGACTTTTGAACCTGCTCAAATAGGTTTAGTTGATTTTTTCCGGCTTAAAGCATCTGCCGCGACATTAGCCTTCCCTGGATGATATTTGATTTCACAATCATAATCCTTTAATAATTCCATCTAACGCCTTTGCCTCATATTTAATTCTTTTTTGTCGAACAAGTACTTGAGGTTTTTATGGTCTGTGTAAAGTATACACTTCGTACCAAACAAGTAGTGTCTCCAAATTTTTAACGCAAATACTACTGCAGCTAGCTCCAAATCATGTGTTAGATACCTCTGTTCGTGTTCCTTTAATTGTCGCGACGCAAAGGCAATCACTTTATCTCTTTGCATGAGTACACATCCTAAGCCTTGTTTAGATGCGCCACTATATTCTATAAAGTCTTCAATTCCTTTTGGCAGACTCAAAATTTGTGCACTACTTAGCTTTTTCTTCATAGTTTGAAAAACTGCTTCTTGCGTATTCCTCCAATTGAACTTGCAAGCCTTTCTTGTTAGTGCCGTAAGTGTAGTTGCTATCTTGGAGACGTCCTGAATAAAGCGTCGATAGTATCCGGCTAATCCAAGAAAACTTCGTATTTCGGTTGCTGATCATGGGGTTTCCCATTTTGTTATGCACTTAATTTTACTTGGATCCACCATGATGCCCTTTTCGTTAATAACGTGCCCTAGAAATTGAACTTCTCGGATCCAAAACTCACATTTTGAGAACTTTGCATAAAGCTTTCCTTGTTTTAGTAGTTCTAACGTTATTCGTAATTGGTGGTCGTGTTCATCAATGAAGACAATAATGAATTTGTCTAGCTATGACTTACATACACAATTCATAAGATCCATGAATACTGCTGGGGCATTTGTTAAACCGAAAGGCATGACTAGAAACTCGTAATGTCCATATCGTGTTCGAAATGCAATTTTCGGGCTGTCTTCCTCTCGTACCTTTAATTGATGATATCCTGACCTTAGGTCTATTTTCGAAAAATTTACTTGCTCCTTGCAATTGATCAAACAAAATTATCTACCCTTGGTAAGGGATATTGATTTTTTATTGTGATCTTATTCGGCTCTCGGTAATCGACATTCTCATGGTGCCATCTTTCTTCTCGACAAATAGTATCGGTGCTCCCCAAGGTGATGAACTTGGACAAATGAATCCTTTGTTAAGCAAATCTTGTATCTGGCTCATAAGTTCCTTCATTTCAGTTGGCGCAAGCCTATAGGGTGTCTGTGCTATAGGTGCCGCTCCAGGTGCAAAGTCGATGTGAAATTCTACTTGTCTATCAGGTGGTGTGGTAGTCCAGTGTGGTAGTCCAGGTAAGTCATCAGGAAAGACTTCTGGATACTCACATACCACTAGTACATCTTCAATCGACTTCATTTCTTTCTTTGCGTTTATCACATATGATAAGTAAGTTTCACATCCTTTTCGTATATTCTTCTTGTTTTCAAAACTGAGATAAGGTTGAAAGAATTCTCTTTGTGACTGCCATAAATAATTATTTCCTTACCATCCTTATTTTTAAATTTTTACTATCTTCTCGTAGCAAACTATGTGTGCTCGATTTTATGATAGTTAATCTATGTCTACAACTACATCAAATTCCTTTATTATGAGCATTGACAGTCCTTTATTATGAGCATTGACAGAAGTCTAATAGTGAAGTAATGTCCATCTATTTCTATTGAACAATCGTCATAGACTTCATCTACTTTCGTGATTCTACCATTTGCGCTTTCTATTTCTATCACCTGCTTTAACTTCTTAGGTAGACAAGTTAAGTATGCAAAACTTTATAGACACCACTGACTTATCTGCTCCAAAAATGAAATATTATCTTAGCTGGGATTTCATTAATTAAGAAAGTACCTCTAACCACGTCTAGTATTTCTTTTGTTTCTTCGGCAGTGAGTTGGTATACCCTTCCTTTAGCTCTTCCGGCTTCACGTCTATTCCCACTAGTGGTTGCTATTGCTTTTATCGGCTGAACATTCTGGGCTTTGGGCAATCGTATACAAGATGTTCGGTTGAACCACAATTGTAACAGTTACTTGCCATATGACCAGGCTGGCCACATCTATAACATACATTTTTCCCCATCATACATTCTATTCTTGTTGCATTGAGGACAAGTTGGTTTGTCGAATGTCCTTGCACTGTTACTCCTTGGCTTCTCGGATGTTCTATCAAAGTTCCTGCCTTCAAACGTCCTGTCTTCATTGTCTTTATGGTTGTTTGGCATGTAACTATCTTTTTCGGCCAGGATTGCTAATTCTAAGACTTCCGGAAAGGTCTTTGGTCGAGACATGCTAACAAGCCTTTGTAAATCTTTTCTTAAGCCTTGTAGTAATATCTTTACCTTGCCAGATTTTGTGATTACCATGTCCATTGCGAATCGAGACTTCTCTAGGAATAGTTCTACCAACTTGTTTCTTTGCTTTCAAAAATTCCTCCTCCATCATATTCAGTCAAGCATTCGAGCAATATCTGTTATTAACCAGATCTTTAAATTCACCCCATGGCATTGCTGTTGCTTCTGCGATGCTAGATTGAATAGTCTTCCACCAATGGAGGGCATTCAATTTTAGCTTAGTCGAAGCAAACCTTACTTGTTGATCGAGTGCACATTGACATGTTTGAAAACAACTTTCCGTGTCATCAAGCCAATTCATCGCGTCTACGACTCCTCCTTTCCCTTCAAACGTAGAATGACCAAAAGTTGTGAATGCTTTGTAGTCGCATCTGTCACACCCTAATAAAATCGTGTCTCGTTTAAGCAATGCGGAAGCACTGGGCGTGACGGGGATCAATTCGACAAGTAAATCGAGAGCATATGATTATCGCAAACATATATTTAGAATGCCATAAATAGTTTATCTCCAACGGTTACAAATTTATTGAATTCGTAAGAAACGATAATTGTTTAACAAAACAATATGATTAACAATTTAATCATAAAATCATAGTTTCAATGTTATCAAAAGTATGACATCCTATTCATCGTGATGAGCAAGGGTCCCAAAATATGCATGCATGCTCTTACTTTGCTGCTAATTCCCTGAAAAATATATTTATAAAACGTCAACAAAATTGTTGAGTGAATCCACAGGTTTAAGACTCTATCATTAAACCTTTACTTGTATATATCAATTGTTTGCAAGCATAAACCTTTGCAACATTATAAGAAAAATAACATATCAATTTAAACAAAGCCATGACTGTGATCCCCCGTAGACTAGCTAGGTCATAGGAGTTAATGTGACAACACCTATGCCTATAACCAATCCACGACTCACATTACTTGCTTGTGCCTCTCAACAAACTAGATATATGATTCTTATTTCGATACAACGTCAACAGTTAGCGCGACTAAC
Source organism: Logfia minima (assembly GCA_963921325.1). Lineage (NCBI taxonomy): Eukaryota > Viridiplantae > Streptophyta > Magnoliopsida > Asterales > Asteraceae > Logfia > Logfia minima. The sequence continues at coordinate 24,316,107 of OY992763.1, read as the reverse complement.
CGAAAACAATTATGGCGGGTAGTCACCTCGATAGTACTATCCGTATATCCACGTGGCTAGCGTCATCTAGCTAATGGTCATATTGTGTAAGCAAGAGGACTTCAATGCACTACAACATTTTAACATAGGGTCGCACAAGATTCGTTGTCATGTTTTACAAAACAGTTCATATGTTTTTCACCCCAATTTATAAAGCAGTAAAAACAGTAAAAGAGGGGCTGCGAACTCACCTGGTGAGCAAGAGTGCTAGGGTTTCAAAATGTATCTTTTGCCCAAATAGGAATAGCCTCCTAATGCCCTATATGCATGAGGTCAATTATATAAGCAGACGGCTCTAACGGCCTGTCTATGCTAGTTGTTCACTCAATTAGTAGGATTATTACTTGCCATTTAAACGTATGTACGACTCGTTGGTGATAGTTTTGTGTGTACTTGTATGTTTCTCGAAAATATAGTTAATTTGCTATTAAAGTGTACGTTATAGGTTTATACTTTCAAAACGTATATTGAGCATGAAAACGCACCTTTCAATTCATTCATAGGGTGCACTAAACTGATGCTGAATTCCTTTACTTAAGCCATTGTTGCTTCTAATTTTCCTGACTCCTCGTCCATATTGATGTTCAATCTGAGTAAAGAATGTCATCAGCATTTCAGCTGTCTCATCCTTTGTTCCCAAAAAGAATACCCATGAGAAAAGCGAGAAGTCATCAGTGACAACTAAGAAGTAGTGTTTACCGCCTATACTTCTTGCATTTACAGGACCACAAAGATCCATGTGAAGAAGGTCAAAAGCTGAGGCAATGGAATTTTGAGATTTTTACTTATGAGGTTTCTTGTGCTGTTTTCCTTTCTGACAAGGTACACATTTGTCCTCAAGGCCAAACTTCTGCACTAGTACACCTAGCACTAGTCCGTTTGTGACTATATAATTCATCTTTCTAAAGTGCAGATGTGCCACTTTCCGGTGCCACAACTGTGAATCATTCTCAGATGCCTTGGATATAAGACATGTCGACTCCTGTATAGATTCAGTAACACTCATGTCCATCACATAAATGTCATTCTTTCTAGGAGCCCTCATGATTATCCATTCTTCTGGAATAACAAACCCCGGTTTTAATATAAGTGCTTCTCTATCTGTGAAATGGACATGATGTACTTTATCACAAATCCGAGAGACACTCATAAGATTGTACTTCAGCTCCTCAACATAGTTGACTTGCTCTAGCATTATCTTTCCATTTATTACATTGCCCAATCCAGTGATCTGGCCACCTTTCGCTCCAGCGAAATTTACATATCCTCCCTTCTTGTGTATGAAATCCACAAGAAGTTGTTTTTCCCCTGTCATGTGTCTAGAGCAACCGCTATCTAAATACCACCAGTTTGTAGCACGTTTGATTAGCTCCTGCACAATGAAATGAAAACAATTAGTCATCAAGGGGGACCTAAGCCACGACGGTCTTGGGTCGGCCATTCTCATCTACGAATGTAAATTCCTTCAAGTATCCATTACTCTTACCAGAAGAGCTAGATGCTTTTGGAATCGCCCTCGTTTGAGCATGGGATGAGCTACCACTAGGATTTCGCTCGGGAGACTTTTGAAAAAGTCTCGAATTAATAGGCCTAGGGTTGGAAGTAGATCTAGCCATAGAAGGCTAGTTATATCTAGAATTATGATAATTCTGATTACCACTGTTTTGGTTAGAAAAACTTCTTTTTTGGTGTTTGAAAACGTTGGGGAGTTTTCGACCTAGATGATTGTCCATGGTAGTATCCTCTAACAGGAGTAGCATTCCGTGAACACTCACCAGTCGTGAACTTCCCAGATTTAAAAATCGGTTGAGATCTCTGAGAGCTCGAAGTTCTCTTAAATCCTAACCCGTTTCTTCTAGAATTAGCAACATATTCTTTTGATTCATTTGAAACATATGTAATTCTTTGATGTACACTTGGTTTCTCAGGCATCACAATTTTATTATCCTGACACGATCCAGTTTTAACAGGTGATTTGTCTTTATTCACCTGAGTTGATTTACCACCTTTCCCTTTTGTTGGGCAAATGCTTGCTACGTATCCCTTTTGGTGACACACGAAGCATGAGCGTCTCACCAAAGCCTTTTTAGGGGCCTTGTGATCCGTTGGATTGTCCAACACAAGTAAAGGTTGAGAGGAGACCATTTATACTTGTTTACCCTTGTCCATTTTAAGTTTTTCATTTACATTTTTAGAGTTAGGTAAAACATGTTTAATCGGTCCAATTGGCTCCTCATTACCAGATTTAACTTCCATTGCACTCTCTTTTACAAAAGTTATTTTCTTTTTAAGAATAGATGAAGATGCCTTGGAAGTTTAAGGAATTTTTGATTCTATCTCATCAGTGGTCTCAGCTCTCTCAGGTCTGACAAATTGTATAAACCCAGGAACAGTTGAGTGAGTGACAGAATCATTTACAGATAACAACTCAGGTTCATCAGATGTGGAAGTGTAATTATGATTAAATGGAGGAGGGCTTTCAGTATAACCCATCCCCCGATGATCTCCTGGCTGTTTTTGTATGCTTAGCATGTTGTCTAAAGTTTCGATTGAGAATTTTCGTAATTCTAAGTTTCTGTTTAAATCAGCAATCCTAACTTTAGCATCTGCCAGCTCTTTTTCTTTTTCAGAAGATTGTTTTGTTATGTCAAAAACATACTCATGAGCCACGTCAATAATCTGACTCTGCTTATTCACTTTTTCTTTTAAAACCCTTAAGTCCTCTTTGTCAGACTTAACTTTATTTACTAGCTCAGAATTTCTTAGTTTTAAAACATCATTTTCTTCTTTTAATGAGTTTAGTTGAGCCGAGTTAGATGACTCGATCAATTCCTCAGCTTGTACCTGAAAATTAGTACATAACACGCATGCTTTAACTACTAAGTCTAAATCAAGAAATACGTTCTGCTTCTCAGCATCTAGATTAGCCATGTAGGCTATGAAGTCTTGTGAACTCATGTTCTCCGTTGACTTCAATTGTACCAACCTAGTCTCTGAAGCAGTAGCATCAATCTCCATCTTGTCTTCTGAGCTTTCCTTAGCATCTGACTCAGACTTGTCATCTTCTTTAACTTCCTCAATAGATGCCATGAAAGCTTGAGGTTCCTGAGTCTTAGCACTCCAGTCATATGAACCATCCTGTGCTTGAACTACTAATGCTCTAGAATTTGTAGAATTCCCTGAGCCGTGGTTGTCACTCGATGTTCCTCTATTTGAGTACCTTTGACCGTTTTGACTGGAAGATTGTTCCCGTTTAGGTCTTTGGCATTCCTTTGCAAAGTGTCCGAAACCATCACAGTTATAACACTTTACTTTTGATTTATCAAAGCCAACTTTACCGCCAATGAACTTTCTTCCAGTTTGGTTCATGAACCGCTAAGCCCTCCCGGCTATCATGGCCATTTGCCATTGTAGATCCATTTCCTCTAAGTCTTCTGGAGCTAATTGGTCATAATCCTCATTTATCATACTTGGATCAATGACCTTGCCCTTAATGAAATTTTCATGTGACGCAACAAAAGATGCAAGTAGGGCTACTTCATCTTCAGCCGATTTAACACTCATAGACATCGACTTGAATCCACTAGGTGTCCCAGATTGTTGTGGATTCCTATCCTTGTTAGAGTTTTCAGATGATGTAACATATCAAACATTGCTGCCAGAATTTCTGACAACCGAGTCTGTTTCTGTCTCGCTTGTATGGAAAGCTGCAACTACACCAGCACTAGTAGAAGCAACGGAATTTACCATGGTAAACGCTAGGATCCTGAACCTGATCGGATCCTGTCTCTTTCCGCTGCATGTTCAAATCATAAACACGCAACTTTCCTATCACGTCATCAAGAGTCAGAGTCCTGTAATCAGCACTCTCTTTGATCATCAAAGTGTAGATGTCCCACTTTGATGGTAATGCTTCAAGGAGTTTATTACATCTGACAGTTTCAGTGAATGAAAGTCCACTGTTATCCAGTTCAGTCATCAGATGGTAGTATCTAGTGATAATCTCCTCTAATGACTCTCCCTTCATACACTTGAAAACGTAGAACTGTTTAGTCAACAAATCAGCTCTACTCTCTTTGATTTGTTTACAACCATCAAATCTTTTCTCCAAAGCTAACCAGAGCTCTCTAGAAAAGTGGCAACGTGTGAAGGTAAGTTTAATTTCATGAGGAAGACACTTGATGATAGTAGACAACGCCTTGTTCTCTGCTTCATACATCCTTTTGTCTTCCTCCTTCATCCTTTCGTATGAATAAAGCCTACGCTTCCCTTCAAATTCATAAGAAGGTGTATCATACCCTTCACTTATACAGATCCACATATTGATGTCATTGAATTTTGCAAATGATTCAAATCTATCTCTCCACCCGAAGTAATCGTCAGCTAAAAGCTTTGGGGGTGAAGTATGATTCATTTCTAACATTTTGTTCACAATTGACATCTTGAAAGAGTGTATACTGATTTGAGGTAAGTTTGTAGTAGAAAGTCAACTAACGTCAAGTTCACTCAAAACACAAATTTCCCTCCAAAATTCGCGAAACTTTTCTGAGTAAAATTTAAATTTTCTCAAACCAAATTTTTTTTTTTTGTTTTTATATTTTTTTTATCGAACTTAAAAAGGTTAAGTTCGTACGAAGTTAGTAAGTTCGAACAAAAACTAAGTTCGAAGGGTAGGTTCGTACGAACTTACAGCTGTAAGTTTGTATGGTTATTCTGGGTAAGTTCGTACGATGCTTTCTAAATTCGTACGATCTGCTGTTGAAAAACTCAGATCTGAAATTTTCAGATCTGGGTTCGATTCAACCTGTAAACTTCGAATCCTTGAATACTAAGTGATAATACACAACTTTAGGAGCTAAAAACAACAATCTAACTTCCAAATCTCTTGTAATCTCTCGTTTCTTTATCTTTTCTTTACCCCGAACCAAAAACGAATTGTTTAAAGTCCCTTTTGAACGGATCCAAACGGGATTGCAACGTGTATTAGTTTGCGGAATGGTATAATACACAAAAACAACAATAAAACAAGTGAAATGCAAGTGTTTATGTTGTATGTTCGAATGTATTCGAAGATAGCTCTGTATATTCGAATATTACTGATTAAAAAGCGTACAAATGAAGTATTACAACTTAGTATTTATACTCAGCTAAGTTCGTACAAATTTAGTTGCTTCTAGGTTCGTACAAACTTCCTAGGTTCGTACGAACATGTAGGTTCGTACGAACTTACGTAAATACAACAAAAAGACTTAAGTAATTAATAAAAGCATATATTAACTACAAAAACTAATACAAAGCTAACTATCACAAAATAAGAGATGTTGTCACAAAACGTGCACCAACAATACCTAAAACATTTCCTAGTACACAAACATTATCAAATCAAACATGTTGGTACTCATTTTATCACCATTTAGTTCTTGGTCATTTGGAACACATTTTAACTTGTTTTAACATACATTTTGTTGATTTAAACTCAAGAGTGAACCTGTAGCATCTAGACATTCATAATGTAGGAAATGACAAGATCAAAAGGGAGGATTTCCTTAGAATGCTTTAGGATGGAATGGTGAGAAAGAAGAGAAAAGGACTTGAAATCTTCAACTCAAATCTCCTTTTAGATACCCAAATCTTCTAGCTTTCCATTAGGTGTTTGAACTAGAGCTTAAATGATGGTGAAAAATGGTATATAAAAGTGGTGGTTCATGGTGGTTTGATGGTGGTTGTGTGGTGGTTTGTGGTGGTTGTTCTTGAAGAAGATGAAGATGATGAAGGAGATGGTTGAAAGTTGAGAGAGAGAAAAGGGGAAATGCAGATTTGAAAAGGTGAAATATGAATCGTACGTGTGGGTGTTTTCTTGCAAGTATCTAGACACATAAGTGAAAGGCAAGTGGGGGAGGGGTGATGGGAGGTGCTTAGTCCCATCAAGCAAGTTGCTAAGGAGGAGGCAAATGTGTGGTTGAGAGGTGGTTTGGAACATGGAAGCGTACTCGAGAAGTTTGAAGAGAAAGAAATGAAAATCTGGCCATTGACTTTCATGACCGAGTAGCCTTCTTACTTGATTTAATTTCAAGCAAGCAAGCAAGTAAGTGAGTAACTAATAAGCAAGTAGGCAAGGAGGACAATCTAAGTTCTTTTAATTGAGTTAGGGAAGGAGCTACGTAGACAAGAAGGAAAAGAAGGAAATAAAATATGCACTTTGAATTAATTGACATGCAAGCTAGCTTGCTTGGATTTAATTAGAGCTATGTGCTAGCTTGCTTGGTTTAGTTTCCTCGTTTTTAAGCTAGCTAGTAAGTAGGTAGTTAATTTTAGCAAGCAAGCAAGGAGGTGGACATGGAAGGCTGTAGAGAAGAATAGCATCTTGGCTTTTGGTGACATGCTAGCTTGGAATTATTTTGACATGCTTGAGTTACTTGGATCCAAAACTTGGTGTTTAGGTGCTAGCAAGGTTTATTAGGGAGATTAAAGTAGGTTGCAACATGGTTAGTACATTCCAATTCATTCGTAAGTAATTGGCATTTTGTTTAGTGAATCTCGTATTATATTTCTTCGTTGTGTTGAATTTGAATTACATAAGCTAGGTATAACCTTTTGAAAAGTTGAGTCTTAAGTTCTATCACAATAGTATAGGTAAGTAGCCAGTATTAATTAGCTTCGCGTTATTTAGGAAACGTTTACCACTAACGTTCGTGTTTGTCGGAATCATCCGATTTATATTGTGCAATTCTCAATAATTACTTAAACATAATGCACTATGCATTAAAATGGTGTGCACCAAAATGTGCAACGTGGGCATGTGCTAGACTTATCTCAGTTTAAATCACGTTTGATTTCATTAAAGGGAATTAGCGTAAGAATGCATGATTTTAAGGTGCACGGAAAGTACCGATTTTCGAGGGTTGTCACAGCATACATTAGTACGACCATTATCATGCTCATGCCTCTCTAGATTTTCTGCACCATTTACTCAACTATGGTTCATAGCTATTTGAACTTGAGCTATTATAGCCGGTAGACTTTCTTGAATGCCTCGCGATATCTCAGTTGCTATGTCAACTCCACCAATAGAGTTGTTTAAGTTCCTTCGTCATCTATTTCCTTGTCTTGGTGGTATGGAATTTCCTGTGTTGTTTCAAGTCGTTATTCGAGTATCCATTCTACAATAATAATACTAGTAATATGAAAATAGGAATAACTTCTTATATTATAATATGCATCGGTATGGACAATTAGTTATATAACTTAAGAAAATAATATAATTTTCCTTTATCCCCTGCCCAGTGTATGTATTTGTCGCTATAGATATATATATATATATATTCCTATTCGAGCTGAAAGTCGTGTGGATAGTAACGAGCTTCTAACATGTCTCCTAATATTGTTTTATCAAGGACACCTAGTTCCTTGGATGTCTCCTTTGTGCTGAGCATCCATCTTGCAATTGGTGGGCATATTGCAACTCTTCTTCTAAGTAATTCATGCGTGCATCCGCTTGGTTTAGATTTCGAGCCATGCTCTCTAGTTCTTGTTGTAGTTCAACCTCTGTTGTTGTATGGTAGTATCTCTCCTCGTGTTAGTTCTATTTGTGCTATAGTGTACTGGTGATTGGCGTGATTGGCCTTTGTCACCTGATCCAGTAGAGCACTTATGTCTGCCCAGGTTGAAGTATTGGGATAATTTTCCCCCACTCTGCTTGATGTAGCTTCCAACATAGTTTCTCGGGAAGGATGCACTATGCGAGTTGGAGGTGTAAGGTTTTGTTGCCATGTCATGTTTTCCGGTGCAAGGTAGTTATTTGCATTGGAAGTGTTAGAATCAAGAACGTTTATGATTGGTAGCGGATCATCTTGTGGTTCCTTTGGATTGTATTGTGGAACAATCTGCTCGGAAGGTAAGGCTGGATTGTATTGTGGAACAATCTGCTGAGAAAGTAAGGTTGGAACTAGCTTTATGATGAAATACGGATCTCGATATGGCAAGTCGAGTAACCATCCATTTCTATATTCAAATGGGTTCTCTTCGTTTATTGCAAACATCTGTAACGGGTGTGAAATCCTTATAGAATTTAAGTGCATGTTAATGTATTTATCGTGTCTTACTCCTAAATTCAAGTCTAGGTTTACCTGATCTTAAAGTTAAACTTAGTTACTTCAACAAAAGGCTCTGATACCAACTTGTGACACCCCGATTTTGACAAGTGAATAAATGAAACCTCATATTTTATTTCATGGTAACTTGATACAAAGTTATTACATAAGCGGAAAAAGCGTAAAATAAAAGGTCTAGTTTATTTAGATAATAAGTCCCTACTCCTTGTTTCCTGAGATACATACATGAATAGGTAAACTTTAAGTTTAGTGAGTAATTATGGTTTTTACATATAACATAAACAGTTAATGCAAAAATAACTTTTTGAGATCTCATAGCCACATGTAAGTAGGCTCGTATTAGGAGGTTGGCTAACCTCGGGATCCACGTAGGGCTGTCGCATAAGGTTCTTTTGCAAAACGTCCCTTCCTTCTATACCCTGTACTTTGGGTATTTGAATGGCCATACTTAATATGAGCAAAACATTGATGCTAATTTGATAACATACCATAAACATGACTTTAACATATACAATAATTTAAACATGGCAGAATATGGTTTAGCATGTATGCATCCCATTTAAATCACATAAATACTCACCTTGTTTAGAGCCTGACACATGCTTAGGATCTTGACAATTGCTTAGGATTATAAATACTCACCTTGTTACTTATACTTTTGATATGTTTCTAAGTTTTGGATGAAAAATAATGAATTCCCTAAGACTTTATTTATAGTGTAAGTGCCTTGCATTACCCTATTTGTTCACTTAGCTTTGTAAGTTGTAACTCTTTAAGAATTTGATACCTATGTACTTCTCCTCCTCATTTCTTGACAAGTATTGCATCTACTCTTCCTAGCTTTGCATTGTAATGCTTCTAGTTTTGCTTAATCAAATGTTCTAGTGTGGCCACAAATCTGGACATCTAGGTCTCTTTACCACAACTCACATTCAAGAGAATCTAGCCTAGGCTATATGTGTATTTGTTCATGAAATTCTTGTGGGTGTTGCTACTCATTTGTAAGCTGCTAGTGTGCTTTACTTGTAAGTTGCTTGTATATATTATAACTATACTCTAACTACCTAATTAAATCCATATAATTATAAGATAAACATGATTTTTTTTACATAGAAACTCATAGCTTTTTACCTGAAAATAACATTACTGAAACATGGTTGTTACAGTTAGTATAAATGAAAAAAATTGAGACTAGTTCTAGCTAACACCCAAATCACTTTCAGTACTTCACATGAGAGAGGAAGTGCAATGGATACATCTTTTCCTAATAGTACATTTATGATTCATCACACCAAATACTTTTCTTATCCACTTGATGGCTACTCATGGCTACTGGCTGTTCCTACACGACGAAAATACTGTTCTTAATCCAATATCACTATCTATTTAAATTTATTATGTTGTTTATAGAAATAACCTATGCATATACAGGTTAATGTTGCATGTCTTAAAGTATTCAGTAGCCTATATGGGAGTAGCACTTCGGCCAAGTTTGTGGCTTTAATTCTTCAAATGCCCTGTACTTTAATTAGACTTTATAGATGAGATGTGCTCATGTAATTAAGTTTGTCTAGACAGCAACATTATAGACAACCCTAATCAAAATGAGAAATAATATAGATACTAACCTCTACTTATGTGATTAGGGCCGCCTATAATGTTGCATTGAAAATGGAAATTTGGATATGTATTCCAAGTTAAGCTAAACAACATTATGGCATTTAATCACATGGAAAGTAGTGTAGATAGTAATTTTCATAGCCAATTCAAAGTAGAGATGCAAATGTATAGATTTTATTCGAAATGGTTGTAGAAATAAAAATTCGGTTTTGTTCGATGACAAACTGATGCGAAGGAATGAAATTTTTGATTCTATTGTTTTAGATTTATTTAGATGGGTCGACAATCGAGCTTCAAAATTGCATGTTGTTTGTAACGCTTGGCTAATGTGTCATTTGTAATTGGTTTTTGACATTTTTTTGTTTTAGCTCCTTGCTATCACCATTCAATATTATGATTCCTTAGTTGTTAAAAAAAGAAAGAGATAGCTTTTTTTAGGATCTACCTTGCTAGAGAATGGCCATATGATTAGGTTTGTAACTTATTGTGGAGGGATCCACTTGTTTGGTTTTGGGCCTTATTTCAGGTACAGACCTTGTTTGGGCCTGCTAGTGACTGTTTGGATTAGGGGTCTTCAAAATCGGTTTGGGGCCCAAACCGAACTGGTTTGGGTCAACACCGGTCAAAACCTGTTTGTCCAAAACTGGTTAGGTTTTAAACTGGGTTGAGCCAGAGAAATCCCAAACCGGTCCACATAAACCGGTGCAAACCGGTTTCTGCAATTTGGTTCAGATCTATCCAGCAGATAGGTCCACCCTGTATGTTGATCAGAAACGACCGGCGGATAGGGTGGACCTATCCGCCGAAGCCTTTCTGATCAAAGCCAACTTAATAAAATATAAAATTTACAAAAAATATTTTTGTGGCGATTGTCTTGTTTATTTGTGTTTCAACTAACAATTGGAAATACATAAGTCTTCGAATCGTCGTCGTTTATTTAGTCTTCTTCTTCGAGTCGTTGTCGTTTATTTAGTCTTCTTCATAATCGATGTTACGTAAGTCTTCTTCATAAGTAAACTCCTACGCGGTAAGTGCTACCGACAATCCCATTTCAATCTCTTGCTCGTGTATTTCTTGCTCAACCATTACCATTTCCCCTTCGAGTGGTGAAATGTTTTGTATCCGTTCAACGCCGTCAATATAGTCTTTCTAACAAATACAAATTTCCAGCGACGAAGGGGTGAGTTTGGTTCTTCTTGGTGAGAACAAGTTGTAAAGGGAGGGATTTCATTAAAATATTTTATAAATTTGTTTTTAATTGGTTGTACCATGTGTTCAAAAGTGCCGTCCCTCACTTCAAACTCGATTATTTTGGAACACATTAAAAATATTTGGTTTAACTCTACACACGACAAAAAAGTGGTTGCTGGTTTTAAAAACAGCAAACATTTCGGTAATTAGTTGGATAAGATGCCAACTCGACTCCGGAGAAGGTGTAACCCGGTTACGTTTCGTAAGAAGGTCATGAAACATTTAAACCACTTTCAGACATATTACGTGTCAAATTTCATCTAGTAGGTACGTCCTGATTCGGACCTAACCTAAGAGAATTCGAATTGACACAAAATTTCATATATTTATGGTATCTACCAAGAACTAAAATATCATGTAACATTTGTTTAAAACTTTCTTTTATGTTTGCAATACATCTAAGTCTATCTTGCACAACCAAGTTAATGATATGTGCAACACATCGAATATGAGAAAATACACTATTACAAGCCGGTTTATATTTTAATTTTAATTGTCTGATGGCGGTGGTGTTATTTGATGCATTATCAGGAGTCGAGCTACATAACAGTTTGTTGAGCAAAAGTGATGTACTTCATAACAGTCTTGAGCTACAAATATTATGATTTAGTGTTCCTACTTCTAGGTAACTGATTCATTAGGAGTTCATCTTGAAAAGATGTGTTTATCTCTTCATAATTTAACTGTACTTGGCTGATGCATGCACCCTGACTATGTATATTGATCGTACAAACAAGACCTGTAGATTTTTGGCTAGCTAATCATCGTTAAGAGTTGTAGTGACCTGAGGTGTACCTGAATAAGAAACAAGGAAGGGAGTCCCCTACTAAGTTATGTGACAGACCGTTCCACTGGCCAATTATTTCATTTATTTCATAGAATCAGTGTCCCCCTAACATCAGTCGGACTTTTGTACCCTTAAAACAGTGCATTTGTCTAGTAAACATTTAATTTAGGATGGATGAAGTATCTCTTTCTAATGACGCCACATTGTTTAGCCCCACACCCAACTCGAATCATACATTTTTTTAAGCTTTGTGTTCTGTGGTTGCCGTAGTCTTATGTTGTAAATCATAACCTGGGTTACTCGATGTGCTCTATTGGATTTGGCTGTAGCGATTAGGAGTGGTCATGTGTCTTTGGCCTTGATGTCTCCAAAGAACTTACCAACTTTCATTTGTATGGATAAGCGATTACAATTATTAGAAGAGATAAGATGCAACTATCCACAAATACATTGAACATAAATTCGGTGGTTGAACTAACTGTACTAGTCCACAGATAAATATAAGAGAGCTGGTCTATCCTATTTAACTTTTGATCCAGCTTAATATAATGTAGTACAACTCTCTAATTAACTACCTACCTTAAGAAGCTTGTCATTATTTCGGGTCATTTTTTATATTATAAATACTACTATTACCGGGGAGATTCTAAAGATCATGAGTACATAGAAAACATTGTGATAAACTATCCACAAATATATGATCCTAAAGATCATGACCACCAGGGATATTGATCAGATCGGGCGGGATCAAAATTCAATTTATTGAAATCCCCACACACAAGTCATGCATAATAAAACATAACATCTTTTAGATGCTATCAATTACTGGATTAAAAGTAATCAACAATAAGAAGTACAAATGACAAGCAAAGAAAGCCACATAAATTTGATCAAGATAGAATACAATGTAAGAGATTGATCCCCAAACAGAGAAGGTTATACGTGTTTTTTGTGGACTTGTATTTTTGTTTCTTCTCATAGCTCACAAGTGCCATTAACATTGGACCGAACCATTGTGACCACTTAGGACCCCGTCGTTCATTGTGTCTTTTGCAATTACATTTTTACAAGGGATTTTGGCATTACAAATAAACAAGTTTAATTTATCAGGATACAAACTTTTGTTCCAGCAAACAACACGTACATACATCAACTTAATTTGTTACAATAAGCGCATTTACTTAACGTACGAGATAGATTTTGATGGGTAAGCCGTCTCGCAGTACAAGGAACGGTCCATATTGTATTCCTTCTTCTCAGATTACTTCCCATCTACAGTAACAAAAGTAAACCATCATTTATTTGCATTTTGAAAGATAATGTCACTAATAGGAAAATTGCATTTTGCGACCCACAAATGTCGTCACAAGAGCCCATAATGTCGTCACTATAGGCCCGTATGTGGTGCTCTATTGCGACGACTTTTTGCGACGACAATATGGGCCCACACTTTAATTTTCTGACCATAAAAATAATTCATAATTAAATCCTCACAATAGGCTTATATATATATATATATTTAAAATAGATAAAAAAAACTTTTGCGACGACGTTGTGGTCGCAAAAGCGCAGTGCAACTTAATGGTCATTTGTTAAAATTTTGTTGAGTCCGGAACATTTCATTAATTTCTTGTTGGGTATACATTCTCGGTGCTTGTGATGCAAAACTTGAACTTGAACTTGATGCCCTACTTGACACCTTTCTACCATGTCCACGATTATGTCCGCGGCAGACCCCGACACTTTCTCCATTATAGTCTCCTCGCTCATAGGATGTGAACTCCCTAATTGTTGAGTCCTCTCCGCCACCATTGACGCCTAAAAGTAACAAAACAAGAATTATGAGTAGTGACCCATTTCTTACATGTTGATCTTTGGCAATATCATTAACCCACATGTAATTATGTTGATGCATGTTGGACCAGTCATTAGTGAGACTTCTATATTCTCCTGTGGTAGAGTCTCGCAGTAAACACAAAAAGATGAATATATAATAACAATCAATCAAATTATCCACAATGCTAGAAATATAGGTTTGAAAATAACTAGGGATAAAGAAACTTACTTCTTTGTATCATCGAGCAGAATAGGATTTTGTTGGGTCACTGATCTGTGATTGGCCAATTCACTAGAGTTCTTAATAGAAATGATGAAGTCAAAACTCCAAGGACAAGTTATCTAACTAATCACTGCTCAACCTAGTCGCTGCTAAGACAACGAAGACTACGCTCTGTGGATTGGCTATTGCTTGGTGAGTTGCTTGGTGAATCTATCTCTAAGTGTTCCTATCGCTAGAAGCCTTGAACATTGAAGATTCATCAAGATGCAATCCACTGCAATTGAAAGATGTCACTACTAAGCAAATAGTCGTTACTAGTAATTAAACATTTCACTAGTAGTACATGTGACTATACACTTATGTAATATAATCACAACAATCGATGTGGTTAAATAAAAGGAGGTCACCGGAAGAAATCAAGAAAAGTCACTTTACAAAAGCATGTTAGCTCGCAGTGAGTGAGGAAACTTCTTTATCCTCTAACAACCTCAGGAATAATATAGTTACTAAACAATCTAGTTCAAGTCGCTATGCATATGAGGTCCCTGGTCTAATGTACATTAGCAACTCAAGGAGTCCATAGCTATGAAGAGTATGACATCATACTACATTGTGATTGGTGAAAATACAACACACGAAGAATGCATGATTTTGTAGGGACTACGGAAGATTTATTTCTAACTGTTTTTCTGTTAGGGGGAAGCTAATCTCATAGCAACACATGTCATTCTATCTCCTAACTAATAGGAGATATTTACGGGAAATATCTGTCAATAAAAAGAGTAACATATTGTACTGATTTGTTTACCGATTTGTAGCTATCATTTGATTCCAATCGGTGATAAAGATTGTCTAACTACAAATTGTGTCGGTGAGTAATAGAAGTTATATTCTCACAGCGAGTAATGCTTTAACTTGTAATCATATTGAATTTGTTTTCACATACGCTTTAACTATTTCGCAATTCGATATGTTGATGTAATTTGTTATTAATAAATTCACCATTCGAGTAACGCTTTCATACTTTACAATTGTTTACTCTGTTTATTATACAAGTATTTTAAAATGACTAATAACAGTTAAGAATTTTAAAATAGTAAATTAACAAGTTAAATTGTATTAAACCTCCTTCACAATTCAAGCTATCTTATTGAACTCGATATCAATTAATGCATAAGTTGTATCAGGGACTTTCAGATTTGGTTCCATGAGCACTCACTTGTTTCAGTTGACCTTGTTAACTACCGTTTCATGTATGGCTTAAAGGTATAAAGATCTACATGTAATCCCCAGTCGTCTCTCTCCATGTTTGGTGGTGGAAATTGTCCCTTTTATCGGGGATGCTCATACCCCTCCCGCTTCGTGAACCATTTCATCTTAAATCTATATTTCCGATTTATGTATCTCTCACCCATGTTTTTGTCAACCCCTCGTCGGGCAAGATTGGAAAACGGCCCTCTCCAGTAACGAAACATATTACAGTATGGCTACATTTTAAAATAAAATATTTAAGAAGTATATATATTTACAAATTTACTATAAGATAATAAACAAGATCAATATCAATCTCTAGCCAAATGGCAAATTTAATAGTCTCCAGAACTATGTCCCATGATGCATAACACTTTGGGACTGTTTCTACCAAGGTCCCGACTATATTAGAGAAATAGGCGAATTAGCGCCAACCGGTCGGGCCGTCTCATGATCACTGGTGTGTCAAACTCGATAGGGAGGAGTCTGTGGTTGTTAGCATCCAACATCTTCCATAACTCTCGGTTTGGGGTTACACCATATGTTTTAGCAGATGGTGTAGTAGGAGGAACCGAACTCTATTAGATATGGTTCGGTGTATGATGAGTCGCACTACGCTTTCGATAAGTTTCTTGGGATATGTCTTAGAAAATGTTGCAGAGGTCCTAAACCTCTTACCAACCAAGAAGGTTTCCAGGGCACCATCTAAAATATGGAGTGGTAGTAAACCTACACTAGCATATTTTAAAAATCTGGGGTTGCGAAGCTTACGTTCGTCGTGAGACTCAAGACAAGCTAGAACCCAGATCAAAGAAGTGTTATTTTGTTTGATACCCTACCGGATCTTTTGGATACTTGTTTTACAAACCTTCTAAGAATTGCTAGTAGGGCAGTTTTCCTTGAGAGGGAGCTGATGTCCAAAGAGGCCACTGGCAGCCGAATTGATCTTGAAAAGATTCAAGAATTAACCACCATGGACTCTGAGGTTAGTACTAGTTTTGATCAAGAGGTTTACAACCTAATAGAGAATCTGATAAACAGTCACCACTTGTTAGTAGGTCTGATAGAGTACGTCATGCGCCAGAAAGATATGGTTTACTCATTTTTGATGGTGATGAGACACTAGGAGATTCTGATGAACCTACTAACTATCAGGAAGCCATGGCGGGCCCAAAGTCTACAAAATGGAAGGAGGCTATGGACAACGAGATCCAATCCACGTATGATAACCAAGTCTGGGACTTAGTTGATCAAACACAAGGTCATAAGCCAGTTGAGTGTAAATGGGCCTTAAAGAAGAAGATAGAGATGGATGGAAATGTACACACATACAAAGCTAAACTGGTGGCAAAGAGTTACACACAAACTCATGGTATAGACTACGAAGAAACTTTCTCACCGGTAGCAATGTTGAAACCTATTAAGATATTGATTGCCATAACAACATTTTATGATTATGAAATATGACAAATGGATGTAAAAACTGTTTTCCTAAATGGAAAGCTTACGGAAAATGTGTTTATGACACAACCTGAGGATTTTGTACATCCTAAGTATCTCAATAGAGTATGTAAGCTTCAGAATTCCATTTATGGGCTCAAACAAGCACCTCGTAACTAGAATCATTACTTTGACGAGAAAATCGAAGAGTTTAGTTTTTTCAGAAGTGATGATGAACCATGTGTCTATATCAGAACCAATGGGAGTGCTGTAGTCTTTCTCGTATTGTATGTTGATGACATACTTCTCATGGGAAATGATGTCCCAACATTACAAAGTGTTAAAGCTTGGTTAGGGAAATGTTTCTCCATGAAAGACATAGGAGATGTAGCATATATATTAGGAATCAAGATCTACAGAGATAGATCTAGGCGGTTCATTGCCAAAATACCTACATAGATAAGATCTTGAAGAAATTCAAGATGCAGGACTCCAAGAAGGGGTTCGTGCCTATGTTGCATGGCATGACACTAAGCAAGTCTCAATGTCCTGTAAATCATCATTTAAGTTAAGCTACTGCTTCACCCACCCATCTAAATGCTTCTACTTTTGGTGATGAATCAAGTTTTATGTTCCAGTACAATACATTAACTCCCTCTTTTAATACTTCAACCTAACAACTTTAACTAATCTCTCAATAAACAATTAATATATCACTATAAGATCTAAACATAATAATGCCATTTATCTAGTAAATCTTACAAGAACAAAGTAGTATAAGATGGCCATTTCTTGAAGGCTCTTTACGAAAAAGGAACACCAAACTTGAGATCCTGTTTACCAAAATTGAACCATCAAAAACCGTACAGAAACACAACCAATAGCAATACCTATACCAATACCAAAAAACAAAAATTTAAAACAGGACAGCAACTACATGAAACTCTCCACAAATGCAGCAACAAATAAATCCAATACATTAGCACACTACTTACTAAGATACATAAACTTTCTGTACAAATTAATATTACAATCAAATTATTTAAAATCAATGCCTCTGCTCTGTTATTAAGCATGTCCAACACAGGTGCCATTTTGAGCGAGTCTGTTACTGAATTGCAGGACAATTACCTCACCATATATGATCCTTCTAATCTAAGAGAATTTGCGTTCCAATGAACACAACTTGACTGGAAGAAGCTGCTTTCTCCATCCCTAATTATACGAGTCTCTTTACCATATCATTTTCTGTGACATTTTACACTATTGCATCAATTTAAAGATTACTAAGTTAGGGTGTATCAAAAATAATCATTAACTTACAAAAACCATACCATTGATCAAGTTATAAAGCATCCATACAAGAAGAGCACCCTGGGCAAGAATTAAAAAACAAGAGGACTCTCATACAGGTACCCAACATGAAATTGCATAAAGAATCCTGCCTTTCCATCCCTGTAGCA
The DNA here is from genome assembly GCA_963921325.1 of Logfia minima. Classification (NCBI taxonomy): domain Eukaryota; kingdom Viridiplantae; phylum Streptophyta; class Magnoliopsida; order Asterales; family Asteraceae; genus Logfia; species Logfia minima. The sequence continues at coordinate 24,298,086 of OY992763.1, read as the reverse complement.
TCCACTTGCCATCTTCATCAAACACAAAATCTTTGTGATAACCGATCTTCACCTTGGACTTCAATTGTGAAATGAGCTCATGATCCATGCGTTTAGGCTTGAACCCAGCCCTTGAGTGTCGTAGCTGCCACTGCTTGTAGGTTTCAGGCCGCTCCACCCTCTCGGGACCTTCACTCACAATCACATTCATAACTTGACGCCCGTAAAATTCTCTCTCATAAATCGATCTTTGCTCATTGTCACGGTCTAACGTTGCATCAAACATATCAAACAAAGAAGAGTAGTGAAAAAGAACTTCCTTGAAACGGGTAACAAAGAACGGCGCACCATAAGATCCATTAACAACAGAATGAACAAAAATATCAGGTTTCATATCTCTAATCAACTTCAAAACCTTATCTCTTGGATTATCTTTAACAGATGTCTCATCAAGCAAGTACTCGAGACGAGCAAGAACATTCACAGCAAGAAACTCGTTTCTTTGAAGCTTAAGATCTACAATTTTAATCGTTTCCCAATTTTGCATTGCTATAGCATTGTACTCAAACGGAACCTTAAACCGCTCACAATAAGTCGCCAACCGCCGTCCCGTTTCCTCTACCCTTTCTGCTGGACGGAAACCAGGCTGTGGAAACTCTATTCCGGTAATTCTCAACTTAGGTGGCCCACCAGGTCGATCTGCAAGGTGCTTGATAAGGATTGGCCATTGAAAACCATAAGCGATACCAAAGTCTACAATATGAAGAGTTGATGAAGCTGAAGCTGCTTCAAAAATTGTTCTGTTAGCAAAGTAAATCTCATTCTTTTTAAAAGGGCAGGCCGAGATGTAAGCCTGAAATGCTTTCAACTTCTCAGCAGCCGAGATTCTTGTGACGTTCTGAGATGCATAGAGGTGTGAGCCAGTGCCAGATAAGCGTGCCTCTAAACCAACAGCAAAGATATGAGCCAACCTCTGTGAAGCATTTCCAGAAGGAGAAGTATGCTGTCTTATCTGCTTTAACTGTTCATTTGCAATCTTACGATCGTCAGCAGCAACTGATTGTGCACAGTTGATCAAAAGAGTTCTAATGTCGATACTGTCACTTGTGTTTCCTGGTCTCCAAGAAGGAGTATTCCAACTGTTATACGTATGCTGAATATTATTTGGAAGCTCTCCACAACCGGGTGTAGGCTCACCTTTTGCATTTGTACAAAGAAGAATTCTATCAAACATCTCAGACAACTCAGCCTCTTCATCCTCATAAACAGCAGACTGTTTACTAATCCTTTCGTCTTCATAATCACTGTCATCCAACTGAAAATGCTTTCGACCCCTGAACACGTTTGGTGAGTTTTCCATCTCGATTTTTTCCACTTTCACTAAAACCTCTGGAGGTGAATCAGATGGCAACTTATATTGATCCAAATCAATAACTAGAGGTTTACTAACAGGAAGAAATTTACTCGCTTCTTCCATCCCTCTCTTGTACATCAACATAGATTCACTATCACTAAACATATTTTGTAACATATGCGTGTTGACCGAATCCGTTGTGTCATTCATATCATTAGCAGTAACACTAGTGATAGAGCTAAAGGGATGGTAGTCAAGTGATGGAGTTTGTGTAACTGACAATTTGGTCTCAAATGAATCACTTCTAACCCATTGTGGATCACCACTTGTACTACTGAACGTACTGTACTCACTCGAACTCCTATAAGTTATCTCTTCCGGGCTTTCAGAAGGCGGTTGCAGAGTTGGGTAGTTCTTACCAACTGCTTCATATAACGATTTTTCAGTGGCTTGTAACACGAAAGGGTCATGAAACATACTCTGCTTACTCTCCAAATTCTCTTCCACAAGAATTTGGTCCAAAAATTTGGAAACGGAATCTTCATACTCATCAGGAGAATTAACTTGTGGGAATGATTTCACCGCACTCGGGCCACAATTTGGTACAGGGGAAGGAACAACTAAGAAGCTAAGATCTGAAGGTTCATCTCTAAACCTGTATCCACTACCGTGGCTACTAGGAAACTGATCAAACACAGATAACGTATTATCATCATCTAATGAGAAATCATTGATGTACTCATTGTATTCATGAAACTGTGGATCCTCCATAACCATTGAGAAAATTCTACAGTGAACACTAAAATTAATTATCCACGAGCATCAAATCTCTCAACTTCTCGTAACAGCTACAACGAGATTACGAAATGACAAGTAATTAGGTAAAGTTAATAACAGAAATCTAGATACAACCACCACATAAAAAAGGCAATAATATACTGTATCACATGGTAAACCCTAAGCATCATCGAAAAGAGAAACAGATAGAGTTAAAAAAAAAATGAAAGCAAAAGATAAATTGCGGGATCTAAATATATAATACTTTCTCCAGCTTTTCAATTAAAATAATAACATGTCAGATAAAGGAGAAGAAATTTTACACATCTATATTCTTTAACTTTATATACTAAAAAGAAAAATCACATACAGAATTGCAGGTGAAAAATCAAAACTCGTAGAAACCCTAACAATAGTTATTGAAACATAAAACAAGAAAAAATGAAGAGATTTGTACCGTGAAACAGTTGCGTTTGGGGGACGGAAATTGGAGATAGAGTTGAAGGAAGGAAAGTTAAATTGGAAGAAAGAACAAGTGGAGAGGGAGGGAGGGAGCGAAGACGAGGCCTTATGAGAACCACAGGGATTGATTACTAAAAATTAAGAAGGTTCGGGAATTGAGCAGAGAGTAAGGGTCGCAACCGAGTTGACTCTGATGTACGGTAATTTAAGTGACAGATGCTTGTTACCGGCTATAACCGGTGGGTGGCAACCGGAAAGGACTGGATGGTTGGGTCAGTCGCTCTGTAAAGACCGACGGCAAATTAAATGCGTAGACAAATCTCAAGTGTGGGGTGTCTATACGTCAGTTGGGTTACTTTAAATTATATTAGTACCTTCTTAATTAACACAAAACTAATATAACACTGTGAATAATAATTGTATCACTTTAATATTTGGAATTCACATCTCACTTAATTTCTATTTTTTCCAATCAACATATTAATTAAAAAGTCACATTTGAAAATTAAAATACATTCATTCATAATAATATAAAAGTACTTTACATTCACTAATAATAAAAAAAAAGTAAAACATTACAATTTTTGAAAAAAAAACGATTACATCAATTAAGCACAACAAAAAAATTTGAAGGGAGGTGCCAAATATGTTCGATGAGAGCGTTGTGAAGCTGATGATGAACCATCAAATCGCGTAATTCCTTGTTCATACGCATATTTATTTCAACTCTCACCATCCACGAACGTCTTTGAGTATTTTCCGACTTTGATGTATGGTCTTCTTCAAGTTGACATATATTGTGTTTGTTACCCTCGGTTATCATGTTGTGTAAAATAACACAAGTATACATGATGCAGTGTATTTTGTTGATGCTAAATGGTCTTACCGATTTCTTAACGATCGTCCAACGTCCTTGAAGCACTCTGAATGCTCGTTCTACATCCTTACTTGCATATTATGGGTAACTCTTGAACTTCATATTCATTTCCTCAATCGGGCATTCAAACGACTTCACAAGAGTCGCCCATTCCGGATGAATTCCGTCAGCGAGATAATATCATTTTGTAGATTAAGTCCCCTCAACATTATACACTACTTCCAGAGCTCTATCTTGGAGTAAATCGTTGAACAAAGCCGATTAATTGAGGACGTTGATGTCGTTGTTTGAACCCGTCGGACCAAAGTAATGTGCCAAATCCACAAATTGTAAGAGGCAACTGCTTCGAGCATGATCTTTACACATCCTCGATCACCTCGAGTGTATTGACCTTTTCATCCTACTGGACAATTTTTCCAAGGCCAATGCATACAACCAATGCTACCGAGCATACCTAGAAAACCATGTAACTCTTGATCATGTAACTCTTGATGTTTAGCATGTAAATGTTGAACATCTTGGAGTGGTGGTTTTCTAAAGTACTCGGTGGAATATAAATGAAATACACACTTTCTAAAGTTGTCCTAATAATCATATGATGTTTGTTGATCCATGTGTAAGTTCATCAAACGCATTGGGTGCGATACCGTAAGCCAATTGGCATATGGGAAAGTGCACTTTTGGATAATGTTGAAACCAAGTTTACTGGTAGCGTCAATTCGTTGATGGAAATAAGCAAAATACGGTAGTAGCGGTAGTTGAACGTAAGATGTTATACCTTCACATAAACGGAGATATAATACCCGGCTCATCCGCTAGCGTCTTCTAAAGTAATCTGGCTCGAACGTTCGGTTCTCGGCAAAGTAGTCTTGCCATAAACATTTGCCGGCAGCCAGACAATTTCTCAGTAAGTACCTTCTTGGTGCTCTTGGCGGTCGGCTTGAACTTTTGGGTTCATTTTCTTGATCTTCTTGGTCCAACATATCAACAATATCTAGCTTTGCAACCAAATCGAAACATGACGTAACAACTAAAAAATCTGATTCACTTACGATATGATAATGAAAAGGGTTGAATTATATAGAATAGTTGGGTGGAATAATGTATTTGAATCTAAAAAGATGATGGAAAGTGTGTGTGAATTGAATTTTAGTTGTATGTATATTTATAGTGTGTAGATAGGACAAAGGAGTTCAAAAAATAACAAAAAAATTAATTAATTACAAAAATACATAAATGTATCCATTATATAACAGATATATAAAAAAAATTATTATTTTCCAACAGTCAAATTAAAAAACATAAAAATAAAAATAAAGTTGGCCCCACACTTGCGTTGCCTACCTCGTCGGTAAACTGAACCAACCGAACCGGCGTAGTAAACAGACGCGCCGGTGCCAACGGCGTCGGGCAGCAGACGTGGGTCCAAACTGATGCGCAGTTGGCAATGGTCTTATAGAAGTATGGGTCAAGATTTTGTCACACAATTTAATTGTGGACTAAGGGATTTTATGTGAGTTGACAACTTTACTCTTTTAATTCATTTATTTTAATTTTTAAGTCGTCGACTGAAAACCCATACATATACTCCGTATTTCTTTTTTCTCTCTTTCTTTTCCGCAATTCACATGCATCATCTCTTTGAAATCTCATAAGAGCTCAAAGAGTGGGAGGACGTGCATACGTTTTTCGTGGAAATGTCGTCGGACGGCATTCCGAAGCAGTGTCTACTGTAGACTATGTTCATTGTATTTTATTATTTTTCAACGGTTATAATACCGTCTAAAATTAAAATAAAAAATATATATATAACGACTACTTTTTTTTAAACTTATTTTCAATCTGTAAATACCACACTTCAAACACAATTTTAAACACATCAAAACACTCATTCTCATATTCAAACACACTTCAAAAATACAAAAACTCTAAAATTCTATATCCAGTGTATAATTCACTATGTTGAGCAACTCAAATAACCCGTACACCCTACACTCAACATGGAACCCGTTTCCACAACAACCGGCATCTTCAAACCCATCAACCAATACCAACAAACACCATATTATCAAATACAAAACCAATAAACACCAAAAGAACAAATACCAAACTTAACCCCCGACCAATATAATGCTTTCCTAATGTGGCAACTATTACAAAACACCCAACAACCCCACACCTAACAATCCAATGTGCACTTGGTCAAAGACGAGGTACCGACACCAACCTCTCGTAAAAATAGGTCAAAAAAGAAAGGCAAACAACCCGAGGTTGCAGATCTAGATATTAGGTTATCTAACACTACTATGATACCAATTGTTGATCCCATTTTGTCAAATATGTATTAACTACTAACAACAAATGTAAATAGACAACATATTCAAGTATAAAATGTTTTCTTTTAATGATATGAATCAATTGAATACTTTACAAAGTTTACTGCGGAAATAGTCTAGACAAACAAGTCTAAGTAAACTCACTTATGAAAAATTTGGCCTCAACAGATCATCAGCGAATAGCTCGCTGATGATTCTTAGTGATCAACACTTAACAGATAAGTGAGGGCACTTGGTTTGCTGGTAGACAGGAACTTGCTTAAATCACCAGTTGATCGCGAATACAAAATTCTAGACATTTAATATGGTAGTTGAGTGTGGTATTTATAGTCTCACACAATGAGATATAAATCCTAAATGTGTCAATACCATATTAGTTGGGGTTGGTAATGCAACTTCCAAAGTTTGGATGTGACATTACATCCTAGGAATAAAGTTTATAATTTACTTTATTCCTAGATTACATAAAAAGGTAGAACGATAATGCATTTGTATAATAAGTGAACGTACATATCTTTGAGAAGATATGCACGCTTTCGTGTGTACATCATAAGTTGACCTTCATTTGTACATTAGGTATTTGTCAGACCTAATGTACTTTCTTGGATAGAAGCTTGAACCGCTGGTTAATAGAGCAGAGTTGATTTCCACATCAGTGAACTACTCTCTATCTCAGTCTTCAGTCTTCGACTTCAACGGATGCTTCAAGTTTTTGACAGCGTTAGGCCAGTGTAACATCTAGAGACTAAGTGCACATTAGCGAGTAATGTGTACTTCATTAAGTTCCAAGTTATAAGAAAGTTACTACTAACATATGCAGTGACTAGAGTAGACTAGTGAATGTTTCTAGTATAGAATAGTTCACTGATCAGTTTGATCAATGGTATCTCTGCTGTCTACTCTACTATTCGCTGCTAACAGATGTAGCGAACGATAAGAACACTTAAGTGAATTTGTCATCTATAAATTATATTAGTGGGGTCTTTGACCCAACAATCTCCTCCCATTTATTTATGACAAATTATCTCTCTGATAAAGAATTGGTGTTTTATCTTTTGTTTTTGTTTGACCCTAATGTTCTGTTTTTGGGTTCTTTTAATTTTCATTTTACTTTTAGATAGAAAGCAGTAAATATAATCATCACATAAAGATCATTGATTTATATATAACAAAAATAGAATACATTAAAGATTTATACAAAACATCTAATCTAGCAGCTCTTGCTTCACTTTGAAGAACTTCAGCTCATCATCATTGATTAGTCTTAGCTTTAGCTCCTCATTCACCAGCTTAAGAAAGTTAGGATCGCTATTGCTTCCTTCACCCATATATTTGATGGCCACCAGATGCTCAGTTTTGGCAATTATAATCTGACTGGCCCTCTAGAAACAATGATGCTTCAGGTGGTCAAGGAAGAACACCCAAACTCTGGTTCTTTGATAACCCTGCCAGGGATAGACATGATATTGGCAGGGAGAGAGATGTTGAGGTTTGCAGGATCAGGCAGAACACCCCTTCTTTGAAGATCTCTCACAATTGCAGCTTGATCAGACTTAGATTTCTTTTGCCTGGAGGCTCTGCTGGGTTCTTGAACATTTAGAGCAGAAGGAGGTTAGTTCAGATTAACTTCAGTCTCATTCAGATTAGAGACAAGTTCATCAATGATCTTCAATATTTTAGGCTTGGCAGCGCTAGATCCATTCTGAACACAAGTGTAAACCTCCCCAAGCTCACTGAACCCAATTGACTTCAGCTCAGTTAGATAGATAGTTTCCAGCTTGTTTGATCCTTCTCTGGTCATCTCTAGTAATGATTTTTGACTTTTAAAAATCTTGGGAGTGACTTTGATTATCTTGGCTTTGTTCTTTTTGAAGGTCAGATAATGTTTGAGCCTTTTGAGATCCTGCAACCTCTTCTTTTCTCTATTTTCTTTTTATTTCTCTGCATTCTTAAAGAGTCTCTCATTAATCTTTAATGCAGTCTCCCCCCTTTTATTTCTATATCCATCTCTTTGGCTAGAGCTTTGACAGCCACATCACTTTCTTTTAAAAGCTCAGCCTGTTTCTCTACTTCTATATGCTCTCCGATGATATCTTCAGAGACTTTCAGCTCCTTAGCAGTTTTCTTAATCTTGTCATCCTCATCAGAGTCGTCAGACTCAACTACCGTCTTTCTCTATGCACCAGTTATTGGGACATTAATGTTGTTTTCTTCTTCTTATCAGCGAGGAAGATGACTGCCCATTACCTTGCTCCCCCATACTCTGTGCACCAGTTATTGGGACATTAATGTCTATGGCAACAACAGTAGTGGGTTTCTCAGTTTGTATCACTGGTTCTTATGTATTTGTACCCTTCTCCCCCATAACTGGTTAATCAGGCAAGTCAGCAGTTATTCCAACAGAAACCTTAGTGATTCCAGCAGACTGAGAAAGTTGTGATATGTCAGGCTTCAAAATGGCCTTCATTGTGCTCACATCCTTTTGTAGGGAAGAGATAGTGTTGCTGGTGAGGGTTTAAGCTTTTCTAGCAAGAGTGAGTTGTGATCTATCAGATGAAGTGAACACATCTGAAGGTTGAGCATTGAATTGATCAACTTTGGTAGAGAGGGATAAGATGGTTGTATGAATTGAGTCAAGTTTAGTGGAGTTAGCAGCAGCTTCTTTGTTCACTGTAGAAGAGATAGTAGTGATGCTAGTCTCTAATGCAGAACATTTATTGAACAGGGAGGCAAAGGATTGATCCACAACAAGAATGTGATTCTGCTGGATAGTTTGAAGAATTTCCATGTTTTTGGTCAGCTGAGATAACTGATCAGAGAGAGTGGATAGTAAGGAATCCATCTCTAGCCTCATCGAGGACTTAGTTGATTGAGCTGGTGCTTCAGGTGATGGTGATGATGGTTCTGCTGTTGTGACTTGAGGAGTAATAGGTGGTGTAACAGTTATAGGTGATGGAGAGCGGATAGGAGTACCTTGTGGTGGTGGAGAGATGGAAGTGGATAGATGATGAACACTTGTAATCACTTTATCATCATCAGAGTCCAGATGAACTAGTAGAAACTCTAGTTCTTTTTTGGGTTCATCAAAGAATGAGTCCATGAATGATGGTTGATCTAAGCTATAGTGAGCCAAGGCTGCAAGATAAGGATTACCCTCAGTTTTAGCTTGCTAAGTAGCCACTTGGTCACTGCTGACTCTTGTCTTATTTGCATCAAGTGATTCTTTCTCTTTAATCACTTTTTCTCCTTCAACAGTTTCTTCCTCATTATTTTCATTAGAGCTCGCTGCTGTGTCTTCATCAGTTTCAACTGTAACTTTTTCAACAGTCTCTAATGTCACGTTTTCTGCCTCTGCTTCAATGCGACGAGGTGATAGAACAATGATAGGGATTGGCTGAAGGATTTCTTTATGAGTAGTTGGTGGTGGAGATGGTTGAAGATGTGGAAAGACAACATCTCTGATGGTGAGCATAGTTGCTGGTATGATTGAGAGTGTGGATCCTTCTTTGAGAGCAGGTTTATGTGTATATACAGTATTGCCCATTCTTGTCACTGGTAAGAATGCCAAAGAGCCATAAGCTTCATTGTGCTGATCAAGACTATAATTTTCCTCCATTATGCATTTGATCACAAGTGAGATGAATCTGATGTATGGAATTGTTGATTCTCTCTTCTAAGCACAAACTCTCTTTTTCAAGTCATCGAAGATAAGTTTGGCTATATCAATGCATCTCCCAGTAATCAGAGCTTCAGCTATCTGCTGCTGCATTCTGTTGGCTTGATCATGGGATCTAGTATTTGTGCCCAGACATTGAATAATGTGGGCAAAGAATAAATTGCATTCACCACTCATGTGAACCCTTGTTACTTTATTATCACCCTCATGGTGTTCATAATCAATCAAATCAATAACAAAGCGTGCTTCTTCAGCATCAATGGGCTCCTCATATTCAGTAGCATTGTCAATATACTTCAAGTAGCTTAAACCCAAGGCTATTTTGAATCTAGAAAGTTGAAAGCAAATAGGAGTGGTTCCATTGTTGACTGTGACCTTGAAACCCACATAACCATCCTCTTCATCTCCATCCACGAACCTTACTGTATACCAAAACTCAGAAAGGTAAGGTATATACATTGGAGAGGGGTCCCTGGTGATAGCTTCGTAGATAGGAGAGTTTAGAAGGTAATTAACCATGGGCTTGTATTGGGGTTTGGATGGAGGATATGATAGGTTAGCAACGTAGTTGCAGGCTTTGATGACAATGGCATTAGGGGCAAACTTCATATTTGCAGGCTTAGATGCTTGTACAGCATCTAAGGGAACGAATGGGACACCATCAGTGGGATTCTTTGCACGAACCATCTTGATTTTTAGAAATGATGAAGATTTTTGAGAATGTTAGGGTTTTGATCGTATTTGATTGCGGAGAATTTGGGGAAAATGGAAATGGAGAAGATTGTGTAAAAGTGAGAATTAAAAAGTGTATTTTTGTATTTATTTAGTTAATGTTTGTGATTGGTCCGTTTGAAATGAGAGATAAAGTTGGAGAAAGGGAAATGGAGAAGTGGAATAGTTTTCGAGAATTGTCAATCAAAAACGTAATCATTTTTATTTAGGATAAGAGTTTTAATTATTTCTTAATTAGGAAACATAAAATATATGGGATTAAAAACATCTTTTTAACAAAACATGATTTAAAACATACAAGTGTTATATAACATTCACTGCTTCACTCTCGCTGATCAATCAGTTTGAGAGTGAGATTGAATATTTCCAACACATGTATATCATTCTAGTATCTGATAAGATATCGCTGATGAGATCAGTTGGAGACCTTATCTGATAGCTGAGAATGTATATTTGATGAAGATCATTTAAAGCTGGTGAGTAGAGTTAGGAGTTATAGCTGATGTATTCTCGCTAATCAATCAGTTAGAGAATTCATTAGATAGTCCTTGACTCTACTCAAGTTACAGATATACCTACTAGTTCATCAGTAGAGGCTCTCGCTGATCAATTAGTTAGAGAGCTTGCTAAGAAATGTGAGTGTATGTTGAGGTTTTGGAAAAGAATTTTAGATATGATAAGTTGGTTTAATATGTTTTCGCTGATCAATCAGTTAGATCCCATACTATATAATTTATCATAGAACAATGTTATATCAGAGATTATACTCGTTGATCAATCAGTTAGAGAATAAGCTTAGATAAACAAGAGTTCAGGAGATAGGATTCTATGAACAAAGATAAAGACTCGCTGATGAGATCAATAGGAGATTTTACTTGTTCATTAAAAAGAAAGGAATAATTGTTTGGTCGTTACTCGCTGATCAATCAGTTAGAGTAATTTCTAAGTCAATTTTCTTTAGTTTTCAAAACATTTTGACAATTACTGAAATTAATTGTCTATTTTAGATAGAAAAAGAATGCTTAGATGATTAAGCATTGTGATCAAAAAAATAATTGTTTGGTCCTTACTTGCTGATATCATCTCTGACCTTTTTATAAAAGAGAGTTTTGTCAATGATAACACGTGTATATTTACTTTTGCAAAGAAAGTCAGAGAGAGTTTTATACTAGGCTCTAGGGGTTTGTTTAAGTCTATAGAGAGCTTTGTCCAACTTATAGACATGAGTAAGAAACTTTAGATCAGTGAACCCAGGAGACTGCATCACATAGACTTCTTCTTGGAGTTCACCATTCAGAAAGGCACTTTTGACATCCATCTGGTAGACTTTGAATTTCTTGTAAGCAGCTAATGCAAGAAATAATCTGATAGCTTCCGGACGAGCTACAGGGGCAAAAGTCTCATCATAGTCAATGCCTTCTTCTTGTTTGTATCCCTGAGCAACCAATCGAGCCTTGTTTCTGATCACAATGCCATTTTCATCCATCTTGTTGCGAAAAACCCATTTGGTACCTATAATGGTCTTGTTATTAGGTTTAGTTCCCAGCTTCCACACATGTTGCTGGTGGCTTTAGTTTCATTTATCTTCAATAGCATTAATCCAATCAGCATCTTCAATAGCTTCATTTATCTTCTTTGGTTCAATCAGAGAGGCAAAGTTGACATAGAGACACATGTTGCTGGTGGCTTTAGTTATTGTTTGAATGTCAGCATCTTGATCACTAACAATTTGATCAATTGGGTGACAGCGAGTCCATTTTGTAACTCTGGTGGGAATGTGAGGAGATAGAATAATCTGTTGCTTTGAACTTCGTTATTAGTGACAGATTGATCTAGATTCACAAGGGATAGTGAGTTAGGACTTTGGTTCAAGGGAGATGGGTTGTCAGAGATAGGAGAAGAAGGTGTTGGTTGTTCATAGTCATTAGGAACAATGGAGAGAGGAGTAGGATTTGGAATATCATCAGAGAGAGTATCGTCATGCTTAGAAAAAGGATTGATGAAATCCTCAAAGTGAAATGTGTCAGCACTATCAGAAGAGTTTCTCTATGAGTTGAAGCATTCTTCAAAAGTGACATGAATAGATTCTTCAATTGTTTCTCTTCTCATATTGTACAACTTGAAGGCTTTGGATACCAGAGAGTATCCAATAAAGATCCCTTTATCAGCTTTGGGATCAAACTTCTTTAGCTGATCTCTAGTGTTAAGTACATAGCAAGTACTTCCAAATATGTGAAACAAACTAATATATGGTTTCCTTCCTCTGAGAACTTCATAAGTTGTCTTATTGTGCCTTTTCACAATTATAGATCTATTATGGATAAAGCATGCTGTGCTGACAGCTTCTGCCTAGAAATAGCCTTTTAGACCAGCATCAACAAGAGTTTGATTCCTTCTTTCAGCAATGCCATTCTGTTCAGGAGTTCTAGGAGCATAGAAGTTTTGAGAAATTCCCTTATCTTCACATAAGGTTTCTAAAGAATTGTTTCTGAACTCTGTTCTATTATCACTTCTGATCATTCTGATCCTCTTTCCATTCATAGTATCCATCCTCTTGATGAAACTAATGATTTCATCAGCAGCATCACTTTTAGCTTTGAGAAAGAATACCCAGGTATATCTTGATGAAACTAAGGCTAGTGGTGCTGACATGACTAAAGAGATCCATGTGAAGAAGTTGAAACACTTCAGAGATTGAAGAATAATGTTTGGATTTAAAGGAAGACTTGTGTTGTTTTCCCTTTTCACAACCTGGACAAAGTTTATCCTTAGAGAAGGTTAGAGAAGGTAACCCATAGACCAGATCATTTTTAACAAGGTTGTTGATAGATTTGAAGTTAAGATGAGAGAGTCTCTTGTGCCATAGCCAATTCTTCTTAGCTACATATGTTGAGTAGAGACAGATGCCTTTTTGAGACTTAGATTCTTCCATGTTGATGGTATACACATTTCTCTTTCTTTTGGCAGAGAGAACATGTTTGCCTTCTTGATTGAGAATTGTGCCAGAGAATTCATCAAATAGAACTTTGTTTTTTAGAGAGCAAATCTGGCTAACACTGAGAAGATTGTGTTTTAAGCCTTCAACAAATGAAACATTGGAAAAGGTGATATTTCCATTAGTTAGAGAGCCATGTCCTCTGGTGAAACCCTTAGAAATATCACCAAAAGAAACAGAAGGACCATCAGTTTCTTGATAGTTGTTGAGCAGAGATTTCGATCCAGTCATGTGTTTAGAGCACCCACTGTCTAAATACCAGGTACTCTTTCCTTCTTGCACAAAAAGATAGAATTAATCCTTTTTGAGAACCCACCTTTTAGTGGGTTTAAATGTCTTTTTAACATCCGGTTTGGGATCGCTGATGTAAGTGTTAGTGTTTACAGACATGTGAATTCTATTGTTTGATGTCTCTCCACTGGCACTTATTGAAGATCTGGGCTGACCAGCGATATATCTATCAGCTAGATGATCTTTCTTACCACATTTGTAACATTTTCTATTTTTAGTAAGAAATGTTCTTGGCGGTTTGTGAGTGGCTACAGGACCCAAAATTCCTTTTTCTTTGATAGAGATGACAAGTGTAGTAAGGAGAGTAAATTGATCAGACATTGACTTCATTTGATTTTTCTGTTTTAAGTCAATTTTATGTTTTCTGGGCTTAATAATTTTCTTGCCCATTTCTTTTCTAAGACATTCTTCCCTGATGGGTTGTTTGCCTTTGATTTTGAGAATGGGCTCACTAATAGAAGTTTTCTCATTTATTGAGTTACTTGATTCAGATTTATCAGTGATATTGATGTTAGATTTGTTTATTAGAGAGGAAGATTTACAAATGTGTCGGGTTTTTGAGCAGCACCCCATGTAAAACTTGTCACTGGTGATGATTCATCATCTGAACACTCACCAGCCCACCTAGTTAGGGGCTTGTCAGCTATGTTAGCAATGAGCTCATAGTCTCCACCAATGATGGCTTGGACTTGTCTGGGTATCTGGCTGTTGACACACTGAGTGGCCAGCTTAGCTGATTTACACCATGACTCGCACACTTTCTTTAAATGTGCGGATTCCTGTTTAAATGTGCTGTTTCCTTCATCAGGATAGCATTGGCATAATGCTATTCTGATTGTTGTTTAGCCTCTTTTAATTCAAAGTTTTCCAGCTCGCTGTTGGACAAATCAACAGCGAGTTTTGAAATCTTTTCATTTAAGTCCTTTTGAATTTTGTGGGCATATTCAACATCACAGATTAGAGAGTCAAGTAGTGTATTTTTCTCATCATCAGAGAGAGATTTGAACTTGTGTACCTTGATGAGTTGTTCTCTATCCCATGTAGTAGCTGATGAGGGATTGGAAGAGGATGCTTTAGTTGCATTGTTTAGCTAAACCATTGGACATTCTAGTTCATCAATGGTCTCTTCTTCACCAGCAGAGTGAGAAGGAGAATCAACTTTCTCAACTAGAGATACAGGAGATGTCTCTGTGAAAAATTCTCAAGAAGAAGAGTATTTTCTAAACTTTCATTTCCATCAGATTCGGAGACATTTATAGAGAAGTCATCTTATTCATATTCACTCACTGAGTTGACCATAAGGCATAGTCTAAGAAGATCTTCATGATCAGATAAAGAGGAGTCCTTAGAGGATGAGGTTTCTTAACAGATACCAAGTTTGTTAAGGTCTCTGTGTTCAGCAACAAGGCCAATATCAGTTTTCTTGATTTGTTCTTTAAGTTTTCTATACTTGGCTTTGTACTTTGATGATTTTTATGACTGCAACGATGATATTGTTCGATTTATGCATCCTCACACTTAGGAATACCGCACATATAATTGTTTAAATCCGTTAATTTAATGGACTTTCGATACTTAAAAGAATGAAATTTTGTTTCCAGGTATAAAAGTTAGTTTTAAGGTGAAATGCACAAAAATGCAGCATAAATGATGCAATTCTGATGAACACATACAAATCTCCTGCCGGGAAAGACGCCTCCCACCGGGATCGCTATATGAAATTGGAGACTTTGGCCAAAACGGGAGAATCTCAACAGAACTTCTGAGTCGCATTTTCTCCCGCCGGGAGATCTTGAATCTAAACTGGACATTTGGGCTTAAACAGGAAAGTTTGATCAGGGATTTTGGAGATGAATTTCCATCTTTTGCAGTTTCAGTTATGGAAACGGGAGAAGAAATGCAAATGGGTGGGATCTATTGAATCCCTTTTACCAAAAATAAACGGGTGGGATCTATTATCTCCCACCGGGAAGCCTTATCTCCCGCCGGGAGGATGTTCTGAGTCGGGATTTTGGGTTTTAAACCCTAATTTTGGATAGTTTTATCTTATCTTTCACTTAGCTTTTGCTTTAGCCGACTTTGGGTGATTTTGGGTGAATATTAGTCATTCTCATTATTATTCAAAGATTTTTGGCTACAAGATTGAAGATTCAATTATTGTACGACATTCACACCATTTGGTTTATATCTAATCCATTGAATTTAATGTTTACTTGTGTTTTGTCTATGCTTATTGTTGATTCTATGCTAGCCATGAGCTAAGTTAATTACATTCATTTAGACAAAGTGAACTAGTGATTAGGGGTGTTAATTCTTGATGTTTATTATTGTTTAGTTAACGTTTAATCAAAGACCCAATTGTGATCAAGCTCTATTCATTTAATTTATCTATTAATGAATCATTGTTTGTTCTAGTGAACACTATTGCATGATTGTGATTCGTTTTAATCATTTGTCTATGAATGATTACTAAATCAACGCGAACGTAGGATTTAAATAGGTTAATTAATTGAACTTGATTGTGATTGTATTGAATTTAATTAGAGAACTCAACTTAAGTTTAGTATTCCTGCAAACGTAGATTTACAAGATTAAATCATTAGTTACTAGATTAAATTAAGGCTAGTTTAATTAAAAACCCGTAGTAAACACGAAAGGTTAATTCTATTTAATCTATTGGAAGTAGTGAACACGAATTCCATACTTGATTTAGTTTGATAAACAATAACATATAAACTAGTTTTAACAAACACCCCGACATCATTAGTGAGCTAGTCTAGATGAATGTTTCTTCCTAATATCTGATACTTCAGTATCCACTTGCCTGCTATTTACTTTAATTTAATTAGTGATAATTGCAAAGCAACAATTCGGTTGCAAAACCCCCTAATTTACTTACTTGTTAGATTAATTTACATTCGCTACATACTCTTGGTTATACAGTCCTCTTGGTTCGACTCGGACTTACCTTAGCTATACTATTACATTGACAGGGTTCACTTCCCGGTTGTGTGATAGTCTAATTTCGATAGTTCTTAGTTCATAAATTTTATAACTAGATTTAACACATCAAGCGATTTGTTGTTTTCAACACGCTGAGCCTTGCAATCAGTAGCAAAATGTCCATGTTTATGACAATTAAAGCAGAGCATCAAATTTATCAAAATTTTGTTTTCCCTTGAGTTTCTCGCTGTAGGGCTTTTTCAGGTATCTAGAAGTGGATACACCTGATCTGATGGCTGGATTTTTGTTATAGTTAGTGAACTTTTTGAATTTACTTGCCATCATAGCCATCTCTTTACCGACAGATTCAAGGTCACTCTCATCTTCATTGACAGAAATGTCAGCTTCACCTCCACTAAGTTCAGAAGGTACATAAGCTGACTTTACATTAGATGTAGAAGGAATATCCTTAATGGATACAATTTTAGCCACTAAGGCATAATTAGAAGGTTTGTAGGTCTCTGAAAGAGCAAGTGTCACACCCCAATAAAACCATGTCACGTTTAAGCAATGCGAAAGCACGGGGCGTGACGGGGATCGATTCGACAAGTAAATCGAGAGCATATGATTATCGCAAACATAAACTTAGAATGCCATAGATAGTTTAAATTCCACGGTTACATGTTCATCGTGTTTACAAGAACGATTGATGTTTAGCAAAACAATATGATTAACATTTTAATCATAAATCATAATTACAATATTATCAAAAGAATGGCATACTATTCATCGTGGTGAGCAAGGGTCCCAAAATAAGCATGCATGATCTTACGTCGCTGCTAATTCCCTGAAAAACATAGTTAAAAGGATCAACAAAATTGTTGAGTGAAATTCACAGGTTTAAGACATCATCATTTAAACCAAGCGTTGAGTAAACGTTTGGCATTTCGTGCCATCCATGGCAAATAGTACGATGATACATAGTTTAAAACAATAAATAGCTTACTGTGATCCCTCGAAGGTTAGCTAGACCTCACAAGTTAAAGTGACGACACCTAGGCCTATAACCAAACCATGACTTTTAATGTTTTTGCCTGGGACCATTAAAATATACGCTCCTCGTCTCGACATATAGTCGGTAGTAAGCATGACTAACAAAAGTGGGAGGGATGTCATCCCAATAGTATTATTCGCATATTCGGTGGCTAGCGTCATCTAGCTAATGGTTACAGTTTGTAGCCATGAGGACTTCTATGCAATACAACTAGTTTAACATAGGATTGCACAATGATTCGTTGTCAGGTTTTCAATCATCGCATGAAAATAGTTTGTATGTGTCACACCCCGCTAAAGCGGAAACACGAGATGTAACAGTACAATGATTTCACAATCGAAAATTATTAAAGATCACCGTTCAACGGTCTACAATTAATACATTACATAAAGTCTTACAAGCGTTTACAACACAAAAGTAAATAATCTAAACATGCGATTACATCCAAAAGAGAAAATCCCGTTACGCTACAGCAACATAGATCATATAACGGGTTTAGCTTCAATAAACAAGTGGTGACTAATTCCTGAAAAGCATGCAAAAGTAAACAGGTCAACTATGAAACATAGTTGGTGAGTACACAGGTTTTGTGTAATGAAAGACCCTTTTCAAGTGTTTTCAAAGTCTAGTTTAAAAGTTCCACGTTACTACGTGATTAGTTCGCAAAAGTAGCCTGTTTAGTGCTGAGGCTCATACAAAGACGATAATCATCTGAAAATCAATTTGTAGGATATTCAAGCGCTATTGCGCGGATAATTATGAAAGTAATTCATTAAAACAAGGCTCATTTAAGAGCGATACTCGTTTGATAGTTAGATTCATTCGTGATTCGATGTTTTGTTCGCAAAAGAGGTTTATTTATGTACGAGATTCGTTTAGGAGCGATCCCCTTTGGAACTCAATTAAAAGTCGTGATTCATTTTTAACGCCACACTCATATTTTCAAAGGAATGTTCAATTCACGTTTATAAAACTCAAGTTGTAGTGTTTAATAAGTTCAAGTTACGTTTATAAAACTCAAGTTGTAGTGTTTAATAAGTTCAAGTTACGTTTATAATATCCAAGGATCATCAAATCAATGTCAAAATGTTTATAATCTCAACAGATTATTATGTCGAGGTTCATAAGAATACGAGGCGTTATTATGAAACCACGTTTATCATTGTCCAAAACCACAACAATTTATAGTATAAAACTCAGGTTATAGAATTTATGGTTTTAAAGAAATATGGTTTCTATTGACAAAGTCATTGTCAAGTTCGGGTCGTAAGGTTTATAGTTTCAAAGAAATATCATTTCAAATGACAAAGTCATTGTAAAGCTCGGGTCGTAAGTTTATTGTTTCAAAGAAATATTGTTTCAGATGACAAAGTCATTGTAAAGTTCGGGTCGTAAGTTCATAGTTTCAAAGAAATATCGTTTCAAATGACAAAGTAATTGTAAAGCTCGGGTCGTAAGTTCATAGTTTCAAAGAAATGTCATTTCAAATGTCAAAACGTCATACATTTATAGTCGTTTATGAAATTTCTATGCTATCACGTTATAATGTCTATAGTCACAATGAGTTATTATGCTTGAGTCCACAACCAAACCTACAACCGATAAACCTTTTCCCCAAAAGAGAGATGCCCTATCGTTGGCATTTAAGATGATGGGATGCACTCATGTGGCCGCGTGAGTGGGGAGGTGGTCTCGCTCCCAAATAGTACTATTCATATGCATCATTTGGCTCATATAGAGTTAATGGTCGTGTAGATATACCGGGGGCTTTAGATACGATAGAAAAACAAGCATATAATCATGTTCGTATAAACAGTAAGCATTCACGACATTATTTTGAAATTAAGCATAGCATAGTATAGCATTTGTAAATCGAGAATAGCATTTGTAAAACGAGCAAAGCATAAGCATAGCATCAAGTATAATATAAGCATTTAAATCATATAAACATGCTTTTCACCCCAAAACATTTAAGTAAAGCGTTTAAAAGAGGGGCTGTGTACTCACTATTGAACGTGAGCGTACGGATGGATGTAATGCGCGTGCCGACTGGGTTTCACTCCTATCCAAGTCCTAAGAACATAAGGTTTCTAATTACTTTCTCGACTAATACGGTTTGTTAGGATTTCTTAGCTATCTAATTAAATTACAAAGTGCCGAAAAAGTTCGAATTTCCCTTTAATTAACGTTGCCGGTAATTGTTCGAGTTGTCAACAAAATGATGAAAATATATGAATAGAACATCTAAAAATTACCAAACTTGGTATGAAACATGAAATATAGTTCACAAATTTTATGTGAAAATTTGAGGATTTTTAGATTTATAGATTATTTATAATCATTTTATGTCTAAAAAGTAGGATAATTATGGGAAAAGTAGTAATTATTCACGAAAAATTCTGGAATTTTTACCATATTATCTTGTACCCATTTCTAGGTTTGTGTAAAATTTTCATGTCTTTTTGAGCAATGGAACTTTGGTTCCCAACATTATGCGTTTTAACGAGACGTAAATCGGAAAACATATCAAAACACTTCCAAAGAGTGTGAATTTTGAGGATAGTGAGGAAAATGACACTGGAATTTTCCCATAATTATTTTGTATCCAAAAGTATTTTTTTTATGATTATTTAACCTTTTGTATGCTTTATTTGCATTAATTTAGGAAAAATACTTATGTTTTTCCAAAAATTCCCATTTTTATGTTTAAGACTCTTTTCATGATCTACATACTGAGAAAAATAATCCCCAAAATTTTAAGAAGTTTTATATAGCACTTATGTATTTTTGAATCATCACAACACAATTATTTATATTTTACAAGACTAAAATAATGCATGATGTTCATACATTTTCTAAAAATACTTGATCACCAAGATAAATTCTTATCTTTTTATACTACTGAGATATACATGTTAGGAGTCTAAAATAATTTTTCTTAGATTTATAGAACACCTTAAGACCCATGATCAAGTATCACAACAAGGTGCTCACAGAAAAGTTACTGTTTGCGCATCAGTTTTGTGTGATACATTTGGAGGTCGAATACTCAATGGATTTGAGTGAGACCAGTGGGGTTTTAAAGGTAAGACATTAAGCTAAATTCTAGAAGAAAAATCAAGATTTTTAGACCATTATTCACTGAGTTATGGTCGTTTCAAGTGAGGTCAAAATCTGGACAGATTACATATAAGACAATGGTGATCATTTTGGTGTGTTTTTCACTACCAACGATTTTTAGACCTCATCCAAAGATTGAAGCCTTGTATTTTATGCATGAAAATGTGTTTTTACATAAACATAAACATATTTTAACTTGGATTAAGATCTAGCTATGAACTTTGGAACATGCAAGCCCAAAAATCGGGTTTTTGACTCTTTTTTTTTTCAAGAACACAACTTGCTACCAAGCTTTTGATCATATTTAGTCCTTTAAATCTTTGATCTAACACATATTTGATGTTAAAATACATCCAAGATGTGTTAGAAAAGATTTTTAACAATTTAAACCATTTAATCTAGCAAGAACATGTATAATAGCAATTTAACACTAAAAAGACGATTTTTCGGTTTGATTTCGGTTTGATCATGGGTTGCCCTTTTGTTTAAACGCTTAAACAAGTGTAAGGGAACCTACAAGCCATCAAACCTTGTATGAGATTTTTAGCCATGGAAAAAGGCATAAAAATCATAAAAATCATGTTTTTACAAGATTCAAAGTATGAAAATGCAAGAATGGAAGTTAAAGATGGTGTTCATACCTTGGAATGTTGGTTTAGGTGTATAAACACCTTCAAAGAGATGATTTAAGGATGATAAGTTGCTGGAGTTTAGTGTGTGTTTAGAGAGAATTGTGTGTGTTTTTGAAAGTGGAAATGAGAGAAATGATGAAAGTGGAAGAGTGTGTAAGTGTGGAAGGCTTTTTGCATGGAATCTTGATATGTGAGTGGGGGTGTTGAGTGGTCAAAGGGGGAGGCCGGTTTTTGACTCAAAAATATGAGTTTTTATTTTATTTTTTTGTTAAAATATAATGTATATTAGTTGTGGTATTTATTTGTATTAAAATTGCACAAGTCTTGTACATTTCAAGACTTTAAATTGTGTTGTTTTAATGCTTAATATTTGGGTTATAAAAATTGATGTTCTAAATTTCTAAAATACTTCAAATTGTATTTTAGATTGTTTATAATGGATATTCAAGTATTAGTTTGTCGGATTCGAGTTTCGTTTATTCGATTCGGGTCGCGTTCGCCGAGTTACGAAATTTCGGTTAATTCTGATTTTTGTGATGTTTTTGTGGTTAAAGTTTGAGTCATGAATCTTTATTTTATAAGTTTATAACATTCATCAAAATGTATTTGATTCGATCACGATTGACATTCGCGAGTTAATTAATCGATTTCCGGTTGCGTTTACCGAGTTACGAAATTTCCGGTTAAATTCTGATTTTTGCGATATGATAATGACTTATGAAATTTAATTTCAATTGTTTTCTTTGGCACTTTGTAACCTAATTTTGTGTTCATCACGGTCTTAAAGTCCGCTAAGCAATCTCCTAGAACGTTACGCGATTTCGGTAACTTACGGTTTCAGTACTTAAGGAGTCGTAACCTAGACTTTTCACTAGGATTTTAGAGTGCTGTAAACGTAAATTAATGTACTAGGAATTTAAGTGCGGTGTTGACCTGAGATTTTTGATGGTTGTCATAGTATGTAAACTGTACATATGTTTTTCACTCCAAATTTAGAAAGCATTACAAAGCAGTAAATTAGAGGCTGTGAACTCACCTGGTGAGCTTTGTGAGAGCTAGCGTTTAAAGAAATAAGTTTGCCCAAAATAGCCTCCCAGCACCCTATACGCATGAGGTCGTTTGTATAAGTAGATAGCTAACCGCGTATCTAGGTTTGTAAAAGTAGATGGCTACCCGCACATCTATGCTCGTAATAGTAGGTGGCTACCCGCACACCTAGGTTCATATAAGTAGATAGCTACCCGCATATCTATGCTAGTTGTTCACTCAATTAGTAGGTTGAAAGAGTATTTTGTTTTCGAAAAGTGTACGACCCGTTAGTGATAGTTTTGTATGCATACTTATATGTTTCTCGAAAACATAATTACTTTGTTATTACAGTGTACATTTAAGGTTTTTAAACCTAAAATGTATATCGTTAGTGAAAACTCGATTATTAAATCGATTAAAACTTTTCATTATCATTTGTTCAAAATGTGGCGTTTAAATACATTTCTCTATTTGTTCAAGATTGGAAATTGTTGGGTTTACAGAGCTTAGTGTCGTTTTCGTTAATGTTGTTTACATTATTAGTGCTGTTAGGCCAAAGTTAGTGCCGTTAGTGTCGTTAGTGTTGTTTGTGCAGTTAGTGCTATTAGTCCAAAGTTAATGCTGTTAGTGCAGTTAGTGCAGTTAGTGCAGTTAGTGCAGTTAGTGCAGTTAGTGCTGTTAGTCCAAAGTTAGTGTTGTTAGTGTCGTTAGTGCAGTTAGTGTTTTTAGTCCAAAATTAGTGTCGTTAGTGTTGCTAGTGTTGTTAGTGTTGTTAGTACTGTTAGTGCTGTTAGACCAAAGTTAGTGCTATTAGACCAAAGTTAGTGTTGTTTGAACAAAGTTAGTGCTGTTTATATTTTGAACAGATTCTACACATTTTTAACCTCCTTGTGGTATCATTTTGACTGGTCAAAAAACGAACTTATTTTGTTATGAAACTTTTACCACATATTCCTACATGTCTTAGGTTTAAATAAAAGTAAGATTCATAATTTTTGGATAATTATAACGGGTTCAAAACTATTTATTAGTACACAAAGGTACAACAACTATTTTTCTGGACAGTTGCTAAGAAAATCATTTGTTTACTGAGTTAGACTCATCTTCACAAAACGTGGCCATACTACTTTTAAAGCTAAGACAAAATGTGACCTTTAGGAAAAAAAATTCATCTCTTTTGGATTTGTGGATAAAAAGTTATGGTCTCTCAAAGTAGGGTTAAATTCTGTCTCTAGAAGACAGATTAGACAAATGATCTTATAAAATCGATTTGAGGTATCAAAACTTGTCCAAATTACATGAGACCAATTGGGTTGGAAACCTAACTTCTTAAACTTAATTTTAGGCTTAAGAGTCACTAGATTTGGTTATTTTATGTTCGAGTTATGATTTTCCAAATTCGTCCAAAGTTTCTGTCAAGTAAGTTTCTTTGAGTTTTGAGTTTCTTTAGTTCTTTTTAACGAGCTTTCGCCATTAATAACACATATATACATATATATATATATATATATTAGTTGATTTTAACGTACGAGTGAACATCTAGCATGTAAGTATTTAAAAAGAAGGAAATGAAGAGATCAAGAAGAGTTTTCATTACAATGCTCTTGGATGAAAATGATAAGAAGGAAAAGATCTTGAACTTGAATATGATCTTCAACCCAAAATCCTTTTAAAACCTTATTTCTAAGCTTTTCCCTTTTAAAAATGAAGATTGAAATGGTGATAGAAAGTGAGAGAGAAAAGAGAGAGTTTGGAGCAAATTTGAAATGTGAAGTGTACGTGTGTATTTTTCTTGCTATAATACCTTACTTAAATGAAAAGCAAGTGGGCAAGATATTTTCTTTGCAAGTAGGTGATGGGAGGTCTCTAGTTAAATCAAGCAACTTGTAGAGGGGAGGTGATATGGGGAAAAGGAAAATCGTAGGAACAAAAGAGAGGGAAATAAAAGTGTAATATCTTTGACTTTCTTAACATGTTAGCTTGCTTACTTGATTTAATTTCATATTTTGAGCTACTTAGTTTAAGTAGGAACGAAAAGGATGGAAAGAAAAGAAATCTGCCATCTTGACTTTTTGACTTACTAGCTTGGTTGCTTGGAATTAATTTAACATATTAGCTTGCTAACTTGAATTAATTTGACATGTTAGCTTGAATTAATTTAACATGTTTAAGCTACTTAGTGATTAGTTTAAGTAGCATAATAATATAAGTAGTTAACTACAAATTATATTAAGTAGCTTTGCGCTATCTAGGAAAAGTTATCACCAACGTTCGTGTTTATCGGAGATCATCCAATTTATATTGTGAAATTCTCAAAATTACGTAAACGTAATGCATCAGGCATTAAAGTAGCTCGCACTCAAAATGTGCAACGTGGGCATGTGCTAGACTTATCTCAGTTTAAACCAAATTCGTTTTGATTATGAGGGAATTAGCGTAAGAATGCATGATTTAGTGTGTACGGAATTTACCAGTTTTCGAGGGTTGTCACAGCAAGTTTTTTAAGTTTATTTTGCTCTTTACATAGAAAGGTGCCAAATAATGATTTCACTGTCCTCTTTTCTATATGACCAGTATCCTAATGATATCAATGGAATTTTCATAACAGCTAGGTAGAAAGTCCATAAATTTGTTCATTACATCAATTGACTCTTTCTTTATACCTGATGTTTTCATATCATTCATTAGACAATGGAATCTATTGTAAGTTTGAGTTAAAGACTCATTTTTATTAGCTTTAAATAGTTTGTATTGTCTGTTTTGAAGAACACGTTTAAGTTTGGAAATCTGATCTGGTCCTTCATATATGGTACACAAAGTTTCCCATATATCTTTACCACTTGTACAATATATTCAAGTTTAAAGTTTTCTTTTATTGATATGAATCAATTGAATACTTTACAAAGTTTACTGCGGAAATAGTCTATACAGACAAGTCTAAGTAAACTCACTTATGACAAATTTGGCATCAACAGATCATCAGCGAATGCTCGCTGATGATTCTCAGTGATCAACACTTAACAGATAAGTGAGGGCACTTGGTTCGCTAGTAGACAGGAACTTGCTTAAATCACCGGTTGATCGCGAATACAGAATTCTAGACATTTAATATGGTAGTTGAGTGTGGTATTTATAGTCTCACACAATGAGATATAAATCCTACACGTGTCAATACCATATTAGTTGGGTTTGTAATGCAACTTCCAAGGTTTAGATGTGACATTACATCCTAGGAATAAAGTTTATAATTTACTTTATTCCTAGATTACCGAAAAAGGTACAATGAATTTAATGCATTTGTACAATAGGTGAACGTACATATCTTTGAGAAGATATGCACGCTTTCTTGTGTACAACATAAGTTGACATTCATTTGTACATTAGTTATTTGTCAGACCTAAGGTGCTTTGGATAGAAGCTTGAATCGCTAGTTAATAGCGCATAGTTGATTTCCACATCAGTGAACTACTCTTTATCTCTGTCTTCAGTCGTCGACTTCAACAGATGCTTCAAGTTCTTGACAGCATCAGGCCAGTGTAACATCTAGAGACTAAGTGCACATCAACGAGTAATGTGTACTTCATTAAGCTCCAAGTTACAAGAAAGTTACTGCTACCATATGTAGTGACTAGAGTAGACTAGTGAATGTTTCTAGTATAGATAGCTCACTGATCAGTTGCTAACATATGCAGTGAATGATAAGAACACTTAAGTGAATTTGTCATCTATAAATTACATTAGTGGGGTCTCTGACCCAACAAGAAGAGTCCATCTCAATTCTCCTTTCTTCTTCAGAATCGCAAATAGACCTAGACGTACCTCATGTCTCAAACTGAGTTTGAGGTTCATATAAAGCAATGGTTTGAATCCCTTGAGGAGGTATGCTTGGTCGAGGGCCTTTTATCCCGGTTTCCTTGTAATACGCCATTTTCTTGCGAAGTTTGTATCGTAGCTCTGGGTCTTGTTCAGATAAAGTGATAGTGCTTTCGATATTCAGCAGAGCACATCGAGGAAAAGTGTGTGGCTTAGTCAATATTCAGAATGCCTAAGGCCTTTCAATAGTTTTCTAGCATGGAACTTCATGATGGACCGCCAAAAATGATTAACTCCCGATCTTATTGTCGTCTGAAGGCAGAACAAGGAAGAGCTTAAAGTGGTAAGATTCGTCTGTTATTATTGTTTGCAATAGAATGGAAATAGAAGTGGTTTGTGGTGTCATATTTCATTAGTTTTCATCTCTAATTCATATGTCAAGGGACTTTCTTCCTAATTTCAACGAATATAATTAAGTTTTCTTGTACTTTCTGTGATACTAGAGGATTTTTTGAGATAATTAGGACTCTATTTTAAATTGTATGTAAAAATAAGGAAGTTGCAGCCTGCAAAAGTGGCCCGGTTAAATTTGATGTTTCTTCCTAATTTCAACAAATGTAATTAAGTTCTCTTATCAATTAATATTAGTCTCTGTTAAAAAATTAAAGATGTTTCGTTGAGGTTTCCTTAATTTGGTTATTGAAAGTTATTATTCAATTATAAACCAACGATATGATTATATAGTTGAGTCAACACGATGGTTTGTCACCTGATATTAAAGTAAACGAGTCTTATATATAATTCATCATATTCTTTAGCCATGTTAATTAATTAGTCAAACAAAATATTGAAAACAGAATGTATAAAACTAAACAATTTCAGAATTTTATGACGGATTCTGAATTTGATGTGTACAATAGCTATCCTCGTATATACTCGTATTTAATATACATGCATAATGGTTAATTAACAAACAATCAATTAATGTCTATAATAATCAAATATTTAATTAACAAACAATCAATTATATTGTAACAGACTTATTTAATTTAAACAAATACATCAAATATTTAAGGACGAAGTTTATAGACCCGCGATAATATATGACGAATTCTAATTTTTATAAATAAATAATATATTGTGACCGATTTTTTATATAGTTTATAGACCCGCTATGACGCGGGTCGAATTTCATTTTTATTTGGTCGAATTTTATATAGTTTATAGACCTGCTATAACGCGGAACATCAAATATTTAAGGGTCAAAAGTATAATTATACAAAAGAAAATAAAATCGTTGGATCGCAAATGATGAAAAACAATATAAAGTTCAGATTACTCTATCGTATCCTCTTTTAAATATATATATATATATATATATATATATGAAGATTAAATTACATTTACATGTACATGATATGAAATAATTATTCACTAGCATGTGCCAATTACTATTATCAATTTTTTAAAATTCTATAGGCAGTTTACATCAATATCATATATAGTAAGAAAATGAGGTGTTTTACTCTAATAGCCCTATAAATTGCCAATTAGTCTTTTAATATTGAGTAAAAAAAAAGGGTTTACTCTTGTTTAAAGCAAAGAAATTTAGATACTTAACAAGTATGCCAGGTAGATGGAGTGGTAGGGGTGTTGACAATTAATTTGGACCTCTTAAGTTTGAGTAGACTATAGCAAGGTTCCTTTCTTTTTTTTTTTTTTTTCACTTTTCACTTTCCTTTTTTTCACATTTTTTCTTATCCCCTTTTTACTTTTTATTTTCTTAATTTTCTTTTTTCATTTTTTCACTTTCTCAAAACTTTTAAATTTTAACCTTTTTTATGTTTCCTATAACATAATGACATTATTTTGTTAAGGTTTCTTATTTTTTTTCTCAGTTTTCACTGTCCTTTTTTTCACATTTTTTCTTATCCCTTTTCTTCTTCTTTTTTTCTTAATTTTTTTTTTTCATCTTTTCACTTTCTTAAAATTTCTAAATTTCAAGTTTTTCATGTTTCCTATAACATAAGACATACTATTTTGTTAACATTTTATAATTTGTTAGCAAAAAAATTCTAATTAGGTGTATGATCGTCTAATATGACAGAATGCATGCAAATCAACGTTTAACAGCTAATGAGCGGAAATCAATAGCTAAACACAAGTACGTTTTTAATCACAAGCACAAACAATATTGTATTAAGAATTATAATCAATGAACAAATACAATACTGACCACAGAAGCAGAAAACACAGCCAAAAGCTCTTCTGGAAATCGTCAAGTTCAACAACATAACAACTGAAACCCTAAGCGCATATTTATAGGTAACTAATCAGCGACATAGCGATATTGGTGATATCGCCTATGCGATATTGTCAATATCGCCAAAGCGATCTTGTCAATGTCGCCTAATACAGAATGTAACTAATTAATTACAACTCAAAACCTAGACCAAGTGACAGACACACTAATGTACCAACAAACTCCCCCGTGTCTTCAGCTTGGTTTTCAAAAATAATCAGCAGTCAAATCTTCATAGAAAGTCAAGGGTAACATCTTCCAGAGATATCTTCTTCAAATTTGCAGTTGATGAATAATGAACTCTAATAATCCGCTGCTTTGTCACTGGATCTATCTTTGGTGACAAACTAGATGGTGTCGAATTAGGGATCATATTAGAAAGACAGATTCGCAAGACAATATCAAATTTTAATTCGATTATCAGTATAGTTGTCCAAATGTAAATTTAGCACGCAAAGTTAACTAGCCAAAGAGACAATCAGTAACAAGACGATTATCGGTATTGTTTGTCCACTTAAACATGTAACATAATCAACTTCAAGCTTAGCAGTTATTGTGAGAGTGAATAGATCTCCGTGAATCCCACATAGACATACTCCTAGTATCAAGACATGCCCAAGACTTTGATTAGTTAGAGAAAGCATTTGAATTCAACATTTTTAAGAATCAAGCCAGCGGTGACAGGTCTGTACATACGTACAACAAAGCGACATAAACTTGATTCAGGTGTAAGCAAAACCAGACTTGGTCAAACCATTTGGCGACCTTTTAAGTAATCTTTGATTTTATAAGATTTGAAAGTACTTTTGACTTTTGTTTGCTTAGATGTTGAAAGTATACTGACTGAGACCAGGTCTGTACAAACGTACAACAAAGGAAACAGACAGCATAAATCCCCAAATGTTGTCATATACAAACTCAAGTTAACAGAAGCATGGCAAGCTGATACATAAGAATTAAGACACATTGTCATACATCATATGATGGTCATCACAACAGATTAAACACAGATTAAGGTATTTCTTAGTTGCTTAAAGAGGAGTATGAGAATGCCTACCAATACATCGTGCAAGTAATCAGATATCTGTAAGGACAAGTATAACAAATATGAGATAAACCTACTGATACATCGAGGATAAAACTTAAGATTGACTTTTGAATGGTGTCTCCTAATATACTATCATCTCCCTAGTTGTTTTCAGACACAATTAAACGTCTTTTTGAAAAACCAATTGTCTCAAGTCTATCAAACAGATAGGTCAGCATATCTGGTGTTTTCACCCTTTGTACGCAAGAAGTTATCTTACCACCGTTATTGCCAGCAAAAGCAACATATCCCCCATTATATGGTTTAACATCAGAGAGAAGGGAGATATTGCCTGTCATGTGTCGTAAGTAGCCACTGTCAACATACCACTTGCTATTCAGCACCTTTGACTGTCACAACACCAAGAAAAGATTGTTAATTTAAAATGGAGACCCAAGCCTTGACAGACTTGGGTACTCCTGAGACTTCATCGATTATTACCACATCAGTTAAAACCTTGTTTTTCAGTAAATCATTTTCTTTTACTGATGTGATAACTATAGATGACACACTATTCCCTACACTTTTCTTTTTCCAAACTTTCTGAGGAATAATTGGTTGCTTATTAACAACATCAACCTTTCGAACCATTGGTTGAGTAGGTGTAATGTTATTAACTCTAGAATTTGGAACATTTCGAGATAATCCATGTTGTTTTGTCTTTTGAAAATTTCTATTTTTAGAATAACGTGGATCATATCTTGATGCCCATTTTTTAGAATAACATGGATCATTTCTTGATGCCCATTTTCTAGCAAGCACTGGACACTGATTAATGAGATGACCCTACTTCTTACAGTAGAAACATGATCGTCTCTCTCGAAAGGTTTGATCATCACTCAATAGTGGTTTTGGCGAAAGAGGAACTCTACGAGGTTTGATTTCAGGTACATTTGCTGCACATGAACACTTATGCGAACATGATGGAACAAACGTATTCACAGTTGAGGTAATCTTTGAAGAAGGATTTTTAATTGAAACTTTACTATTTTGAATATTCTCCTCCAGTTTCAATTTCAAATCCTTGACTACTGGTTTCTTTTTAGAAAACATTTCACCTCTACCCTCGTTAGTAAAGATGAGATTTTCAGGTTTGAGATTATTCTTCTCAACTTTCTTTGTAACCTCGTGAGTTACATCCGTCATCTCTATCACCTCTTCAACATTTGTTGAAGGAAAAAACATGATTGGTTCAAGTCGCTTGACATCAGCAGCCTTAACAAGCTTAGGCTGTTTAACATCTTCAACCTTGACAGTCTTAGGCTGATCAGGATTTTCAACAATAACAGGTTTCACCACAAGATTTGTATCCTTCTTGAGAACAGAAGGTACATAATCTTTTATTTCATCCTGCGAAAGATTGGGCTGATTCAAATTTGAGGGAGGAGGTTGGTTGTGATAACCAATGCCTGCCTTACTCTTCGTATCAGTCCGTTGATTTTGCAGAATGTCGGAAAAGACCATAGTAGATGTGGAGATGTTTGCAAGTCTTCGTTTTAAATCAACATTGTCAGATTGAGTTTCAGCAAGTTCCTTTTTAAGATGTGAAATAAGTTTTAAATAACTGTCAATCTCATCTTGTTTGCTAAAAATCATTGCCTTTAACTCTTTCTTTTCGTCGATAAGAGCTTTCTGATTAATAGTAAAGACTTTTTCGTTATCTTTTAAAACTTTGTTGGCTTCAATAAGATTGGTTAGATCTTTATTCAAGCGATCATTATCTACTATAAACCTATTGATTTTACCAGTTAGTGTGATACAGGAATTACAATCAAAAAATTCAACCCCATTTTGAATATCCGCCATAAGAGCGACATTATCCTGATCGTCCATAGCAGAAAAATCATAGGCTTCATTATCCAACAATAAAGCAGCCTTGGCGACTTCATTCTCCTTCTTAGAAGTAGAAGGTTTGGTAAATCCAGTAGACGGTTGTCTACCTTTCTCACACTCTCTAGCAAAATGACTCAGATTTTGACACTTGTAGCATCTAATCTTGGATTTATCGAAACCCATGCTAGTTTTATCAGTGACATCCTCAAGAGACTTCTTTCCCGTTCTCTTCAAATATGTCTTCGTTCTTCTGGTAAGCATAGCCATGTTCCAACGAAGATCGATTCTCTCTAGCTCATCAGGATCAACTTGAGCAAAGTCCTCATCGGTAAGATCTACCGAGCTAATCCTCTTGGATAAAAAATCATCATATGATGACAAAAACGCGTTGAAGATAACTGCATGCTCATTGTGCGATGCAGTAGCAGAGGAAGTTGATT
The DNA here is from genome assembly GCA_963921325.1 of Logfia minima. Taxonomy (NCBI): domain Eukaryota; kingdom Viridiplantae; phylum Streptophyta; class Magnoliopsida; order Asterales; family Asteraceae; genus Logfia; species Logfia minima. The sequence goes on along the minus strand of OY992763.1, from coordinate 24,266,354 downwards.
GAGCTATGCTTTTATATCCAGTAGATGGTCCAGTTATTAGAGCAGTGCTTCCATATCCAAAACTGCTTGTATCAGCAAGCAAGGAACTAGATCTAGTGCTTTTCTTCTGAATGTCCAAAGCACAAGTTTCTAATTTGCCTACAAGCTGATCTAAGGACATAGCTAATACTTCAGGATCACTCTCCATCATTAATACTCTTGTCTCCCAACTAGGAGGTAGAGCATTTAACAGTTTCTTGTTGATCTCAACAGTGGAGAACTTGTAACCTCCCTCAATCAGTTCGTTCACAAGACGTGAGTAACGACAGAATAAATCCTTGACTGACTCTTTTTTCTGAATGTCGAACAGATCATACTGTTTCTTCACAAACTCTAATTTAGTTTGCTTATATTCGACATTTCCTCCACATCTTTCGGCAATTGCATTCCAAAGATCATACGTTAACTCATGCTGTTTAAACATTTTCATCGTGTCAGCCGGAAGAGACATGGTTATGGCAGAATGAGTCTTTCGTTCACATTCCCATGCCTTGCGTTCCTCAGCAGTCATTGAACGAATGGGTTTTAGTGGAGGAACACCCACATGAACACCACTAGCAGCCGGTCGAGCGTAGCGTTCGATTAATGGTATCTCCATTTCAGGGTCAGTAAAAGCAACAAAAGATAAAAATCGACCTCTCTATTCAGTATACTCCGTTCCCGGAGCAAAGAATGGAGGTCTGTTTGCGCTACCAACCTCAACATTATGTTTTAACATAGCGTTAACAGCTTGTAAAGTAGACATCTTAAAATTTTTAATAAAAGTTTTGATTTTAAAAATTCTGATTTAAAACGCAATATCTCTATCAATATCGCTATCAATATCGCTATCAATATCACTCAAATTAATGAGCCCAGATCAAGTAATATCGCTGAAACCCTAGAGGCGATATTAAGGCAATATCGCTTCTAATATCGCTGAAACGGCTGGAAAACCTAAAAAGTTTCTAATCTGAAAGATCAAACGAAGTTAGGGTTGTTAATGACGAACAATAATCCAGAAAACACAAAAAAGCAGTAAATCAATCAGTTTTAAGGCTAACAAGCAATCAACCTATATGAAACTAATTATTTAACCACTTTTAACGTACTTTTGTTAATTTAATAACCACTAATCCAATGGATATATGGCTCTGATACCAATTGTAGGATCGTCTAATATGACAGAATGCATGCAAATCAACGTTTAACAGCTAATGAGCGGAAATCAATAGCTAAACACAAGTACGTTTTTAATCACAAGCACAAACAATATTGTATTAAGAATTATAATCAATGAACGAATACAATACTGACCACAGAAGCTGAAAACACAGCCAAAAGCTCTTCTGGAAATCGTCAAGTTCAACAACATAACAACTGAAACCCTAAGCGCATATTTATAGGTAACTAATCAGCGACATAGCGATATTGGTGATATCGCTTATGCGATATTGTCAATATCGCCAAAGCGATCTTGCCAATGTCGCCTAATACAGAATGTAACTAATTAATTACAACTCAAAACCTAGACCAAGTGACAGACACACTAATGTACCAACATTAGGCAATACTAACTTTTTTTTCGACTTTTCACTTTCCTTTTTTTTACCTTTTCTTTCATCCCCTTTTTGTTTTCTTTTTTCTTCTAATTGTTCACTTTATTTTTTCTTTTATAATTTTTTAGCAAAAATTTCAAATTGCTAAATTTACATAATATATATGTATATATTAACCAAACTTGTTTAATATAATACTCGTAACTCGTCATGCTATTGTTTTGATAGTTCTACGTCTATATGAAGGATATCTTCAATATAAGATCGGTTAAATTATTATAAACATTACATTCTTTTGTATACAATGTTACATGACATGTTTAAGGCTAATACGATATCATGGGTAATAGGGTTCACATAAACGAGAGTGTATAAGCAGAGTTAAGACGTTAGAATGGCCACATGCAAGATCAAAGAAAGTGATAAAGATTTTAGTTTTCCACATGTGTAGGATAACCATAGCTTATATTTTCACTAATTATAGTTTTAAGTCGACTATATTTCCTTTCACTTTAATATATTAGAGAAGTTATTGTAATGTTCGAGATTTTCAAATGTCATATGTTTAATATTATAATCATACCCATCATTAAAATTTATTCTTTCTTCATTTACGGTAATGTACGTGTTCTACGTAGGTTCCTGATCTGGATCAACGAGGTTATAAGCTTAATTGAATGCGGAATCTTCCATTAAACACAACGACAAATGAACGAGTAATCACGAATACTTAAGGATCACAATTAAAACGTGTCTTTATTGAATATAACGATTGATTACATTCAACCTAAGACAAGAACTCTCTCTTTTAGTTTCTGCGAATTTTCACTAAACTCTAAAGACTAAGTTCACGAACTAACAACTTATCCGATTTACATACGAACTTGTGTATATAAAGAGTCTAAGTTCGTATGGGCTTGGGCCCTACAAACTTGTCCAACCCGAAGCCCATACGAACTTACTTAAGTATGTCCTTCCTAAGTTCGTACCTACCTAAGCTCGTACGATCTTACACATATACACATACAGAACTAAAGTTAACGATTACAATGATTATCAAATTGACTAAATACAAACTAGATGTTGTTGTCACAAGAAATGTACCAACAAACTCCCCCTTGACAATAGCTTTAGTTTCACCGTGACACAAGATGTACCAACAGACTCCCCCTTGACAATAGCTTTAGTTTCACTGTCACACAAGATGTACCAACAGACTCCCCTTGACAATAGCTCGAGTTTCACCCGAGATGTTGTCACCCGAGTTGTCTTCGATCTTGATTATGTTCAGCTCTTTTGACGTCCTGCATCGTCTTCCTTCGAGACCGTCTAGTTAGTAACAATTTATCATTAGCAGAATCATCATCTTCATCTTGCAGTGTATAATCATCATCATCATTCAACGTATGTGTGCCTTTACCCATAGTAAAACATGACCCTAAGTGAGATCCAAGTATTATGAGATCTAAATTCATCCAACTATGGAATATCATCTTCATCATCACTTTCATCAACACTCTCGGTCTGTTCACTTGCAATCCCAATATCATCCTCGAATTTAGATCTTCTAGCTTTAACACTTATTAATACCTAGGCTTTGAACAAATCTCGTTCTAGTTGTTTCTCCAATCGTAAAGTAAAACAATCAAAAGTAATTATCTCCCATACAAAAAGAACTTAAATTGAAAATTTTGTAAAATAACTAAAAATAAACAAATATGAAATTATTCATATCAAAAATCACATTCTTTTTGTGAGAGTCATTGTTACGAAGATCATATTAGCCATGATGTAGATTGTACATAGTAGGAATTATTGTATTCCTTTGTTATTATTTATGTAACTAATAGTCCAAGACGATTATTGGTATTGTTGTCCATATAAGCATTCAACATTCAGAATCTTCAAGTGCAATTTTAATTATTCTTCACGATTACCAATGTAGCTTCCCATTTGACATACACTTATGATCAAGATACGCTCATAACTTCAATGCAATGGGTGTGATTATTTTATTTCATCTTTATAGTCAAATCATTTATAAATGTTCAAGTACTTTTGTGCAAGATTAGTGATTAGATTTGACTAGGGTTAGAGCAAAACAAATCTAAAATCAAACCATTGGTGACAGGTTTGTACTTTTGTACATCAAAGCGACGTAGTTGGACTAGAGACCTTGACAACGTTATTCTTGTTTTGCGGTCAAGTTTGCTCTATGTTAAGATATATTGAATGAAACTAGGTTAACATGTTTCTGGATGTAGCAGAAGAAACACTCAGTATATCTCCCAGATGAATTCTTTATGGTACCCAATAACATGTGTTATGAGATAATCTATCACATAAAAATTAAGACTTAACGTCATACATCAAAAGAGAGTTTTCACATGATAATTCCCTTACTTAAGGTTATTTTTGTTCACCGAAAAACCTTGATGTTAAGTCATCCCAGCTTTAATCATATCTCCCCATTAGTCGCTACATCTTCTGCTGAACTTGTAGCCTTTGAAGTCTGTGCTCCTGCACACTAGATAAAAACATTAGTTATTAAGGGGGACCCAAGCCACAACGGACTTGGGTCGACCATTCTCATCAACAAATGTAAATTCCTTCAGATATCCATCTCGCCTTTCAGGTGACTTGGATACTTTGGAATTCTCACGTGTTGGGGAATGGGAAGTACAACCACAAGGCCTTCTATCCGAAGACTTTTAGAAAAGTCTCTGATTGACTAGCATTTGGTTTGAAGTAAATCTAACCCTAGATTGATAGTTATAATTTGAATTCTGAAAATTCCTATTACCACTACCCTGGTTAAAAAAAACTTTTGTTTGAGGTTTTAGGACGTTTGGAAGTTTTCGATTGAATGGATTCTTCATTTGAGCTTCTTGTTTCAGGAGAAGTGCTTCTTGGACTATCATTTGTCGAAACTCTTAATTTCTTACTTGGACACACACTTGCTACATGTCCTTTTTGATGGCACACGAAGCACGAACATTTCCTCGAGGCTTTCTTATGAGCCTTGAGATTAGTTTGGTGTTCCATTTGAAGATGTTGTTTAGGTGTCGTGGAAGACTCAGTATTCTGTGAGTCAGAGTTTGGACATGACTCTGCTCTCTCTAACTTAGTCGACTTGGTGATGTCTACCATCTTAGAGACTACTGGTATCGTGATAGAATCAGCTTCTTGTAACAGCTCGGGATCATTAGATAAAAATGAGTAATTATGGTTAAAAGGTGGTGAAACTTAATTGTATCCCATTCCACGATGATCTCTATGCTGTTTTTGAACACTTAGCAAATTATCTAAGGTCTCAACTGAAAATCTTCTTAATTCAATTTGATTTTTAAGCTCAACAATTCTAACCTTAGCATTTGCTAGTTCCTTTTCTTTATCTGAAGACTGTTTAGTTAATCCGAAACATGCTCACGAGCTAAATCAATTATTAGACTCTGCTCGTTGACTCTATCTCTTAAAGTGATTAAATCTTTTGTATCAGATTTAGCTTTATTAACTAACTCAGAATTTCTCTGTTTTAAAACTGCATTTTCTTCTTTTAAATGTTTTAGCTGAGCTGTCATCGAGTTAGATGACTCTAGTAATTTCTCAGCCTCCCCTGCAAGGTTAGTAAATAATACACATGCATTAACTACAGAGTCCAAGTTTAAGAGTACTTTTTGCTTCTCAGCATCCAAATTGGCCATATGTGCAATGAAGTCCTTTATACACATAGTATCAGTTGATTCCAGCCTTATAACTCTTGTCTTTGAAGCAAGCATTTATCTTTCAGTCTTCTTGTCACTAGCTTCCTTTTGATCTTCCATTTTTGCCTCATCAATTGTGGCCATAAACGCCTGAGGTTCTTCAACCTTAGTACTCCAATCGTATGAACAACCAAAGCTCTGGAATTTGAATTATTTCTAGAGTTTTGATCCCTACTAGATGTTCCTTGATAGGAATAACCCGTCGGCCCTGGTTCGAAGTTTGCTTCTTCTTTGGTCTCCGACATTCCCTCGCAAAGTACCCGAAACCCTCACAGTAATAACACTTCACCTTGGTCTTGTCGTACCCAACCTTACTTCCCACAAACTTCCTACCCGTTCGATTCATGAACCTCTGCATTTTCCTTGTAACCATGGCCAGTTGCCACTGCAAGTCCATCTCTTCCAAATCATCAGGGTCAATTTGGTCATAATCCTCATTAATCATAGCAGGATCCGTGACCTTTCCCTGAATGAAGTTCTCGTGAGATGACACAAATGATGCTAGCATTGCTACTTGTTCTTTAGCTGACTTCATACTCATTGACATAGACTTGAACCCCTTTGTAAAACCCGATGGTTGGTTCCTGTCCTTGCCAGAATCTCCAAATGAAGCAATATAGCAGACCTTGCTTCCAGAATTTCCAATAGCATTTTCTGTCTCGGCTTCCCAAGTGAAGAACGTTGTGACCCCATTACTTGTTGTTGCAGCAAAATCAGACTCTTTCCCGTGATAAGCACTTGGATCCTGAACCTGATCAGATCCAGTCTCTTTCTTTTGCATATTTAAGTCGTAGACCCACAACTTTCCTACAACAACATCAAGCGTGAGTGTTTTATAATCGTTACTCTCCTTAATCATCAAAGTGTAGATATCCCACTTTGATGGTAACCCCTCTAGAAGTTTCTTATTTTTCACTGTGTCAGTAAATGTCAATCCACTATTTTCCATCTCAGTCATCAGATGATAGTATCGGGAGATAATATCCTCTAATGTTTCTTTTTTCAAATGCTTAAAAACGTATAACTGTTTTGTAAGAAAGTCAGCTCGTCCTTCTTTGATCTGCTCATTACCTTCAAACCTCTTCTAGAAAGCTAACCAAAGCTCTCTAGAGAGGTTGTATTTCTTGAAGGTATGTTTAATTTCTTGAGGTAAACACATAGTGAGAGCAGATAACGCTTTCTTTTCTGCTTCATACATTTTTCTGTCTTCCTCCTTCAACGATGAATATGAATAGACTCTTTGATTTCCTTCAAATTCGTAAGTAGGTGCTTCATATTCGTCGCTGATACAAATCCACATTCTGATGTCATTATACTTTGTGAATGATTCAAACCGATCTTTCCACCAGAAATAATCTTCGCCTTTCAGAAGTTTCAATGGTGAGGCGGATTTACCAAGCTCATGATCCATTTCAATGATTTTTCTTAGAGTGGACATCGTAATTAGAAAGTATGTGTGTTCGAATTACCCTTCAAATTTTAAAATTTTCCGAGTAAAATTTAAATTTTCTCAAACCAAAATTAGTCAATGGTAAGCCTAAATGCAAATTTTGGTGATGGACAAATTTTTTTTTTTTTTTTGAGTTACTGGTAAGTTCGTAGATGGTCAAACGAACTTGGGAAAATTTCGAAGATAGCTAAGTTCGTACGAACTTAGAAGTGTTCGAACTTAGGTTGTAAGTTCGTAAAAGTAGCTAAGTTCGTAGAGTCAACGAACTAAAGTCAAACGAACTTGTCCAAACAGCAGTGGTACGAACTTGAGATAAGTCCGTATGATTGTAAGTTCGTACGAACTTACAAAGTTCAAGTTCGTAGAAAACTATAAGTTCGTACGAATTCCAGTAAGTTCGTACGACGATCTGTGAAAACCTTAATTCGCAAATTCTCGAACCTGGGCTCTCCTAATGCGCCATTTTTCATTTCTATTGGCACTGTAGTGAACACTAACTATTATGAACGTAAAAAATCCCTGTTTCAATGTCCAAATCTTTCGAATTCTCTCAATATTTATCGCGAAAAACCCCGAATCTAAAACCGAATCAAATTCGATTTTTCTCTGATACCACTTGTAGGTAGGTTCATGATCTGGATCAACGAGGTTATAAGCTTAATTGAATGCGGAATCTTCAATTAAACATAACGACAAATGAACGAGTAATCACGAATACTTAAAGATCACAATTAAAACGCGTCTTTATTGAATATAACGATTGATTACATTCAACCTAAGACAAGAACTCTCTCTTTTAGTTTATGCGAATTTTCACTAAACTCTAAAGACTAAGTTTACGAACTAACAACTTATCCAATTTACATACGGACTTGTGTATATAAAGAGTCTAAGTTGGTATGGGCTTAGGCCCTACGAACTTGTCCAACCTGAAGCCCATACGAACTTACTGTCGTTCCTAAGTTCGTACCTACCTAAGTTCGTACGATCTTACACATATACACATACAGAACTAAAGTTAACGATTACAATGATTATCAAATTGACTAAATACAAACTAGATGTTGTTGTCACAAGAAATGCCCCAACATTCTATTTGTTTAAATTCTTAAATTATAAATAGCAATTCTACGTGGGCCGTGTGTTTGCACGACCAGGGCGTTACTACTTTTTATATTTAAATTTACTAGCATGTGGCGTTGATGAAGCTTAGAATGAATATTACATTGAAGATCGATCTCTTTGATCTTCTTAGTGAGCTTGGTCGCTAACATCCTAAGTATTTGAACCTCTTTGGCGTGAGAAAACAACATACTCCAAAAATAATTGCTAGATCCCTACAACATTAACAAAATGTTCCTCTCTCTGAGGTGAGTTAGAAATATATTGATCAGAGAGAGAAGATAATACTGGCTCACTGGGTAGGGGTTCTAAGGGACTCATAACTAGCATATTTGTTTGTTGAGGAATGGGGGGTGTCATACGAGTTGGTCACCCTGATCACCTATTTCCAGTTGTGGATTAGGTTGATGATCATCTCCACGGACCAAATGCTAGTCCCTAAAGAAGGAAAAAGTATCCAACTCTATTATTTGTGAGTTATCGTTAGTATCAAACTGATCCCTATAGGTTTATTCGGATTGTTCAACTAAGTGAACATGCTTCATTTGTAGTTGAGAAGTTAAGGAATCATCAGTGCACTCGAGCATAGCCAGATCAACACCAAACATTGAGATTTCCACATGTGTGACTCCCTCATCATCATTAGTTTGTGTTATAACTGATGGATCATTAAGAATAAAGGTTGAGACTTGTGACTCACTATGTGACAATAATGAGTCATTGACAACATGTGTAGTGTTAGAAGAAAAAAGAAGTTAAAGTGAGTGAGTCGGGTCTACACTCATTGGGTCACTAGATATGAATGTGTTTATATCCACCAGTGACCCTAACCCTTCATGTGAGATGACATCCTCTCGTGAGGATGCCAAATGGCTTGGAGTTTGGATCTCAGGTTGAGTGGGGGAGACACCCATAACTTCGCTCACTGTGTGTAAAATACAATGACTGTTTGTTAGTTGCCCCTTTAAGTCATTGGACGTTCATAAGTCTAGTGAAGTGGCTAAGGTTGAGTGTTTATCTGCCCTCAGTGACTGATCGTATTGTCACTGATCCAGCTCTGGCACCTTTAGATGACTTCTTTGTTCTAAGTCCCCGAACCTTTAATGTCAAGGACCCTAGGTTGGATTTTTTATTGCGAGCAGGCGGAGATGGAGAATTCTTGGATGGCTGGACTTCTTGGATAGCTCGACTTCTTGGACGTTCACTGGGGTAGTGATCATTGAGAGAGAAGTATGAGGATGAGAAGAAATGGGGTTGGAGAAAAATATTTTGTTGGACCTTCATTATAAAAGGAAGAGTTACTATTGTCGGTTTGTGAAAAATGTGAGCACCCACTACACTTGGTATCATACCTTGGAATGGAAGACATTAATACTCATCAAACTGATTTTTAATGATAAGTGACAAGAACCGGGAATATGGAACATATTCCAAGCGAGTGGGCACAGTGACCCTTGTAACCAGCTCATTAAAGATCATGCCAGTGTAATCATCATTTGTATTGTTGATTAGTGATTAAGCGAGTTGGGCCTCTATCGTGTTTAGTTGGTCAAAACTTCTTTGTTGTGTACCTATACACTACACTATATCGCTATGCCAAAGAAGACATTCTAGACACCATCCACATTTCCCAAAGCATCTAGATCCATTAGCCCCTATTGTAAAAGTGACATTGATCTTTGTAAGATCAATTATGCTTTATTGGAATCATCACCACTGGACAATGGATCAAACGCTTCAATGTCAGCAGTGATAGAATTAGTTTTAGTACAATTTTCAATGTACCATGTTGTAGATCCCTAGATGATCTTTTAATCAAATCGTTTCAATAACCCACGTGCGGAAATCGTAGGATGGTAATAAGCACAAATATAAAGATTAAACAAATAAGAACAAATCAATAATCACTTTATATTTCCTTTAACTATTTCTCTGAAAAATACAGCAGCAAAAACGCAGAGAAGAGTATGTGAAAAGTCTCTCAAAAGTCTCACCTTAATGACACAGTAATTAGGGTATTTATACTAATCTGGCCTACTTATGCGATATAAGCACTATGTCGCTAAGATAACTAATGCGACATAATACTATGTCGCAATTACAACTAATGCGACACAAGCCTTGTGTCGCATAACACTGTAAATGTAATTCTAACTAACTCAATTACATTAACAAACACAATACAGACTTGACCAACTGACAGACACACTAAGATGCATCAACACATGTAATGACTGATACACCATCCACAATCGAATATAAACAGGTATACCATAACTCACAGAGTAATAGTGGGTAAATAGTGCCGGAGTACATGTTAAAGCATGAAAAAGGGGATGATTTTTGAAAATTTTGATTATTTCTTCAAAACCTTGTTTTTCAATCAAACGAGCAATATAATTATTTTTAGGAACCCGAATATTGAGGTCTTCATCAACGTTCATAGGTCTTTGAGCTTTTTGCTAGTCTGAAGGTTAGAGCAATAATTGAAAACAGTTCTGACCATTTTGAAAAGTTTTGTAAAAATAAAGTATTTTAGGGTTTTGAAAATGTTGGGGATTTTTGAAAATAGATAAGAATCAAATGAGAACGATAATGAAAAAAAGAGTAACTGATTTGTATTTATACCGTTTATTCTCATCATTAAAAATAAGAAGTAATGATGAGTAGTGGTGGGTGACGATAGTGAACGTGATATCGAGGTGATGGCATTAATGGTTACGAAAAGTGGTGTGAAATTCGATGATATAATTTCTTTTGGGCATCTGTATCAAAACAATTAATTCTAATTTCTTTATTAAATGAAAATGGTTGTAACACATTTAATATGTTACTGAGAATGTTATTGAACATTTTTAGTAGGTTTTATAAATGTTTTTGGATTTTAAATGCATTTTTGTTATTTTTGGCTTTTTAAAAAAATATCACTGTAAAATATATACAATAGTGATATGTAAAAGATAGATACATGAGATACTAACTTTATAAAATTTTTGATGAGGAAAATAAACCTTTTTTCATCTAAAGATTTAGTATACAAATTAGAGAGCTTGTAGTCAGTAGGGATAAAGTGAAGTTTAATGTCATCTCTCATGACATTATCCCTGATGAAGTAGTAATAAATATAAATGTTCTTTGTTCTGGATTACATCACTGGATTATTAGCGATAGCTGTGGCACTTGTGCTATCACAATAGATTAGAACAATATGAAATTTGAAACCATAGTCAGCTAATTCATTTCGCATCCAAAGGAGTTGAGTAGTGCATCCACTAGCAAAAACATATTCTGCTTCAAGAGTGGAAGTAGAAACATAGTTTTGTTTCTTGCTTGACCAACTTATAAGCTTTTCTCCTAGAAAATGACACCTACCAGAGGTACTCTTTATATCCAATTTACATCCAGCATGATTAAAGTCAAAGTATCCTTTCAGCGAGAAATTTTAACCAGATGGGTACCAGAGGCCCAATCTTGCAGATCCCTTTAGATATCTGAAAATCCTCTTGACAGCGAGTAAATGAGATTCCTCTAGATCAACTTGATACCTAGCACAGATAAAAGTAGCATATATAATATCTGGTCTACTTGAAGTTAGGTATAGTAGTGACCCAATCATACCTCTGTAAGTAGTGATGCTTACAGATTTACCATCAAGGTCAGAATGCAACTTAATTGCCGGTGAAACAGGTGTAGCGAGTGAGGAGCATGATCTAAACTTAAATTTCTTTAATAAATCTTTGACATGTTTTTCTTGGTTGATCAAAATTCTAGTTTTTGATTGTTCTATGAATAATCCCAAGAAAAATGTCATTTCTCCCATCATGCTCATCTCATAACCTTTGGTCATGAGATCAGAAAACTATTTACACATAACCTCATTTGTAGAACCAAAAATGATGTCATCAAAATAAATGTGTACTAGTATGACATCTTTCTTATCTATCTTGATGAATAGTGTGCTATCAATTTTACTTCTCAGATAGCCACATTTTACAAGATCATAAAAGAGAGAGTATCATACCAAGCTTTAAGGGCTTGCTTCAAACCATACAAAGTTTTTTCTAACTTGTAGACATAGCCAGGATAGTTTAGATCATTGAGTCTAGGTGGTTGCTTAACATAAATGTCTTATTGCAACTTTCCATTTAAGAATGCACTTTTGAAACTCATTTTGAAAACTTTGAATTTCTTGTGTGCTGCATAAGAAAGAAAGATTCTGATTGCCTCAAGTCTCGCCGCTGGTGCAAATGTTTCATAAGAGTCAATGCCTTCTTGTTGACAATAACCTTGAGCGACTAGTCTTGCTTTATTCCTTACAACAACTTCATGAACATCCATTTTGTTCTTGAAGACCCATTTGGTCCCTATCAATGATTTACCATGTGGTTGAGGCATCAATTTCTAGAATTCGTTTCTTTCAAATTGTGCCAGCTCTTCTTGCATTGGAGATATCAGTGAGAGCTTCAACAACTTTCTTTGGTTCCATAAATGACACAAAGCTTACAAACAAACAGAAGTTAGCAGTAGTAGATCTAGTTCACACTTAGAGTTGGGATTACCAATGATAAGATTGTTATCATGTACCTTACTCCCATTTGTCATACATTGAGGTTCAGTAGTGATAGAGGCACATCTATGGGTGTTTGATAGTTTGAGGATAGGTTCAGAATGAGTAAATGCTTAAGTATCGTATGCAGTATGAGATGATGACTTTGATGTGTGACTAACTGGTATATCATTTCATAACCTAGAGTCATCATTTTCATCATCAGAATCTGAAGAAAAGTTGTGAAACTTATCATTAGGTGGTGGTAGACATGAGCTATCATCTTTAGAGATATGAGTTTCATTCAAATCCAGTGACTCATATTCTTTAAGATTAGTGGATAGCTCATCATAAGCTTCACGAAAAGTGACATCTAAGGATTCCTCAATGCATTCCCTTATTTTGTTATATATTGAATGCTTTGGAAATGATTGAGTAACCTCAAATATTTTGGATGTTTAGGAATAGCTTTACGGTCAAACTTACCTAAGTCATTTATTTTATTTAGTATGTAACAAGTACTATCAAATACATGGAGAACAATTATGTTAGGTTTTCTTCCCCTAAGGACTTCATATGATGTCATGTTATGTATTTTAATAGAAATTGACCTATTTTGGGTAAAATAGGCAGTACTCATTACATATGCCAAAAAATAGGTCTGAAGACCAGCTTCTATCAACATGGACCTAGCACTCTCAATTAGAGTCCTATTTGTCCTTTCAGCAACTCCATTTTGTTAGGGTGTTCTTGCTGGTGAGAATTTTTGAGAAATGCCTTTAGCTTCACAAAAAGAATCTAGCTCAATATTCTTAAACTCAGTGTCATCATAACTTCTTATTTTTTTCACTAATTGTCCATTTAGGTTTTCCATCTTTTTGATAAAGCTTGAAATTTTACCTACTGCTTCATTTTTAGCTTTTAAGAAAAAACACCTAAGTATACATGGAATATTCATCTACAATAACTAAACATTACTTCTTTTCACCTAAGCTAGATGTACACACTAGTCCAAATAGGTCCATATGAAGTAAATTTAACCAAGCAATGATTGAAGAATAAAGGTTTATTTTTTAATGAGCAAGTGTGATTTTTATCTTTTTCACATGCTGGACAAAGCATATCTTTGACATAGGTCAAATTAGGAAGACTAGTTTTTGCTTAATTTGTTTATAGCTTTTAGATTCAGATATGATAATCGCTTGTACCATAACCACTTTTCTTATGAAGCAATTCTTGAATTGAAGTAGGTTCTAGATTTTGTAATGTTCATATCAACCACATATGTGTTCCCTCTTCTATTGGCAACAAGCAAAGCACTTCCAGTTTTATTGTAAACAACACCATTTTCATGATCAAATAGCACTTTTTCATGGAATTACAAAATTGGCTTATGCTTAATAGGTTGTGCTTCAAACCTTCAACATATGTCGCCTTCTTAAACATTACCTTTCCATCGCTCAAAACATCATACCCCTTGGTTTTATCTACACTATCGTCTCCAAATATGACATTAGGACCACCTTCCTCTTAAAAGTCAATGAGCAAGGACTTACATCTGGTCAAATGTCTAGAACATCCACTGTCTAGATACTAAATAGTCTCTCTTAGAATTATGTGCTTCAACATTGAATATTAGTTTAACAATGGAACCCATCCAGAGATGGGTTCATAGTGGCCAAGCCTTATATTTGGCTTCCACTGGTTTAGATAAATGATTTTTGATGCACCAGCGACTCCTTTAGATTTGAAAGATGGAGTCAGTACATATTCTGTTGAAAGGTGGCTTATGTTTCCACATTTATTACACTTCTTGTTAACAAGCTTTGCCTTCCCTGATTTTTGAGTTAGAAAATCATTTTGACTCTTTGAAAATTTAGTCTCATTCAGTGACTTATATTTCAAACTCATAAGTTATTAAACTTAATTGGTTAGTTATCTAACGTGACTAACCAAACATTAAGCAGACACTTTCTCAATATGAGACTTTGGTTTTAAAGATTTAGACACTGGCAGGGTTGGTAAGATGTGACAACCGTCAAAAATCTCAGGTCATTAACGCACTTAAATTCCTAGTATCTCTAATTACGTTTACAGCACTCTAAACTCCTAGTGAAAAGTCTAGGTTACGACTCCTTAAGTACCGAAACCGTAAGTTACTGAAATCGTGTAACGTTTTAGAAGAATGCTTAGCGAACTTTATGACCGTGAAGAATATTAAATTAGGTTACAAAGTGCCAAAGAAAACAAATGAAATTTAATTTCATACATCATCACAAAATACTTATCGTATCACAAAAACCGGAATTTAATCGGAAATTCCATAACTCGGTTAATGCAACCGGAAATCGAATAATTAACTCGCGAATATCAATCGTAAACGAATCAAATATATTTTGATAAAAATCATAAACTTGTAAAATAAAGTTTTACAACTCAAACTTTAACCATTAAAACATCACAAATAAACTTTACATAATACACAAACTTGCACAAATTTAATTATGTAACATTTAAGCTTTTATTTACACTTATTACTTAACTTTTTATATAAAAAAATAAATGAATAAAACACCCTCCTCCACTAGAAATCTGCAGCTCCCTTTCCTTCTCTTGATCACTTCAAACCCCAACCAAATATTCCTTTATACATGCAAGATCATTTGCACCATTTCCCCAACCAACTCACTCATTTTATTCTCTCCTTTTTCTCTCAAAAACACACACAAACTCTCTCATTTCACACACTAAACTCCAACCATTTTTCATTAAAGATCAACCTCTTGAAGGTGTTCTTCAACAAAAACAAGAACACAAAGGTAAAACAATCAACTTGTATTTCCATTTCTTGCATTTTTCTTACTTTCTTTCATGTAATACTTGGATTTTATGCCTTCTTTATGGCTATAATACACTCATATGAGTTTGATGTTTGTAGGTTGTCCCTTACACATATTTATGTGTTAAAATTTAAGGGTAACCCATGATCAAACCGAAATCAAGCCGAAAATCGTCTTTTTGTTGTTATAAATGATCAATACTTGTTCTTGTTGGTTTAAATTTGTAAAAATGATTGGAAATCATTTCTAACACATTATGGTTGTATTATAACACCATGAATGTGTTAGAACAAAGTTTTAAAAGATTAAATGTTCTAGAAATTATTTGGTAGTTTAAACTCTTCAAAAAGTTAACTTTATCATGCATGCAATCTGTCCAGTTTTTGACCCCACTTTGATCGACCATAACTCAGTCAATAATGGTCCAAAAATCTTGATTTTCTTCTGAAATTTAGCATAATGTCTTATCTGTAAAACCACACTGGTCTCACTCAAATCCATTGAGTATTTGGCCTCCAAATGTATCACACAAAACTGATGCGCAAACAATTACCCTTCTTTGAGCAATCTTGTTGTGATACATGTTCATGGGACTTAAGGTGTCCACTAAATTTAAAAAAAAAATTGTTTTTAGACTCCTAAAAAGTTTATCTCAGTAGAATAAAAAGATAGTAATTTATCTTGTTAAATCTCATATTTTTAGAAAATGCATGAACATCATGCATTGTTCTAAGCTTGTAAATTGCAAATATTTGTGTGGTGATGATTCAAAAATACATAAGTGCTAGATTAAACGTGTTAAAAATTTTTAGATTATTTTTCTCAGTAACTAGATCATAAAAATGGGAAATTTTGGTGAAACATAAGTATTTTTCCTAAATTAATACAAATAAAGCCTATGAAAGGTGAAATAATCATGAAAAATACTTTTGAACACCAAATAATTATGAGAAAATTCCAGTATAATTTTCCTCAGAAAATGACACTATCCTCAAAATTTCACTCTTTGGAGGTGTTTTGATATGTCTCTCGGTTTACGCCTTGTTAAAACGTATAATATTAGGAACAAATGTTCCAGTGCTCAAAACGACTTGAAAATTTTACACAAATCGAAAAATGGGTAGAAACTGTCTTGGTAAAAATTACAGAATTTTTCATGAATATTTGTTATTTTTCCTAAATTTACTTCACTTTTTAGACATAAAATGATTATAAATAATCCATAAGTCTAAAAATCCCCAAATATTCACAGAAAATTTGTGAACCATATTATATGTTGTTTACAAAATTTGGTAATTTTTAGATGTTTTTTTCATATATATCCATTATTTTGTTCACAACTCGAACAACTACCAACAATGTTGTTTAAACGGAAATTCAAACTATAACGACACTTTGCAATTTAATTAGCTAGCTAAGCAATTCAATCAAACCATATTAGACGAGAATCTAATTAGAACCCTTGTGTTCATAGGACTTGGATAGGAGTCATACCCGAACGACACGCGCATTACATCCAACCGTACGCTCACTCCCGATTGTGAGTTTCATAGCCCTTAATTTTAAACGCTTTGATATGTTTTGGGGTGAGATTACATGCTTTTTGTTTGTGGTTACAAGTACATATAAACTGTTACGTATTGCATAAGTTTCCACTATTCAAATTATATGGGCCTCTATCATGAATTGTTAGTTATAGACTTAAACACGAATATTGTGAATAGATCTATTGGGTTGACACCCCCGACTGGGTTGGTCACGCCAACTCGAAATCGGACTCATGATTGGGTTGACCCACTACGAGTGTTGTGAATAGAACACTTGCGAGGCAACTAAATTGTTAAGGTTTCAATTCATGAGCTTATAGCAATAGTAATACACTTTGATATTGTGGTAAGGCAATATAACTTGAAATCTCGTAACCACGGGTCTATTTTACAAACTCTTACACTTATGAACTCACCAACTTTATGTTGACGTATTTTGTTGGATCTAATCTTGTGATTTGGATGTGAAATGAAATAAAACCGAGAGTATATGTGCGTATGTATATGAATGAATATGAACAAGTAGTTAAATGATTATGTATCGTTATATGAATATGTTACAAGCTCTTATTCACTCTCAATCTAAGTATTACAAATGCACAACAAAAATTTCTCTCTGATTTAACAACACATGAAATGAGAAAACAAGTCCTGTATTTATACTGAGTTTGTTCCTGCGACTTTGTTCCTTTCCGCGACTTTGTTTGTGATTGCGACTTTATTCTTAAAGTCGCATTTTGTGTTATTGCGACACTATCTTAGTGTCACACTTAGTGTCGTAGGACCAGTTTACACTTGCGAATGCAAATCCTATTTTTATATCTAACATATTTTAACATGTATTCTCAGGTAACCAAGGCGCTACTTAGTTGTGCCGTTGTGTTGCACTTTTGACGTAAGAGTTGCATCCACTTGGAAGGACTTAGCATAAACTTTGTCATTTTGAATTAAGCTTGTTATTCGATAAAGTTTGTAACCATATTGTTAAGACTTCAAACTTGGATGTTTTACTTTTGATGACTATGTAATTCAACAGTGTTTGTTCTATTAGAAGTCGTTCATTATAATCTTTATTTATGATCCACGTACGTCGCGCCTCCACCCGAGATGGGGGTGTGACAGATTGGTATCAGAGCCAAGGTTATAGTGAACTAGGTTGCATTAGTGGGCCTAGACTATAACCATTAAGTTAGCGTTCCTTCCAAGTATGAGTAATCCGAGTGTTGCATCTTTCGAATTTAATTTAACATAGCTTGATCAACTATGTACAATTAAAAGTGGAGCGATGCGAGACCGATTGTGGATATAAGAATAAATACGCACTGTAGAACTCATTTAAGTTAGTACAATTCCTTTAAATGCTTTGTGTGCAAAGACAAAATGGCTTTTCGCAACGATCAGATAGAAAACCACATAACAATACATCCTATTATATATTAGATGTTACTTCATGACAGAGTATGTCGAACCTTAGTTGCCTCGTTCGAACCCCCACTGACGACGACTTTGTACCCACGTCCGCACTCATTACCAAGCCCACGTCAACCCCGTTCCTGCCTATATCACTGACCGAATGGAGGAGGTTGAGCCCTCCGACGGGGCTGAGACATTCGCCCTTCCACCCTTGAGCCTACCGCCACGACTCCTAGACGAGTGCTCGCCGATAGTTGGGACTGGCTACGCGAGCGGTTGCAGACTTGGAGAGTTGAAGAAAGAGTACCCAGCTTCCTAGAGATCAGGCAACCCTCCACCGCCATACCTATACCCCCACTCACTCGAGAGCCGGTACACCACACGATCCCGGTTCTGATAGCATGTCTGACGCATCACGAGACAAGACTCGACGAGTTCGAATGCGAAATAAGATCCTATCATCCCTTAAAGCGGAGATGCTAATGAGACGGACCGCAGAAGCTGAGCAAGAGATTATCCACCTGAGGCATGATGTTCTTATGGCGCGTATCGAGACGGATGATCTCCGAGAAGAAATCGCCACTACGGATGACTTTGGAGAAATTTCCAGTGCTGTTAAAAATTTGATCAACTGTGGATGAGTCAGCAGATGAAGCTATAGATTCATGTTCACTATAATGTTGATCATCTTCAAGTTGAAAAATAGTCAACCAACCTCAACCCTTTGACCATCCGTTTGATAATTATATTGTTGAGGATGATGTTGAGGAGGAGGAGGAGAACTTGGATCCAAGAGATACATACGAAAAACCAACACCACCTAAAGCACCAACAAAGAATATATTCTAGAATATGCTACCACTGGAAAGTAAAAAACCTCCAGTTACAAAGTATGATACCTATTTCCAGGTTGAAGTTGGACAAAAATTTGAAAGTGAAGAGGATTTGCTTCTTCAATTGCGTACCAAGTGCCTTGACGAGAGTTTCCAAATTAGGCCGAAGAAGTCGGACAACACAAGGTACACATCAATATGTATATTGCTTGCTTGTGACTGGAAGGTAACTGCACACCATATCAAAGATAGTAACCACTTTCAAGTTAGGAAGTTAGTTGACGTTCCCATGTGTTCTCGTACTCAAATCATGTCAAATAATTGTCATGCAAACAAGAAGGTGATTGGTTACATTTTAAAAGAGTTAATGACTTTGGAAGGACATGGGTACAGAGGCAAATAAATCAAACTTGATATGACAAAACGCTTTAAAATCAGTCTGTTATACAACCAAGCCTGGAGAGCAAATTGTTATGCTATAGAGTTGTTGAGAGGTAATGTCAAAGAATCGTTTTGAATGCTTCCCCTTTACCTACACAACCTGAAGGTGCATAACTCGGGGAACAAGACAAATTTTCTTACCTATGAGAAAGATAAATTTCTAATGTGTTACATATCCATTGGTATAGCTGTAAGTAACTATAGTTGATTTTCATCTATGTTCACTTACGTATATTCTACTATAATTGATATTTTTAATGTCATTGCAGATACATATATTTGTTAACAATACGAACCCAATTTAAAAGGAGGTTTACTGAGAATCGGGGCTTCAGAGACAACCAACGTTTTGACATGGTTCCTGGAAAACTTACGTGACGCTGTTGGGATCGACGACCTGACCATTTTATGATAAGGAAACTTCAATTGCTGCCGGTATTTCAATTTTCTTTCTAGAGGCATTTCATGCCCTATTTTGTCATCATTTGTTAATGAATTTGAAAAACAAATCTTCCAAAGTCAAGCACTATGAATGGCATTTGGAAAATGGGTCAGGCGTACCGTAAGTCAGATTTTGATCACCATTTTGATGTGATTTCTAGATGCTTACAGGCCTCGGCCAAGGTTCTTAGAGATATTGGGTTTGAAAAATGGTTAAGGCATCAAGCTACACTTACACGATATACCTACTTCACAAGTAACACAATGAGCAAGAATGCAAGGAGAACTCAGTCACAATTATATTGGACTTTTTTCTATCTTTAGTACACATTGGTATTTAAAACATCAGAACACTGCATCCAGAATTAAAACACCTGTCACACCATATGCCCAACACAAAATTTGGTAAGAAGAACAGGAAATCACTAAGCTAGAATCTGAACCCATCCATGAATATGATTTGTGAGGTGGTGGATAAGAGAAAGAATGAGACAGTAAACTTGGAAAGAAGAACATGCACTTGCATGCAATAACAGTTCTCAGGTTTACCTTGTGGGCACGTTATGGCAATGACCCGTTTCTTCAAACAGGACGATGTAAGTTGCGATGCGGAGATGTACTTTACGTCGGACACATCTCGAGCAACCTACACAAAGCCTATAAACCTAACGGCTCATCCTTCAGAAAGGGTGGATCCAAGTGATCTGCAGACTGTGTTACCATTGGTCCTAGTGAAGAGGCAATATGGTTGCCCACCTGGCTGTGCTCGTTTTCCTTCCAAAGTAGAGGAGAAAACGACACACAACCAACAATGTAGTTGTTGCAAGGAAATCGGTCATAACCGATCTGCTTGTATGGCTCCTTAAGATATAACAGACGAGCAAAGTCGATCAAGTACCAAATCTAGATCCAAATCAAAGCTAAATGTCGAAGAATCAGTGTGTCCGCACAATCAGGATTTTTCAAGTGTTCATTTGAGTTACCCATGAAATTATTGCAATGATCTGCATCTATGTTATGTATTAGTTAACAATGTTATCTATACTTTATGACTTGTGATTTATTTGATTCGGTAACTTTCCTTAGATTTTAAGTAGATAAGGGGTTAAAAACATGGTTAGATAAACAATACAACACACAAAATGAAACACATAATTAATTGAAAGATTAAACAAATTACAATAAGTGACTTCTAACTAATAGAATAACCCTCTTGCACTATAAGAGCCAGTAATTATATTAGAAATAGGTAAAAGCATCATAGTTTCAGAATTTGACGGATGTGTCAAATCACTGCGTGTAACATAGACTTCAATTTCTCTATGTATTTTCCCATAGTTATTAATATGCTTCAATTGATTGACATAATTAGCTATAAACTATAAACTAGTATCTAGGTATTTATTATGTTCTTTAAAGTAGCAGTACCAACCCTCAGTTTGGAGCCTAATAACCCAACTCTTCCAAAACATTATCCAAATATTTTGTTGAAAATTCATCAACATCTAAGCAGTCAATAAACTTTGAAAATACATTTTTATTGCTCCCTGAAAATCACCACCGTGACGAAGAGCGATGCTACACCACTCAAGAACCGTTTGTATATAATTCATCAGTTTTTGGTTCTTCATTTGGAGATCGAAACTGCCAAAAATGATTAGTGTTAACTATTTCGGAAATTGATTTCTTGATTTTATAGCAAACAATAAGTGGAAGTATTTTTTTTCAGAAAGCTAATGATAATCTTATCTTAAGGTCATAGTATTTACGGAAAATTTTAAATCATAAATCAGGCCACGTATCCGGCCTCGCAAGTCACAAACCGCAAAAACTAATTGCAATTTGCCTTTTGCGATCGATGTCTCCCGAACTCGAGCTCATTTTTTTTCGGTAATGCAAGCCGCAAGTCGCAATTGCCATTTGCGGCCTGGTTAGGCAAAATGGATAAAAAAGATTTTTGGGGCAATATTTTTTATAGTTAAAATAAAAAGGGTATTTTATTTTTATATTTTCAATGTTATAAATATTGATATAAATAAATAATATAATTCTTATGAGCTACGTTTGAGAGAGAATGTTATTTAAATATTTTGAAATACATTTTATTTGTCAGTTAAAATGTGAACAGTCAAATAACTGAAGATAGATGAACGAATGTGAAGGTGAAGGCTTTCACAATTACCAAAATGCTTCATCTATTTAACGCAAGCAAATTACAGGTGTCCTAATTATGAGTAGTGTTTAAGTTCAAGTCACGAGTCCATTCAAATTCACCATTCTGTGAACACATATTGCCAAAGGAACTACTATTGAACATATCCTGTCAAGTGTAAATTATATTTACCGAAAATCTAGTTCATATCACAGCTATGATTGCACGCTTTACAAATTTGTAGCTAGTTGTATAATTACTTGCTTGAGATCATTAGCTTCGTATAAGAATCGAAGTAAGCCAAATAATCATGCTATGTAAAAATAATTGATCTTAAGTCCATCTTTGCCCTCTGTTCATTCTTCTTCTTTGGATCAAATATATTCGACCATAAACCCACCTCTTCTCTGGTCTTGTGATGGATCTCTGCACATATAACAAAAGCATCGATATGTACTCGGAAACATGCAAAATACAATAATATAATCAAGTAATCGATTATATAAATTTATCCAAAAATTAGAGGAAGAAGAAAAAATAACTAAGGCTGTGTTTAGTTGCAGGATACCTATAAATTTCTGGATAATTTTTCTAAGAAACTGGAAAAATAGAAAACATGTTCAAGTTTGTGTTTCGCAAAAAAGTTTACAATGAAAACAAAAATCCCTCTTTCCCCTCGTATTACTAAAATCTTAAAGCTATGATATATGGTCTTCTATATTTTTCATTCCTGATAATCAAAACATAATGTTTTACATTTAACACGTTTTCTAAATTTTCATTAGTTTTCTAGGCACACGAAACGCTTCCCATTCTCCAGAAAAATAAAAATGGAGAAATCTGTGCAACTAAACGCACCCTAATTCCAGTGTTTAATAAAGCTCTTGATAAAACATAAAAACTATTGCCTCTTTTAATATTTTTCAATTTTCTGTGACGAATGATTCTTTAACATTAATAGAAGATTTCTGCAATTACCTCAACTTTGGTGCGGAATTCTAATAAGCATTCACACACATGGCATTCAGCTTTATGCGGGGAATTCTTAAACTTACTTGATTTCACAAATGCAAATACCTGCAGATAATAAGGTACCTCAAGCTGTAACTAATGCATCATGAGCCACTAAATGAAAATAAAACCAAAACATTATTAAATTGAACATAATAAAAATTTAGTCATAACTACCTCCTCCCCGCAATTTGGGCATGGTCCTTTAATTGCCACCAAATCATTTTTCCAAAGGCCTTGAAGCGCACCAACTGTTGATGATTAAGAGTTTAATTCTTAATGCACATGAATAAACATTCTAATACATTTTGATTTATTTTAAGAGATCTTACACAATGCTTCTGTCATATAGTAGACTTTAGATCTACATAAATAAGATTAGATAACACACACAAAAAATATATTAATTTTTACCAGAAGCAGAGGCAACCAGATAGCCAATCATGGATCCGAGCATCATTACAAGCATTCCATTCATCATGGCAATGAATTCAAGCACAGGAGCTTGAGTACTGGTTGAAAATCCAGATTCTAGTGCATCTTTAAAGGCTTGGCCTATAGTGTAAATAACAGGCACAAGACAAGCTGAACTTCCAAATCCAAGAAACAATAGCCACACACTTGCTAATGCAAAAACCTGAGAAGGATCTTCCTGCCCTACATCCATGTCATATAACGTTTTAGTTGACGGATAATCATAACCAACAAATCACAGAGACAGAATGACATGAAGTATGAACGAAAACAATCCTTTGAAATCAAAGCAGGAGTGCTGAAAAAAATAATCTCAACCAGCAAACATGCATATTTGTACACAAACTTACCTCAGCATCAGCATAAGTTGACTGCTGCCTTAAACTGCAACGTGGATACTTGACAACATACTTTGATCCATACCACCGCAACTTTAACTGTTTCAATCCCCGTTTTCAAATAAGTAAACTAAATGAAGGTTAACAGATCCAATCGTAAAAAGAGGGTTTGAGGTTACCTCAATTTTATCGAACATGTCGTCAACTATCAAAGGTTTCCCACTATAGTACGCATCCCTTGCCTAATTCAAAAATTTCAAGAGAGATGTGAGGAAGATGGTAAACAGTGAATGGGAAATAGCATTAAATTGGTCAGCAACGGTAGCAGTTGATGCAGGAATTGGCTCTAGCAAAACAACATTTCTACAAACAAGAAAGAGATCACGGTGATTTGATGGCTCTGTAACATACATATCTCTGTGCGAAACAAAAAACTTAAGCAAATTCCTGGTTTTATTTCGTATTTTGATGTAAAGATGTTTGATTAACATTCCCATCTCCCATCCACACATCAAACTGCAGCACAAGCAATCAATAAATACAGGTAACAATAACTAAAGAAAGCAAAACCGTCCTCGTACATGTAATCTAAAAGATTCATCTGCCAGTTAGCATAAGTGCAAAGATTTATTTTTTTCAACTGTTGTCAAGATATACCTAATAAGTTTCATGAAGTACTCTAGAGTCGAGAGTATTCAGTCTTTGAAAACATTAAGCAATTTCAACAAGAATTATAGTCATAAGCATGATGTATATATAGACAAATTCGTGCTATTATAACCGATTCGAATCAACAATAAGCAATTTAATTACCCAACAACAACAGCTCAAGCTACTAAACTAGTTTAATAAGTATTCAATTTAGCAAAGTTCGCTACTTAACTTAGCTTCCTTTGACCCTCATATCAAAAGTGTCGGATTTCCAATCACTTATTAAACTTTAGAAGCAATTGAAAGATTTGTCTTCCAGTTTAAATTAGTGCAAGGTACATGAATAGTATAGATTCCTCAGGAAATTGGCAAAGTGGCTAGAGGTGGCAAATTGAGACAAAAAAGAAAATTATGAGCCGATAAACTGGTTTGGTTGACCCGGAATACTTTTTGTCCAAAAACTTAGGCACTAAAAGTACACTTTGGCTGGCTTTCAACCGGTTTCCTTACAATAATAACAAATTTATATTTCCTTTTGACATGTTAAAGATCGATAAAAATCAAATGTAACGAGTATAATAGATTGAAATTTATGAACTAATTAAGTCTAATGCAATTATTAGCTGCTACTCCAATAACAAAAGATTCAGTTCATATCATATTCATATCATTTATAACTAAAATTATGTATAATCATAGAATCAATTCATATAATTACACATTCACCATTCTAATAAATGATTAGCTCAACTACAAGTAATTATTAAAATTACAAATAAGAGTTTAAGTAATAATTAGGGGAGAAATACATACTTGACGATAAAGAGCTTCTAGGGTTTCTTGGGTGGCGCTTTCGACAGGACCGACGAATATACAAGAAGGCCCCTCCATTAATGCTTGAGATGAACAGCGCCGCTCTCTATCGCTTCGAATCGAAAGTCCGTTGTTATTGTTGATGCCGTTCTTGCATGATATACGAACTAACTGTGACGGAGCTAAAGTTCGGTTGTTTCTGGATAGCTCCATGATTGTTGACCCGATAACGTGGGAGCTTGTTCCGGAAGCCATTAACGACACTTATCTCCGACAAAATTGGAATGCTTTTGGGTGTGGTGGTGGTGGTGGTGATTGTTTGGAAGTGAAAAGTTGTGAACTGAAATTTGGAGCTTAATTTTGTGGCCAGGAATGGAATTGAGAGTGCGTCTTCTAAGACGAAATCCCCAAAACGCCCTTTCAGATTTTTCCCTGGATCGTGGCCCATCTTAATAATATCCATTTGGTTTAACAGACAAATTAGATATCAAACTTTACTCGAATATTTATTTTTGTTAACAATTTTCGTTTTGATTCGATTGAATGAACAAAGTTCTTAAATGTTCACTTAGATGAATGAATTTCATTAAGATAGTTTATCTTGATGAATGAATTTCATTCGATGAATTATCTTGTTCAATATTTTTTTGAAGTTTGTTCATCCAATAAAATCGAAATAAAGATGATTCATGAAAGTGAACATTTGAGTAAAGTTTGATACACAATCTGTCTATTAACCCTATCCATTTTCCTGATTTTTGATTGGCTGTCAATTAAGTTAATTAAGGCTACGTATAAAAGTAAGGGAAATTATAAAAATGTCCCTATTTCTTAAGGTATAAAAGAACTTATCTGATAAAAGTTGTGATTTTGCGTCCCACGTTAGTAAATTGCAGAGTGTGGTTTGCGGAGGTACCCTCATTTTATACCTCTAACTAACCCTAATTAAACCTAATCTTACAATTAACACCTAACTAATCGAGATTAACGCTTAACGACTAAAATATCTAGACTTAATCAAGAGTTTAACCCACAAAGGCCCCCCCTTCTCCTCCTCCCAAAACCAGCCATCAAAAGGGCCCTAGGGACCCCCTCTCTTGCCACTCCTTGCACCATTCCTTGCATCCCATACTTGTCTCCACACCCTCCATGCTTAACCCCATTTCTACTTCATTCTTCACATTTACATTCAAGAAAAACACTCCGTTCTCTCCCAAAAATCTGCTCACTCTCATACTCCATCCTCCCTCGAAACCCACGGCCAAATGCAGCCCCAAACTCCTCTCATCTTGTTTCAAAAACACCTCCATTAAACCACCCTAAAATCACCATGAACCACCACCTCTAAAAACTCTATTTTATGCTCTTTCAAACTAGAAACACCTACATATTAGATTACTATTTCATTCCATGGGAAAAACATGCTAAACACACGGATTTGGAGCTAGGAGCTCATCCACACCAAGTTCAAACTTCCATTTTGCTTAAATCCATCTTTTAGTGCATTGTAAGGAAACTACTACTATAAACTCTTTAATTCTTTCATTTAAATGTTTATATACTAGTTAAAAGGAGTTAGATGTTCACTCACACTAGAAATCGACTATTAAACATGTATATGTGTTGATTATAACAAGAACTTGTTAAAAGGAACCAAAATAAACTCCAAAACAGGAAGTATAAAAACGGACAGAAACTTTGGTCAACTTTGGAGGTAAATAACTAGGTCAAAATTTAACCAAATTTAGTGCTTCTGGAGTCTAAGATCAAGTTTAAAGAGTTAGCTTTCTAGCCCAACTAGTTTCATGAACTTTGTACAAGTATTGGTACTCCAAAACAAATTTATAAGAACAAGTGTACAAACTGTCCTCTGGAGACATAATCTAACCTAAATTTGGAATGCCATAACTTCCAAACCACAGATCCAATTGACGTGAATCCTTTTCATAAAGGTCACTCTTGGTTTTAGTTTTAAAAGTATAATAATAAAATTTTATGAAAATAAGTAAAACTCAGTGAACAAATGTTTCTTTCACCAACTGTCCATAAAAGTAACTGTTGGACCTTTGTGTAATATTAATTATGTTTGAAACCCTTAAACGTGGCCAAACATTATAAATCTTACATTTCTATAAACCTAAGACGTAGGAGAACATATGGTAAAAATTCATAAGAAACTAAGTTCGTTTGACTAGTCAAAGTAGTAGCAAAAGAAGGACTAAAAAGTGGACAGATTTGATTAAAAAGTGACCAATGAAAACTAAAAACGATCACAGATGTAAAAACCCTATCTTATGGACTAAGACTATAAACTCAGTGAAATAACTAATAATAAAGTACAAATATTAGTTGAAAACATTAAAAATCAAGACTTGTATGGTTAAATATCGAAAAACTGAAACGTTGAGCTAGAAACGGTAAAATCTAAACTATAGAGACTAAGAGGGTGAAATTTGCAAGATGTGGACTGAGATAGTGAAATCAGTAAATAAAAGTATACTAAAGTGAAATCTATAGCTTAAAGTGTTAAAGAACGAGAATTATATGGTTAAGAGCCGATAAACCGAAACGTTGAGTTAAAAACGAGAAAATCGAAAACTAAATAGATTAATGGTGTAAAATCAGAAAATTCATGGACTTATAACTCAAAATTAGCAAAGTAAAAGTCCACAAGTGAAAACCCTAAAAATAGATATCAAAAATCTAACTTATACAGTGAGAACCGAAGAAACCTTACGGTTTAACCTATATCGGCAAAATAGAAAATACAAGGGTTAAAATCTAAAAATA
Source organism: Logfia minima (assembly GCA_963921325.1). Taxonomy (NCBI): domain Eukaryota; kingdom Viridiplantae; phylum Streptophyta; class Magnoliopsida; order Asterales; family Asteraceae; genus Logfia; species Logfia minima. The sequence continues at coordinate 24,238,151 of OY992763.1, read as the reverse complement.
TACATTACGTTACGAACAAGTGTATAAACCGAGAAAACGTAGAAAACCGAATTATAACTAGTTAAATAGTATTATAACGATAAAGGTTATAAAAGTGAATTATAAAACTTATAACGATAATTGATATAAAAGGATCCATAGGGAAGCTTCAAATCTTGGGGAAGGAGGGAAGCAAATCTTAGCCCTTGATTTTTTCATAAATAATTTTTAACATTCATTTGTGATGTATGTTAAATTTTGAAATTATTTGTAATTTTTAAAATTCATTTATGATGAAATCAAGGGTTGAGATTTACTTCTCTCCTTCCCTAATTTTTTTACTTCCCTATTGATCCCTACCCTATATACATATATAAGTATATATATATTATGGCTAAGTATCACAACGATATTATATTGACATACGATTCCCGATTTAAAAACTAATTTAACATAATCATGAACCGTGAATCAAATACGGTCAAGACATTAGATATATATATATATATATAACAAGTCAAATTAACGTTATTGATATACTATTAATAAAAATGTATTATAACGTTGACTTAAACGATTTTAGTGTTTTGAAAACTAATAAAGATCACAACATGTCGTTGGCGCCTATGATGGCCTTTTTATGATATTCAAGCCCTTCAATGACATATTTAAACCTAGTTGAGTGAACAACTGACATAGACGGACTAGTTAAAGTCGTCTACATTTATTAATTCAAACTCTTGCGTTTAGGGTGCTAAGAGATTTTATTGGGCGTTTTATATAAAACTGTTCCGCTAGCACGCTCAGACTCAGGTGAGTTCACAGCCCCATTTTTACTGTTTTAATGCTTTCAAATATTGGGGTGAAAAACATATAAACTGATTTATGCAATTATTGAAAACCTGACAACGTATCTTTATGGGAGACTGAGTTCTGACAATTGTAGTGCCTAGGTCCTAGCTTACAATACTATAACCATTAGTTAGATGATGCTAACCACTGAGTATACAGATAGTACTATCGGGGCTGACATCCCCATCCCACGTGTTTCGCATTTTGGGGACGAGTATACTTAACCGGTCCAGGCAAACGATTTATATGATGAGTTGTGCTTTGGTTATAGGCTTAGTTTCGGCATATTAACTCGAATGGTTTAGCTAACCTTCGGGGGATCACAGTCAGTGTTGTTTTATTGATTTAAATTGAGAATAATCACACAATAGGCCTTCGATGCCATTTTTTATCTATTGATGAAATATTTCTAAATGATGGTTTATGATAGAGTCATTAAACCTGTGAATTCACTCAATAATTATGTTGACCTTTTTATAAATATGTTTTCAGAGGAATTAGCTATGCCGTACGTCACATGCATATTGGGACCGTACCTGCCACGATGAATTAGGATGCCATATTTTGTATAAAAATAAAGGGATTAATTATAATAGTAACTTATTTGTAATTCTATTTATGAAATCCCGGAACTTGTAAGTTGTTGAAATGATGTATTCGATAACATTTCTCTTTTGACGGTTTAAATTACCGTTACTTTGTAAAACTATTATGGGCATCTTAATAATATAGATGTTCTGCAATAATCATACGCTCTCAATGTATTGTTATTCGATCACCGTCACGCCCCAAAGCTTCCGCATCATTATTATACTCTAAATTTGGGGGTGTGACAATCTCTCTTTTCACACACTAAACTCCAGCAAATATTCATCCTAAGATCATCATTTTAAAAGTGTTATTACACAAAAACAAACCTTCTAAGGTATAAACATCAACTCTAGCTTTCTTTCTTGCATTTTCTTTACTTATATTCATGTAATACTTGGATTTTATGCCTCTTTCATTGCTAAAATTCTCATATAAGGCTTGATGGTTGGTAGGTTACACCTTACACATGTTTGTGTATTAAAAGAAGGGTAACCTATGATCAAACTGAAAATCAAACCAAAAAAATCGTCTTTTTGATGTTATAATGCTTATTTACATGTTCTTGCTAGTTTAAATGCTTTGAATTGTTAAAAATCGTTTCTAACACATCTTGGATGTATTTTAACACCAAGAATGTGTTAGAACAAAGATTAAATGGATTTAATGATCAAAAGCTTGGTTGCAAGGTTGTGTTCTTCTTGGAGAACCGAAAACCCAATTTTTGGGCTTGCATGCACCAAAATTCATAGCTAGATCTTGATCTATGTTAAAATATAGTTATATTTCTGTCAAAAATGTGTTCATGCCTAAAAGAAGAGGCCTCAATCATTGGATGAGATATAGAAATCGTTTGGTAGTCTAAACACTCCAAAAAGATCACTTCTGGAATTTAGTTTAATGTCTTAAATTTAAAATCCCACCGGTCTCACTCAAATCCATTGAGTATTCACCCTCCAAATGTGTCACACAAAACGGATGCGCAAACAACAAACTTTTTATGAGCATCTTGTTGTGAGGCATGTTCATGGGACTTAAGGTGTTCAATAAATCTAAAAAAATTGTTATTAGACTCTTAACATATGTTCTCAGTAGGATAAAAAGATAGTAATGTATCTTGGTGATCTTATACTTTTAGAAAATGCATGAACATCATGCATTGTTTTAGCATTGTAAATTGTAAATGCTTGTGTTGTGATAATTCAAAAATACAAAAGTGCTAGATAAAACGTGTTAAAATTTTGGAGATTATTTTTCTCAGTAACTAGAACTTGAATAGAGTCTTGAAAATAAAAATGGGGATTTTTGGAAAGAAAATAAGTATTTTTCCTAAATTAATGCAAATAAAGCCTATAAAAGGTGAATTATTCATAAAAAATACTTTTTAACCCCAAAAAATTATGGGAAATTTTCTGTGTCATTTTCCTCATAAAATCACACCATCCTCAAAATTTCAAACCATTTGGAGGTGTTTTGATATGTCTTTCAATTTACTTCTCGTTAAAACGTATAATACTGGGAACCAATGTTCTAGTGCTCAAAACGACTTGAATATTTTAAAAAAACCTAAAAAAGGGTAGAAAATGAGCTGGTAAAGATTCCAGATTTTTTCATGAATATCTACTATTTTTCCCATATTTACTTCACTTTTTAGACATAAAATGATTATAAATAATCTATAAGTCTAAAAATCCCCAAATTTTCACAGAAAATTTTTGAAGTATATTTTATGTTTCATACCAATTTTGGTAATTTTTAGATATTTTATTCATATATTTCCATTATTTTGTTCACAACTTGAACAAATACCGACAGCGCTAATTAAATGGAAATTCAAACTATAACGGCATTTTGTAATTTAATAAGATAGCTAAGCAATCCTAACAAACCGTATTAGTAGAGAAACTAATTACAAACCTTGTGTTCTTAGGATTTGGATAGGAGTCATACCCCATCGGCACGCGCATTACATCCATCTGTACGCTCACGCTTAATTGTGAGTATTCACAACCCCTCTTTTTAACGTTTTACTTAAATGTTTTGGGGTGAAAAGCATGTTTACATGATTTAAATGCCATATTTAAATTACAAATGCTATACTTATGCTATACTCGATTTACAAATGACATGCTTATGCTATACTCGATTTACAAATGCTATGTTCATGTTATGCTTAAATACAAAATAATGTCGTGAATGTTTATTGTTTATACGAACATGATATATGCTTGTTTTATCTATTGTATCTAAAGTCCCTGGTTTGTATCTTCACGACCATTAACTCTATATGAGCCAAATGATGCATATGAATAGTACTATTTGGGAGCGAGACCACCTCCCCACTCACGTGGCCACGTGAGTGCATCCCATTATCATAAATGCCAACGATAGGGCATCTCTCTTTGGGGCAAAGGTTTTATCGGTTGTAGGTTTGGTTGTGGACTCAAGCATAATAATTCATTGTGATTATAGACATTATAAACATGATTTCATGATAACTCATCGTAAATATAAACATTAACATGATAATTCGATGTGGTTACAAATTTCTTCTTAGCATGACGACATGATAATTCATAACAACTATAAATTTTTTGACATCCTAACTGTTCGCAACTATAAACTTTATAACACGAGCTTTACAAACTTGATACTATGAATCATTGTGGTTTTGGACAATGATAAACGTGGTTTCATGATAACTCCTCGTATTTTTTTAAACCTTGGCATGACAATCCGTTGGGATTATAAACATTTTAACATTGAATTGATGATCCGTTGAAACTATTAATATGAAAACTTGAGTTTTATAAATGTGACTTGAACATTTCTTTGAAAATATGAGCGTGATGTTACAAACGAATCATGACTTTGAAACGTAATTGAACTCCAAAGGGAATCACTCTTAAATGAGCCTCGTTCTTAAATGAACCTCTTTTGCGAACAAAACATTGATTCATAAATGAATCTAACTATCTCATGAGTATCGCTCTTAAATGAGCCTTGTTTTAAAGAATTACTTTTATAACTACCCGCATAATAGCGCTTGTCTACCTTAAACTTGATTTCAAGAACTTATCGGATGATTATCGCTCTTATATGAGCCTCGGCTCTAAACAGACTATTTTTGGCGAACTAATCACGTAGTAACGTGGAACTTCTAAACTAGATTTTGAAAACTCTTGAAAAGGTCTTTTATTACACAAAACCTGTGTACTCACCAACTATGTTTCATAGTTGATCCGTTTATTTTACATGTTTTTCAGGACTTGGCCATAACTTGACTGTTGAAGCTAAACATGTTTTGTAAACTACACTGCTGTAGCGTTACGGATTTTGTTTCTTTTGGATGTAATCGCATGTTTAGATTATGTACTTTTGTGCTGTAAATGCTTGTAAGACTTGATGTAATGTTCTATTTGTAGACCGTTGAACGGTTAACTTTTGTAACTTTTGATTATGAAATCATTGTACTATTACATCTCGTGTTTCCGCTTTAGCGGGGTGTGACACAAATACAACTTCTAATGCACGGAGGATATCATAGAAAAGCAATATTCCTATTGATCAAATCTGCAAGCTACACCGAGAATAGTAGAACAAGATAAGACTAGTTGTTAGCCACTCCACCATCAAGATTGATCACTTGTTCAGAAAGATGGTAAGGTTGAGATGGTTGAGGGAAGATGAGATTGCTCTCACTGAGGGGGAGCATAAAAGGACAATCAGCCCTAGGTACACCAGCAGCAATGTGCGAAGCTTGTACATAGTTCCAAACAAATGAAGTTTAAATTAAGTCTACCTTATGGTGTTCCCAAGAAAGATGGATTGGAGGTCACAGTACCTGAAACTGGAGTGGTATACACAGATGAAACTGGTCGCTTTAAGTTCTAGAGAGAAGCAAAGCTTGAAAAGATAAATCATGATCAAATGATGGTTATGTTTCAAAAGGTAGCATGTCTCCATGATGACTCTATAATGAAAAAGGCAATGAAGGATGAGGCACTGGCCAGATATATGAGGTACCTACCATCAGAAGAGAAGTATGAGATAATGAGAGAGCTTGAGTAGATAAAGAAAGAGGAATGGGCTTAGATTGATTAGATGATTTTTAATATAATAGGTAACTTGTAATTATTAGGTTATATAAATAAAAGTCTCTTTTGAAAAGATTGAACAAAAGTTGAAAAAGAATCCAAAAAAGAAATATCATATGGATAAAGTATTTAATAAGTTAACTAGTGTTTAATTCTAAACACTTTTGGGAGCTAGTCAAGTCCCTATGTTTTCTTCTTATGTAATAAGTTTTTCTAAGAAGTTTTTCTCAACATCATTTAAGGGGAGATTATAAGTTGGTCAATGGAGTACATCACTGGAAATGATGTAGTCAAAACTCCTAAATTATAAGTTGAGTCACTAATCGTTGGTCAACCTAGTCACTGCTATTCAAGATAATGACTAACTCTTATTAAAAAAGAAGAAGATCACTACTGTGTAAATAATCTCAACTATGTCCATTTTGCAACCTGGTGTGCAGAAGAGATTTATTTACTTATGCAATCAATAAACAAAGCAGTCGCTGCTAAAGAATAAAAGGTAGTCACTGGAAGATATAAAGTCAAGTCATTCTACAAGAGAATGTTAACCCACATCCCACATTGAGTGTGGAAGCTTATTACTCCTTCAGCTACTTCAGTAATAAAAGAATAAATCATTGTTCAAGTTACAACTTGCTAGTATCAGGTCTCTGATCAATATAGCGTCACTAACCTTCAGAGTAAAAGTGATGGTATGCGTGACATTAAGCTTGATTGTGATTGGTGAAAAATTAACACAGGTAACAAGCATGATCAGAAGCGGACCGCGGGATATTCCTTCTTAACCATTTTTCAGTTAGAAGCAAGCCAATCAATCAACAACACGGGTCGTTATATTTTCCTAGAATTCGGGATATATTTAGGGGAAATATCTTGTCTATAAATAGAGTGACATATTGTACATAGACGTTTACATGTTTGCATCAATCAATTGTTTGTCGGTGATAAAGTTTGTTCTAAGTTCAATTTCAAGTCAGCGAGTAATAGTTTCAGCTTAGGCTAGATTGTACTATTCTCACGGCGAGTGTTACAGTAACTTGTAATTTGTATTGAATTAATCTAAGCTTTTGCTAGATTATCCCGCGTTCAATACTTGGTGTAATTTGCGATAACTAAATTCGTCATTCAAGTTATTGTTTCTTGTACTCCTTGTTACCACCTTTCGTACTTGCAATTAATATTCTGTTGAATCGAACAAGTGTTTTAAACTAATTAATAATATGATTAATGTGACAACCGTCAAAAATTTCAAGTCATTCCCGCACTTATATTCTAGAATTCAATTACGTTTACAGCTTTCTCGAAATTCTATCGGTACTTCTAGGTTACAACTCCTTAAGTGTACCGACACCGCCAAAACACTTTAGAAAATTGCTTAGCGAACCCTAGGTACATGAGAATTATTTAATTAGGTTATAAAGTGCCAAGAAAAACAAAAGAATAAAGTCTCTTGACTTATCTCAAAAATTCTATCTTATCACTAAATCATGATTAATTAAAATCCCGTAACAACGTAAACAATTTCGACAAATTGATACTTGAACACCCATTTTAAACAATCCAAATACAATTTGAAGTATTTTAGAAATTAAAAACATCAATTTTTATAACTCAATTATTAATCCTAAAACATCACAATTTATAGTCTTACATTATACAAAACTTATACCTTTTTAATACAAATAATTAAGATAACAAATAAGCTTTATATTTAACACTCTATTACTCCAAAAATCAGGCCCAACCACCACCTCCCCCTCCTCTCAATACAAATCTCTACATTTTCTTACTTATTCACTCATTTCATTCACACTCGTTACATCCTACACTCTTTCTCTCTCAAGAAATCACACACATATTTTCTCTTAAACTCTCTCAAGAAATCTGTTTGAAATATAAAATGGGATTTTCATGTTGTACTAGTCTACGACAATATTGGATTGTCGCATAGTGCGACAGTTAAATACCGTCGCAGTAATATAGATAGTCAAAGTAAGTTGCACCGGTTGTTATACTTTACTTAGAGCCTAATCATGTGTTTTAGCACCTATAGTATAAATAGGTAGCTAAACCTTCATTTGTAACAAGAACCTTGCAATATTCATTTGTGCTCTTAATAGAAAAATCATTCTATCAAATTCTCTCAACTATCATCATAATATTGCTTGAATAAAGTTAACAATTGGTATCAGAGCTTGTGTGATTAAAGATTTAAAGTTTTTAATCAAGAACTCATCAAAGAAAAAGTCAACAGAAAAGTCTTTGAAGGGAAAATTTATCGATTACCAAAATTTGAAATTACGCTTACCTTTATATAATTTTGGCTTGAGAAAACTTAAATTTTACTTGAGCAAAATTTTGAAAAATTTCGGAGGGAAAGTTCCTTCGGACAAATTAAAATTCTTCGATAAACGTTTTTTCTTAAAGAAAATGATTCTTTAAACATTTAAAATCTTTAATCTTTAAAAGATCCAGTTAAGCAACGATTTTATGATGTTTTCGATTATCGTTAGAGCTAGGCTTAGATACCGCGACATTCATCATGTGCACCCAGAGCCAGATTTTATGACACAATTCGAATTAAGAGAGTTTATTACCATGTTGGAAAATGAAATTTAATAACATTACTCCAACATAAAAAGTGTTCAAAAATGGAGCACTGAGAAGTCAGTTAAGTTAAGAATCTTCAAGAGCAACTTAAAACACTTCAAAGTGAAAATGAGAGACTTACATATGAGACATTAGAAAAACTGACCCTACAAGAAAAGGAGTTAAAAGTTGTGAATCGGGATTGGGAAGTGAAGTATTGGGAAGAAGATGCTCAAGTAGTCAAGCTGACATTTGAAAAGTCAAATGCTTTGTATCAAGTCAAGCGTCTTGAAACTCAAATTGAGGCACACTCTGAGGTGCATTCTAAAGTTCTAACTGAGTGTCAACAATAATTAAACTCAAAAAAGGAAAAAGACTAATAAACTGCAAAATGACTTAGCAAATAACCTTGATGTTATAAAAACTGTAAGTCCCCTCAGGGCTCGGATCTACGGGGTAATGATGTTTATACGAGTGCGGAATCCTCACATAAACATAAACGATAACAAACGAGTATACAAATGTAAATTTCACTTCTATTCGAACTTAAACAAGGTTACATTCGAACATACAAAGAGTATTCGAACCTACACTCAAAAACTCAGTTTCTAAAACCCTTTAAAACTGATTTTCGGACTTGTGTATATATAGACAACTAAGTTCGTACCTATTCTAAGTTCGTACGAACCTACAAGTTCGTACGAACCTACAAGTTCGTACGAACCTACAAAATACACATGCAAAACTAAAGTTAACGATTACAATGATTAACAAAATGACTTCAAAACCTAACTATTACAAACTAGAAGTTGTTGTCACAAAACATGCACCAACAAACTCCCCCTTGACAATAGCTCTAGTTTCGATGCACCAACAGACTCCCCTTTGAGAATAGCTCTGGTTTCACCGGAGATGTTGTCACCCGAGTTGTCTTCGATCTTGATTATGTTAAGCACTTTTGTCTTCTTGCATAGAACACCTTTTCCACAAAGTCTTCAACACCCTCTGACATCTTCAATCTTCATGTCTCTAACTATCTCTAGCTTCTGACATCTTCATCGAATCATGTCATACACCCTCAACAACTCTTGTAGCTTCGGAGTCACCTTTAGGAATCATCTTTTTCAGATCTTAAATCCTCTCGGTCTATCACTACAATTCACCTTCAGACATTTCTTCATTTTCTGAACTAGACTTCTGTAGGTATTCTCTAACTCTGATTTTCACTATTAAACTTGTCAGTTCGATGGTATCTCTCTCTGTTAGACTGACTAGACTCCCCCTTACCCTGTTCAAGCGTACCAAGTCTTCCAGTTGAAGAGTTAGTCAGCTTACATTTTTTGGTCACTAGGATCATCGTCTGTCACAACACATCCTCTTTACAACCAGTCTTCACCCCCTGCCAGGCTTGTCCCCGTTGAGCTGTTGCGCTTTTCAACAAAGGATGTCCGCCTAAGCTATGGTGAAATAATTGTAGTAGGTGTTGGAATTGTTGTTGTGTAGGTGGTGATGGTTGTGGATAAGGCAGTCGGCTCACTAATGATAACCCTACTAGACGGTCTTCTTGTTGGACCTTCTAGTGAATTCTGAGGTATCATTATCAGAATCAGCATCGTCATCTTGCAATGGATAATCATTGTCTTCATTAACCTTACGTTTTGCCTTTATCCATAGTAAAACGAGATCCTAAGTGAGATCCAAGTATGATTAGATCTATCCAACTGTGGAATTTCATCTTCATCATCACTTTCATCATCACTCTCGGTTTGTTTACACGCAAACCCCCAATATCCTCCTCGAATTTAGATCTTCTAGCTTTAACGCTTGGTCATACCTAAGCTTTGAATAAATTGCATTCGAGTTGTTTGTCCAATCGGATAGATAAACAATCAAAAGTAATTATCTCCCCATTTAGTAAGAACTTAAATTTGTACAAATTAAAATGAAAAATAACTAAAAATTAACAAACAAATATGAAATTATTCATATTAAAAAGCACATTCTTTTTGGGAGAGTCACTGTTACGAAGATCCTATTAGCCATGATGAGTACAATACACAGTTAGGAATTGAATTCCTTGGTTATTATGTATGTAATCTATAGTTCACGACGATTACTGGTATTGCTGTCCACTTAAGCAGTCAACACTCAGAATTTTCAAGTACACATTTAGCTATTGTTCACGATTAACTATGTATCTCACATTTGATATACTCTTAGAATCAAGAAAGTCCAGAATTCCATGTAATGGATGTTTTTAATTTAAATTCATCTCTAAAGTCAAGTCCTTTATATTAAGAGCAATGTACTTTTGTACATGTGACGAAACTAGACTAGGGTTAGAGCCTAACAAATCTAAAATCAAACCAGAGGTGACAGGTCTGTACTTTCGTACAACAAAGCGACATAGTTTGACTAGAGACCTTGAAAACGGTATTCTTGTTTCTTGGTCGAGTTTGCTCTATTTTTATGATACACTGACTGAGTCTAGGTCAACATGTTTCAAGATATCGCAAAAGAAACAGTCAGTGAACCCCCCAGATGAAATAGTTTTTATTTATCCAAAAACAGGTATTCAGGTACAATCTATCTCCTAAGAATTAAGACTTAATGTCATACATCAAAATAGAGATTGCACAGATAATCGTATTATTTAAGGTTTATTGGGTACTTGAAAACCGTTATGTCGAATGCCTACCAATACATCGTATGATGAAGCTATTAGTTACGTTTATATTTAAAGTACTTTTTACTCTGTATGTACTACATCTAAAAGCCACACATATAAAAATGTTCTAGGCATGGGTAATGTTTTCGTCATTTCTTCGCGTCATTACAGTGACACTCATATTTTTTATAATTTTTCCAAACTAACTAAAAATCCTAAGAAATAAAGATAGATAAAAGTTCTTAAGGGAGATATCTCACTCATGATTTGTCATTCTAGCGATGTGGACTAACAAATCAAAACTTGATTTATCAAAAGCCTTACCATACTAATCAGCTAGATGATCATCCCATACTTGATCTTATCTCCCCTTCAGTCGCTACGTCTTCTGCTTAACTTGTAGCCTTTGAAGTTTGTGTTTCTGCACACTAGATAAAAATCATTAGTCATTAAGGGGGACCCAAGCCACTACGGACTTGGATCGACCATTCTCATCAACAAATGTAAATTCCTTCAGATATCCATCTCGCCTTTCAGGTGACATGGATACTCTGGAATTCCCACTTGTTGGTGAATGGGAGGAGCTACCACTAGGCCTTCTATCTGGAGACTTTTGGAAAAGTCTTTGATTGACTGGCCCTTGGTTTGAAAAATATCTAACCCTAGACTTATAGTTATAATTCGAATTATGAAAATTCTTATTACTACTACCCTGGTTAGAAAAACTTTTGTTGGGGTTGTTAAAACTTTTTGAAGGTTTCGACCAAAATGATTCCCTACTTGAGCTTCCTGTTTCAGGAGAAGTGCTCCTTGGACTATCATTTTTCGAAAGTCTTGATTTCTTATATGGACACACACTTGCTACATGTCCCTTTTGATGGCACGTGAAGCACGAACGCTTCTCCTAGGCTTTCTTTTGAGCCTTGAGAATCGCTTGGTGTTCCAATTCAGATTCTGTTTGTCTACCTTTTTCATTTTTGTTTTTAACATCTTCTATTGTAGGTCTAACAAACTCAATTTTAGTTTTTGACCCCTCATTGGTCGCTGACAGAGCTCTCTCTGACTTAGTCGACTTGGTGAAGTCTACCATCTCAGAGATTGCTGGTTGATTGAAAGAGTCATTGACAGTTGACAGCTCAGTTTCATCAGATGTAGAAATATAATTATGATTAAATGGAGGAGGGGTTTCAGTGTAACCCATTCCCCTGTAATCACTGGGCTGTTTCTGAACACTTAGTAGATTATCTAAAGTTTCGATTGAAAATCTTCTTAGTTCTAGTTTTCTAATAAGATCTGCAATCTTAACCTTAGTGTCCGCTAGTTCTTTTTCCTTATTTGAAGACTGTTTAGTTAAATCCAAAGCATGCTCACGAGCTATATCAATTATTTGACTCTGCTCGTTCACTTTGTTTTTTAAAACTTTTAAATCCTCTTTATCAGATTTAGCTTGATTAACTAACTCAGAGTTTCTAAGTTTTAAAATTGTGTTTTCCTCTTTTAAAGCATTTAGCTGAGCCGTCATCATATTAGATGATTCAATCAAATTCTCAGCCTGCTCTGTAAAGTTAGTACATAAAACACAAGCATCAACTACAGAGTCTAAGTTTAGAATAACCTTATGCTTCTCAGCATTCATGTTGGCCATATAAGCAATGAAGTCCTTTATACTCATAGTATCAGTTGACTCCAATCTTATAACCCTGGTCTCTAAAGCAAGTAACTCTCTCTCAGTCTTCTTCTCACTAGCATCCTTTTAATCTGCCTCATCACTTGTGGTCAAGAATTTCTAAGGCTCTTCAACAGGTGTACTCCAATCATATGAACCGTCACGTGTTTGAGTAACCAAGGCTCTGGAATATGTACTATTCCCATTGTATTGATCACTAGTAGACGTCCCTTGATGTGAGTCAAACCTACTCTCTTTGATCTGTGCATCATACTCAAATCTCTTCTCTAAAGCTACCCAGAGCTCTCTAGAATAGCCGTAACGTTGTTTGAAGGTATACTTAATGTCTTCAGGAAGACACTTGATGATAGCAGACAATGCCTTTTTCTCTGCATCATTGATCTTTTTGTCTGCCTCCTTCATCGTTGAATACGAACGAAACACACGTTTCCCTTCAAATTCATAAGAAGGTGCATCATACCCTTCATTTATACAAATCCACATGTTGATGTCATTGAGTTTTACAAATGATTCAAATCTTTCTCTCCACCAGAAGTAATCTTCAGTCTTTAACAGCTTTGTTGGTGAAGTAGCTTTACCTACTTCAGGATCCATTTCTAACATTTTGTTCACATTTGACATCTTAAAAAGAGTGTATACGGATTTGAGGTAAGTTTGTAGTAGAGAGTCAACTAACGTCAAGTTCACTCAAAACACAAATTTCCCTCCAGAATTTCGCGAAACTTTTCCGAGTAAAATTCCAAGTAAAATTTAAATTTTCTCAAACAAAAGTTAAACGATGGTAAGCCTAAATTCAAATTTTGGTGAAACAAAATTTTTCGGAAATTTCCCACCAAATAACCCTTAAGAAGGTTAAGTTCGTACGAAGGTTAAGTTCGTACAATTTTTTTTTTCTTCGAACTTAAGAAGGTTAAGTTCATACGAAGTTAGGAATTTTTCGAACTTATAAGTTCGTACGAACTTAGTATGTTCGAACAAAAATTAAGTTCGAAGGGTAGGTTCGTACGAACTTACAAGTGTAAGTTCGTATTGCTATTCAAGGTAAGTTCGTACGTACCTTTCTAGGTTCGTACGATCTGCTGTTGAAAAACTCAGATATGAAATTTTCAGATCTGGGTTTGTTTCAACCTGCAAATTCGAATACCTTCAACACTAAGTGATAATATACAACTATGGAAGCTTAAAACAACAATCTAACTTCCAAATCTCTTGTAATCACTCGTTTCTTTATCTTTTATTTACCCCGAACCAAAAACCAAATGTTTAAAGGCTCTGATACCACTGTTAAGTCCCCTTAGGGCTCGGATCTACGAGGTAATGATGTTTATACGAGTGCGGAATCCTCACATAAACATAAACGATAACAAACGAGTATACAAATGTAAATTTCACTTTTATTCGAACTTAAACAAGGTTACATTCGAACATACAAAGAGTATTCGAACCTACACTCAAAAACTCAGTTTCTAAAACCCTTTAAAACTGATTTTCGGACTTGTGTATATATAGGCAACTAAGTTCGTACAAACCTAGGCGCTTTCTAAGTTCGTACGAACTTAGTAAGTTCGTACATATTCTAAGTTCGTACGAACCTACAAAATACACATGCAAAACTAAAATTAACGATTACAATGATTAACAAAATGACTTCAAAACCTAACTATTACAAACTAGAAGCTGTTGTCACAAAACATGCACCAACAAAAACTTTGACTCGGGGTAACCTGGTTTTATGAAATCACATGTAAGGTTATAAAACCAGTTCTGAAAAATATGAAAAAAAAAAATTTCTTTGAATCAAGAAGTTCTTGGTATCTTTTCTGAATGCAAAGTATTAAGAGAACATGCAGGTTTTGTTCAACAAAGATATGATCTAGCTATTCAAGAAAAGAATTCGTTTTTAAGCAAAATCAAAGAACTTCAAGATAAATTGTTTAAATGTGGTCAAACTGATCAAACAATTTTTCTAATAAACCTAAGGATATCAAATTTTATAATCCAAGAGAAGGATTAGGTTTTGAAAATCCTTGCTATTTACAAAAAGTTATTTCTAAAGTACCTAATTGTATAACTACGGTAGCATAGGAAATATTTTAAAAATGTTCTTTGCAAAAAGAACTAATGAGGAAGAAGTGATTGAGAACTTCAATAGAGCAAAAGCAGGAAATGCACAATTTTCGTTCAATTATAGAGAGTTAAACGCAAGTTATGGCACAAGGAAAATTCCTCTTTCTGAGGATTATTTTCCAAGTTTTTCAACACCAATTGTTGATCAAGATGAAGTTATGGAACAAGTGGTAAAAACAAAACTTTATATTCCAAATTTAATTTTGGAAAATAAAATTTTTGATCTTGAAAAACAAATAACCACTCTATAACTAAATTTTGATCAAGAACAAACAACTCTCTTACAAAATATTGAACAACTCAAAAGTACTTCATCTTCATCTAGTTCAGCATCATTATCAAAATCTAACAATGAACTTGAATTTGAGAAGAACTTAGAAAAAGGGTTTGACAAAAAGAAAGCCTTCAATGTCAAGAATATTTTGAAACCACAAGTGAATGTTCCAGAGAAGACTTACACGGATAAGACTTCTAAACAACTTTCGAAAAAGATTTCTCAGTTTACCAATTATTCTTTCTAGAAAAATAAGAGATATTCTAAGAAACTACATTCACCTGGAACATTTACTCAAACGAATTTTCATCATTCAGATTCTTATGCTTTTAACACTTCATGTAAATCGGTTTCTCAATTTCCAAAGAAAACCAAAGTTTGGAAACCGAAACAAAGTGGTTCTAAGAAAACTTCCCAAACAAAATCATTCAACTATTCAAGATCGAGAATGCTTTCACTTGCACCACAAAACGTTTCTTTTTCAGTGCTAAGAATGAGTGATTTTGTATCCCCCATTCCCAAAAGAATTCACTCACCGTTGATTACACGAAACTTATTTCGAAATGAAACACCGAGTTTTAATTCCAAATGGTATTCAACGTCTTTAAACCAAATAGACACAACTTATAAATGGTTTTCTAAATTCTCAAAACCCATTGGTACTGTGCTTAAATGGGTTCCAAAAGTTGTTGTCTAAATTTCCAATCTAATGACTTATGAACAACTCAGTTCGTAACTCGTTTTTAAAGTAATATGACTTATGCACACATCGGTTCATAATTCGATCTTCAAATGCAATGGTTTCTAAACATTCCAGTTCAAACTCGTTATAATTGAAAGAGCTCAAAAGTGACATTCATTTCGTTTGAGAGAAAGTCTCAATGATTTTAGAAACGTTTTCATTTATTGAGATCGAGCTCCCGTCCTACTTACTTTTTGATAACTGTTTGATATATTTGAGGTGGAGCTCGCATAATATCAAAAGGCAACTCAACTCGCAGAAATCTCAGCTCGCAAGTGGATCTCAGTTCGCAGGAAACTCAGTTCGCAAGGGAACTCGGCTCGCAGCTGAATCTGAACTCGCAAGAAATTCTCAACTCGCAAATAACAATAACTCTAATCTCAACTCGTAAAACGGCGCCTCGAAATCTGGGAACTGAAACTTTTTGGTATTTTTACGAATAAATCAGTAGATTTCGTTCATAAAACAACCCCAAAGTTGTTATATAACCAAAAACCTTGTAACCACAACGTTTCTAAGCCCGAAAGCTCTGATACCAATTGTAAGGTCGCTAGATCTTGGTTCGATAACGGATTATCTTTTACGTATTAAGGTGCGGAATCCCTCAATACTTAAGGTTTTAGGCTTATATAACTTTAGCTATCAATTAACAAGCTTCGTTTTGATATTAACTAGTGTTAAACAATCAAAACCGAGCCCATTCAATAATAGCTTTTATATCAGCACGAAATACGAGGAGAATAATTTAATATATTTGCTGTGTCATAGTACCATCCGATGATTCCCTTTCTCGGTACTTTCTTTTCAGTGATATCTACCTCAGACATTCCAATCTTCTTCTTTCTCCTTTTCAGGGGTCTGAACATAGGATTGTTTCTGAGTTTTTCAGGAAGCTCATCTTCTGATTTAGAACTGGTTGATTCATCTAGGTTTTCATCTAAATCAACAACCCTTTCTCCATCTTCTTCCTGGATGACCACTTTAGTTGTAGATGGGCTTACGATGTGTTCATCAATATCAGCATCGAGATCTACACACTCGTCTGCCCCAACTTCAAAACTGGAAGTCCAATCCTTAGGAGGGACAAACTCTCCTTCTTCAAGGTCAAAGTCAATGTCCTCATCTAATTCATCTGGCATGTCGCCTTCAGAATCTGATAAGTTCAACATTTCAAGACCTATAGAAATACGTACACAAATATATTAATATCATAAGTTCCGTCATTGATTTCCCTGAATCAATCTAAGATTTTTCTTATTAATCCATTTGTGTGTTTGTCATTTTTTTAACTTTATAAATCTTTCATTGATTATAAAATAAGATTATAATCAATCTAAGATTCCTAAAGTCTTATAGTATCAGAACACTAAATAAAGTTAAACATTAATGTATTGTGAATGATAATGATCACCAAACATTCAAGTTTACCATTAATTAATATCCCAATTTCCATTGCATAAATAACTTGTTAATCTTACGATTCTCAAGTCTAGAATACCAGGATTATAACTTCACATAACCTTGATCAGATATAACTCAAAACTTATTAAATAACATATTTAACTTGTAATACACGATCTCAAGTCTAATATATTACACAATACTTCAAAGTTATATGTTACACAATAATTCAAAGTTATAAAATACAAGTATTAATTATTACAATCAATCTAAATTAATACAAGTGTCACCTTCTTCAGCTCCACCCTTATCAGCACCAACACCAGCTCCACTACCACTTGCTTCAGCAGACTCCCCTGAATTGTGGTCTGCTGACCAATCGTTGAAGGACCAGCCAGCTCACTTTCTTTTCTAGCTGCGGGATCATCGTCTTCATCATCTCGGCTCTTCTTAGCCAGCTCATCCTCTTTACAAACTTCTTCAAATGCAGCCTTCTCAATTGCAGGTTACTCCCCTTGAGATGGCTGGTTCTGTTCTAAGTATGTAATACGACGAGAGAGACGGTCAAGTTGTCGTTGCTTCTCAGCCACGTCATCTACCAGAGTGCTATTGGTCTTGAGTAGCAGTGAGTAAGCATTGTTCTGTGTAGTGACGTTGTCTGACAATTGTAGAAGCTGTGTGGCAAAAGTGTTAGCAACTATCTGCAACTCTCGAACCCTAGACTCCAATTGTGTAATGCGTTCAGTATCAGTCTTTGGTGAGGTTGAAGGAGCAGCATCAGTGGTGGTTGGCGGTGTGGGAGCGGACGGTTGCATTTTCTTTGCTATCTCTGTAGCAACATCAGTCAAAAGACGCGCCGCAACCCTGCTGGATTTGGTGGTTGGGTGTGTGGAAGGACGAACTATAGCAGCAATCATTTCAGCCTCTGAGGGCGTAAAACGTGATTGTATAGGAGCTGCAGAGGTTGAAGCTGTTTGCCTGATCAGCTTGCGAGGTCGAGTAACAAGCACCTCCTCCTCTTCTTCTTCATCTTCATCTTCTTCGACAATAACGAAGTCGGGATCCTGATCAACGGCTTTCCTCTTTAACTTCATAGCCGGATCCATAATCAATTTTGATCCTTGAAGAATCATCCCTTCTAGAATTCCAGAGACAAACCCAGGTGGTCCAGATTCATCATCATCATCGGAATCAGACTCAGAAGCAGAGGCAGCTTCTCCGTCTCGTCCCGATGGTCCAGCAGCATCAAGTGCCTCAGTAGGTGGAGGTGGTCCAGAAGTACTCGGACCCTCAGCCGAAAACTGATCTATCTCTCTAAAGTCCGGATCAGTGGCGTCATCATGTTGGACCAAAACCTCTTGCACCAGCTGTGCAGCAACCTCAGCATCCACCTGTTGACCTGGCTGATTTTCCTGATCCAAAACTTCCTCAATTAATTCTTGTGGCTCAGGTGCACCCTAGGCCACATCAATATCAAGCCAACCATTATTCGGTGGCGTCACATACTCTGGATTAATCAAAAATCCAAACAGCTCGGTCAGCTGTGGCTGCATCTCGAATCTGCGAGAGGTTTGCATAAACATCGCATTATATGCCCGTAGCCCAATGGTATCCACTTGCATATCTGGTTGAACAACTGGCAGATCAGGGATATTGGCTCGAATAAGGAGCATGCAGAATCTCGGGTAGATCATAAATTGAGATCTAACACCCCCCAAGATTTGGCGAACGTTCCCCAAAGATGTAATCAGAAAAACTGTATGGTTTGTTATAAACCAGTGACAGTACAGCAGATAGGAGAGAAGAGCTCAGCTCGTCATATCCTCCCTTCTTCGGCCCAAAAATAGTGACAAGAACATGCCACAAGAATCTCCATTCCCCGAAGACAAACGCCTTTAGGAATTGACGTCCGCGCATCGGCCCTACGTAGCCCATACGTCCCAGAGCTCCCTCGATAAAGTCAGAAGAAAACTCGGTCGGTCCATCTTCCTACTCGGCAGAGCCCAACTGTAGGATAGTCCGAATGTCAGTAGAAGAGAAGGCAACAGGGTGATCATTAACCCTCGTTCGAATTACCAGAGGATTCACCACTGTGTCGTACTCAATATTTGCCCAGAATTGAGTTAATAAATCTCGAGACAATGCGGGGGACGCCGTGACAGCATATTGGATCCTTGATCGGCCCAAAAACGCAAGAATCCGAGAGACCCTGGATGCACCACGTGCATTGACGTCCAAATTAATCAGAACATTATGATGTCCAACGAATTGTCGAGCCATTTCTATAATATCAAAAATCACACCAATGTTAGACAATAAGTTTAACATATTTTGATAACCTTATATAATCTACGACCCTTAATTGAACTATTAAGTGGTGAGACTTAATTAACAATTACAGTCGTTAATTATATAAAATCAATAAGTCTAACTTGTTACACATCCTGTTAAAAAATATATAACTTATTACACAAGGTCATAAGTCTTATACAATAAAGATATGGTTTTAAAGTGTTCACATTGTAAGTCGACACGAAAAACCATATAAGATTTTAATTTATAATTCTTAATCAGGTAATTAATCGAGAATTCGTAAATTAAAAGTAAAAATTCAAACAATTTAAGTCGCAGAACAAGTCAACTTGCAAGATTCAACTCGCAGGTCAACAGGTCAACTCTTAAGTTCAACTCGCACGTCAACCAGTCAACTCGCAAGTTCAACTCGCAGGTCAACTCGCAAGTTCAACTCGCAAGTTCAACTTGCAAGTTCAACTCGCAAGTCAGCTTGCAAGTCAACTCGCAAAGTGGACTCGCAAGTCAACTTGCATGTTGGACTCGCAAGTCAACTCGCAGGAGCGGGTTGCGAGTTGAGTTTGGATCTCAACTCGCAGGATGATCTGCAAGTGTGACATCACAATTAAATTTAAATTTAGGCGAGTTTTAACACAATCTGCCTATGTCATCTTGTTCAATATACTCAGATTTACATAAGCCCTAAGGTTTCTTGTTAATTTGAGCATTAATTTAGTGATTTTTGTAATTGTTAAAAACCAAAACCCTCATTTTATTAAAATGTCGATTGTGAGTTGAATACACGATAGAATTCATTGATTTATACCTTAAAATGTTCACAATGAAAAGTTGAATAAACTTAAGGAAGGGAAAACCTCGTTCTTGTAACAAGAATCACGAAAAAATAAATGGAATTTGGTCTCGGTTTGCAAGTGGATTCGCAAGTGATGTGAGTTCGCAGGACTGTGTGTTTTGGTCATGCGGGCTCGCAACCTTTTATATCTCTTGACTCGGCTCGCAAGTTCTGCTCAACTCGCAGAGTTGAGTTCAACTCGCAATTTTAGTCTAAAAAATACATTTTAATTAAAAACGTAATTTTTAAGTCCCAAAAATAAACAAGTCTAAAATAAAGTATTTTTTCACTTGTTTTGTCTAAGAAAAGCGCGCACATACAAGTCTAAAATAAAAATATTTTTCACTTGTGATGTAAACCTACGATAATACGGACGACAAAAACATAAATAAAATAAAATTAAAATTAAAGAAGATACGAACAAATGCATAAAAATAAAATAAACGACAATGATTCATAATAGACATTGGTATCCAGTACCCTTGTATTAATGAAACACATAGACGAAAAGTAAAATACAATTAAAATAAAATAAAATTCATCCTAATTGAGGGCGTTAAGAAATTATCGACAGCGGGATCATATTAGAAGGAAACAGCTGAACCAATTGATGAGTAAAAATTCTAAGAAGATTGTTAGTATTCATACCTCATGAAATTCACAATAAGTTACACAAAATCTCACAACTTAACCATTGTTCAACTTACATTTATAAAAGTATAACTTGGTTACCGATCTCCACAGAATATATCATACACATCAAAATGAAGTGATTAATTATCACAGACAGTTCAAGACGATTACCTGTATTATAATCCATATAAACAAAGTCTACACTGATTTCCAAGCAAATCTTTTATTGTTTGTATGTGTATTTCCTAATGTAACTCAAAATATGACATACTGAGAAATCTAGTAGAGCACATAACACTGTATCTTTCACCTTCAAGGTAGAGGTCACTAAATGATGTTCTTTTCGAAGCATATAACATACCCTTGAGTGAATTTAAAATGTGACAAACATCAAACCCGTTTTGTAGATACTAGTGGTTCTAGATCTGTACTTATTACAACATAAGATCCCTTAGTATAGACAAAACAAACTTGAAACCATTGGCAAAACTAAAGGAGTCAGGTATGTACTTAGTACAATAAAGACACCAGTAGTTTTACTAATAGCCATAATTCTTATTATTTGTCTTGACATATTTTCATAAATTCTTGATAACAGTGTATGGTCAGACTGTCATTCATCAATTAAGACTTATGTCATACATCATATAGCAAATCACACGAGATAACACACAGAAGATTTATAGCTTATTATATGCTCAGAAATCAAAGCAGAATTTGCCTACCAGTACATCATATAATGAAGCTGTCAAGATCTAAAGTTTTCAAGCAAGTTATAAAGTGTGGAGAGGGGTGTATACTAAAATAAAGATAAGTAAAAGTCTGGTTTTAAAGATGTAAAGTTCATGTAACTAATTTGAATCTGCTAACACATCTGAATTAAGACTTTTACCTACAATTATTAAGCCGATTCCTCTAATTTACTATCATTTCCCAGTTGATAAAGACTTAACCCTTATTGGAGGCGATTCCCCTTACGTAACAAGCAAATGAATGCCATATGCCTAACCCCCTTTTTTTATTTTTTATTTTAAATAAACATAAACAACTAATAAATATAAACGACTAATTTATTACAAAATAACTCTATGGAAGACTAATCCTCTGGATTTCTCATTCCATTTAGTTGCACCAATTTCTCGAATCGAGCTATGTCGAACGCTTTGGTGTATAAGTCTGCTAAATTATCCACAGATGGAACCTTAGCTAACTTTATCAAATTCTTCTCAGCACAGTCTCTAATGAAGTGATGTCGAATATCAATATGCTTAGTTTTACTGTGCTTGACAAGATTATTGGTTATAGAGATCGTTGATTCATTATCAATCATCATAGGAGTATTTGTTATACTCAACCCATAATCAAGCAGTTGTTGTTGTATCCACAGAACTTGAGAACAACAGCTGCCAGCTGCAACATACTCAGCTTCACATGTAGAAATGGCGACTGAGGTTTGCTTCTTGCACTGCCAAGAGACCAGTCTACCTCCTAGGAATTGACATCCACCGGTTGTAGACTTTCTATTCTGATTGCATCCTCCGTAATCAGAATCAGTGTAAGCCACAAATTCTAAGTCTCCATCAGTCGGATACCAAAGTCCCAGCTTCGGTTTCCCTTTGAGGTTCGTTTTACAGCTTGCATGTGAGACTCTTTAGGAGTGGCTTGACATCTTGCGCAGACACATACTGCAAACATTATATTAGGCCTTGATGCTGTAAGATACATTAGTGATCCAATCATGGCCCTATAAAGAGTAGGATCCACATCTCTATCACTCGATGTATTTGGACCAATACCATGAGCTTCCAGAATGGGAGTATGAAAAATTCTAGATTCTTCCATCTTAAATCGTTCTAGAAGCTCATTAGTATACTTAGTTTGATGAATGAAATATCCATCTTTCTTTTGATCGACTTGCAATCCTAAGAAAAATGTCAATTCACCCATTGCTGACATCTCAAACTTGTTCTTCATAACTTGTTCAAATTCACTACACATCTTTTCGTCAGATGACCCAAAGATGATATCGTCAACATATACTTGAACAAGTATAAAGTCTCTCTTTTTCCATTTTACAAAGAGTGTACTATCAATTCTTCCTCTTATAAATCCATTCTCAAGAAGATAAGTAGACAGTGTTTCATACCACGCTCTCGGAGCTTGATGTAATCCATATAGAGCCTTATCAAGACGATATACTCTATCTGGATACTTTGGATCAGTAAATCCCGGTGGTTGAGAAACATACACCGTTTCTTTGACTTTGCTATACAAGAAGGCACTCTTAACATCCAGCTGAAATACTTTCATTTTCTTTGAGGCTGCAAATGCTAAGAATAACCTAATTGCTTCAAGCCTAGCCACAGGTGCAAACACTTCATTGTAATCAATCCCCTCTTGTTGATTGAAACCTTGGACAACTAGACGAGCTTTATTGCGAATCACGATTCCCCGATCGTCTTTCTTGCACTTAAATACCCATCTAGTTCCAATTGGATATTCTCCAACGGGTAAGTCAACCAACTCCCAAACTTGCAATTTTGTGAACTGAGACAGTTCTTCCTGCATTGCCTCGACCCATGAATTTTCCTTCAAAGCTATCTGAACATTCTTAGGTTCAATTTGTGAGATAAAGCATGAATATAGACATAGATTTGAAATCCCTGTCTCGTTCATTTCAGCATACAAGCTTGAATGAGTGGATGTACTAGCTTTAGTTTGATTCCGAGTCAGAACAGGAGAATTTAGATCACCGATGATATTATCAATCGGATGATTCTTATTCAATCTTGTTGAAGTAACAGGTTCGACTGGAATATCATCCTGTAAGTTAGCACCAATTTCCTCCAAAGGTGGTATACCATCATTAGTAGTTGATATCCTTAATTGTCTCAGAGGAGTGAGAATATCATCCACAATCCTTTGAAACAAGAGGACAGTCTGCTCCAGTCCCTGACTTCATGTCATGCACCTATTGAGTCTAGAGCCACAATGATATAAAAATATGTTAAGACACTAGTGTATTTTTACCTCCATGTCTATGTGACATTATGCATGTCTATGTGACAATGCCGAAACATTCATAATGGTACCTAAAATGGTATTTCACAATGATTGAATGGAAATCCTACCAATTGTCACACCCTGATTTCTGGTGGCAGCGCGACGTGCGCGGATCACGAACAAAGATTACAATGAACGAATTCTAAGAGAGTCACTAAACAACACCCTTAAATTACATACTCTTAGCAACACCATTACAAACTTTAACGAATAACTAGCTTGATTCAAATTGACAAAGTTCATGCTAAGTCCTTCCAAGTGAATGCAACTCCTACGTCAAAAAGTGTGACACAACAGCACAACTACATAGCGCCTTAGTTACCTGACAATACATGTTAAAATACATCAAGATAAAGTTGGTGAGTTCATAGGTGTGAGCATTTGTATAGTAGACCCGTGGTTACGTGATTTCAAGTTATTTTGTCTTACCACAATATCAAAGTGTATTACTATTGCCATAAGCTCATGAATTGAAACCTTAACAATTTAGTTGCCTCGCAAGTGTTCTATTCACAACACTCGTAGTGGGTCAAATGATTATGAGTCCATTTTTCGAGTTGGCGCGACCAACCCGGACGGGGGTGTCAACCCAATAGATCTATTCACAATATTCGCGTTTAAGTCCATAACTAACAATTCATGATAGAGGCCCATATAATTTGAATAGTGGAAACTTATTGTTGATACATCTTAGTGTGTCTGTCAGTTGGTCAAAGCTGTAATGTGTTAGTAAATGTAATTGACTTAGTAGAATTTACATTTTCTGTGTTCTGCGACACAAGGCTTGTGTCGCATTAGTTGTAGTTGCGACATAGTGCTTATGTCGCATTAGTGATCTTTGCGACATAAGGATTATGTCGCATAAGTCGGTCAGATTAGTATAAATAGGTCTAATTACTTTGTAATTAGGTTAGACTTTTTGATATTAGTTCTCTCTGTGTTTTTGCTGTGTAATCTGATCAGAGAATTATTCAAGGAAATATAAAGTTCATATTTGATTATTGTTCTTATTAATTCAAGCTTTATATTTGTGTGTTTGATAATCTAACGAATTCCGCGCGTTAGATTAACTGTAACGATTTGATTCAAGATCAGTATTGGGATCTACAATTGGTATCAGAGCCATTAAATCTAAGGATTTTGGTGGTATCAAATCGTTTGGGTATGTTTTAAATACTTATTTTGATTATTTAACGTCTTTTTGGTGTTTGATCTTCATTATAGGTGTTTTGGAGCTGAAGATTGAAGTTTTTGAACCTAAAAAACTCAGTTTTTACGAACTTGTTCGATAAAAAACGTTTAGGTTTCAAAAAAAAAAAAAAAAATTCATTTTTGAGGTTTTTGGCATATGACAGCGCCGTTTTGCGACACAAGATTGCGACATAAATTTGTGTCGCTATAGGGTTTCCGCGACCTTAATTGTGCGACATAAGCTGCGACATAAGGTTCCTGCGACCTTAATTTTGCGACATAGTGTTGCGACATACGGTGCGACACATAGTGCGACATAGTACTGCGCCATAGTCATTTTGCGACATAACCTCTATGTAGCTGTTAGTACCTTTGTGACACAACCCTACGCGACATAACCTCTGTGTCGCATTCTTCAGTTTCCAGAAACTTTTGAAAAGTCTCACGAATCCGTTACAATGACTGCTTCTACATCATCATCTCTTCAACAAGTAGGGGCTATGTTAAAACATAATAGTAAGGTGGGTTCAACAAATAAACCACCTATGTATACAAATGGTATGAATTATTCGGACTGGCGTCAAAGATTTGAAGCATTTGTATCATTCAATGATCCTGAAATGCTTATATACTTGGAGGAAAGATATGAACGTCCTTTAAAAACCGGTGTTCATAATGGACCTATTCCTGAAAAGTCCATTAAGTCTATGACACCTGAGGAACGTAAGGCCTTTGACACTGAGAGAAAGACATATTCTGCTATTACCATGGCCTTACCTCAACAATTATTGAGACAATTACGACACCACAAAACTGCATATGATTTATAGACTGGTTTTGAAAAGAAGTGTGGTGGAAGTACTCAATATAAAAAGAACAAACTGGATCTAGTCAAGAAACAGTTTGAAGTCTTTGACATGCTGCCTACTGAATCTCTTGAAGAAATGTGCAGTCGATACTCACAGCTTGTGAGTGAATTAGTCGAGGGAGGCGTTACTCTCGACAAAACTGATGTGAACAAGAAGCTATTGGGTTCCTTACCCAAAAAGTGGAATACTAGAGTACTACTGATGGAAAAAGACGAAGACATCATGGACATGGAGCTTGACGATTTAGTAGGACAAATTGCTGCTGATCTTCTTGACATGCAGAAAAAGGAAACCAAAGCTACTGCACACCTTCAAAATCCAAAGTTATATGGTGTGGATGTTCCTGCTGCAGCGACTCAAGTTGCTGGTTCTGCATTCTTCTCTGGGGGTTCCGGTGCTCCAAGTACTTCTAGTGGTTTTGGATATACTACCTCCTCAGGTGGAGGTGGTACCTATTCAAATTTCCAAGGTGCATCTCCTGCAGTTGCTGAAAAACATGCAGCTGTCTTTACTGCTTTCTTGTCTGCTTATGATGATTTTCTGTCAAACAAGAACAGTACCGTGAATCTGAATGAAGAAGATTTCAGTCAAATTGATCAAGAAGAGCTTGAGCGTATGGATCTGAAATGGAGTATGGCTATGCTCACAAGACGCGTCAAAAACTTCTTGAAAAAGACTAGAAGGAAGAACGTAACTGATCCAGAAGAGAAGGGTCTGGGTTTTAATAAGAGCAAGGTGAAATGCTACTAGTGTCATAATTATGGACACTTTGCTCGTGAATGTGACCGTAAGAAGAACCCACCTTCTGGTTTATCTAAACCTTCGCAGTATACTTCATCTGATAAGGCCAAAAATGATGAGAAAGCGATGGTTTCCGCTGCTTTGCTGCTTTCTAATAATGCTTGGGAATGGTCTGATCCAGATGAAGAAGATACAGAAAGAGCACTAATGGCTGAAGTGCATGAGGTAGATTATGAACCTTTATCCTGTGTATCATGCATTAAATTAACTAACCAGCTAAACAGGTATAGAGAGGACACCAAACGCCTTAACACTGTCATTGAAAATTTAAATGAAACAAATGACATGTTAAGAAACAGTGATAAGGCAAGTGGTGAAAACTTAAAAGCTATTTTGGAAGAAAAAAAAGGATTAAAGGCAAAAATCTTTGAACAACAAGATGAGATTGGTAGCTATGTGGATATGCTATCATTTGTTAAGAAAGAACTTGTTGAATCTCAAACTGAAGTTCTAAATTTAAAGAAAAAGCATTCTAACTTTTTTGCCGCCTCTCTAGTTTTTGATGAAATCCTACAAGCACAGAGGACGGATACCAAAAGCAAGGCAGGACTTGGTTATCATCAAGTCCCACCTCCTAAGGATTACCTTCCCATGCCTGTCAGGGAAAATATTAATGACTTGACACCTATCTATACAAAGATAGATGTCAAACCTGTTAAACCTGCAGTTAGCATTAAAATAAGTAAGCCTGAGTTAGTTAAGGCTGAAAATGTCATCACTCAAAAGGTTGAGCAAGTTAAGCCTATTAAGGCTAAGGTTCATCAGACTGATCTAATTAAGTCTGATATTGTTGTTGAGCCTAAGTTAGGAAAGGCTCTGTCTGTTCTTCCTCGTATTATTGAAGAGGAAATTGAAATTGAGGACATAACTGAGCAAGAGTATAAACCAATAAAGAAAACTGTTAAGCTTGAAAATCACATAATTACTATTGAAATAAATGAACAGGCTAAGTCAAAAGGAAAAGGTAAAGCTATGGCTGAACCTCAAAAGAAGATTATTTCTAAATCGACTATTCAAAATAAATATTCTAAACATATTCCTAAAGCATCTCCTGTTGAATATTCACGTCAATGTGAATGTTCAACAAGTGCTTCTTTTGGTCGTGCTCATCGGTTTATTCCTCAATCTCAATCTAGTGTTGAGCATCGATCTTGCTTCTACTACAACAAGCAAGGTCATCTGATAAATGTGTGTCCTGTGCTTGCGAAGAAACAGTATGGGAAACAGGTTTCGCGAGTCTCAAAATTTAAGAATCCTTCAAAGAAGTCTATTTCAATGAAAGGCTCAAAGACTCCTATCCCAGTTGTCAAAGTCAACAAAGTTGAGCAAAATACTTTGCAAAACTTAAAGCTCAAAGTTGTTGACTCGCAAGCATCCAAACCAAAACAGGTTTGGAAGATTAAAGAATCTTACAAAGATTCTACATCTGACAATAACTCATCAGTCAAACATTCTAAAATGTTTGAAAATAAAATTTTGACTGATATGGTTGTTGTTGATGATGTCACTGGAGTACCCAAGACTATCAAGGCTTGGGTCTCCATTTCTAACTAATTTACCTTTGTTTGTGGTGCCGCGGCAATCTGAATCTGTCAAAAATAGTAAATGGTACATCGATAGTGGTTGCTCTCGGCACATGACGGGTGATGTCTCTCTGCTATCTGAAGTTCATGCTTATAATGAAGGCTATGTGGCCTTCGCTAGTGATAAGGGGGGCGTTATTTCTGGTCTGGGAACGCTTACCAATGGAATGGTAAGCTTTGAGAAGGTAAATTTTGTGGAGCAATTACAACACAATCTTCTCAGTGTCTCTCAAGTGTGCGATAAAAAGTACACTACTACTTTCACAGACACTGAGTGTTGTATATTGAAGCCGGGATTTATAATCCCTGAAGAATGGGTGCTACTGAGGGCACCTCGGGAGCGAGACACGTATATTCTTCACATGAGTACTGTGGAAACTACACAGCTCACATGTTTTCTATCTAAAGCTCCCGAGAAGGAATCATTATTATGGCACAGGCGTATGGGACACTTGCACTTTCGTAAGATGAACTACCTGATAAAGAATGATCTAGTGCGAGGTGTCCCTAAGCAATCCTTTGGGCTGAATGATCACTGCGTCCCTTGTCAGAAAGGAAAGCAACACAAGAAGTCTCACAGACCAAAGCTGGCCAATTCAACTGAGAAGTCCTTGGAGTTATTCCACATGGATTTATTCGGGCCAGTCAGAAAGAAGAGTTTGGGAGGCGCTTCGTATTGCCTAGTGGTAACTGATGACTATTCAAGGTTTTCTTGGGTATATTTTCTGAAGACCAAGGATGAAGTGCTTGAGATTCTCATCTATCTATTCGATAA
Source organism: Logfia minima (assembly GCA_963921325.1). Taxonomy (NCBI): domain Eukaryota; kingdom Viridiplantae; phylum Streptophyta; class Magnoliopsida; order Asterales; family Asteraceae; genus Logfia; species Logfia minima. The sequence goes on along the minus strand of OY992763.1, from coordinate 24,209,087 downwards.
ACTGCAAAATCTTTGTGAGTTGAGAATCAAGAAGATAAGAAGTGATAACGGTACAGAGTTTAAGAACTCGATTATGGAACTGTACTGTTTGAGTAATGGTATTGAACACCAATTCAGTGCCGCAAGGACTCCACATCAAAATGGGATTGCAGAACGAAAGAACAAGACGTTGATTGAAGCTGCACGAACTATGTTATCTGACTCTAAGCTTCCAATCACTTTCTGGGCCGAAGCTGTGAATACGGCCTGCTATGTCTTGAATCGGGTGTTAACGGTTAAGAAGAAGAACAAGACATCCTATGAGTTGTTTAACAACAGAAAGCCTAATCTACAGTTTCTTGAACCGTTCGGCTGCTTATGCATGATTATGCACACCAAGGAACGAATTGCTAAGTTCGGTGAGAAATCCTGTGAAGGTGTCTTCCTAGGGTTCTCTAACAACTCACCAAATAAACGTGTGTATAACCTTGTAACCAAGCGTGTGGAAGAACACTTTGAGGTCACCTTCTTCCACTACACTGACAACCCTCAAGGAAAGGGACCCGAATACTTGTTTGATTATCAAACATTGTTCGATTCCTTCAATCTTCCTGAGGAACATGAAGAAGAGGAAATGGTGACACTGCTTCATGGGTTAGATATTGTATCCAACACTTCACCTATTTCTGTGTCTCCACCACCTCCAGCCACACCCGCCACTGATCCTGTGGTCACTAGTGACTTTCCGTCTACTCATGTTACTGAGGTTGTTTTTGATTCTGCAAATGATAAGGAACAAATGTTTGAGGCTTCCGACCTGTCACCTATATCTGAACCTGAACCGTTACCGGCATCTGACCTTGCTGACTTACCTGATCTTGAGCTCGAACTTGAGGCTGATTCTACGAACCTTGATTCTGTCATCGTTCCAGCTGAAATTCCGAGTTCTCGTATCAATGTGTCACATCCTGTTGATGCCATACTTGGTGATTTGCAAAACGGAGTGTTGACCCGACGCCAACTTGCTGCTGCTGAATCTGCTTCAATGTCTTCACCTGCTGCAGATACTGATCCTGTCTGTCTTGCTTCGCAAATAGAAGAATGTTATCTATCACAAGTTGAGCCGAAGAAGACTGCTGATGCGTTGAAGGATCCATACTGGGTTGAGGCGATGCAGGAAGAGCTTCAACAGTTTAAAAAACTGCAAGTATGGACATTGGTGCTATTACCCAAGGGTGTTCATCCAATTGGCACCCGTTGGGTTTATCGTGTGAAGAAGGATGATCAGGGTGTTGTTATTCGCAACAAAGCACGTCTTGTGGTCCAGGGATTCACTCAAATTGAAGGCTTGGACTATGATGAAGTTTTTGCCCCGGTTGCTCGTTTGGAATCGATTCGCATCTTTCCAGCATACGCTTCTTTCAAAGGTTTTAGGGTATATCAGCTTGACGTGAAGAGCGCCTTTCTGTATGGTCAAGTGGTCGAGGAGGTCTACGTCAAACAGCCGCCTGGTTTTGAAGACTCTGTCCATCCGAACTACGTATGCAAGCTGGACAAGGCGTTGTATGGTCTTCATCAAACTCCTAGAGCTTGGTATTAGAGACTTGCAACTCATCTGCTAAAGAACGGTTTCGTACGAGGAACGATCGACAGTACCCTCTTCATCAAGCATGACGGGGATGATCTTTTGTTAGTGCAGGTATATGTGGATGACATCATCTTTGGTTCTACCAAGGATGATATGTGTCGTGACTTCGAGAGGATCATGAAGTCTGAATTTGAGATGAGCGCTATGGGGGAGCTAAAATTTTTCTTGGGTGTACAAGTTGAGCAGTCTGCCAAAGGGAATTATTCAAGGAAATATAAAGTTCATATTTGATTATTGTTCTTATTAATTCAAGCTTTATATTTGTGTGTTTGATAATCTAACGAATTCCGCGCGTTAGATTAATTGTAACGATTTGATTCAAGATCAGTATTGGGATCTACACTTATGCAATACGTAACAGTTTATATGTACTTGTAACCACAAAAGAAAAAGCATGTATTCTCACCCCAAAACATATCAAAGCGTTAAAAAATAGGGGCTACGAAACTCACAGTTCGAGCGTGAGCATACAGATGGATGTATGCGCGTGTTGACCGGGTCTAACTCATATCCAAGTCCTAAGAACACAGGGTTCCTAATTAGTTTCTCAACTAATATGGTTTGTTAGGATTGCTTAGCTAGATAATTAAATTACAAAGTACCGTTAAGTTTGAAATTTCTATTTAATTTACGTTACCGGTAATTGTTCGAGTTGTGAACAAAATAATGGAAATATATGTATACAACATCTAAAAATTACCAAACTTGGTATGAAACATGCAATATAGTTCAAAAATTTTCTGTGAAAATTTAGGGATTTTTAGACTTATGGATTATTTATAATCATTTTATATCTAAAAGAAGTTGGATAAATATGGGAAAAATAGTAATTTTTCACGAAAATTTTTGGAATTTTTACAAGATCAGTTTTTACCCATTTTTAGATTTTTTAAAAATTTTCAAGTCATTTTGAGCATTGGAACTTAGGTTCCCAACATTATGCGTTTTAACGAGACGTAAATCGGAAAACATATCAAAACACTTTCAAAGAGTGTGAAATTTTTAGGATAGTCAGAAAATGACACTGGAATTTTACCATAATTATTTGGTGTCCAAAAGTATTTTTCATGAATATTTCACCTTTTATAAGCTTTATTTGCATTAATTTAGGAAAAATACTTATGTGTTTTCAAAAATTTTAATTTTTATTTTCAAGACTCTTTTCATGATCTAGTTACTGAGAAAAATAATCCCCAAAATTTTAACACGTTTTCTCTAGCAATTATGTAGTTTTGAATCATCACAACACAAGTATTTGAGATTTACAAGCTTACAACAATGCATGATGTTCATGCATTTTCTAAAAATATAAGGTCAAAACGATAAATTACCATCTTTTTATTATACTTAGACACACTTGTTAGGAGTCTAAAAACAATTTTTTTGAATTTATTGAACAGCTTAAGCCCCGTGAACATGTATCACAACAAGATTGCTCACAGGAAGGTAGGTGTTTGCGCATCTGTTTTGTGTGATACATTTGCAGGTCGAATACTCCATGGATTTGAGTGAGACTAGTGGAGTTTTAAAGGTAAGACATTAAGCTAAATTTCAGAAGAAAAATCAAGATTTTTGGACCATTATTGACTGAGTTATGGTTGATCAAAGTGGGATCAAAATCTGGACATATTACATAGAAGACAAAAGTGATCTTTTTGGTGTGTTTTCACTAAAAAATGATTTTTAGACCTCATCCAATGATTGAGGCCTTGTATTTTATTCATGAACATGTGTTTTTCTTAAACATAAACATATTTTAACAATGATTAAGATCTAGCTACGAATTTTGGTGCATGCAAGCCCAAAATTGGGTTTTTGGCTCTTTTTCAAGAACACAACTTGCAACCAAGCTTTTAACCTTATTTAATCCTTTAAATCTTTGTTCTAACACATTCTTGGTGTTAAAATACATCCAAGATGTGTTAGAAATGACTTTTAACCATTAAATCTATTAAAGCTTGCAAGAACATGAAAATAGTTACAATAACATCAAAAAGTCAACTTTTTCGGTTTGATTCTTGGTTTGATCATAGGTTACCCTTCTTTTACACATGAATGTGTATAAGGTGTAACCTACAAACCATCAAACCTTATATGGGGATTTAAGCCATGAAAAATGCATGAAATAAACATAGTAAAAGTAGGAAATGGAAGCTAGGAAGAGTGATTTTACCTCAAAGTTCTTGTATTTGTGTAAGAACACTTTTAAGAAGATGATTTAGGGATGAAAGTTGGCTGAGATTTAGTGTGTGTTTAGAGAGAATTGTGTGTGTTTTTCTTGAGAGAAAAGAGAGGAAATGATGGAAAGAAAGAGTGTGGAAATGGATTTAGGTCTTGCATGGAATCTTAGCTAGTTAGTGGAGAAATTTGAGTGGAAAAGGGAGGGGGGGTGGAGGTCCGGTTTTTGGCATCAAAAATGAGTTATTATTTTTATTTTATTTTTAAAATATCATATATATTATTTGTGTTATTTATTTGTATTAAAATCTCACAAGTCTTGTACATTTCAAGGCTTTAAATTGTGTTGTTTTTATGCTTAATATAAGGGCTATAAAAATTGATGTTCTAAATTTCTAAAATACTTCAAATTGTATTTAGATTTTTTTATAATAGGTGTTCAAGTATTAGTTTGTCGGATTCGAGTTTCATTTATTCGATTCGAGTCGCGTTTACCGAGTTACGGAATTTCGGTTAATTCCGATTTTTGAGATATGATAAGTATTTTGTGTTGATGAATGAAATTAGATTTCAATTATTTTCTTTGGAAATTTGTAACCTAATTTAATGTTGTTTACGGTCTTAAAGTCCGCTAAGCAATCTCCTAAAACGTTACGCGATTTCGGTAACTCACGGTTTCGGTACTTAAGGAGTCGTAATCTAGACTTTTTATTAGGATTTTAGAGTGTTGTAAATGAAATTAGATAGACTAGGAATTTAAGTGCGTTAATGACCTGAGATTTTTGACGGTTATCACACCAATGCTAACATCAACGCCAACATTGAAAGTAGGTCACTTAAATTGATTCATTTCATGTTAACTAGTAATCTATGTGATCAAGGAGTTATAGTGTTTTCAGAAATTTGTTTTCTACAAATACAAACAACTTTTTCTTGATTTACTCAAGTAAATAGTTGTATTACCCAAATGGTTACGAAATTGATGTTTTACTTGAAGTTTACTATCATTTCAGCAAGTATCAGTTTTGTAACATATGATGCTTATTGAAGATACAACATTCAACAAAATGTTCTTGAAGTTTGTTACTCAGATAATTTGATGGAGTCTACTATTCTTCCAACACCTTGTGCTACACCATATTCATGATGCTCACGATGTATCATAATCATCATGAAGGGGGAGAAAAGAATTAGTGTTTGAAGATAGTAAAGAAAAGAGTTAGTATGATGAAAAATAGTAAAAATGGGGAGAAAAGGATAGTGTGTTTAAATGAAGGGAGATTAAAGTAAAGAAAACGAAATGAAGGATTGGGATCGAAATTGATAAAGGATTCATCCTCAAAACTTGATTGAAACGTTGAAAAGCCTGAGTTTTTCACTAAGATGAAGAGATTATTGATTTGAGGGGGAGCAAGTTAGGATTCGAAAATGATTCAAATAGAAAATGAAAGCTCCGGAAAATTAATATTCATTTAAGGGGGAGCAAGAGAAAAGAAGTTTCAAGAGTGTTAGAAGAAAGATCAAGATTGTAAAGATAAATTCATATATCTTTCATACATCAAAGGCAACAAGCAAAGAAAGCTCAAGGAGTTCAAGCAAAGGAAGCTTAAAGAGTTCAATCAAAGAAAACTTGAAGAGGTTTAAAGCAAAGAAATATTAAGGTTTTAAAGTAGAAGAATCAAAAAGAATCTTGAGAAAAACTCTCAACAGCTCGTTCAAGGAAAGATAGTATTTTATAGGATATATCCAAGAGCTAAACTACGAAGACAAAGAGAGTTTGTATATTCGAAAAATATGTTCAAAATACAACATGTTAAATTAGGGGGGAGATTGTTAGAAATATAAAATAGGATTTGCATGTTGTACCAGTCTGCGACAATGTACCTATGACAATATTGGATTGTCGCATTGTGCGACAGTTAAATACTGTCGCAGTAATATAGATTGTCGCAGTAAGCTGCACTTGTTATTATACTTTACTTAGAGCTTAATCATGTGTTTTAGCACCTATTATAGAAATAGGTAGCTAAACCTTCATTTGTAACAAGAACCTTGCAATATTCATTTGTGCTCTTAATAGAAAAATCATTCTACCAAATTTTATCAACTATCATCATAATATTGCTTGAATAAAGTTAACAAAATCAGCCTACAACCCCTTAATTTCCAGAATTTTTAAGGTGTTCTTGAGCTATTTCAAGAACACAAAGGTATAATACAACATCTCTAACCTCATTTCTTACATTTTTAGTCTTTAAATCCATGATTTTCATTCAAAATAATGGATTCTATGTCTATTATGGTTAAAAATCCTATAAAATGTGCTTGATATTTGTAGATCATTCTTTTCACATCTCCATGAGTTTAAAAGAAAGGATGATCCAAATCAAACCAAAATCGAGTTCAAAAGATGCAATACTTGCTCATAATCTTGCAAAATCTTCTTTTTCATAACTTTTGATGTGGATAAAAGGATATTATTGTTAAAAATAAGTTAATCTCTTGAAAAATGATGGTTCATATATGTAAATCAAGGCCCAGATCAATGATTGGGGTCTAGGAGTTAAAGTAGTAGTTTATGACTTAAAAACTTAACTTACACTCAAACATGCAATTATGTCAGATTTTATAGTCCGACTTTAACAGACCATAACTGAATGAATACTTATCCAAAAAAAAAAAAATTTCTTCTGAAATTTAACTTTAGGTGTAGCTATCAAACCCAAGTTTTCTTACTCAAAAATATTGAGTATTGAACCTCCAAACATGTCACACAAAACTGGTGCTCTAGAAACTTTTCTAAAAGAATGTTTTTAGTCTCTTAACATGTTTCCCTCAGTAGGATATAAAAATTTTGTCTTGAAAAGTTTTTCTTGTATATTTAGAAAATGCTTAAACACACAACATGGAAATTCTTGTGAAAAATGACTAATTGTGTGTTGTTCATATTACAAAAATCATAAAATCAGTTAAAAACATGTTAAAAATAAGAATATGATTTTTTACAACTTCTTTTTGGTATATAGTACTATGGGAAATATTTTGGAATTTTTGGAACTTATATGTAATTTCTTTAACAAAATGCAAAAATAGCACTAAAAAAATAAAATAAATCGTAAAAATTAGTTTTTCAAGCCAAAGATTTCTGGAGCTTTCTTTGTGTTATTTTCAACATAAAATAATACCCTAGACCAAAAATTACATTATTTTGGTGCTTTTTGATATTTAGTTTAATTTATGCGTTATAAATCATGATATATTTGAAAACATAGTTTCGTTGCTCCAAAAGACTTGAAATTTTTTACACAAGTCTAATTTTTCATAGGAACTGATTTGCTAAAAAATTCATAATTATTCATGATCATTTGCAGTATAATCTGAAATTTCATCATATATTAGACATAAATTAATAATAAATAACCAATAAATCTAAAAATTCTCAAATTTTTATAGAAAATCTACAAAAAATATTGTGTTATGTATAAAAAATTTGGTAACTTTTGGGTTTAGTATTCATGTGTTTCCATTATTTTGTTTGTAAACCGATTATAATTGTCAATAAAATTTTAAGGAAAAACAGGCTAGAAATGGCACTTTATAATTTAATTAGCTAGTTAAACAATTCTAACAAACTAAATTAGACGAGAGCCTAACTAGAACCTTTGTGTTCATAGGATTTGGATAAGAGTAACGGTTAGCACGCGGAATACATCTAGTCACTAACGCTCACACTCAATCGTGAGTATTCACAACCCCTTTTTTAATGTGTTATTAAATGTTCTGGGGTGAAACGCATGTGGTTCTTCTTGCAAATATTTATCATGAATGCTTACTATTTATACGCTTATGTTATATACTAGTTTTATTTATCGTATCTAAGTCCCCGGTTTTCTTTTACACAACCCATTAACTCATGTATGAGCAGATGGTCATTATGGATAGTACTATTTAGGGGGCGGATCCTCCCCACTCACACGCGCATGCGAGTGCATATCACCAATTCGATATATTCACGATATGACATTGACTTTGGGGAGTTGAATCTGCCAATAGGTTTGGTTGTGGACTCAAGCTATATAAATTTCGCTCTGGACTGAGCCTCGCTCTTAAATGAGCCTCGTTCTTAAATGAACTTCATTTGTGTATAAATAACTGCTTACGTGGCAACGTAAATCTTTCAAACATGGTTTTGATAACTTCTAAAAGGCATTTTCAGTTAAAACATGTGAACTCACCAACTATATTTTATAGTTGACATGTTATTTTACATGTTTTTCAAGAAACGGTCAGAAACTATGGATTGAAGCCACTTCTATCTTTAATAATGTTGTTGTCGTGCTATCCACTTTTGTTTATCTTATGGATGTATTCGCATTGTATAATTCTGTATTTGTGTTGTAGACGTATGTAAATACTATGTAAACTCTAGTAGTAGCTTGTGGTGAAACGGTGAAATTTTTGTACCTTACGTTATTGTTACATCTCGTTTTTCCGCTTTAGCGGGGTGTGACAATTAAAGTTTTAAAATACACAACTAAGTATTGAACTGAATTCAACCCCCTCTACAATTCAAGTTATACATTATAACTCCATATCACTTAGTTAATAAGTGATCATTGAGACTAACAAACATCATATACAAGAGTTTGACTTCGCAAAGGCAGTTTACCAAATTATGATGGCCAGAAAAATAAATGGTCATAGTGAGAATGTGCAAAATGTTTATTATTATGAAAAAAAAATGCACATGTGGTTTGTCGAAATAGAAGAGATAATCTTTAAGCTTGTTGTAGGTGCCCTTACGTATGATCTGAATACAATCAATCGGTATACTCGTGCGGAATCCGAGAATATAGACTTTATATATGAATTGAAAACGAGTAATCAACACAACATATAAATAATATGATTTTCTATTGATTAGCTATGAGAGCTTGAATGATTTACAATACTGAAAGAAACTATCTGTTGATTACATACAATTCAACTAACTTTTCAAATGAACTACTGCTATTCTATTTATATTGTTCTGTTATATGCGACAATCAGAAGCCTGCGACAAACCATTTGTAATCAATTGTCGCACTATGTGATTGTCGCAATCTGCGACAATCTCAAACTGTCGCATATGATTTATAAAATAATCCTAAGTCTTTCAGTCTTCAACAAAATAGCTGACATATACAGCTTCTTGCACCAACACTTGTAAATTACGTTTACACCACTTCAATATTTAGACGTCAATATGATTCCGAGGTTGTTCCTCTCCCTCATATTGATTATTGGATGGATCCCAATTGGAAGATTCAACGAAATTACTCAAAATTTGTTGTTAGTTGTGGTAGATGACGTCATAATCAAATACAAAATGAGATGGATAATTGTAATTCTAATGAATGATGTACCTGTGGAAATTGCCACCAATGTGGTCATAATAGGAGAGAGTGTTCAAGCTCCCGACCTAGCTAAAATGATATGTAAACTACTTATTAATCTTCGTTATTATTTTTAATATATGGTTTTATTGCTTTTAAGTGAAATATTATTTTAAGATTATGACATGTTTTAAGAATAGTCACAAGACAAGTAGTCTCGTAATATGGAGATTGAGCTGGTAAAGCAAGATTTCTAACTTTTTAGGGGGGTATGGGGATGGGAAATTCTGTTTACACGGTTAAAAGTTTTATTTACACGCCTCGCCTGTCACATTTCTCGCCTGTCACATTTCTTATTATCATAGATCCTTAGTAATTAACATATAATAATGTTTTGATTTAATTTAAGTATTATTTTGTTTTTCTTTGATAACTTTTTATATATAATATTTTAAATAATTCTGAATATATATATTTATGATCAGTTTAATTTTATCTACATTTCGACATAACTTTTATTGTCATATGATACTTATTTAACAAATATATTTTTTAGTCTCGGAATCAACTTTTTTTTATATCGAAATGTAGATAAAAATAAACTGATCACGGTGGTATATTTGGATTGAAACTAAAAAACATATAAGAAAAGTTATTAATAAAAAACACAATAATTAGTTAATAAAATTATTTGAGTATAATATAATAAATGGGATAAGGTTTCTTGAAAATACAGATTACCCATACTTTCTAATAATAGACCACCATATGTTCTATACTTCATGTCGGGGCACAAGCATTTTAAAAGCTCCGGGGTTGAGAAAATCTCATAACAGTACGAGTGAAAATTCAGAAAGTCAGGCCAACCATTATTCATTTCAGAAAATAGTCTCATAACAGTTCTTAGATTTCACCATCAACAAAACGTAAACTATTCAAAATGAATTGGGGAGAATATATTCACTCAAATGATGATTCAACCGAAGAGGTACTATTAGTTAGTATTTTTAAGGATATTTAATATTTATTTCATCTAAAATTTTTAGGTATTTTATTCAGGACTACAATATTGATATCGACGAAACAAGTGAATGGGATGAAAGTGAAAACGAGAATGAAGCTTACCATAAAGTTCATGGCTCTTCGCAATTTGAAACTAACACGGTATGATATTTGAGTTTAAAAATATGTAATTACGTCAAGGGTAATGTTCTAATAGGTTTTAAAATATGCTTATAAATTTAAATTTTGTAGGTGTTTAGTTCTCGTGAATAACTAATAAATTGGGTGCAAGCAAAATGACGTTCAATCGGTAATGTAATTGTAATTAAAAGATCAAAAAATAATTCAGCTATCAACTTCCAGTGTGATTGTAGTGGTATTTATGTACCTAAAAAACCAAGCACAGGAAACACAGGGAGCAAAAAAATTAATTATCCATTTGAATTAGAAGGAAAATATTTTCCGGGAGATGATTGTTGGACGTTAAGGGTGATATGTGAAGGACATACTCACCCACCTGCATTATTTCTAGAAGCTCATCCATATGCTTCTCGATTATCTGAAAAAGAAGCTCAACTAGTGAAAGATTTGTCTGAAAATGGTGTAAAACCACGACATATTTTAACAACAATAAAGAAGCAAAATCCAGATTATGTGTCTACTTTGAAAACTATATACAATAAAAGACAACAATTTCGGATGAAGGAAAAAGATGGAAAAACTCAAATGCAGGTTATGTTGTCCTTTTTAGAAGAGAACGGCTATGTATATCATATTCTTGCTGATAGCTCAACGAATGAGCTTCAAAATATATTTTTTGCTCATCCAATATCACATGTGTTGTTGATGGACGCTACCTATAAAACCAACAAGTATGCATTGCCATTACTCAAGATTGTTGGTGTAACTTCTACTAACAAGACATTTTGTGTAGCATTCGTGTTTTTACATAAGGAAAAGGAATGTAACTACACGTGGGCATTAAATTTTTTGAAATCAATAATGGATGGATGCATGTATCCACTTGTTATAGTTACAGATCGAGAGTTAGCAGCAATGAACGCGTGCAACAAAGAATTTCCATATGCGAATAGATTACTTTGTAGATGGCACATCAATAGAGCTATTTTTAGAAAGTGCAGGAGAAAAATACGTTCGCGGCAAGATTGGTCTTCTTTCAATAAAATATGGCGTGCTCTAGTTAGATCTAAAACAATAGAAGCCTACACGAACAACTTGGACCAATTAAACACCTTTTTACACAAATATCTAGGTATTAATTAAAAATATATTTCAAATTCCAATTATATGTTTTAATCTTTTTTTTATGGGACTAAAGCAAATTTAATTATATTTCAGGTGTTATGAATTATTTTAATCAAGTGTGGTTGACACCATATAAGGAAATGTTTGTATCTGTCTGGATTGATACATTTCTTAACCTTGGTAATACCACTACCAACAGAGTGGAGAGTCAGCATGCCAAGTTAAAAAAATATTTGGAGTCATCACTAGCAGATTTGTGGACTGCGGTGACATATATTCATCAAGTGATTGGCCTATGGTTCAAAGAAGTTTAATGGAAGAGTTAAGCATGTACGAGACTGAATATGTTTATATGTTTACCCGTGAGCATTATAATCATATTTACAAAACCTTGAATTTCTTTCACCTTCAGAAAGATGCACCATTTAGACATTGGATGACTATGCCTGAAATTGGAATTCTCATTGCTTCTAAATACAATGTGATATTACATGTAATAGACATGGCAGGTAGTACAACATACTTACCGCTTCGCTCTACTCCGCCTGCATGGTATCAGCATGAAACTGTTGCAATCGGGTATGTTAATAATAACCATTACATAAAAGTCACGTTGAGAGGAGGATACCCCATGCCAACTATTAGCACACAGTGGATTCATTTGTAGTATGATTGTGCAACTACATGGACTACTCCGTATAGTGATCGAATAAATACTTATGACCAATGTATGCGTGATACGTTTAATCGTAACAATTAGGCAAACTTTATAATTATTCATGTAATTGAACTAATAGTTTTTCATAATTTATTATTATTGAATAAAAATGTCTTTATCATTATTTTTGTGAAGTGCCGAATACTAATATGTAGTATGTCCGTTACTAAAAATGATAAATATTAGCTCTAAAATGTTATTGATTAGAACATTTAATTGTATATAAAAAGTAAATATAGTTAATGTAAAATTTATTAACTAAATAGTATATGATTATATTTAAATTATAAAATAATGATAGAATAATAGTGAAATGAATGAATTGATTAGGGGAATTTGATTGTTATTTGGATGGATGGAGGTGACATCCGTTCAAATAGTAGGACTCAGTGGGGATTATATGTATAAGTGTGCGTGCATGATTCTTGAAAATGTAAATACTAGTTTAATGGTATGATGTGTGGTAAGTTGTACGCTAGTGGAAGACTTTTAAAAAATATGATCTGTAATGGATTGAAACTTGGGACCACTTAGAAAATTAATTGAGACAATTAATTGCTTAATATTTTATAGTAGTGAAACAATTGTGCGAGGAGAACAAAATAGTAATTACTAGTTAATTTTGTGTACCTGTTAGAAATAAAAGGAAATAAGGTTTTGTTTAAGTATGAAAAGATAGGAAGATAGAAAAAAACAAAAGACGGAATAATAAGAGAGGAGAGAGACAAACATATGTCTAAGGATAGTCTTCTATCTATCTATCTATCTTATATATTAAAAGAAAAATCATAAGAGAACAAAGACCATTAGATGAAGGGTAAACTTGAAGATCTAACCATTCATTTTTTTCAATGACATACTTATTCCTAATTATTTCAGATGGAAAGACTAACCTACCCCTGATTAAACAAAAACCCATATTCTATTCAAATTCAATTCTCTGCTGCAATCCATCGTAATTCAATTCTCTGCTTCAATCCATCCTACGGGTCCAAGTTTATCCTTTTTCCGATCAAAATCAGATAATGGCGATTATGGTTTTCCGATCATTAAATTGAAGTCGCAGACTTTTTCCAATCGAAATTAGGTATTGACGATTATCTATGATCCACCAAATGAGATCTAATGATGCAAGTAATGGATGAGTCTCTAGCCTTGAATGAGATCCATGATTAATTCCTACTTTTATGCAGTAGTGGATTTCTCAACTTTAAATGGCATTTATAAGTATGGTTCACCAAGTATTTTTAAGTTTTTGTTGCTGTATTTGTTTTGATCCTCCTTATAGACTACCTTTTGGGTATCTTGATAACCATGTCTAAATATGATATATTTTTTATGAAGATTGTACATGATGTTTGAGTTTTATTGTGTTTGTCAAAATTAATTTTGTTGATTAAACTACATTGAAAAGGTAATGGAAGGGTTCTGTTCGTATAAATATTTTTGATACGCACATGAATTTGGATTATGCTTTGGCTTTTTCCCCACTTATTTCTTTATATAAACTTGGACTAAGTATAATATTTGATCATATTACCATTTAAATCTATGATTAGTTAAATGTTTATGTACGTTGTCAAAGTATTTAAATGTCAGCGATCTATCATCTATGGTTTGAAGGGTTCACAATCCCACTATTTTTGTCATCACAAGGTATGTTATTTTGTCTGTTATTGGTTTTACCTTTTTATGTAATGTTTCGTGTTCGGACTTAAATCCTTCAAATGCTCCATAAATGTAAATTCCTATATAGACCAGCTTTGATGTGGTATATGATTTGGTAACTTATGATTCAATTTCAATTTCAATTGGCCTCAAATAGGTATTGATTTGTTTATTAAAACTTCTCTGTTATTTGTCTTTCACTATGTTGTTATTATGTATAAATTAGTTTAAAATCCATTTTTATGTGGTATAATTTACATGTGCATCTTTTCACTTGTAGGCCAATTGAATCTATTGATTATATGATTCTTTTACATGTACATGATGCAATTTTTGAAGTTTGGTTTGAGTCTTGGCCCATGCCACTTGACTGGGCAAGAGCTCGTGACAGGTATCCTCTTACTTATTTATGTAGCTCTCATGTCTATTCCATTTTATGATAATATTGTTAGCTGTATTATATGATATACGTAACATATAATACAGCTCTGTATTATATGTTATGTATAGCATATAATACAGCTAACAGATATAACTCTCACGATTTGCTCCGGAATGTTGTCATGTTATTTGTTACAAAACAGTCTAGAGTCTTCGTTCTCATTGACGAAGGTACACTTTTATCTCAAGTTTTCTAGATCAGACAACATAAAACACAAGTACCTCTCATTTCTGTTAGATATTAGCAATGCATGCTTGCATTGTGGGATTGTAATTCAGTTTTTGTGTCTTTTTCAGGTTACACATTAATCATGGGCAAAGGAAAGCCAATCCCACTTACGAAGTAGGCAAGGGTACAAGCAAATGAAGCTAGAGCTACAAGTATCTTCAGCATGCCATGATCCTTTGAAAAGATCGTGGGTATCATCATCGTGTTATTCTATAAAAGTGAGACATGTGTCATATGTGTTCATTGCTACTTGATTAGATATGAGTTATGTGCATTTGATTACAAGCATTGCATTGCATACGACTTTGATTATATTATATGTGTGTTATCGTCTTTCAAGCTTTGGATCAGTTTGGTTATATGAGAATGAGATACACGGGTTAAATGTAGTTAACTTGTGTTATGAAAACTATGGGAATGTGTACAAAGCCTCGAAACACGTTTGTACAAATATCTCAATTATTATTATTTTCGATAGCTATTTTAAGCATTGTGCATCCTTGCGTGTGGTATTTTGCACGCACAACACACAACCCTCAATAAGCACTTAGACTTATGCATACTATTGTACATATTTCAAGTCACCCAAGAGAGGACTCTGATTGATGTTGAGAGTAAAGTAAGACTGAGGTTATAACATTTGACACTATTGAAAGAGGATAGTTTTGTTACTGTTCTGAGTTCAGCCGGGACATGGGAGTATGGGACATCACATTATTATTTCACATGAATTCATCAGAATTTGATATTACTCGATTGCTAAATGGAACACAACATATTCTTCCCAGTTAAAGAGAAAACCCCCGAACATTAATAATATTGAAATTGAGGTACTATCAACTCTAAAGATTCTTCATATCAAATAAGAAAACTATAAAATTCACCACAGATATGCTATATTCATACATGGAAAATAAATCTAATCAAGACGTACATATGATGCAATATAAACACATTCACATGTGCGATTCCGCGAATTCGCGGGTCCTAAACTAGTATAAAGAAAAAGACATAGAATTTATTAAGTTTGAAAAAAGAGACTGAAATGTAATTTACTCCTATATATTCACATAACATTTCTAATAATACATGAACGTAAAGGGTCACACACAATAGCAAATAGACACCATTTATACGTTTATGAAAATTTGATTCAAAATAAACGTTATCGACTCTTGTAATTTCATATGAATGATAATGTTGCTAGTAATAATATATATTTGTATCTAAAATTGTATGCATAATGTATGTATACACCAAGTATTAAAACACTTATTTAAAACGTTAAATAAAAAAAGTGTTTTTAAGTGTATGTGGGAGCCACTTATGAGATGAGATTTTTCCCCCTCCTCCCCCTCATGTTGTGAAAGAACAAAGAGGCCAAAAGGGGCCAAAAGAAAGTGCCAATGGTTGGGTCTTGGCTATTGGTTTCCCATGACATGCATGTAAGTCTTATCAAGACTCATCATTTCTTTGCATGACCTTGGCGTAGTTAAAAGATACATTTAATTGAGGATACTTGGCTTTTGTAATGTTAATGAATGCAGATTTTTTACACTCTCGAATAGTTAGAGTTCTCTCAAAACAAAAGGGATACACATTACATTCTTGTGAGAAGGGAAAATCGATTTTTACCTTCAATTTTTAAGAGGGTTTTGTGCAAGAGTAAAATGGACTAGCATCCATTTAGTTTTGCTTCCGTTTCTATTTTTGAAATCTTAAAATATTTGAACAAACCCAATAGAAACTATTACTCATTGTCTAGAAGATGATAGTTGCAAATCGGATTGCATCTAAGTACAATATGTCACTCTATATATAGACATGATATTCCCCCTAAATATCTCTAAATTCTAGGAAAATAGAATGACCTGTGTAGATGTGTGATTAGCTTCCTTCTAACTTAAAAATGGTTAAGAAGGGATACTTTGTGGTCCCTTTCTTATCATTCTTCTTACGGGTGTTGATTTCCACCAATCACGATCAAGCTTGATGTCATGCATACCATCACTTTTAATCTAAAAGTTGCTAATGCAATATTGATAAGGGAACTCATACTTGTGAGCCGTAACCTGAGCGATGTTTTATTCTTTTATTACTGAAGTTGCTAGAGGAGTACTAAGTTTCCCCACTCACAGCAAGCTAACATGCGATTGTAGTGTGACTTGACTTGATATCTTTCAGTGACTACCTTTTATTCTTCAACAGCCACTCAATGTTAATTGATTTCATAGTAAATAAATCTCTTCCGCACACCAAGGTGCAGAATAGGCATAGTTTAGAAAATTTTACTTAGCAGTGATCTTCTTCTTCTGTTATGAGAATTAGTCATTATCTTGAATATCAGTGACTAGGTTAACCAGCGATCGATGATCCAACTTATTGTTTAGGAGTTTTGACTTCATCATTTCCGGTTATGTACTCTAGTAACTAAATTGGTAAGCGACTAGTGACTCAACAATCTCTTCCTAAATCATGATGACAAGAACTCCTTAGACATACTTTTTACATAAGAAGAATTCACGGGGACTTGACTAGTTCTCCCTAAGTGATTAGAATTAAACACCAATTAACTTATTAAATACTTGATCCATATGATATTTCTTTTTGGATTATTTTTCAACTTTTTTTCAAGATCTTTTCAAAAGTGACTTTTATGTATATAACATAAAAAGATACAAAGATCTTATTCTATTACAAGTAATTTTCAATTTTATTGTAGGTACCTCATATGTCTAGCAAGGGCCTCATCCTTCACCACCCTTTTCATTTTAGAGTTCTCTGGGAGGCACGTTACCTTCATCAGCACAACCATTAACTGGTCATGATCCATCTTCTCAAGCTCTGCTTCCCTTTGAAATCTAAAGCGGCTAGTACTATCAGCTTATACTACCCCACACTCAGGATTAATCACTTCTAGTCCATCTTTCTTTTGGAAACAAGTAGGGAGTGTCAAATTAGGATTCCTGGTGTTCGGAATCCCATACAAAATTTGCACTAGACTTGTGGTATACATGGGGCTAGTTGGCCTCGGTTGATCTCCTTCAGTGGCAGCTATCTCATCCTCCCTTAATAAACCAAGTATGACCATTTTCTGAATAGACATTCGATTTCATTCAACTCATCTTCTTTTGCAGCACTAGTAGAGTGGTTAGCGAGTATTATCTCATTCCACTCTTCTCTGTGTAGCTTACAAATTTGATCCAGAGTAATTTTTTGTCTCTGATCTCCTCTATGTATTTGGAGTTGAGTTTAAGAGTTTAACCCTTAGACCTTTTCAGGGGCACTTTAGTGATAGCTGCAAGTTTTGATCTCCCCACCATTCTTTTTACGCAAAGTCTCGTGTTTCTTTCCTTCAGAAGCCTATCGTTGTCAGCACTTACTATTCGATTACAGGCTTTGGATGTTTTTGTTGCTTTCTTGCCCTCTAGCTTCAACCTTTGATCATCAACTTCTAACTCTCTGGCTAGTTTGGTTGAGGCTTCTTCATCAGCAAGCTTTTTCTTTTCTAACTCTTGATTCACTCTAGATTTTTCATCAAATAACATAAGTTGGAGCTCTATGTCAGCATCAAGTTGAATCTTTTTCTTTTCCTCCTCTTCTCTTTCTATCTCATCTTCTTTGCACTTGGACTCCCTGATATATTTGACACTTGGGAGTCCATTATTTCTTTTCCCTTTCTCTTTCTGAAAATGATAGTTAAAATCATCTCTTAAAAGATTTAGAATAAATCTTTTTGTTTTCAACTCTAGGATTTATAATTTCATTTGTAATGATCAACTATGGTTCTTTAGATCCAGGGAGTTTAGAGACTTGTTGACAGTCTGTGTCCTCTGAATCTGAATCTGAATCTGAGTCTGAGTCAGTTTCATACACAATGTCAACTTCTGAATCCTTTTTTATTTAACAAATGCATTAGTCAAAAACCTTTTACTTCCTACAGTATAACCAAAAGTGTTAGGTAGAATCTCAGCAACAAGTGGTTTAGGTTTTAAGTGATTTTTAAAATCAAACTCTTCACCTAATACTGCTTGAACTTGACTAGGAATTTGTTTAGATAAACAATCCTCATTCTTTCTAGTATCCTCATAAACTGTGCTATTTATCCATTCCTATTTCTGTTGCTCATAAATAAATGTTGGAAAGTCAATTAGTGAGTCTAGCTCTTCATGGGCATGTGCCTCACTTGCCCACTCCCTGATCAGCATATCACTCATCCTTATTTCTTCTACACTGATCTCATCAAAAATTATACTTACTATTATCTGCTCAACATCCTCAACTTCTGTAATCATAGTCTCAGTCTCATCCTGTGTGACCTTATCTTTTTCTTTCTCAGCAGTGATCACTATGTCTTCTAAATAGTTCATATTTTCTAGTAAGATTAGAAGTTCATACTGTCTAGTAAGATTCACTTCTCTACAATAAATAATATTTGGCGTTCCAATATAAATGTTCTTTAGGGTGTCTGAAATTTCTTTGGTAGTAGTCAGTCCTAACAGACTCAAACACCTCATATGGCAAAGTCATACCTATGATGATCTTAGCTTGCTTGTCAAGTGTGACCAACTTTATGTCCTCTTCTGACCATTGACTTACAAGTTTCAGTATCAACATCTATGGTGATCCAGGTGTGGTAGCAGTAGCAGGGACTACAACTACAATGGTAGTAGGGATATAAGGTCCATTGACTTCACAAATCATGTCATCTGTAAGATCGAAAACATCATCATACGGGACATCCAGGTTTCAATATGTGAGGGATCGAATGTTGGAGGGTTATTTATAGAACCATTCCCTTTCTGATATGAAGAATCTACATAACTATACATAACGGACTACATCGCAGACATACTTAATGAATTTAAACCAACTCTGCTCTGATACCAAATGTTAGTCTCAATTATCAATTATGAACTAAGTGATATGAAATTACAATGTATGGATTGAACTGTAGAGGGGGTGAATACAATTTAATCCTTAGTTGTGTATTTTAAAATTTTTTAACATAATATTAGTAAGTTTAAAGCACTTATACAATTAACAGAGTACGAATTGTAAGTATGAAAGCTGATAACAAAGAGTAGTAGAATCAATAACTTGAATGGAGAATATATTTATCACAATTTACACCAAAGTATCGATTGCCGAATAATCTAGCCAATACTTAAATTAATTCAATACAAATTTACAATTTACTGTAGCACTCACTGTGATCCAGGTGTGGTAGCAGTAGCGGGCTAACATGTTCTTGCTCTGTAGAGTGACTTGACTTGATATCTTCTAATGACTACTTTTTATTCTTCATCGGCGACTGTTGTGTTTATTGATTGCATAAGTAAATAAATCTCTTCTGCACACCAGGGAGCATAATACATATAGTTGAGATTATTTACGTAGCAGTGATCTTCTTCTTCTGTTATAAGAGTTATTGATTATCTTGAATAGCAGTGACTGTGTAGACTAGCGATTAGGGATCCAACTTCTAGTTTAGGAGTTTTGACTTCATCATTTCTAATAATGTACTCCAGTGACTAGTTAGTCAATGACTAGTTAGTCAGTGACCAGTTAGTCAGCAACTATTGACTCAACAGAAGTGACTCATCAGATACAACATTACTTTCACATAGTTTGTCTATATAACCTATATATACTTACTAATTACAATTATATAGATATATATCATGCTTTATTCTTCAATAATATTACATGATACGTTAATGCCGAATTTATGTGACATTTAGCTATCATATACTAAGTAAAATACTTGAGTAATAAACTCACTATGCAAATCAAAATAAATCATCCTTAATCACAAGCAATGTTTGAAGTGGTTACGCTGATTGTTTAAGCAATACGATAAAAGATAATTTAGTAAAAAAGAACAATTGAAGAATTCAATCGCGAAAACATAATAATTATGAGAAAATTCTTTTGATGATTGCCAATGAGCAATGATTTAAATTGAAGACATTTAAAATAGAATGTCAAATTAAAGACATTTAAAATAGAACGTCAAAACTTTTTTATCGAAATTATTTAGAATTAAGTGACAAAAAATGGACATATTTGTTTTTTTCATTTAAAATGGCCTAGTATCTTATGACTTGAACTCTCTCAAGCCTTATAATGTAATTGTTCATATAAACTGAGCCTAATGCGTTAGAGCTATTGTTCTTTGAGGCCTTAAAAGGTTAAGAAAGTTTGAAAATCATTATGGTTATCCTAAGTCAAATACATGACATCAACAAATTTGAGGCCTTACAAAATTGAGGGTCTAAGACCCTAGTTTCATTAGGTTTACTCTCGAGTCACCCTTGTTAAAGCGTTTCATCATACAATCATGGGTTCGACTCCCCTCAATTAATAGTTATGCCTACTGTGTCTAGCATGCTATGCCCCTTACTTCTCATCTACAGGCCACCTCCTCCATACCTATGTATCTTCGTTGTCCATTTCCATTCATTTTTAACGAATCAAAATTGCTTATAAACTTCTATCGAATACCTGATTCGGGTGAGTGTAGGGTTCTTTATCCTCCATGACTTAAATCCATCCTCCCCTCATTCCTTCCACCTCTCCATATTAGCATCCAACTATCATATATTGTCGGTCTCCTGATTACATTGGTTTGTTTTGGTTAGTCAAGTCTTTGATTTGGTTACTTTAGTGTCTTATGTGTTTGATTTTTTACTTTATGACTTATATTTTATGTGATAATTTTTGGTGGTTTACAGTAGTAGAAGGTGTACATTTAATTCCGTAACCATTTATACTAAAACAAAGTATGGTTCTGTGAGTTACCTTCTTCGTTGTAAGAATATGTAATTGCAGGAGGTCTATGGTTTTGACTCGTGACGATGAAGAAAGGTGATGCACTGATGCAAATACTACGTGGCTTTGACAAATTTTATGTTTGCAAAAGGAACTAAACAGCTTTGACTTGATATTGAGGGAATTTTTGCGAGATGTGTGTATCTTTGAAATCCTTTTTGATAAATTGAAAATCAGATGATGTCGTTAGGATAATGAAGAAATGGTTGCAGAATGAGTTTTTGTCATGTTTATCATAACTTTAATGTGCAGATCAAGACATTGTTGTGTCTCTCTAAATGTTATATCGGTATAGACCGATAGTCTGAAAGTACATCACCATGTGAATTCGGTTAGCTAGAAGAACAACATAGATGCGGGATGTTTGATGTGATCATTGTGCATGATTTGTTTCTGTCATGGCATCAAACCAAAGACAATGTCAAGATTATAGTGGTTTGAAACTTTTAATGGCTTCTGATCATGGGTTGAAAGATATAATTTACAGCAAAACACTGTTGCTTAGTATGATTTGCTATAGGACCCTCAAGTTAGTACTATAA
This sequence comes from Logfia minima, assembly GCA_963921325.1. Taxonomy (NCBI): domain Eukaryota; kingdom Viridiplantae; phylum Streptophyta; class Magnoliopsida; order Asterales; family Asteraceae; genus Logfia; species Logfia minima. The sequence continues at coordinate 24,187,207 of OY992763.1, read as the reverse complement.
TGAAAGATTAGTTAGTTGAATCAGTGCATTCTAACCTGGTGCAGATGGTTTGCACAATTGCACTATTAATAAGATCTCTTTGCATTTGTACCTTCTATATATGGTTGTTTGGTTTTCCTTCAATCAAATCATTATTTATATATCAAATTTTAAGTGTGTTGTATTGATAATAATCTCTACTACATTTCTATTTAACTTGGATCTTTTTATTCAAACACTTGGTAGTTTATTCATGTTATCAGCATAAATTTTTATGTGCTATTAATTTCTTGAAATAATACATCTAACAAAATATTGATGGTTTTTCATTTTAAATTGTAGTTTAAACATGTAACGTTTTAAACTCTCGCCTCTAGGTGCACGTTAAAAAATACTGTTATATTAATCTTTTAGTAGACTAAAATTAATTATGTACTTATACTTTTACAACCACATTACCTTACTGTCATTGAAATTCAACAGGATGAAAGCATTCAAAATCTACTAATGATTAATAGTAGATAATTCGATTAAATAACGTGAAAAGGTGATTCGAGTATGCTTCGAGCTGAGTATGAGAGCAAGGTATATATAATACCATATTGTTCATATATAAAATTCTCCCATGTTAATAGACGAAACCAACAAGATCACCTTCCGTGTCCATATTAAGAACAAAAGGATGTCCAACTCCAGCTACAAAATATCAATGAAAGCCACCAATTTAGATTCCCAATCATACTTCCAAAACTAAGGTTAATATTTGAACTTACTGTACTTTCAGTTATCAACTGCCAGCTGAAACAGTTGTTTTCAAGTTCGTTTCCGTTGTTTGTGTAATTTCCATTGCTTAAGAAGAAATTCAATACACTCTTGCAAGGTTGCCTGTCTTTTCTCCTTGTTGTGCCATAACTCAGGCACCGGATATCTGCCACTCGGGTTGTACTTATTCAATTCATTCAGAGCTGTCACAACAGCATTATACATTTCTCCATCACATTCAGCCTTTAAGCTTACTATCATTTCATCCTCTTCAACAAGTATCTCCTGGAGAATCACATTTGACATACCAATGTGATAAGCGAAACCATCAATAATAAATGAAATGAGATCATCTTTAGAGTAGTGTAACGTACTTGGGCAAAAGAAAAAAGTAGAAATGTCAGCCACAAACTTATACTCTCACAACAATACAAATAATCATCTTTTTTCCATTTTTAACTGAATTAACCGGCATAAATAGTTGGTTTCGGGATAAGTTCAAGATCCGGAGAACAGTTTGTATTAGTCACTCTTGATCATCTCAACTGCTGTTGATGAATTATGTTAGGTACTTAGTAAAATGAATAATATGGTCACTACCATTTCATACTTAATCAATTACTTGAACAAAAAGATTCTGTTTATGTTCTCACAAACGTAACAATTATATCGTTTCTAACCAAACTTTATTCAACAAACATAAATGGGTGTAGCGATTGCCTCTTAGCAAAGTAAAACTCTCACCTTATGTCCGCTATTGAGAAAGTAAAGGCATGAAAACACAACATATTATTTTCTACGCTACTTTAGACTAATAAAATCCAAAATGGAAGATGTTACAATTGTAACACGAGTAACGAAAAGCTAAAGGTAACTAATTAGTGAAATAGAACGAAGTCCATACCTTGCACTTCTCTCCATCAGTGATGACCTTAAAGGGATGCCAGTTTGGATCCCTCAAACGATTCTCCCACAAAGACGCCAACTTTATCCCACTCTCTGCTTCCTCTTTATGACTCTTAGCAGCATTGATGAAAGGCTTTAAATCAAGGTCACCCATTCGCTTCACAACAATGTGGGCACGCGCAGAAATTTCCCTGAAACCCTGTTCAAACACGGATAAAAAGGGTAAACTATACTTGAAACAAGAAGATGGTAAAACAGATACATGACTCCATAATAATAATAATAATAATAATAGAAAAAAAAATAACTTACAGAAATTAGTTCTTTTCGAGCGTCTTGCAATTCATCATTGATCCTTCGTTCTTTGCTTATTAAGGCTTGGTTAAGTGAATCCAAGTCCTCAAGTTCCTCTACTTTTTCGTTCAGCTCTTCTTGAATCGACTCCATTTTCTTCTTTGCTTCAATATCTTCCTCGCTCATGTGTTTCATCACTTCTACGGCTCCCTTCATTTGCTTGATCTCTAACTCCAACCGTTGCTTTTCATCAAGTTTTTTCTGAAGCTCGATGATCCGGTGGTGAAGATTTTCTCTCTCTTTCTGTCATGTTTTGGTAAATTAAATGTATAAAATAGTCTAGAAACGTCATCCAAATATTTATTTTAGTTTAAAGAGAAATAATAAACCTTCTGATCCTCAGCCAACTTTAACATTCTTTCACCTGCCTTCGCCTGCTCCATAAGTGCCAATTCATTCTACAAAAAAGAGAAACAATTATTAAACTCGGTGTAAGGAACTGATGAAAACTAGCAGATTAACAAATATGTAACACTACGTATTAGTACCATTCTCTTTTCATTGTCAAGCTCTTTTTTCTCACTCTCATTTTTAGCTTCACGTGCTCTTAGCTTCTTTTCATGCTTTTCCAACTTCAATTTGGTCTGTTCATAATCAAAGGTAACCTTTCTAAGCGGTTCCAAGGTCTTCTTAAGCATCATGTCCAAATCTAATCAAGAATAAAATTAGGATTGAGAGGCAAATGATTATGCATATAGTTACAACATCAAGAAATACTATAAAAACGATTACCTCTGTTATAGTTTTCGATCATATCTTCTTTCTGCTTCATAACAGTCTTCATATGTAAATCTGTCTTGCTTATATTACTCTGAATCTCTTCACTTTTTTTGTCCTTTTCCTCTAACTGAGTTTTCAACCCCAGAATAAGCTTTGATTCTTTTGTTTTATCTTCTTTTTGAATATCAGAAACTGTCTTCAAATCACCATTCTTTCTAAGATAATCACCAACAAGACCATAGGACTTGTAATCTTCATATCCTGCAATCCAAGCATACAGCTTATCATCTTTTCCCCTTACTCTATCATACCAATCATTTCTCCCATGCCTGTTTACATCAAATTCTTTCACAAACATCAGAGCAAAGTTGAAACCATCCCATGTTTTCCCAAATTCAACCACAGCTAGTCCTGAGTGACCACGATAATTCCAGAGTGGATGAACTTTGTCTGGGTTATAACCTTGTTTTATCCACTCATCTTTTAGCTTCTTACCACTTTCACCAAAATATTTACCATCCTTGTATTGAACAGGAATGTTAGCCACTACAGCCATCCAAGGCCAAACAAGCAGCTCATCGACATTTTGTTTTAAAGCGGTACTTTGCTTTTCATCTATTTTTGGTTTCAAAGCGGTGCTTTGCTTTATATCAATTTTTTGTATTGCAGAGGTGCTTTCACAAGTTGATTTTGAGCACTTGATTTCAGCATGAAAGCCCTTATCTAAGTACTTGATTAAGGCCATATGTCTGGCCTTTTCTCTAAACCCAGCACTTTTTGATTCTTTCGCAATCCGATTGGCATGCCTAAGGAGGTCACTGTAACTGTAATCTCTACTATTACTACAATACGGACATTCTAGAATCTTTCCTGAATACCAAACTTTTAACCGCCCATCTCTGAGTTCCTTGTAATACTTGTGCTTATATTCCTCAAGTTCAGGATCAGTGCTATGCGTCTCTTTTCTTCGATTACTCATCTTCGTACACCTACGTTGCAACATATTGAACCACAGCATATAAGCTGACTGCATAAAATGACTTTGAACCGGAATCCTCTACCAAGAACTTTGATCTCAAACAGATATCAACGCATTTGACTCGGATTACACAAGTATCACCACCAGCAAAATATTATCCATAAGATAAAAAGCTAATGACTTTACAATAATAATTAAAGATCAACAACGGCAGGAAATATATAGCCTATATAAGTTAGGGTTGGCTAACCAAACCAATGAAATTACAAAGCAATTGAATTCCATAAGCCAACAAGTAGATGAATCCTTAAGGTAACAACAACAATACGCATGGATTTAGACAGATACTTGAAGTTTTCTAAAGTAACATTCACGTATATTCATATAATTTTACGATCTGAACATAAAAAGCTAAACTAGCCAAATTGGAAATATAGTCTTATGCATACTATAAAATCCAAGTCAACACAAAAAGGAAATAAGAACCAAAAACAAACAACTAAATTTATATATATAAATGAAAATTATTCAGCAGCACAAGTAGGGGCATGAAGAAGATGCATATATTATCTTAAATAAACTACTTGTATGTTAAAATAACCATGAAATAACCATCAATCGGAGGGAACACATAACACGGACACACACAAAAGACGATTAGCTAAATGACTTAGAGTTACCTATTATCTAACCACAAATTTATCATCATAAAAGGCATCCCTCTCCCTTTTACCCGTTTTATCATCACCATAAAAGGACTATTTTTAGTTGCTACAATCATCTGAAATTTAACCTAAGCACAAATGTTACAGCAAAAAAAATAGAGATTTTATTCCACATTGCAAAATCAGTTGTATAAAGAACACTAAAACCTAGTTCATGAACAACACTACAACAGGGGAATAGCAAAATAACAAAAACATAAAATGAAATTAAACTAGTAGTGAGTATACCTGCCTGCTGATTATGTTGCAGAAACTTAAGCTGAGAACTTAGAAGCAACGAACTCACTTGAAACCCTAGGTTATGTAAAATTTAGGGTTTTTTGTTGTCGCAAGCCAGCAAAAAAACTTTGATAATGCGGCGGAAGTGATGGATTGATAGAATTGAAAAAATATTTTGGTGCAAATCAATCAAGTATTTGTGAGGAGGATGTTGAGGCGAAGAAATATAGAGTTATTATTATTAATGAAGGAAGGAAGGAATCGGAAATGTGTCGAGTTGTAGGGTGTCGCTTGCGTTTTTCCCATAACAGGAAACCCAGTTCTTGAATGTCAGCCTCGTTCATTCAAATTTTTGTTTTGGTTCAATTTTCTATTTTATTTCACTTTATTACTTCTATTAAATTAAATACTTTTTGATTAAAAAATATATAATATAATATTAATTCGTAAAAAAATAATTATTGTTGATTTAATAAAAAATTATTTTACGAGCAAGTAAGCATATCTTCAGGCTTAATAGTAGATGCCACGTGTACTGTTGAATCAACTATGACATTTCACTATCTGCCCTTGTTAATTGGTATATAATATAATTAATTAACTGTAATTTTATAGACACATTGTAAACTAACTGTTAGATTTCTTTTGGTTCACATAATAATTTGAGTGAAGAGGATCATGGACAACTCAATATTAATAATAATAATAATAATAATAATAATAATAATAATAATAATAATAATAATAATAATAATAATAATAATAATAATAATAACAATAATAATAGAGTATAGCATTTTAATAGTAGTACAATTAAGTATGAGTTTTGGGATAGTGGTATGAACTACTAAAAAAAGATTGTAGGTTCAAGTACGAATATCAAACTATTCTTCAATGCAAGCCTATCGACAATTTTGCCTAATATATGTTTCTATTTGGCTAATGGGATCTTCAACTAACACAACATTTTATTCATCTTTTTTTTCACCGTCAACTTAAAAGAATGATTTTGAAATTACATTACCTTTATACATCAGTTTTTGATCTTCATGGTATAGTCATGGGTTGACCCGGATAACATCTTCTACAATTCTCCTATAGTAGTTCCACCTCCACCATTGAATAATACTAAATTACATCACCTATATATTGTCTGGTGAGGTGAAAAATACTACACAAATACCTCAAAATCCTAGTAATCGGAATGCTTACAATTGAAATAAAACTTAATTAGTATGTAGGAAAGATGTGCCTACTACAAGCTTTTCAATCTCGATCTTGAATTTATTTATATCATCCTTAATCAAAATCTTTACTTTTCCTGTTCTTCTTCCTCCAATGCGGCCCGTCAAATGCCACCATATTTTCTTCTCCATCTATATATTGTTCTATAGTATTTAAACCACCGTCTTTATTTTTATCTACGACTAAGAAAGAAAGAATTAATTTAAATAGCTTCTCGTATAAATAAGGCTTCTCTCGTAAGAAAGAAAATGGTCCCTGTATTATCTACTATTTGGTACTAATTAGCGAAACTAAGGCCTAAAAGTAACATAACCAAAATTTCTTAGTTTTGGCAACTTGTATTAAATTTTGGCTTTAACATGTTGGACTTAAAGACCAACTTATCTTGCATTACAATATTGCCATCTCAATTACAAATTAAACTCACTTATTTAAAATTATAAAATTTATGCAAATGTTTATTAAACTAAGTTATATGGCAATATTAATTATATATTCTAATATCTATTAAATTTATGTATTTTGATGATAATTTAAATTTATGTATTATTATGATAAAAAATAATAATATAATATAATATAAATAAATCAAATTCCTTAATTGATGGAATTAGATTGCATCCTCTTTACCTAACTAATTGGATTTTTCCACTTTATGGAATCTGACATAATCAAATTCTACTTCATGTGTCAACCAAACAAACAATGCAATGAAACCAAATACGGAATGAAATCAATTGTAATTTCATTTCAATTTATTTCATCATACGTCTCCTTAGAGTGAAATAAGGATAAAATATTTGTTAAAAGTTTTACAAATTGGAATTTAATTCGTTTAACATAAATGTTATTAAAACAATATTCAACTCAAGTATTGGTGGAGTTGATTCAGAAGCTTGGGACTTAGATTTTCTCGAAGAACTTGGTAAAACATTTTAAAATGACATAAGACAGATTGATAAGCAAATACAATAGTTTCTATAAAGGCTATCTGTAAGTTCTTGTCCGTGATATCGATATGGATTTGGACCTTGATTTAGATCCGGAAGTCGATCCTGACCGATCAATGATTGTAAATAATTATAGATGGATGTACATTGCGTTCGTGTATGACCAGACGACTACATATAACCAACTTATTGTCCTCTTCTTGGGAAGGAATTTAAGCACAGCCAGGTGCCAACCTAATATCACTATAACGATGTCTAAATACAAAATATTATTTAATTCTACTACTATTTCACTATCTTTTGTTAATCACATTTCATAATTTGTAATCGATCTTTTCGCAGTATGTGGAACAGTTGGTGATTTATCACCAATATGATTTAAGTGTAATGGGATTAAACTTATTGACCAATTTTGATCTAAATGAATATTAAACAAGTTCGGTGGTGCGGGGTGCACGCTTGTTTTAATTTGTTTAGGTCCAACGGGGGTCCGGGGGCAGTGCCCCCAGTAGCGGGGTCCAAGGGGCGGCAGCCCTTGGTGGGGTCCAAGGGGCAAAGCCCCTGGCTAGAGTCGAGCTTTCATATGTTCCTTTATAGAAAATGCTTGGAAATCCGAATTTGGAATAAAAATCCGATTTGACCCGCCCGTTTGAAAAGTGGTTAAAAACGTTTGAAAAAAACGATTTTGGTAACCGCTATTTGGTCGGTTTTCATATGCTTTTTTGGTACAGGAAATCTCATACATTCAAACATATTTCGTTCTGATATATTGAATTTTATCCGATTGAATTTTCGTCAGTACCAACGAAATATTTCAATCTGAAAGTGAATCATGACTTTCAATATCATCCGAGTAATCAATAATCTCGATTTCTAACATCTATTTCACTATGTCTAATAGCCCAATAAATGTTTTAATTAGGACAAGATCTCAAGTTTCGTTGGAATTAAAGCGTATGATCATTTTGATATGGTGTAGGATTGTTTTGGTTTGAATTGACGCGTTGAATCGTGTTGGTTGAAGTCGAGGTATATGGTCAATTTGGTTAGAGTTCAACTTTTGAATAATTGTAGTTTACTATGGTTGTTAACGTATTGATTGTAATTTTTAGTATCTTACTAGTTTTTAGAGTAAATTTCTTGGATTGTCCATGTGATTTCATTTAAGGACATGATCCGTCCTGATTTGCTTATGGTAACACATGCGATCCTTGTGGTTGCATTTTTTGACACAAAACATCTTTTTGACTAACTTCATTAGGTCTACTCAGTCAAATGGTGTCACTTGTATAGCACACACGGGCATTTTTATCACTTTAAGAAAGTATCACATTTACCCCTATCACCCGGAGCGGTGCGTGCTCCTAGTCCGTCCTCCCTACGAACCATCACGGACGGAATGATGACCGTGTTGGCTTATCCTCGTCACCAAATGCACGAGGCATCACGAAAGAAACGGGTCCCACAAGATTAGTTTATTCCCTTTTTCTAAGAAACATGTTGACCGTTACAACTTTAAAAATAAGATATATATATACATACATAATCGTTATAATAACGGTAGAAAACTTTATTTATTTATAAATCTATTTTATTTATTAACTCCTATATAAATACACAACATCTACACAATCTTTTAACACAACAATGAATTCATCAAATTCACTTAAATACATATTCAAAAACACTATAAGTTCTCTAACCATGTCTAATTCAAACGAAAACTTCTCACATACGAGTCTTCTCAATTTTCGCACTATGAATATCCCGAGTTCTAGCTCATCAACGCCAAACCCAAATAATCCACAATCCAACATGTTTCAACAATCGTATTACCACAACAATCACTCCAATTCAACCAACAATTCCAACAACAACAATAAGAATCACCACAACAAGCATCCACATCGACGGACAAACAAGCGAAAAAGAAAGTCGTCGAATGAAGATTTAAAGGCGTGCCGATTATATGCAACAAAAAGAATTGGACACTTAAGGAAGAAACGTAGTTGGCACAATGTTGGGTCGATACTTCGGAAGACCCCAAAGACGGCAACTCTCTAAGACGAGTTAGTTTTTATGAAAAAGTGATAAATATAGTTAACAATAACGACGCAAGCTATGAACGAGACGATACTAGTTTGTGGTCAATTTAACGCAATTTACAATGAAAACTACAGCACATGGAGAAGCGGACAAGACGACCGGACTATTTATGATCGAGCAATGGCCGAATTCTTAACCATCACCGAAAAACCATTTAGTATGAAAGAGTTTTAGGAAATACTAAAAGACAAACCAAAGTGGTGTATGCAACCAGGAGTATGTGGCCCAACGAGGCGATTATTAAATGAAAATCGAGAATGTTAGAACAAGGCGGTTGATCTTGAAGATGATACTACCAACGAGCTATTTGGTGATGATGCGATTCCAAGACCTCCTAGCCAGTTGCGTACATGACCATGGAAAGTCACAAAAAGTCAAAGATCTTCTGACGCGATGACTTCCTCTCGTCCTGCCGGTTCAAGACTCGAAGTTGAGGTGGAACACATAGCGAGCTATAAAGATAGAATGGAAACTCAACGTTTAGAAAGTTGTTCATGAGATCAAAGAAACCGAAAAAATGTGTGGCAATTGAGTCACTAAAGTTTCTAAAAGAAACTACAGAGGGTTACAAGCCGAAGGATAAAAAGAGAATTAATAACGTGAAAAAATATATTCGCAAAAAATATGTGGAATCGTGGACCTCGATGTGGAAGAAAACGAAGACAAAGAATAGTTTTTTAATTATTGTTATATCATATTGTAACATTTTTTTTATTGACTACGTATTTTTATTAGTATTGTAACCTTTTTATTTTTAGTAATTAATGTATTTTTTTAATTAATAAGTAGTTTTATAATTAATTATAGTGTTTTATTAAATTAAAAGTAATTGTGATTTTAAGAAAAACTGCAAAATAAATAAGATAGTGGTCCCAGTTGTCTGCCGTGATTCGTCGTGAAAATACTATTGTGATTAGTTGTGGGATGATTGTCCGTCGTAGTAACGTGACAACAACACAGACCACGACGGACATCATCACTCTAGGTCTAAACAAACTTGTACTACTAGCTTAGTGCATTGTACCTACGCACCCGCAATCCCCATCACACGCTTCCGTATCACTCAATCTCTCTCCTATTTTTACCACCACCAATTACCACCGTAACCACCATCGTTGAATATGTAAAAAACAAATAAATCCCTAAATCAGTGAAAAGCAAATTAAACCCAAATAAAACAACATTTAAACCACTAAAGCGACACCCACTAACCACCACCAGATATATCACCCACAACATCCGTCACTGCTAGATGCGGCAACCGTCAAGTACATGACCTCTGAAATAGTTATCGTGTACACCACCTCCTCAAACTCGGTGTCGCTAACTAACGCCTCCAGTCAACTTTAAACGAAACCTCCGGCATAGAGCTGCGCTTCGGCACCACGAGCCACGTCGAAATCACCGCAACGATGACGAGTTATGATGAGATTCGATGCTTGTGTTGGCACCGGTCGCAGAGGGGACGTTGAGTTGCGAGACGGTTGAGTTGCGGCGGACCGAGCAAGAATTGATGGACAAATTCATTTTAGCACAGGGAAGTGTTTTGGTTAATTTTAAGTTTTTAACAAAATTAACTCAAGAAGTAGGGAAATATGATGATGTTGTTGTGTTCAATTTATGATGTATACGTGGGTTTGGAAGGATCTGGATTATGTATGTGATTATGAACAGAAAATAAGTATGGTTTTCTAACAATTATTAGCATAATTTTGGGATTCTTAATTTATATACAGATTTAGACAATGGTGAATGAGTGTGATGGTAGTGATGAATGCTTGATGAAAAACGGAATTGAAGAGTTGCAGCTGGTTTTGGGTAAATGCAACACAATTAATTATTTTTGTGGTACTAGTTACTCTGTATTCTTGAATTTTTTGGGTAAAAGAATAGGATGGAAAAGAAAAGAGAAGAAAAAAATGGAAATGAATGTAATATAAAATAGGTTACAAGTATTTTCGAGTCGGAAGGAAATGAAAAGAAAATGAAGGAAAATATTGTTTTCTCTTCTAATCCGCCAAAATTGAGCGAAAAATATATCTAACAAAAAGCCCATTAATTTCCCTTCCTTAGCACGTGATACCATTTGACGTAGTAGATTTAACGAAGTTAGTCAAAAGGATATCCCTTGTCAAAAAAATACAACCACAAAGATTACCTCTCTTGAAAAAATAAACAAGAACAAATCATATTCTTAAATGAAATCACAAAGACAATCCACGTAATTTACTCTAGTTTTTGTTAATGTATATTAATATTAATATTAATATTGTTATTGCCTTTAAAAAAAAATTCAAAGTTTAAGTGTAGGCCCCTACCTAAGGCGTCTAAATTGCATGAATTTTATGCTCGTCAAAAACACCTAAATCATTTAAACTATATTTTTTATACTAACTCGAAACACCCACTTTTCAGAAGATAATATTTAATCACAGTCCACCAGAATCACCGTTGCAACATAATACTATATCCACTTCACTAGACTTTACCTAATTATATACACGTTTTTATTCATGTAGAGAACCTTAGCCCGCATGACTAGTTAGTACATTACTTAATTAGTCCCTTATATACACCAAGTCCTTTTACATCTTTATGGGTATTGCGGTATGCATCTATGATTGATCAAATATCAGATAACTGATAATATGACTATTAAGAGGTGAAAATATGTAAATGATTTGAAAATTTGAACATAAGTATCAGCAAAAGGATGCCAAACTCAAGTCACAAAATACCAGCAAATCCCTCATTTTAGTCTCACAGTTACACTCCAAGATACTAGAATTGTTAATATGTTAAGTCACCAGATACTGTCATTAGTCTTCAACCCCGTTTTCGTTTGAATGTTTTCCATTGCTTGAGAATAAATTCAAGACCCTCTTTCAATGTTGCCTTTCTTTTCTCTTTATTGTTCCAAAGCTCAGGCACTGGATATCTGCCACTCTGGTTGTAGCTCTTCAGTTCTTTCAGAGCTGTAACAACAGCATCATAAACATCCTTGTGATACTCAGCCTTCAAGCTTGCAATCTTTTCATCTTCTTCATCCAGCACCTCCTGGAGAATCACGTTTGACAAACAGATATAATTAGCAAACCATAAATTATAAAAGAAACAAGCTTTTTTCTAGTCTTCTGCTACATCTTGGAGCTCCCGGATACTTTTCGTGCTTTTCAGTTAAGCTTTGCCTTTAAAAAGAGAAAAATCTACTACAATCTTTTTGACATCACCAATTTTGTATTAGTATCAGGCCCGGTGATGGGCATGTGTAGGTGGCCCGAATGCACAAGGCCTCATTTTGACAGGGCCTCCAATATTATAGCTCAATATATGTACATGTTAACTGTAAGCCCAGTTTTGAATTGACAACCCTTCTTATTAGATTTTTCTTTTGGAGTTCGGTATGTTTAGAAAGACCTCGACATTACAAACGATAAATTTATATTGAATCCTGCCGGCCTGTCGTTTTTGTGTTTTTTATTCTATTTTTCAATTAACGCAAACTCACTAAAAAGAGGTGCTTTTATCGCCTCTGCCTTGGGGTTTTTCAACAATTAGTTTTGTAGTTTTTTCAGTTTTTCTACTTTCGCATTCGACTATTCTAGGTAATATTTATATTTAAGTTTCTCCTTCTAAGATTCATATTCAAGTTTTATAATGGACCAATGTTTTTATGAAGGCATATGCATATGTTTAAGTATTATTCAATGAATTTTAATCATTCAAGTTTGGTATTATGTTTAATTTTAAATTTTATATGTTTCGAAATCTTTTTATATTTGGTCGGTAATTAGACATTCTTTGATTATAAAAGGACCTCTTTTTATGGTGGTACCGGGCCACCCAATTTTTAGCTCCGGGCCTGATTAGTATTATCTCCTTTTTATGGACCCAACAGGTATCAATTGAATAATTTCCATAATAATATCCTCATTTAATCTGAAACTAGATGTCCGTACAAATTGCAGATGGGCAACAAAAATTGGAACGTTTATATAGAAAAAGTTCTAGCTAAATTTACATACAAATTGTTAGAGAGGTAAATGTGATTCGTCTCAGTCCGTGAGATGTACCTAAAGTTGTATGTCAAAGGTCTTCAAGGCATATATTTAAAAGCAATCAACTTAAAGCTTGATGATCAAACATTGGAATTAACTAACATAAGTAGTGGTCGAGTCAGGTAAAGAGGAAATGAACAATTCGACTATGAGACTGTCAGTTTCAAAAGCTATTGATGTTTTAAATTAAATAAGTTAACTAAACTTGGATGGATGAAAATGATGTAATCTAAAAAGGTATATTCAGATTTATGTCTATGTACAAGAGAGATGGTATATATTACCTGGATGTTTCCATCAACCGTAATGACCTTAAAGGGATGCCAGCTTGGATCCCTTAGATGTTTCACCCACAAAGATACCAACTTTATCGCGTTCTCTTCATCTGCTTTACTAGAACAGTGTCTCTTAAAAGGCCTTTCATCAAGCTCACCCATTCTCTTAACACCAATAAGCACTCGAGCATCATGTTCCCTGAGACCCTGTTCAAACAGAAATAAACAGGTAACTTTAACGACTAACAAAGTCCTGCTTCTCCTTATATTCATGTTGAATGCATAACAGTAATTGTTACTACACATTTTATTAAGATGGACAACCAGCTATTATATATAAATTTCCATTCTAGTAGGCATTTATGAATTTATAGACATAATTATGAACGCATATAATAAAAATAATACGCATATAACAAACTCACAGAAATTAGCTCTTTACGAGCCTCCACCAATTCATCATTTGTCAATTGTTCTTTGCTTATTAAGGCTTGGTTAAGTCCTTCCAAGTAATCAAGTTCCTCTTCTTTCTCCTTCAGCTCTTCTTGAATTGACTCCATCTTCTTCTTCGCTACCGCATCTTCTTCGTCATGTGCTTCAGCTCTACCAGTCATATGCTTCATCACTTCTAACTTTCCTTTGATTTGGTTGATATGTAGCTCCAAGCGTTGCTTATTATCAAGCTTCTTCTGAAGCTCAATAATTTGGTGGTGAAGTTTTTCTTTTTCTTTCTGTCATGTTTAGGTAAAGAAATACAAGAACACCAGTGATTGCTTATCCTAACAATTTTTTTTTCTAAAGAAATAAATTTGTAACATACCTTCTGATCCTCGGCCAACTTCAACATTCTTTCATCTGCCTTCTTCTGCTCCAAAAGTGCCAATTCATTCTACACAAAACGAAACATAAATCAAAACTTGGTGTAAGAACCTGATGCAAGCTAGCAAACTAACAATATGTAACACGTCATATTAGTACCATTCTCTTCTCATTGTCAAGCTTCTGTTTCTCACTTTCATTTTTAGATTCACGTGCCCTTAGCTTCTTTTCGCGATCTTCCAACTGCAGTTTGCTCTCTTCATGATCAATAGTAATCCTTGTAAGCTGATCCTTGGCCCTCTCTTGCATCATTTTCACATCTAATCATGGTAATATTAAGATTCAAATACAAATGATTATGCACAGATTTATAGTATAACTTTAATAAAGACTCAAGGAACTAATACCTCTATTAAAATTCTGGGTCATTACTTCTTTCTGCTTTATAACAGTCTCTATATGTGACTCTGTCTTACTTATCTCACTCTGAATTTCTTCACTTCTTTTGGTCTTTTCCTCTAACATAGTTCTCAACCCCAAAGTAAGTTTCAAACTTTTTGTTTCATCTTCTTTTTCAATCTCAGAAACTGTCTTCAAATCACCATTCTTTCTAAGATAATCACCAACAAGCCCATGAGAATTATAATCTTCATCTCCACAAATCCAAGCATACAACTTATCATCTTTGACCGTAGCTTTATCATACCAATCTTTGCGCCCATGTTTTTTCACCTCAAAATCCTTCACAAACTTCATAGCATAACCAAATCCATCCCAAGTTTTCCCGAACGCTACCACAGCTAGTCCTGAATGACCCTGCCAGCTCCACAGAGGATGAACTTTGATTGGGTTGTACCCTCGTTTTATCCACTCGTCTTTTAGTTTCTTACCACTGTCACCAAAAGATTTACCGTTCTTGTATTGAACAGGAATGTTAGCCACTACAGTCATCCATGGCCAAATGATTAGCTCTTCATCACCTTTTTTTTTAGGAGTGGTGATTTCACTGGATGATTCTGAACACTTGATTTTAGCAAGAAGGTCCCTCTCTAAGAACTTTATTAATCCCATATGTCTGGCCTTTTCTTTGATCCCAACACTTTCTGATTCTATAAAATCTTGAATTGCATGTCTAATGAGGTCACTGCAACTGTATTCTTTACTATTACTACAATATGGACATTTCAAAATCTTTTCTGAATACCAAACCTTGAAACGACTGTCTGTGAGTTCCTGGTAATACTTGTTTATGTATTCCTCAAGTTCAGGATCAATGCAACTCATCTCTTTTCTCTGCTGACTCAAGTTCAGGATCAATGCAACACAATAATTACTACTCATACCTCACTCCAATCAGGAAACCCTCTGACAAGAAGTAATTAAACTTATATCACTCACATTACTAAAATATAACCAACAGCAAAACACTTCTTATAAGATAACAAAATCACCAAGAGATTTACATCAATATAGACAACAAACATTTATCTCTAAGTTAGTAGGAATTGGCCAAACGAACTAATGAGATCCCAGAACAATAAAGTTCAGTACAAAACAAGTTGGTGAACTGTGAACACTCTAGGATAAATAAAAATGTCAATTAGTGGAAAAGAAATACATACTGTACATTTATATATTCATCTACTTCAAGGATCTCAATATAATAAGTTACCAAATTGAAGTCACAATTTAATATAGGTCTAAGATTCAAGCCAACCCAAAGAAGCTAGGAACCAACAATACAGAACCACAAAACTTGCTTTGATATGATCACTCGGCTGCGAAAGAAATGACATTAAACTACATTACCTTAAACATAAAGCTTGTTTTAATAGGCATGAAGACAAAAATATGATCCTCAAACAGATTATAACACAATGAAAATTAACTATATCAGCAAAAGGACCAAAGCAGTAACGTCATCTGTTATTTAACCTGACATAAACATTATCCACATGAAGCCAGTTGTCCTGTGATTAAGCTTTAGCGAATAAAAAACAAATACACTAGCTATATATATTACAACAAAACTGAGCACGTCTTGATTTAGACTATAATCATGAAAGAAGGTCTGATTAGACATTTCGAAGACTAGTACCTCTTAAGCACAAACCTGTATAAATTATAAGGAAAACAGGGGATATAGCATAAAAAATGGAAAAAACAGAAAACAAGTACTATTACACTAGTAATATGAGAAAGCTTAAAGAATCTTGAAGAAGAAGTTACAAAATAACAAATTATAACCAAGCGAAAGATAGCAAACGCAATCAATGAATTATATTGAAATATTTCAAACACAACAATTGTAGAATAGAGAACAACAAAATGATGATTAGTCTAGTAATATACCTGCTGAAAGTAAGCTTTGAAAACCTTTTTAGGAGAAAATGAAATGAAATATTTTTAAAATTGAATTTAATTAATGAGCTAGGTAGAGATATTTGTAGAGTGAGATTTTGTTAAACATGTGATTTTTTTATTTTTTTTATTTTTTATTTTTTTTAAGTGATATGAGAAAAAAAGCAGTATGGCAGTAGTAGCAGTAGTAGTACGGTGTCTGTTAGTCTGTTGCACAAAAATAACCACCTCCTAAATGGCTACTCCAATATCGTTGCTGACGTGGTGTTCTTATTTATGAGGAACAGTACTCGTGTAAGTTATTTAATGAAATAAACGACAATATTGATCCTAATTCGTTGATGATGAATTGTAGACTGCCTTTAATTTTAATTTGGCGAAGAAAAATTGACAAATGGCTCAAAAAGGTTAATATTAAGAAATATAAATAAAAGTAATCACTTATCATCTGAATATTATTTGTAATGATTTATATTTATTTATCTACTTTGTATTGTACATATATTACATATATTGTAAGATTGTCCAATCTTATCATTGATCTATTTTTGATGGCACATATATGTTAGATAAGTTGTAATAATAATAATAATAAAAAAAGTGGCGGTGTTCATCGACTTGATATGTCCAACCACTTATCATATGTATTATTTATCGATTTATGATTGTACATATATGTTAGATAAGTTATAATAACAATAATAAAAAATCTATTAAAACAAGTGGTGGTGTTCATAGACATGGTAATTGTATTTATATATAATTAGACTAGCTAGAGAGATCGATTTCAGTATAGTACAAAAGTCATTCAATATTAAGAGGTGGTCGTAGAAGAATATGAAGAAAAATTAGAGGTACACTGTAATAGTCGAGCAATTACTTGTTATTATTTATCCCATAATATTGTCTTATCTTTACTTATACATGAGCTGAAAGACAAAATTGTCCTATCAGTACTCAATTCCACTTTATCGGCATATTCTTGGCATGCTTCTTATGACTATGTACGATCTTACTTTTTGGTCTCCCATAATTTTTTATATATACAGATCATACACTTGTTGCCCAAGATACATATAAGCTTGAAAAGGGTTTGTATAAACCCTTAAAAATTCTTAAAAAACTTTCTGCATCATCAATTTTGTCTTTTTGTATTTTTTTGTTTTTTAAAATTAATATATAATAATAATAAATATTAATATAAATAGAAATAAAACTATAATAAAAAATAAAAATTTGTAAAGGTAATTGTATAAAAATATAAGAAAAAGATAAAAGAAAAGTTATGAATTGATTGATTTGACTAAAATGGAATCATTTGAAATTTTTTTAGAAAAATAGACGGTTTGTATAAGTAATTATTTAAAAAAGAAGTAAGAAAGAGACAAAAAGATGATTAGTTGAAAGTGTGATTGACTGATGTGACTAAGGGAGTAGGGTCACATAAAGTGTTTTGAAAATTTAGAGGTGTTTAAAGGTACACCCACTTGAAAATTGTCATCAAAAGAGAATTTAAATAATAGAAAAGGTCAAAATTTCTGAGAGGGTCAAAATAATATAATGTATCAAACCATAATATAATTTTTATTAGATCGTATGAATTTTTTTAATGGACATTCCATTACCAATCTACCCACTCCCCTTGTGTCTCAGCCCTACATGTTCATATATGCACCAAAGTAATACTCCGTATTGTTTATTAGGTGATAAACACTCTCTTGCTATAATAGTGATATGCTACTTATGAATGAAAGAGAGCCTAGCTCACTCTTACTATAATCATTCTAAATGTTGATGGATTTTGGTTAAATTGGTCTGAATCTTTTATTTAAAAACAAAAATGTTTTAATTGATCATGCCCTTTTTAATTTGTTGTCATATGCATAGACAATGACAATGTTGTTTCCAATCCTCTATAATACAGGCTACATATAAACAAAAAACTCAGATTTTAGGCAACAAACCTTGTTGCTACACCAATTTTCAGGTGGCTACCACCTCTATTGTGACTCTAAGCAAATTAAGCTTTAAAACCTAGGTAAGACATGTAGGAAATACTTATACAAAAAGTATTATAAATATTATTATAATTATATTACATATAACTATAACAATATTAACAGAAAGACAGGTGTAAAAATAAGGACACGATAATAAGTAAAACATAAAATAATTAAATAAACGTAAACGAAAATGATCGAGACCTGTATTTAACATAGTTCCCTTAAAATAGATTAGCCGTCTATTTTTCAAGGTGCAACGATCAAGTAGCTATACTGCTGGACACGATCTACTTGCCTGATAACAAAACGGAAAGATATGAGACATAGTCTTCACTTAAAATCGCATCAAAGAAGAGGAAGCCTTTCGCGTATGAACTTACTTATGTGAATCTCGATTTCGTCACAATTGATTCAAATGGAGGTGGAAGATCCTCACTTATACTGAGAATATCAACTTACTTAGCAAGAAAAATCTTGGTAAACAATTCACAAAATCATTTTGTATAATAGCAAGATACAAGAATATGTTATTTTACTAAAATTGATATCAAATAAGTTCCATAAAATAAAATCTGAAAGCATTTGAGAATTCGCAAAAACAAGCCATGTGCGAGCTCGGGAATTTCGGTGTTACATTCGTATCCGCAGGTTGGGCAGGCATGCATTAGTTCACAAGCTCGAACCCAGTTTTCCCAGAATTTGCACCCCCTGCGTGCACGTATGTAAGGGAGTAAAGCACAAGTCAAAGGATTTGATAAGCAATAAATCCTTTCACCTAAAAACCCTTCAAAAGTTTTGTCCCAAATCCGATGTGGGACAAACTTTACCCCAATTTCATTGCTTCCTCACCGGTATCTGAAAAGAATGAAATAATTAAAAAGTCAACAATTGAAATTGTTGGTGAGTTCACATAGTTTTTCTTTGAAAACACTACAGAAAGTTTTGAATTAGAAATCAGTTCAATCCGCATGGTGGATCGGTTGTTTTTAATGCACATGGTAGATTGTATACATAAACGTTAACGCAATTGAGGCCACTACCAAACCTAATGACTGAGTTTCCCTAAGCTACATGTTCTATCGGTAACATGAGCAGCGTATCAATCCAAATAGCGTTATTCATAAATACGAACGGCTCAACAATGAGTTAATAAGTAGTGTAAGAGTTTCCAGGGACTTAAAGCACGATAGTTACTCAACATCTAACATTAGCACACATACCAAAATGCTTATATCATTGCAAGATTTACAATTCCATAAAACATTACAATCAATTCATAAATTAGGAACATTTTTTCCCCCAAAAATGCGTAAATAGTAAAAAGGGGTTATGAGAGAGGTGGGAAGTTAAACACAAACGATTCACCAAAAAGTCACCGAGTACCCGAATCTACTCCAAACCTACGGAACGTAAGGATACTTATAGGTTCCCCTTGAACGGATCCAACGGGGTAACAACGTTTGTTAGAGTGCGGAATACTCTAAGAAACGATACGAGTGTTTAAAACACGTCTATCTCACTAATAATCCCTTACTTTGTATGTATTCGAACTAGGATGATATATTCAAACTTAGATAGCTGATCTCAGTTCGTAGGAAATCTTAGAAATGATATTTTCGAACTTTGTATTTATAGGCAGCTAGGTTCGTACGAACTTAGCAGCTCCTAAGTTCGTACGAACTTACCTGCAAGTTCGTACCGGACTTAGGTTCGTACAAACCTGCATAAATACACAATCAAAATATATTCCTTTAATTAATTAATAAACAACATATAACAAAATATTCATTTATTAATAACAAAGACTGATTACAAACTAATCTATTACACAATAGAAGCTGTTGTCACAACATGTACCAACAGACTCCCCTTTGACAATAACTCTATTAGTCTTCAGTCTTTTCTTCGTCTTCAGAGCATCTTCTTATTAATTATGATTACTTCCAACCCAGATTCCTTTCTCGACACACACTTTGACTACTTTCTGATATCTTCGGCCCTCGTGTCTCCAATTATCTCTGTAGAGAATCTTGTTGACATGCAACTTCATCAGATCGTCTTTGGACAAGTTTACCAAGTGTAAACTGTCGTACACTCTCAGAATCACGTTCCCTTCATTATCCTCCATCACTGCCTCTGTAGTTTCACTATCCACATACCACCATTTTAGGTTTGCCAGAACGTCCTGTGGCATTTTCTTTAATGGAACCCTCTTCAAGCACTTGACTGGTTTATAAACCATCTTCATCCACAGCTTGTTAGTAATTGGATCAATCCTGGTCAAATCAGGAACTCTTCTACCTGCCCTTGGTTTTAAGTCAACGAATTTATTCGATCTTCCTTCACGCCTAATAATTCTCTCTAAGGTCCAAGCGTAAGGATCATTTCCAGGATTCACCAAGTCTATCGAGGCTAGTTCCTTCGATTCTATTTTCGGCAGCGAGCTAAAGACTTTCAGTTTGTTCCTTAGATACTGAATTCCATCAAATCTTTTAATTATGAACATTTTGAGTTCACTGTCATAAAACAAACTGATAATGCCTTTATTCAGTTCGCCCGATCCTTTGACCCTGATATCTCCCCTATACTTAATCTCTGGTTCCTTTCCAGCCTTCTTAAACCACAATATTTTCAATTCGGCTCTGGACGGTTCTTTGTCAGCATCTGATTCATCGTCAAGGACTTCATCATTCTCATATTCTAGATCCTTGCGATCTATCACCTTCTCACCAGTTTCATTCTCAATTAACACTTCAGTGACAAGTTGCTTCGTCACGACGTGTTCATCCACATCTGTGTCTGTGTCTTGAACAATTTCCTCGTCTGACTTCCAATCTGCAACACCCGTACCGAGGATCTCTCCTTCTTTAAGTTCTGACCCATCGCTATCGAATTCATCTAATCCAAGCAACGCTTCGATAGTGTCAGATTCATCTAGATTAACAGGAGTTTGAGTTGATCCACTCCCTCCTTCTTTCTTACTTGACTTTGCCAAAAAAATAATCATACATCTTTTCCAAAAATCAAGATTATCACATAATCTATATAATCTTAACTACATGTAAAAGTAGCTCTGATACCAATTGTTAGGTTTGTAGATCATTAATCAAGGTGTTAAACAAAGATTATTGCAACATAAGCTAAAACATAAGTTGATCTTTTTATAAAACCCACCAAGATCCATTTTCATGTACATTATAATTTAACAAACATAGTAGGTTTAAAGAATAACACCCTTTGAAGTCTTTGAACCCTTTTGAAAGTAGGGTGTTGATGAAGATGAAGATGACAAAAACTTAAGGCAAGAGTTCCTCTATAGCAAGTTCACCAAGTAGCTTTTGAATCAACACTAGATGCTAGTCTATATTCCCTTGTATGAACAAGCTCTTAAGCTCTTAAGACCAAATCAAAATTTTTTTAAGAGAGAGTCAATGTTTCACACTCTTCTAGCACTAACTTTTAACAAGAGATGAAGAATGTGGAGAGAACTAGAAGAAGTAGTGAATGTTGTTTGTAGTCATATGCATGCACACTAACTTAAACACTTTAAGTCCCATACTTGAAGATCATCAAAGTATTGTCAAAAGGCATGACACATAGAACAACTAGCAAGCTTCTTACCATCAAAGGGAGGCCCCCTTTGATGGCCTACCATGGAAGAGGAGGGGGAGGGGGAGGCCCCCTTTGATTGTCTCACACTTCTATATTCGCCTACATGTTGTGTATAAGTTTTAATTCCCAAACCCTTTAGGTTTATTAAGTTGTCTATAACATTTATAATCATACCATATGACTTCTTATGTGTTATAGGCCTTGGAACATTATTATTTAAACAAAATATTAATTTCGAATTATTATAAGGATCATTGATAATTAGCAAGAATCAAATTCTCACAATCAAATGTATGTTTGAAGAGAGTATTTTTGTAGAGTAAACCATGAACTCACATACGTTAGTTGATCTAGCATGTACCTTAGATTGTTATGACAATTTAGAAGGACTAAACTAAAGAGATGTCAAGTATTGAAAACGAAAGAGAATCTATAAAGTTTTGAAGACCTCGATAATTTTTATTATAGTAGAATTTATGTTCAGAATAGTAAAACTTCCGTTGTTTAATTATTAATTTATTGAGATAGTTGTTAAAAGTTACATATTAAAATCTTTGAGGTGTGACATCGATCGTCCACGTGTATGGATGTGTTTCAACTGTCACTATCGTAGGTCATTTCACTGTTGAATTGCATGAAATTATTTGATCTATCACGTCAATATTATTATTGAAATACTTCAAGTAGCCGGGCATAGCTACTCCTAATAGCAAATATGACATGTAAACTGAACTTTGTAACTCTGAAAAAAGCCTTCAAAAATTTGATATCGGTTAGTGGAATAAAATAATACGAGATAAATTGATGGAGAGAAAATATATAAATAATATCAAACTATGATTAATTAGGTTTAAATTCAAATTTAAATCTACATTAATATATTTTTTCTTGAAATAGTAATCTCCTTTAGTAGTTCGCTTACTTGTGCTCTCGGGGTTTGCTAATCTTTATATTGCTTTTATGTAGGTATATTACCCCTCGCCTCTCATTATCCTTATATACATTTATAGTTGTAGTCTTCTTGTTTCAAGTGATTTTCAACAAACTAGAAAGTATTTTCCTTTCTTACATAATGTATATATAATATATAATATATGTAATTTGAGAAAATGGATATTAAAATAAATTGTAAGATTCAAAAAGTTAAGTCTTGGGATGTCTACATTTTCATTTCTTACGTAATGTATTTATAAATTGTAAATTCCAAGTAAGTTTTTGTAGCGTGATGATGAGATAGCACGAAGAGCTCTAGTTTTAAGTGTTACCATAATAAGTGTTGTTAGTGAATTGGTTGGTGATTTGACATCACTCGGTAAATAGATGTTTGCACCAAACTTATCATCTTTGGTCGTTTGTTTTTGGTTATATGTGTTTTAAATTATGTTAGTAGTTTCAATACTATTGACGTGAATGGTACAAGTCATAACCATAAAAGCATAAAAAAAATTATAAAAATTACGTATTAATTCATATATGATTGAGTCAATTCACATAGTAATCTTGATATTTAAATGTCAGAATAAAAACAAAAGGAAATTTTAAATCTCATATTGAAGTTAACGGATTGAATAAAGAGAAAATTACTGAAATGATCAGTCAATTGGCTCATTTACATCCTATGGTCATTGTCAGAAAACTTTACACGCGAATGGTCACTATTCCCTCGGGAAATATACAGCGGAACCGCGGGAATTAACTACCCAATGAAATTACCCCACGTATCACAATTCCCCCTGGTCAACGAAAATCCCCGCTGGTCAACTACCAATTCCCTCTGTTTTAGCCCTCGTGGCGTATTTAGTACGAATTCCCTCTGTATTTCCATAATACCCTCTGTTTTGGCATAATTCCCTCTGTTTTGGCATAATACCCTCTGTTTTGGCATAATCTCCGATTTGCGTGCACTGATCTTGGATATTTTTTTTGTTCTTATTTTAAAATTAAACAGTTTACTTTTCTATTGACTTTTCGTTTCATATTTCTCTCTCTGTTTTCAACTAACGTTCTTGTTTCCATTTTGTCACCAAAATCAATCAAAGTTTAAAAGGGTGGTTTTAGTTGTCATCAAAGAGAATTTTGTCATCACAAAGAGTTTTCTGACTGATCAAAGAAAGCCACGATTGAAGGTAAACTTATTAAATTTGTTGTTTTATGAAAGTCATATTTAAATTTATAAATTGAGAAACCCATTAAAATGACATCGAAAGATGATAAGGTTAAGGTCGTTCTTGTTTCGTCTACTAGTAGACGTGATGTTTATTTGGCAAGTGATATAACTTACCTCCAATTGTTGAAAAAAGTGGGGAACAAGTTTGGTTTTGATATGGATGGTTTATATAGTTTATCTTACAAGTTATCATCAAACAAATGGTAATATCCGCCTCATACCTCTACATTCATCAAATTAAAATATAAGTAATAAACACATTACAAATATAATTCAAATGAATTTAATACTATGTATAAACATCTACCAAGTTATGAACTTTTAACAAATAAAATCGAAATGTCCTTTTCAAATTTAAAC
Organism: Logfia minima; assembly: GCA_963921325.1. Classification (NCBI taxonomy): domain Eukaryota; kingdom Viridiplantae; phylum Streptophyta; class Magnoliopsida; order Asterales; family Asteraceae; genus Logfia; species Logfia minima. The sequence goes on along the minus strand of OY992763.1, from coordinate 24,162,607 downwards.
ATTCCATCTTAAAAAGAACATGTAAGAATTTACGTGAACCGCATATCAAAACAATACAACTTAAAATAGGTATATATAAACATCTACTGTGACAACCCTCAAATTACGGTTAATTCCGTACATCATTATCACGTGCATTTAGGCTAATTCCCTATTTAAACTTTGTGAATTCATTTTTATTAAACTAAACTTATTACAAATATTATAATTGCATATGAGATGCAATTCAATTTAATGCGAGAAGCATTAATGATTTTTAAGAATTAACCGAGACAATCGGTAGAAAACAAATTTCACGAACGTTGGTGATCTATTTATGAATATAACGTAAAGCTATTCAATTATATAGTAGCTATTATTAATTTGGTAATTATGCTAAGAAATAAGCATATAGATTTTTAAAATCGATAAACGTCCACGAGAACTAGAAACGTGCAACAACGAAATAAATCGTGAATTTAATCGAACAAGGTATCGATAAATACTTGAACATTATTTTAATTAATAGTAGTTAATTACTATTATTATGCAAGTTGTTTTATAACATCCCAAATAACCAAATCAAAAGATTATACGAATCCGATAAACGCAAAAACGTAGAGATTTCGCGAATAACAACAAACGAAGTATCGGCAAATGAATCGAATACTATTTCAATCAATTGACAACATTATAATATCCTAATAACCTTAATCTATCATAATCATCCTTAATCTACCTTAATTAACCCTAATTAACCTTAATCACACAATTAAAACCTAACTAATCGAGATTAGCAACTAACGACCTAAATATCTAGGCTAATCTTGGATTAAACCTCGAAGGCCCCCCCCCCCCCCCCCCCCCCCCTTGTTTCCTCCTCCTAAAATCAGCCAAGAGAGGGGCCCTAGGGCCCCTTTGATCTTCTCTTGTTGATCCATAATTCAAGGAACATGCTAGCCTTGCCTTCTCCCATGCCTCCCCCTCCTACAGCCCTTGTTTCTCTCTTCTTTTCTGCCCCTCCCACGAAATCAGCACCGCAGCCCCATTTCAGCCACCATTCCACCACTAAAACACCACCATAACACCACCCTTCAACCACCCTTACACCACCCTTCACCACCATGAATTACCACCACTAGATCTCCATTTTTATGCTCTTGAACTCTTCAAAAACGTGCTCACATCAGCCCTCACTTCATTCCTAAGAAAAAAACTCAAAACCCTAAGGATTGGAAGCTAGGAACTCACTCACAACAAGATCCACCTCCACTTTGCTCACATTTGCTTTTTAGTGCATTGTAAGGATGTTTCTTCTATGAACTCTTTATATTTCTTGTTAAAATGCTTTTATGAAAGTTAGAATATGTTTAGATGTTCACTCTTGCTAGAATCAAACTTAAAAATTCGTATTTGTATGTTATATAACAAGGTTATGCTCAAAAGAACCAAAACTAACCCTTAAACAACAAACTGAAAAATGGCAGAAACTTTACTCAACTTTGGAGCTTCATAACTCAGTCTAATCTTGATGAAACCTTGTGTTTTTGGAGTCTAAAATTAATTTCAAAGAGCTAAATTTCAAACCCCACTGGTTTCATAATTTTTAGACAAGTATTGGTACCTCAAAACGAATTTCAAGAAAATGTGTACAATCTGTTCTTTTGTGTCAGAAAATGACCTAACTTTGGAATGTCATAACGTTCAAACCATAGATCTAAATGAAGTGATTCTTTTTCCTACAAGTCACATATTGTGTTAGCTTTCAAAGTAGTATGATTAAACTCTGTGAAAGTAAGTATAACTCCTTGTACAAACAGATCTTTGACCAGCTGTCCAGAAAGGATATTGTTGGACCTTTGTGTAGTATTAAATATATTTGGACCCCTTAAACGTAACCAAAAATTATGAATCTTATATTTCTGGAAAGCTAAGACATAGGGGAACATGTGGTAAAAATTTCATAAAAATATAAGCTTTTTTGACTAGTCAAAACCGTAGTCAAAGATGGACTAAATTTCGGACAGAAACTGTGAAAAATGGACAATGTAAACTAAAAAGGATAAAAATCATATATTGAGGACTTATGTATTAAAATCAGTAGTTTTAAATGCATTATAGATAAATTTATGAATTAAAATGTTAAAACCAAGACTTAGATAATTAAATGCGGATTAAAACCGAAACCGTGAGCTAAAACGCGAAAATACGGAATAAAAGTATAAAATTTCCTAAGTTATGGGTTTAAAGTATGAAATCAATAAAGTAAAATTTAATATAATCCATGAGTTAAAATATTAGAAACGAGATTTTTACAATTAAAATCCGATAAAATCAAAGGTTAAGTTAAAAACGTGATTAAAACGAGTTAAACGGTATTATAATGATAAAAGTTATAAAAATGGATTATAAAGATTTTTACGATATTGACATATATATATACACGTGTATAAGTATATATATACTTGTTAAAGTATCATGACGAGATTATATTAACCTACGATTCCTAATTTAAAAGCCAATTTAACGAAGTCGAGAACTCGAGACAATACACAATCGAGACAACGTATAAGTAACGAATCGAGATAAGTGATCTATATATTATGATTTATAATATGTTATAACGTTGACTTAAACGAGTTTTGATGTTTTGAAAACTAATAAGGATCACAACGTGTCGTTTTCATTTAAAATAAAGTTACATTATATTCGAGCCCGTCGATGGCATATTTAAACCTAGTTGAGTGAACAACTGGCATAGACTGACTATTGAGTCGTCTACATATATTAATTTGAACTCTTGCGTTTAGGACGCTAAGAGACTTGATTGGACATATATATATAAAACTGCTTTGCTAGCACGCTCGGACTCATGTGAGTTCATAGCCCCACTTTTACTGTTTTAATGCTTTCAAACTTGGGGTGAAAAACATATAACTAAATGTATGCGATTATTAAAACCTGTCATTGTATCCTTATGAACGACTAAGTTGGATAAGTTGTAATGCCGAAGTCCTAGCATGCAATACTATAACCATTAGTTAGATGACGCTAACCACTGAGTATACAGATAGTACTATCGGGTTTGACAAGCCCATCCCACGTATGTTTTAGTTAGTCGCGCTAACTAACGACCTTGTTCGCATGTTTTGGGGATGAAGGATACTTAACCGGTCCATGGCAAACGATTCATTTGTGTTGTGGTTTGGTTATAGACTTAGTTCGGCATATTAACTCGGTGGTTTAGCTAACCTTCGGGGGATTTGTAGTCAGAGGTTTTATTGTTTTAAATTGAGAATAATCGCACAATAGGCCGTTGATGCCATTTTTAATTTATTGATGAAATGATTTTTAAATGATGGTTTATGATCGAGTCATTAAACCTGTGAATTCACTCAACGTTATGTTGACCTTTTATAAATATGTTTTTCAGGGGAATTAGCTATGCCGCAAGACACATGCATATTGGGACCGTACCTGCCGCGATAAATTAGGATGCCACATTTTAAATTTGAACAAAGGGATTAATTGACTTGTAGTCTTATTTATGAAATCCCAAAACTTGTAAATTGTTGAAAACAATGTATTTGTAACATTGCTATTTTGACGGCTTAATAAGCCGTAACATTTGTAAAATAATTATTGGCATCTTAATAATATAGATGTTCTGCGGTAATCATACGCTCGAGGTAATGTTATTCGATCCTCGTCACGCCCCGAAAGCTTCCGCATGATTAATTATAAATGTCAAATTTGGGGGTGTGACATCTACCAAGTTACCTTTTAAAAAAAAAGAATCGAAAAGTCCTTTTCAAATTTTAACATTCCATCTTAAAAAGAATATGTAAGAATTTACCTGAACCGCATATCAAAACAATACAACTTAAAAGAGGTATGTATAAACATCAATGAAGTTACTTTTTAACAAATCAAATTGAAACTCTTTTTCATATAGAAAGATTTCATCTTAAAGCAAACATGTAACAATTTACTTTAACCACGTATCAAAACAATACAACTTATATTTAATAATAATAAGAAATTATAAAACAATTAAATACCACACTACGATCAAAATTAAGCTTCATTGGATTACCACTGCAAAATCAAACAGAGCAAAAAGATCGAAACATTAGATTTTGATAGACTTGAAAAAATAAAATTATTGCCATAACTATTTTATTTTATAATACATCAACGCCTCCACCATAAAACGAGTTTTTAATACAATAAACGGAGTGAACCAGCATAAGCAACATCAGAACAAAATAACAAGCAGACAAAGTAGGCATATTCGAGATAAAACAATATATCTTTGCCTGTGCATGTATATATTCGAGATACATATGTGTATTCATAGATAGAAGGAAAAAAAAAACTTAAAGATATATTGTACCTGTTGTTGTTCTTCGCCGTTCTCTACCACCACCGGAAATACCAAATCCCACTATCGCCGCCACACCACCTCCGCAACCCTAAAACATAATAACCACCGCAGCCCTTAAAACTCACCACCACCGCAGCCTTTAAAACTCACCACCAACGCAACCCTAAACCTAACCACCACTGCCGCTGTAAGAACTAACCACCCTCACCGCAGCCTTTAAACCTCACCCCTCCACCGTCGGCCTAAAACCTAACCACAAACACAAGCAATTTCGTTACCAACGGTGTACAACCTAACACTCCGCCACCGCCCTAAACCTAAAGAACTCCGCCATTTACCGCCGTACAAACAATGACAATCGCCGGAATTTGTTTACTCTTTTCGGATTTGTGAACCGGAGAATATGGATGGTTAGAACTTCCGGTGACAAATGAAACGATTCCGCGGTTAAGCACAGAGAAAACCGCGTGCACGCGAAAATAAAAAACCGAGGGTATTTAGTGAAAAACGGTGAGTATTGTGGAAAAAACAGAGGGAATTATGATTAACGGAGGGTATTTAGATAAAAACATAGGGTATTTTGGAAAAACAGAGGGAATCCGAATTAAATAAAAAAAACAGAGGGAATTGGGGGTTGACCAGCAGGGATTTTAGTTGACCAGCGGTAATTGAGATACGTGGGGCAATTTCATTGGCTAAATTGATTCCGCGGGTCCGCCGGATTATTGTAACCATTTGCTTGTAAATTTGTCTGACAATGACCATACGGGGTAAACGAGTGCTTTAAATGACCATTTCAGTAATTTTCTCTTGAATAAATGCAATTTCAATACGCTACAAATATTTAGGGCCAATTTATGCATGAAAAAGATAAGGGTACTTTTGTCCATTTTATACATTTCTTCTCTTTCATTTTATTTTCTCTTTCTTCTTCTTCTTCATGTCTGATATCTTCATCTTTTTCTTTCTATTACTCGTAACTCTCCCGCAACAAAAGCTCATAAACAACTTCAACAAACCTAAAATAGCCACCCAAACTAAATTGACTGTAACCACCTTCATCATTATTTCTGGCAACCGGAGAAAATGGTTTAGTGAGCTATGTATACATCTCCAGCAACTGGGATGATAACCACCATCATCACCATCTACGGCGACCAGAAAATGGTATTATAGAGAAGGAGAAGGAAAGAAGGAAAGAAGAAAAGAAAATGACCTAAATACCCTCATGTGCTAAGCATGTGATGAGAATTATCTATGAAACTAATTGTCAATTAAATTTTGGACTGTTAATGAATAAAGCTTCAAAAGTTGGACTATTTAAATACTTTTTTAAAGTCAGAGACGACTAAAACAACAAATTGTAAAACACAGTGTTGATTTAAATAATTTACTCTATTTAATACTTTACGGTTACCATGTCTCGAGGCTATTTCTTGATTGTCAACACATTCAGATCGCCAACTATTATGACAAATGGTATAGCACATTTGATCATGAATCAATTACAATTGTACGTAGCAGTAAAATAGTTAAGAATTCCGCGTAACTTATATTATAAGCTCATGTCAAAAGAAATACTCAAAGTCTGACATTTGTAGTGTGTACTCAACTACTCGGGTGTATATCGTCCATAAGAAACTTGATATTTTGGTACACCATGAACGTTAGACCTTAGTTAATTGCATTTCCGTTCAAAAAGAACCAACATAGGTTTACATGAAAAATATGTTTTACATGCATCTAGTAACTAACTGTATGGAAAATAAACTCAAAAAGCATAACTTACAGTACTGGTCCTATAGCAGCATTAGTATCACAAAACTGTAACATCTTTCACAAAGCATAACAAATAGTGGCTAGGTCTAAGTGTGTAACAACACTCATGACACAAAATTCATCCTAATTTACCTCAATGGCATCCGACGTTATTCTATTTGAATCCTCAGCGCTCACAAGCATCCTAAGACCATCTTTTAGCTCTGGCACCCCTTCTTCCAAAACCACACAGACAGGGAATATGTTTACACCACACGCCCTTCTTCTTAATTCATTGTATACTTCATCAACCCCTGCCTCATCAAACACAAAAATCATCCTAACTTACCTCAATGGCATCCAACGTTATTCTATTCGAGTCCTCACCACTCACAAGCATCCTAAGACCTTCTTTTAGCTCTGGCACACCTTCTTCCAAAACCGCACATACCGGGAATATATTTACACCATGCACCCTTCTTCTTAACTCATCGTATACGTCATCAGCCCCTGCCTCATCAATTTTATTTGCCACAACTAATGCTGGCCGACCCGACAAACCCTTATCATAAAACTCGAGCTCCAATATCAAATCTCTCAGTTGTTCCCATGGAGGGACCCCTTTTCTACCATCTAATGCTGCAGCCAAGTCAAGAACATACGCAAGAACTCTAGTCCGTTCTATGTGGCGAAGAAAAGCATGCCCCAGCCCACGGTTTTCATGGGCCCCTTTAATAAGTCCCGGAATATCAGCCACCGTGACTGATAAATCGTCATAAGTTAAATTTCCCAAATTAGGCCTTAACGTTGTGAAGGCGTAATGGCCGATTCTTGGTTGAGCTTTAGACAATGCTCCTAAGAGTGTACTTTTACCAGCATTTGGCATTCCCACTAGACCAACATCAGCAATGCTCTTAAGTTCTAATATAACAACTGATTCCGAACCTGGAGACCCCAAAGTGAGTAATGAGTTCTTGTCATCCTCGTCTTCTTCTATCTCAACGTCATCATGTTTTTTATGATTGGAGTTTTTAAAGGATTTTGAGATAGAGACATTGCCCAAACCACCATCACCACCATGAGCAATAATAATCCGTTGACCTGGTTCAGTCAACTCAGCAACATTATACTTGATATGTTCTTCTTCTTCTTCCGTTTCTTCCACTTCTTCTTTACTTTCTTCCACTTTATCTTCATGCTCTGATTCAGAAACATCATTGCCATTAACTCGAGCTCCCCATGAGCTCATTCTTTCTTCATCCCAAAAATCAAAGCTTTCCAAATTGCCACTTGACTTGCTACAAGTTTGTGAAGTAGATTCAGGCACTTTCATTTCCTTTAAGGTCTCTTTGTTTTTTCTAGAAGTTGATTCATAGTAAGTATTTCCGTGTTGATTACCGTCGAGGGTAGAAGGAATCTCCCAGGGGTTCAAAGGTGCAGAGGATCCCTTCTCCACAATAGATGGTACGTCACCCTCAACGAGATGAAGTACAGTGCCAACAGGTACTACGACTACCTATTGAACAAGACATTGGTGATGTAAAATGATAAGATTATTTTCGTTACGTTAAACTATTTCAATCCGTTTATTTAAAAAAGGTTGTTTAGGCTTTATTTGTATGCTAAAAGGCTCGAACGACTAATAATCAACTAAAAGGGAAACGAGTCAAACAAGTTGATCCAGTTGGAATAAGCAGTAACATAATCAAGTGTTTATTATTATTACCGTTTCTTTTTTTCTTTTTCTTTTTTATGAAGAATTATAATCAAGTGTTTATAACCTTCAAAAACGTTACCAACCCTCTCCTGGTTTGTTGGTCTCAGCGTTCTAAATATGAGCTACAGATCATGAGTTCGAGGTACGGTATTATTTATTAAAAACACCTTCAAAAACGTTATAACAATCAACTAGTGGATCATTATTACAATGAGACTTTTTATAATCATATTATACGGAGTATAACATAGCTATTTACAAAAAAAGTAAAAAACTATTAAAGGATAAAAAATGTTAGTGGGTCAATCTGACTTATTTTATTTATTTTATGTTTTTAATATTGGAACTGCCCAACCTGACTCATTTTGAACTAAATTTGCCCATTCTGACTTGTTACCCATCCCACTCTTTTGGAACCTATAATTCCTGTTAAAAGTGCCAAAGAAAGGGAAACAACTGAATATGACCTTGTCTTCTCCTCGGCTTCCAATCTTATTTTTCGAAGCCCCGTGCCCCCCTCTCTTTGCATTCTGTAAAATATAATACAATACTAATTACTCCAAACTACAGATGATATGTATGAGTTTGTGTTTTTATGTAGAGGGATCAGAATATATGGGTAGAAAAATGTAATTGGACAAGTTAAGAAGAAATTACAGAAAAAGTAACTAACAATATGATGTTGCAGGCTGCTCAAGTCCCAAACCGTTGGGGAGCATTCTAGTATCACATCACCGCCTCTTCCACCATTACCACCTACACACCACATATTAAGATAGGCTTATATTGATACACAAAATGAATCATATATACATAACTACAACTGTTGAATCTTATATGTAATCTAAAAATAGTCGATAAACATAATTGCTCACCATCACCTTTACCACGGCGGTCGTGTCGACTACGATGGAAGCTAAAGCAACCATTGCCACCATCTCCTCCTTTAGCACACATCCTACGGCAGTCTATCATTCTACGCTCCTTCAAGAACAGAAAATTACACAAATTTAGACAAACAAAGCTATATGGCAGAAAAATAAGTTAGATGCACATGCATTTTCCCACAAGGAATAGTTACAGATAGGTGACCTGTAGCGGTGCAAGCTTTGGCTTTTTAAAAGGAGTATCTGATGATAATTCAGAAGCTTGAAAGATCCATGGTGATTTTGAGTGTTTTCTGAAAGTCTCCAAATGATGAAGAGGGGTCTTACAACGTAACCACATCTTTACTAGTCAATTATCACCCTTTGAGAACGCATAGCATCACAGATGGCTCTATAGTTAATAAGACACCGCATAAACAACATAACCCCACATTCGGATTTAGTTACTTGCTTGCTTCAATTCTGACAATAATAATCATAAACAATAAAAAATGAGCCAAGTGACAATTAAATACGAAAACTACTCGTTAGCAGACGTATAACACAAAACATAGTAGTTTCTGGAGGCTCAGGTTTATGTTCAATAATGTTGTCAAAGAGAATTTGATTGCATATAGACTTAAAGGTTTAAAAGACACAATTACCCTCTAAAAGAGAATGGATACAAAAACAGCATGTAGATGTAGCCATATATGGAAAAGTATATAGCTTATACACAATAATAATGCAGATAGCCACTCAATAGAGTTATGGAATACCAACACAAAGAAACGGTTACTTATAAACCGAACTTAGCATAGATGATAGAACTAGACTGGTATGAACATGCAATTGGGATTTGTAACTGCATTTTTGTTTGCAACAGATTTCACACAAGTATTAAAGTACCGGATCTCATATGCTCCTACTTATATGAAAATGTGATTTGTCTGTGTTCAACAAATATTGACATTTGATGCATTAAGCTTTCATGGAATTCGTATTCCGAGCATGGGAAATAAATGTTCGTCTAGACCACCTACGGTACCTTTTCCCCTGCTCTCAATAGAACGCATACCAAAACTGAATTCTTAACACAAATTCCAGAACAAATTCACTCTGACAAAACATCGAACACCTGGAGTGCAACTCTAGAAATACCTAAACTTCACAACCTATGGAATTGCTATAACCAAGTAGGTTAGCAAATAATTTATCAGAACAAATAAAATTAAATAATATCTAATAACAAAAGCATTATATAATTCAACTGCAGTCAATACTGATTGAAAATTTTTCAATATCCAATGCTAAAGATCACACCTTTTTGAAAGAAAACAAAAAGTTATAGCAAACAGTATTATGGGGTGTATATATAATATGATAACAATCTGGCAATACTTTTGGTATTTGGTTCTATTGGTTTTCAGCATCCATCCATCCTCTCCGACCTCCAAATAATTTACACTTCATGAGCTTGCTGCGTTGCAGGTTTTATAAAACAGAAATTTGGAGTAAAATTATAATTTCCACCCTAGACATTGATAAATATCACTATTTACGACCTTAAGGTTTCCCTTTGTTTTCATTTAACACCATCTGTTATCATTATAATTTGGTATGTGTTAAAAAATGTATTAAAGAAATAGAATTTTTAAGTAACTTTCAATATAATATATTTATATTAATGAGAAAAGCTACTAAAATTATTAGTATGAATATTTATTTAAATTATAAAAAGAAAATATAAAATTGTCAATATATGACATAATACATATTAATAAGCATATAATACAATTAAACTATGCATAGAAAGATTTGATAAACAAGACTTAAGTATAGTCGAAGTTGACGTAAATAGTTGATATGGTAGGGAAAGATTAAGGTTAGACGGTTAAGATAATGTAAATACACGGCATATATAAGGATTCATTGGTTTTTTTTTTTTTTTTTTTTTTTTTTTTTTTTTTTTTTTTGGTTTCCCATAGATCTAACCTATATATATAAGTACCAGGATACCCGTGATAATAAGAAATATAGGTAGTCTGTAGTTGTAGTCATCGTATAGTAGGACAGTTATACCTCGTGTATAACTTCTTGATTCACCATATTTGAGGTGTAAACTCCGGTTTGTTTGAACTTTTTGAAAGACTCAAATAACACCTTTATACTATTGAGTGTCATGTAACATTGTCAATGCGAGAAACTGATTCAGGAAAATACATACTAACGATTAAAATTGTTTTATTGATCGAAAATTTTCAAATTGTCGATATATAAATGGACAACATTACAACATAATTAAACATGAAAAGTGAGAAATTTATGATTTTCCAAAAAAGCATGTTTAAAGGTTCATTTTCTCAAAACATTTAAAACGTGTAAAATTGGGGAAAATTAAAGTTGATGGCTTTAAAGGTGGAATTTGACACCAAAATATGGACAAATCGTCTTTGGTAGTTTACCAAAACGTTCCTCTCATTTTGACCATTTTGTCCATAAATAACAGGCCCTGTAATTTATAACGGCTCAAAAGTTATGTCACATGTATTGATTAATTAATAGTCTAAAAATGATAGTATTTATGAGAAGTTAATAAATGCAGGGGTATGTTATAATTGTATTTAGTTTTTAAGACAACTCTTAGTAATTGTAAGTATAAGTCCCTTTGAACGGATCCAAACGGGATTACAACGTGTATTATAGTGCGGAATCCTTTAATACACTAAACGACAACAAAACGAGTGTAACTAATGTGTTTTTAAGCTTTTAACAAAGTAACTTCGAATGTATTCGATCTAAGCAGAGTATTACAATGTATTCGAACTTAGTTTGCTGAAACTAAGTTCTCAAAAGCGTGCAAATGAATATTTTCGAACTTATATTTATAGACAGCCAAGTTCATACGAACTTAACTGTAAGTTCGTACCTACTCTAAGTTCGTACGAACATACAGGTTCGTACGAACCTACAAAATTTCTATACAAAATATTCATTTAAACTAAACAACATAAACAAATTACAAACTAACTATTACAAATGTGACGCTATTGTCACATTTCATGTACCAACAGTAAGGGTAAAAAAGTAATTTCTATTTTGAAATATAATACTCAAATGTTTTATATATTAGTAATATATAAGTTTTTGAATTAGAATTAAATTTCATATATTTATTACGTTATAAATAGCACTGGATCATGTCTTAGTACATTCAAGTGAATAACGTATATAGATGTTTGGACTCACATGCACATACGGACTTACAAGCCGGCAATTATACATTGTACTCAGACATTTCACCAAAAGAGGAAAATAGGATAATACTAATATGTAGGATTATTGCGTATCTTTTGAATTTATTTAAGATATTAGCATTCTTGATTAAGGATTGCAACAACGGACTTACATTCCAAACCAAGTACGTCTCTAACTGTTTAGGACTTATATGCAGCAAAGGTCTTACAAGCCCCAGTTACATAACTATGCCTCTTAAAGCAAAATCCTATATGGCCTCATTGGCTCTTTTTGTGCAAATCAGATTTATATATATCTCGTTATAATCAATGGAAACTGGCGTATGTATGTTAAGAGTATAATTTACTTCTAGTTTGAAATAATCCAGTAACTATTTAAAAAAATGTAAATCCACATTTGCATTATTCAAAGAATATCAAAATTGGTTTAAAAATGTTAACCGAGCCTACTAAATCATCAAACAGAGTACTTAGGATTTCTATTTTTATATACGTTCCCCTAATGTACTATCATTTCTGAAATTTTTTTACAAACTCAAAATCTCCCCCATTTCTTAAAAATCGTTTTTCTTACAAAGAATAAAACTAAAAATCCAAGTCACTCTAATCATGATCATGCATCCTAATCATTGAAACTAATTCCTCAAATTGATTTTTGAGAAAGGCTTTTGTAGAAATATCTGCGTTTTGTTTGGTTGTATCAATTTAAATTAGGGTAACAACTGCTTTTCATAACAATCCCGTATCAAATGATATCGAATTTTGATATGTTTTGTTTTTTAATTGTTGTACGGGATTCCATCTGAGCTATCAAACAATATGTAGTTTGCTTCAACTGTAGTCAATTACGAACACCATCAGATAAATCACCAATAATTGTATCTGTTGGATGATTAGTATGAATTCGACTAACATGTACATTTTCAGCCACAATCGTAGAATCAAGATTAGATAAATTTTGATCAAGTTCATGTTCAATGTCAACATCATTGTTTTCATCATAACCAATCAAATTTGTCAATTCAAATAAAGACTCTTGAAACTCATCATCATCTTGGATAGCTTGCACATCATAATCATTAACCGGAATCGAAGAAGATGTAGAAGGTAAATCAAGATGATTATTATTATTATCTCCCCCATTGATAATACCCAATACATCATCAGCAGCAACATCAAGGAGAATGTTCAAAGATTTGAATACATAATTGTAATCAAATAACCAGTCAGGTCAAGTACCTATTTGTGTATTTGAAAAATGAAGACATTCTACCTCAAAATGTCCTTCAAATTACTAGTAGCTTTATTGAATACACGTTTATTTGGCGAATTAACAGAATATCTAAGAAAGAAACCATCACTTGACTTTTCACCAAACTTGGACAACTAACCCTTTGTATTCATAATCGTGCATGGACACCTGAAAGGTTCTAAGAACTTAAGTTTTGGTTTTCGGTTATTAAGAAATTCATAGCATGTTTTAATTTGCTTCTTAACCGCCAGCACCCGATCTAACACATAGCAAGCTGTATTAACCGCTTCAGCGCTAAACTAAAAAGCATAGTTTGAGCAGCTTCTATTAAAGTTCTATTCTTCCTCTCCGCAAACCCATTCTGTTGAGTCGTTCTTGGAGCGCTAAATTGATGTTGAATGCCCTTTTGTAAACATAACATTTCCAGATTATGATTCTTAAACTCCATTATCGCTTCCAAGCTGTTTGATTTTTAGTCGACAAAGATTTTCCAACTTAAGAAACAGAAACTTCAGAATTCCTGCAGTTTCATCCTTAGAGTGCAAGAAATATACCCAAGAAAATCGTGAAAAATCATCAGTAATTACCAAGCAATAAGATTTACCACCAATACTTTTAACATTGACTGGCTCGAACAAATCCATGTGAAGAAGTTCCAATGGAATCTGAATAGAATTTACCAATTTCAGCATATGTGACTTCTTGCTTTGCTTGCCATTCTTGCATGGAACACAAGAATCAGATAGCAAGAACGTCTTCTTGGGCACACCCTCTACTATGTCATTTTTCACTAGAAAATTCATTTTTGGAAATGAATGCGAGCCATTTGCCGATGCTATAACAAAGAATCTCTTTTTGATGCTTTTGTAAGTAGACAAGTAAATTCTGAAGAAGACTATACATTACCCATCTTTAATGCATATATGTCTTTTTTGCTTGGAGCTCTCATCAAAATTCAATCTTCTGGAATCACAAATCCTTGCTTCATAATCATACATTTGACATCGTTGAACACAGTTGTGTACTTCTTGTTGCAAACTTGTGAAACACTGAGCAAGTTTTGTTGTAATTGCTTGTAGTAATTAATCTTTTCAAACCTTATTCGTCCATTCGAAATTGTTCCTTCTCTAGTGATCAAACCTCCTTTATCACCTGCAAATGCAACATATCCCCCCTTTATTGGTTTCACATCAGTGAGCAGGGATGAGTTACCCGTCATGTGCCTGGAACAACCACTGTCTACATACCATATATTTTCGATCGTATTCCTGGTCTGTTCCAGCACAATAAAATAAAGGATTAGTTTGAAAGGGAGACCTAAGCCTTAATGGCTTTGGGTCGTCCAGTTTCATCAACAGTGTTAACATCAACTAATTTTGAATATTTTTTAAAATTAGAAGGAATAATTGATGTATCAGTGTCATAAATATCCATTTTCTTTATCGAACCCTTGACTTTCCACACCATTTTTGGTTGGAAGGATTGTTTGTATGAAATTCTGTGATCAAAAATCTTATTCTTGACTTTCACAACATGTTCATTTTTCTGAACAAAATTTGAAGAAAATGAAGATTTTTTTAAATTATTTCTTTGAAAGTTCTGCTTCCATGCATTATTCTTCAAGTTTTGTTTTGAATAATGTGGCCCCAGTGTCCACAATAAAAACAAAAACGTAGCTCAACAAAAACTCGTTGCGAATGAGTTTTGAAGGAGTCTTAGCATTTGTACATTGAGAACTTGTAAATGCTACTGAAGAACTTTGTGAAGATATAACTTTAGATTTAAACATTTGTTTCTTTTGTCAATTCTTCACATTTTTCTTGTATTCTTCTTACCCATTTGAAAATGTTAGAGTTTTTGAAGTTTTGACAACCTTCTTTTAAGCTTTTGAAGATTTTGGTTTACAAATCTTTTTAGTCTTTTGACTTTTCTCAAAAAATTCATTGTTCAGAATATTGATTTCCCTTGTTTAGAAGCCTTCTTATACTCATTTGTTATGATAAAGTTTTCAGGCTTGACGTTTGATTTATTAACCTTTGGTGTTTTCAAAACACAATCTTCAACTTCACACACTTCAACAGTTTTATTTTTAATACCAGAAAAAGGATCTACAACTAAAGGAGTTGTAGGAACAAACTCCTTAATCACATCTTTCACTGGCATGGATGTGTACGATGAAGGAGGAGGTACACTATGATATCCAATGCTAGTCTTAGATTTGGTATCTATTTTTTGAGAGTGAATGATATGGTCTAAAACCAATGAGGATGCTGAAATATTTGAAAATTTCCTTTTGTAATCCAAAATTTCACTCTGAAGTTCTGCAAATTATTTCCTTTGCAAATCAAGTTCAGTTATGTAGCTATCAATTGTAATTTGTTGATTTAAAATTTTGACTTTTAAATCATGCATTTCAACTCGCATAACCTTACTTTTCTCTTCAAACACTTTTTCATTTTCCTTTAAAACACTATTTGCTTCTTTTAGCCTCTCAATGTCAGATATCAAGTGTAGATTATGATCTTGATATTTATTGAGTTTTTCAAGTAAATCAATATAGTTTGAACAATTAGTTGTAAATGGATTCGAATCTACCTCAGATATATCAACCATGAAGGCTTGATTGTGAGCGTTTGTGACCTCTTCAAGATGAGCACTCCAATCATAGTTTTCATCAGCAGTTGTTACAAGAGCTATTTGTTGATTTCCATCATTGGTTTGAGAATAATATTGAGAATTATATGGCTTTGGCGGACTTGGCTTTGTAAATCCAGAGGTGGGTTGCTTAGGTTTTTCACACTCCCTTGCAAAATGTCTATAATTTTGACAATTATAGCATCTTACTTTGCTTTTATCAAATCCCAACATGTTCTATTGTTTCCCCAACACTGGATCTTCCCGTTCTCTTCAGAAAAGTCTTCGCCCTTCTAGTAAGCATAGCCATGTTCCATTTGATGTCCATCTCCTCTAAATCATCTGGATGAATCTGATCATAATCTTCATTTGTCAAATCAATATTTGATGTCCTTCCTGAAAGGAAACTTTCATAAGATGATAAGGCTGCTGTAAAAATCGCAGCATGTTCTTCAGTTTGCTTTGAAGAAATGGGTTGACTTAATTGAGTTGGATTTGATGTCTTTGAAGAACTTGAGCAGTTAGTGCAAGTAGCACATATATTTCCAGATATTTCTGCATTCTAGTTAACTTCATAATCATTTCCTGAAAAGAACACAACCCCTCCCCTTGAACTTTTATCACTATATGTCACACCTTGCTAAAGTGGAAACACGAGATGTAACAGTACAATGGATTCATAATCGAAAGATACAAAAGTTCACCGTTCAAATACACTACTGCTAGAGCATTACATAATGTCTTACATACGTTTACAACACAAAGTATGAACCATACAACTGAATACATCCATAAAATATAACAAATATAGAGCACAAGACAGCAGTATCAAAACAACTAAGACGTGGCTTCAACCCACTATTACTGTCTGTTTCCTGAAAAGCATGTAAAATAACTGGGTCAACTATAAAACATAGTTGGTGAGTTCACAGGTTTCAAGTTTCAAAAGCCGTTTGAAAGTTTAAGAAACCAAGTTTAAAAGATTCACGTGGCTACGTGAGAAGTCATTTATACGCATAGCCAAGTATATTCAAGAACGATGTTAATTTAGGAACTGTGTTTATAATGCTTGAGTCCACAACCAAACCTCAGACGACACCCCGAAACAAATCATGCCTATCGCTAACATGATTTAAGTACATGGTCTTATGCTGTTGATGCATCTTAGTGTGTCTGTCAGTTGGTCTAGCCTGTAATGTGTTTGTTAATGTAATTGAGCTAGTTAGAATTACATTTTCTGTGTTATGCGACATAAGGCTTGTGTCGCATTAGTATTACACGTAATCCTGTCCAACATTCTAAGACCAAACACATAGAAATTAGGTTTCATTTCATTCGTGATTGCTATGAGAAACACCTAATTGATCTGGTCCAAATAGATACCCTTAAGCAGAATGCCGACCTGTTCACCAAAGCCTTTTCCCGTGCTCGTTTCGATGAGCTAGTCAACATGATAGGGTTACGTTTCTTTCCCATTCAAAAGTAATATTTGTGACCTTAGTCTGTTATGTTCTTATTAAAAAAAAAAAAAAGGGGTAAGTAATGCAATAGCCACTCTTTGTGCTTACTAGCATTAAAGAAAAAGCAATGTTGCAACATGTGTAAAAGACGTTCAGTTGTGTCTGTAAACAACTAGGGAAATGATAGTACATTAGGAGACACACCTCAAACGTCAATCTTAAGTTTTATCCTCGATGTATCAGTAGGTTTATCTCGTATATGGTATACATGTCCTTATAAACACCTGAATCATTGCACGATGTATTGGTAGGCATTTTCATACTCTTCTTTGAGCAACTAAGAAATCCTTTAATCTGTGTTTATTCTTTTGTGATGACCAACATATGATGTATGACAATGTGTCTTAATTCCTATATATCAACTTGCCATGCTTTTATTAACCTGAGCCTATATCTGACAACATTTGTGGATTTATGCTGTCTGTTTCCTTTGTTGTATGTCCGTACAGACCTGGTTTTAGTCAGCATACATTCAAACACTAAGCAAACAAAAGTCAAAGTACTTTAAAGTCTTATAAAATCAAAGATACCTAACAAGGTCGCCAAACGGTTTGACCAAGTTTGGTTTTGCTTAAACCTGAATCAAGTTAAGTTGCTTTGTTGTACGTAAGTACAGACCTGTCACCGCTGGCTTGATTCTTAAAAACGTTGAATTCAAACTTTCTCTAACCAATCGAAGTCTTGGGCATGTCTTAATACTAGGAGTATATCTGTGTGGGATTCACGAAGACATACTCACTCTCACAATAAATGCTAAGCTTGAAGTTGAGTGTGTTACATGTTTAAGTGGACAAACAATACCGATAATCGTCTTGTTACAGATTGCTTCTCAGGCTTGTTAACTTTGCTTGATAAATTTAAATTTGGACAAGTATACTGATAATCGAATTAAAATTTGACATTGTCTTGCGAGTCTGTCTTTCTAATATGATCCCTAAATAGACAACTCTCAAAACGTTCTTTTATGTTATTTTATTATTATATATATTTGTTCCTGTTAAATTTTTTTCTAAGTGTCACAAATACAAATTAAAATTTAACCCTTGATTGACTTCAGCGACACAATACTTGTGTCGCATATTTGTGTTGCTAACACAGCGACACAACACTTGTGTCGCATAATTGTGTTGCCAACATAGCGACACAAGGCTTGTGTCGCATATTGAGCTGATCATCCAGCGACACATGACTTGTGTCGCAAACTTGTGTCGCTCATTGTGTCCCGAGTATAAATACCCTCGTGTCGCTGTAATTAGTTTTACTTACTGCGACACAAACCTGCGACACAACTGGATCCTGCGACACAAGGCCTCTGACGCATTTTTTCGATTTTTTTTGTGATTTCTAGCTGTTTTCTGTTCGATTACTCGTTTGTTTCTCGTTCTCCTCACTCACACGCATCAATAGGTACAAGATTTAACACTTATTATTACGTATTCGTTATTACATTTGCATTTAAAGTTACGGTTTGTTAGGGCTTCGTATATTTGCAAAATTAATCGACTAAAACTGTTTAAATGCGTGTAATAATCATTGAAAATGTTCCTTATGTACTTGTGTACCTTTGGCAACCTTTAAACATCACAAACCCCACTACTATGGCAGATATAAATGTACACGCTTATTTTTGGGAACCGCGACATAATGTCACGGCTTTTCTTGACGATGAAAAAGAATCGGCGGCGCCGTATCGCCCGATGATTGCATTTCTGCGCCGTTCAAGAATACATAATGCAATCACGGCCACCACAACTATTTACCGTGATCATGTCACGGATTTCTGGACAAATGCTGTGATTAATTCGGATCTCCCGTATACAAGGCTTATTTCCAGGGTTCATGATCGTGAAATCATTTTATCTAAGCAGCTCATTCCGGAGTTCTTTCAGTTTCCCGATGACTCTGACATGCCGGTGACTTTTGCCAACGCCTTTATTGCTGGCGGCATGATTAGAATGGGATATCCAGGTGTCCCACGCGATCAATATCGCAAGGCTTTTCTCACAAAGGTCTGGCGGTATCTTATGCATATCATGATTGTGTGCCTATCTGGGCGTAAGGCTGGTTTCGATGGCATCAGCCATTCTACTGCATCAGCCATGCTGGCATTGGTCTACAACAAACCCTACAATTTCTCGGGTTATATTTTTCGAATTATGGTCGACCACGCCCAGGCTGGGGAGGGACAGTGGGCTTTATACCCACGTTTTGTCCAATTATTGATAAATCATTTGCTCCCAGGTTTACCGGTGGCTCCGCAACACCAATTTCGCCAAACACCGATGAATACCCGAATCTTCGTGGTTTCCGGTCACTATGCACGGGGCGCACCGGTCCCGCCTGATGTGCCATTGTTTGGCCATATTATAAATGAGGCCTACGTGCCTCCGGAGGGTGACGAATTTGATGATCCGGCTCCTATTCATAGGCCACTTTCACCCCCGCCACAGGCACCTGTTCAAGAACCGCCTCTCCAAGCCCCTCTCCAGCAACCACCTACTCAACAACAACAACAAGCTATCAATCCCGATCCTCAATTTGAAGATCTCATGAGGGATATTGATGACATATGCCCCTCTCCTCCCAGGTCGACGGGCAAAAGGCCCCGTGAGGATGTCACCTACCTTATCTCTGACGATATTCCAACATCCAGTCGACCTCGCACCTCTTCCACTGCAGGGCCTTCAGAATTGCAGACTCCAGTGCAACCTCATTTGGATATTCTCAAGCAACTTTTGGAACAGATCGAGGCAATGGAGAAGACTGTGGACGATCAAGCTTCTATCATTCAGTCTCAAGCTGCACTGATTGAGAGTCAAACCTCCCGGATTACTGACTTAGAGGTTAAGTTTAGGGAGTTTGAGACCCGGTCACTTGGTCCGGGGGAGTCTGTTCCCGCTGGTCCATCAATAGAACCAAGTGGACCGGGGTCTGAGTCAGTAAATGAAGATGTACATATTGAACATAATAATGAAACGCCAACTTTAGAGTATTTTCCTGTGCATCACACACCAGGCCAGCCGAGACCTTTGGCTGTTGATTACTCATGTGCAGATCTTTCATTTATTCAACGTATGATAAACGAAGTCAATTCTGATTCTGAGAATGAAGATTTTGAGGAAAACGATGATGTTGATGTTGAAGTTGAGGAGGAAGGTCTAAATGATGACGAATTCTATGATGATGCTCCCATAATTGAATCAGATTCTTCTGAAGATGAAGCTGAGGATACATCTGAGACTCAAGATGAAGAAACATCTGAGGCTCCTGCTCCTGAATATGAAGTTATCGAAACTAGAGCTGAGAGACTTGCTAAATGGTGGCCGCACGGAAAAGATGGAAAGCAAGTGCCAGTTACCTGCAAATCGTACAAAGTCAGTGGAGCATATACTGGATTAATCAAGAGTTGGAAGATATCGAACGAGTTGTTTATGATCAAGAGGTTAGATGGTATCCAATATTTCAAAAGATCATTCACCAAGCTGAGCACTCTGCCAAAAGGAGAAGTTAATCGTTTTGCTCAGCTCTCTTTGATTAACCCGTCAAATGATGATCTTGCCAACTTCATTCTGACTACTCTACAAAGGGAGATTCGTACCAAAAGGTACAAGTTTATCAGACGCTGGGAACCAGAATTATCTATAAGAAACGGTTTGATCCAGTAACCAATCAGCCTTTGATCAAAATGCGTTATCCTCCGGCTGATTGTTTAAAGAAGATTCCTCTGGAAACAGTTCCCCTGGACTTTCTAAGAAGATTTCACTACTGGGAATTGGATGCTCACACCGGCGAGGCAGTTCTTGTATTTGTGCCTAAGACAGAGCAACCAGAGAAGAGCTTGTTGTATAATTTGAAGAAAACTCAATTTCGAGTATTTGATCCAATGAGCTTGATAAATTTCTCAGAGAAAGATTTGAGAAAGCTGTTTGACAATCCGATTCGCTTTAATGAGAGAAATGCAGTGAATAAGAAGATCGCATTTCAATTTCAAAGGATTGTCAACGTCTGTGTAACAAATGGAATACACGCTGGCGGTGTATTTCCAGCAGGCTGGGTTTGATTGAAGATTTTGAAGACCAAGCTGAAGACACGGGGGAGTTTGTTGATGCATCTTAGTGTGTCTGTCAGTTGGTCTAGTCTGTAATGTGTTTGTTAATGTAATTGAGCTAGTTAGAATTACATTTTCTGTGTTATGCGACATAAGGCTTGTGTCGCATTAGTTGTAGTTGCGACACAATTATTATGTCGCAATAGTGATCTATGCGACACAAGGCTTGTGTCGCATAATCCGGCCAGTTTGTTTAGTATAAATACCCAAATGTTAGGGTTTTAGAAAAAGACTTTTTGGGGATTTTCACACACACTTATTCTCTGTTTTTGGCTGCTTATTTTATAGAGAAAGAAATATAAAGTATTATTATTGATTTGCACTTCATTGTTCTAAGCTTTATATTCTTTGTGTTTGTGTTTGTCTCCACCATTCGATTTGATCAAAAGATCCATCCTAAGGGATCTACATATGCCCCCGCGAGAAACGAGCGGAATGGGGTGGGAGTGTCTAATCCCAAATAGCGCTATCCATAATAACTACCGGCTCAAATAAGTTAATGGGTTGTGTGAAAGAACGAGTCACCAGCGATTTTACATACGATAGTCAAATCTAGCACATAACATGAGCGTATAAATAGTAAATGAACGCATACAAAATAAGTACTTGCACAAGAACCACATGTTTTTCACCCCAAAACATTTAATAAAACATTAAAAATAAGGGGCTGTGAATACTCACAATTAAGAGTGAGCGTAACGATTGGATGTAATGCACGTGCCTTTCGGGTACGACTCCTATCCAAGTCCTATGAACACGAGGGTTCTAATTAGTTTCTCGGCTAATTGGGTTTGTTAGAATTTCTTAGCTAGTTAATTAAATTACAAAGTGCCAATATAGTTTGAATTCTCTTAGAATTTCGTTAACATTTAATATTCGCGTTGTGAACAAAATAATGGAAACATAAGAATTCAACATCCAAAAATTACGAAACTTTGCATACATCATAAAATATAGTTCACAATCTTTTTGTGAAATTTGGGAATTTTTAGATTTATAGATTATTTATAATTAATTTATGTCTAATATGTGATCGAAATTTGGAAAATAAAGGAAATAACCATGAAAAATTCTGAAACTTTTACTAGGTCAGTTTCTACTAATTATGAAGCTTGCTTAAAATTTTCAAGTCATTTTGAGCACTGGAACATTGGTTCCCAATAAATTATGATTAACAAAACGCAAACCGAAAAACATATCATAAGACATCCAAATGATGTGAAACTTGGAGTGTAGTGTCAATTTCCTTGGAAAATGACACAGAAAAATCCCCATAATTATTTGAGACTTAAATCTAATTTTTATGATTAATTCACTCGTTATAGTTATTGTTTGCATTATTTTAAGAAAAATACATATATTTTTTCAGAAATTTCAAATTTAATTCTCAAGACTCTTGTCACATGCATGATACTGAGAAAAATAGTTCTCATAGTTTTTACATGATTTTTCATCTATTTTTAGATTTTTATAATATCACAAACACATATCTTTCATATTTCATAGTATTTTTCATGTGTTGTGTTCATGAATTTTCTAAATATGACCATCACTACAAAATACTATACTTTTATCCTACTGAGATAAACATGTTAGAGAACTAAAAACATTTTTGTTTTGATTTATTGAACACTTTAGACACCTTGAACATGCATCACAATCTAGTGGTTACAGAATACTTTCTGTTTGCGCACCAAATTTGTGTGACATGTTTGGAGGTTGAATACTCAATATTTTTGAGTGAGACCGCTTGGGTTTGAAAGCTAATACCTTAAGCTAATTTCCAGAAGAAAGATCAGAATTTTTGAACAAGTATTTATTTAGTTATGGCTTGTTAAAGTCGAAGGAATCTGGGCAGATTGCATGTAGAGTGTAAGTTAAGTTTTGAGTCATAGACTACAACTTTATCTTCTAGGCCCTAATCATTTTTAACAATAAAATCCTTTTATCCACATCAAAAGTTATGAAAAAGACGATTTTTGCAAGATTATGAACAAGTATTGCATTTTGCTCTGGATTTCGGTTTGATCGTGGATCATCCTTTCTCTTACACACATGAAGATGTGAAAAGGATGATCTACGAACATCAAAAACATTTTAAATGATATCTAACCATAATGGGCATAGAATCCACATTTTGCAAGCAAAAACATAAATTTTGAAGCTAAAAATGAAAGAATAAGGTTAGAGATTGTTGTTGCTTACCTAGATGTTCTTGAAATAGCTCAAGGACACTTAAAGATTCTAGAAATGATAGGCTGATTCTTGAGAGAAAAAGAGTGTATGTTTCTTAAGAGAGAAAGTGGGTTTGAAAGAGTGTGAAATGGAGTGAAGTGTGAAGTGAGTTGTGTAAGAAAAATAAGGGGTTTAAGTGGAGAGGAGGGGGGGGGGTCCAGTTTTTGGGTCAAAAGGGGGGTTTTAATTTTTTTTTTTTTTGTTAAAATATAATGTGTATTAGTTGTGTTATTTATTTGTATTAAAATTGCACAAGTCTTCTACATTTTAAGGCTTTAAATTGTGATGTTTTAATGCTTAATTTTTGGGTTATAAAACTTGATGTTCTTAATTTGTAAAATACTTCAAATTGTATTTAGATTATGTATAATGGGTGTTCAAGTATTAGTTTGTCTGATTCGAGTTTCGTTTACCGAGTTACGGAATTACGATTAATTCTGATTTTTGCGATACAATACAAATTTTGTGATGACATATAAAATTAAAATTTTATTTTATTCTTTGGCACTTCGTAACCTAATTAAGTAATTCTCATAGACTTAGGGTTCGCTAAGCAATCTCTAAGACGTTATACGATTTCAATAAACTTAAGGAGTCGTAACCTAGAACTTCCACTAGGATTTTAAGAATGTTGTAAATGTAAATTGAGGTTCTAGGAATTTACATAAACTGCTTTTTTAGAAGATTACATTTACCAGCTTTCACCTGAGGGCTCCCCTCACATCTCTTTTCTAGAGCGTCCCACAGCTCTTTAGCTGTGTGAAAGGACTTCAACTGATGGTTGATCTCCTTAGGAAGACTCATCTTAATTGAGGAATGTGCATTATTATCGATGGTGAATTCTTTCTTCTGATTGTCATTCATTCGATCATAAGTCACAATCACTGTTGCGTTCCCTACCTCAGCTGTAGGTGCAACATATCCGTTTTTAATACACAGCCAAATAGTGATGTCGTGGAATCTACAGTAACTTTCAAATCTGTCTTTCCACCCATAATAGTCCTCAAGTCTAAGTAGCTTCGGTGGAACATTAGATTTTCCAACCTCGTGTTCCATCTCGATCATTCGGCTTAAATCAGACATTTTAAAGTGAAAAATTAAGTTATATTGCGAATTCAATAATCTCAACTCGCAACCAAACTCAGTTCGCAGGAAATGTCAGTTTGCAGAAGTCTCAGCTCGCAAAAATCTCAGTTCGCAAGTAAGGTTCGGCTCGCAGAGAATCTCAGTTCGCAAGTCAATCTCAACTCGCAGAGAATCTCAGCTCGCAGGAACTCAGTTCGCAGGGGAACTCGGTTCGCAGAAACTCAACTCGGTTCGCAGAAATCTCAGCTCGCAAAGGAACTCAGTTCGCAATGGAACTCGGTTCGCAGCTGAATTTCAACTCGCAGAAACCCTAATCTCAACTCGCAAATAACAGTAACCCTAATCTCAACTCGCAAAACGGCGCCTCGAAATCTGGGAACTGAAACTTTTTGGTATTTTACGAATAAATCCGTAGATTTCGTTCGAAAAACGACCCTAAAGATGTTATATAACCAAAAACCTTGTAACCACAACGTTTCTAAGCCCGAAAGCTCTGATACCAATTGTAAGTCTCTAGATCTTGGTTAGCGATAACGAATTATCTTTTAGGTATTGAGGTGCGGAATCCCTCAATACTTAAGGTTTTAGCCTTATATAACTAATCTATCAATTAACAAGCTTCGTTTTGATATCAACTAGTGTTAAACAATCAAAACCGAGCCTATTCAATGATAGCCTTTATATCAGCACGAATTTCGAGGAGAGAATATTTAAATATTTGGTGTGTGTAATAATGGCACGGATTTCTAGATATCTTAATAATGAGCAGCATTAAAATATTTATATCTGGTTCAACTCGCAGGCCATGGGCTTTGCGAGTTGACTCAACTCGCAGCCCATGGGCCTGCGAGTCCAGATGGACTGCGAGCCCACATCTCAGCTCGCAGGTAGGTCCTGCGAACCGAGATAGCTGCGAGCCCAAAACTCAACTCGCAGGTAAGACCTGCGAGTCCAGTTTACAGCGAGCCCAGATCTCAACTCGCAGCTGAGAGCTGCGAGTCCAGATTGGACTGCGAGTTGAGATCTCAACTCGCAAGTCTGTTGACCTGCGAGTTGACTTCTCAATTCGCGATTCAGACTTTAACTTAAAATCGATATTTGTCTAATAACATTTAACAAATAATAATAACAAGTTAATATCATATATTTACAAGTCTAAACCAATTTATACAAGTTTGATAATAAATACACTAGTCCTATTACAAGCTAGATCTATTGTCACAATAACGTGTCCCAACAGACTCCCCCTTGACAATAGCTCTAGTGTCGTTATCTTCAACTTTGTCTTTGGTCTTTACTTGTAAATACTACATCCCATATGAATCTTCATTCTAATGTAAGTCTTCACCATTAATTGATAATCTCTTGCAAGATCACCCCATGCTTCAGTCGTTAAGATCCTGTTTTCGTTTAACTTCAACAGGTCCTTCCTCGACAGATTCATCAGGTGTCGATGGTCATAGACTGTTAGAATTACTCTTTCTCCTCCTTCGACTTCATCATCAGCTTCAACCATGACAGCTTCACCAGTCTCTGAGTCCACGTGCCAGTTCAGAAGATTTCCCAGAATATTCTGTGGCATTGTCTTCAGTGGTATCTGCTGTATGCACTTGACAGCTGGATAAGTTTTCTTCCTTAATCTTCGGCCAGTTCTCTGACTTCGTTCCTTTAATTTGATCGTCTTTCTGACTCTTGGCTTAATCTTCTCAAACTTCATTGATCTACCCTCAGTCCGAATGATTTTCTCAACATACGTTGCGTAGGGATCATTACTGGGATTTATCAGTTCTAAGCGTGCCAAGTCTCGAATTTCAAATCGAGGAAGCGAACTGAATACTTTAAGCTTCTTATCGAAATATTGAACTCCGTCAAATCTTTTGATAGCGAAAAGTTTCAAGTCAGAATCAAAATACCAGCCGATGATCCCCTTCCTTGGAGCTTTCTTTCCAGTTATATCTACTTCAGACATCCCAACCTTTTGCTTTCTCCTTTTCAGAGGTCTAAACATGGGATTATTTCTGAGTTTTTCTGGAAGGTCATCTTCTGATTCAGAACTGGTTGAGTCATCTAGACTTTCATCTAACTCAACAACCCTTTCTCCATCTTCTTCCTGGATGACCACTTTAGTTGTAGATGGGCTTACAATGTGTTCAACAACATCAGCGTCAAGATCTACACATTCGTCTGCCCCATCATTAACAATGAAAGTCCAATCTTCAGGAGGTACAAACTCTCCTTCTTCAAGGTCAAAGTCAATGTCCTCATCTAATTCATCTGGCATGTCGCCTTCAGAATCTGATAAGTCCAACATTTCATGACCTATAGAAATACATACACAAATAGATTAATATCATAAGTTCTTTCATTGATTTCCCTGAATCAATCTAAGATTTTTCTTATTAATCCCTTTGTGTATTTAAAATATATTATATATATATATACTTATTCAAATCTTTCATCGATTATGATAATCGATCTAAAATTTGAATAAGTCTTATAATATGCGAACATCATATATTATATGATCCTATAACTCTTTTATCGATCATAGTCAATCTAGAATTACAAAAGGCTTATAATATACGAACATTCATAATTATAACATTTTAAACATTCAAGTTTAAACATCTTAATTACAGAATTATATTACAAAATAATTCAAAGTTACAATGTATTAATAGTTACAATCAGTCTATATTAATACAAGTGTCACCTTCTTCAGCTCCACCCTTCGCAGTACCAGCACCAGCTCCACTACCACTTGCTTCAGCAGACTCCCCCTGAAATGTAGTCTGCTGACCAGTCGTTGAAGGACCAGCCAGCTCACTTTCCTTTTCAGCTGAGGGATCATCGTCTTTATCATCTCGGCTCTTCTTAACCAGCTCATCCTATTTACAAACTTCTTCAAATGCAGCCTTCTCAATTGCAACTTTCTCCCCTTGAGATGGCTGGTTCTGCTCTAAGTAAGTAATACAACGAGAGAGACGATCAAGTTGTCGTTGCTTCTCAGCCACGTCATCTACCAGAGTGTTGTTGGTCTTGAGTAACAGTGAGTAAGCATTGTTCTGTGTAGTGACACTGTCGGACAGTTGTAGAAGCTGATTAGCAAAAGTGTTAGCCACTACTTGCAATTCTCTAACCCTAGACTCCAATTGTGTAATGTGTTCAGCATCAGTCATAGGTGAGGTGGATGGAGCATCAGAAGTTGTTGTTGGTGGTGTGGGAGCAGGCGGTTGCATTTTCTTCGCTATCTCGGTAGCAACATCGGTTAATAGACGCGCCGCAACCCTGCTAGATTTGGTGGTTGGATGCGAAGACGGGCGAACCAAAGCAGCAATCATTTCAGCCTCTGATGGCGTAGAACTTGATTGTAGATGAGCTGCAGAGGTTGAAACTGTTTGTCTGAGCAGCTTGCGAGGTCGAGTAATAAGCACCTCCTCCTCTTCTTCTTCATCCTCATCTTCTTCGACAAGAGCAAAATCAGGATCCTGATCAACGGCTTTCCTCTTTAACTTCAATGCCGGATCCATAATCAATTTTGATCCTTGACGAATCATCCCTTCAGGGATACCGGAGACAAACCCTGGTGGTCCAGTCTCATCATCATCATCAGACTCAGATTCAGAAGCCGAAGCAGCTTCTCCATCTCTGCCCGATGGCCCAACAGCATCAGACGCCTCAGTAGGTAGAGGTGTACCAGAGGTACTCGGACCTGCAGCCAAAAATTGATCTATATCTTTAAAGACCTGATCAGTGTCCTCTTCAACTCGTGGTGGCTCAGCAATATATTGATCCACATCCTGCAAGATAAGATCATTTGCATCATCATTTTCAGCCAAAACTTGTTGCACTACTTCAGCAGCAACTTCAGCATTAACTTGTGGCTCTTGCTGATTTGCCTGATTTAGAACCTCCTCTATCAGCTCTTGTGGTGCAGGCACAGCTGCAGCCACATCAACATCAATCCAACCATTGTTTGGTGGCGAAATATACTCGGGATTAACCAAAAATCCAAACAACTCTGTCAGCTGTGGTTGCATCTCGAATCTGCGAGAGGTTTGCATAAACATCGCATTATATGCCCGTAACCCAATGGTATCAACCTTCAGATCCGCTTGAAAAACCGGCAGATCAGGGATAGAGGCCCTAATAATCAGCATGCAAAATCGAGGATAGATCATAAACTGCGATCTAACTCCCCCCAAAATTTGTCGTACAATCTCCCCAAAGATGTAATCTGAAAAGCTGTATGGTTTGTTATAAACCAGTGACAGTAAAGCAGATAGGAGAGAAGAGCTCAACTCATCGTATCCTCCCTTCTTCGGTCCAAAGATAGTTACAAGGACATGCCATAAGAACCTCCACTCACCGAAAACGAGTGCCTTCAAGAACTGACGCCCTCTCTTGGGTCCAACATACCCCATCCGTCCTAGAGCACCTTCAAGAAAATCCGAAGAAAACTCGGTCGGTCCATCTTCCTGCTCTACAGTGCCTAACTGTAATATGTTTCGCAGATCTGAGGCAGAGAAGATAACCGGGTGGTCATTAATCCTCGTCTGGATGACCGGAGGATTCACAGATGTGTCATATACTATATTAGTCCAGAACTGGGTAAGTATATCTTGTGAAAGAGCAGGTGACTCTGTAATGGCGTACTGTATCCTTGATCGACTCAGAAAAGTAAGAATCCGAGCGACCCTGGATGCACCTCGTGCATTGACATCCAAATCAACGAGCACGTTGTGATGAGCAACAAATAGTCGAGCCATATCTGTAATATCACAAATCACACAAAGGTTAGACAATGAGTTTAACCAATATTGATAAACTTATATGATCTACAACTCATAATTGAACTATTAAGTCGTGAAACTTAATTATCAATTATAGTTGTTCAACATATATAGAATCAATAAGTCTAACTTTCAAATTAACCTGCTACACAAATATACTACTTATTACGGAAAGTCATAAGTCTTATATATAGAGTATACGGTTTTACGTGTTTCCATTTAAGTCGACACGTCTAACCGTAGACTATTTTAACTTATAAACGCTGAATTAGTTAACTAATCGAGAGATCGTAAATTAAAATTAGAAATCAAAAGTTTCAAAAAGTCAACTCGCAAGTTCAACTCGCAGGTCAACAAAAGTCAACTCGCAAGCTCAACTAGCAAGTTCAACTCGCAGAGTCAACTCGCAGGTCAACTCGCAGGTTGGACTCGCAAGTCAACTCGCAAGTTCAACTCGCAAGTTCAACTCGCAGAGTCAACAAAAGTCAACTCGCAAGCTCAACTCGCAAGTTCAACTCGCAGAGTCAACTCGCAGGTTGGACTCGCAGGTCAAACTTCAAAGTGGACTCGCAAGAGCGGGCTGCGAGTTGAGTCTGGATCTCAACTCGCAGCATGAACTGCCCAGATGACATCATCTTTTCAAATTTATTTGGCGAGATATAACATGATCAAGCTATGTCATCTTGTTCAATAGACTCAGATTTACACAAACCCTAAGGTTTCTTGTCTATATGAGCTATAATTTTGATGATTTTTGTAATTTAAATACCAAAATCCTCATTTTATTAAAAATGTCGATTGTGGGTTAATTACTTGGTAAAATTAGTTGCTTTTTACCTCAATAAGTTCACAACGTAAAGATGAAAAATATCTAGGAATTGAAAAATCCGATCCTCAACAGAATTTTGGAAATGAAGTGAATAAATCTCGGTTCGCAACTGTGTGGGTTCGCAATTGATTTTGGATTCGCAGAACTGTGTAGGTTTGTATGCGGGCTCGCAGGTATTTATACCTGTTGACTCGGCTCGCAGAACTCAACTCGCAAGCCCAGTCAACTCGCAGCACTGTTCTCGGCTCGCAATTTTTGTCTAAAAATTACATTTTAATTACAAAACGTCATTTTTTAAGTCCAAATTGCATACAAGTCTAAAATCTGAGGATCTTTCACTTGTGTTGCGATCATGCGATAACATGAACGATAAACATAAATAAATAAAATAACATTAAAGAAGATTTACTAAAATAAGAAAAATGCGAAAAAATGCATAAAAAATGAAAATAAAATAAAGGACAGTGATTCATGATAAACATTGGTATCAAGTACCCTTGTATTAATGAAACACATAAACAAAAAATAAAATACAATAAAATAAAATAAATTAAAATATCCTAATCAAGGGCGACAAGAATTTATCGACAGCGGGATCAGATTAGAAAGAAACAGCTGAGCCAATTGATGAGTAAAAAGTCTAAGAAGATTGTTAGTATGCATACCTTATGAAATTCACAATAAGTTACATAAGAACTCACAACTTAACCATTTATCAACTTACATTTATAAGAGTATAGCTTGATTACCTATTTCCACAGAATATAACATTCACATCAAAATGAAGTGATTTAAATATCATAGACAGTTCAAGACGATTACTGGTATTATAATCCATATAAACAAAGTCTACACTGATTTCCAAGCAAACCTTTTATTGTTTGAATGTGTATTACCTAATGTGATTCAAAAATGACATACTGAGAAATTTAGTAAAACTCATAACACTGTATCTTTCACTTTGCTAGATAGAGGTCACTAAATGATGTTCTTTTCGAAACATATGACATACCCTTGAGTGAATTTATAAAATGTGACAAACATCAAACCCGTTTTGTAGATACTAGTGGTTCTAGATCTGTACTTAGTACAACATAAGATCCCTTAGTATAGACAAACCAAGCTTGAAACCATTGGCAAAACTAAAGGGGTCAGGTCTGTACTTAGTACAATAGAGACACCAGTAATTTCACTAACAGCCATAATTCTTATTATTTGTCTTGACATATTTTCATAGATTCTTGATAACAGTGTATGTTCAGACTATCGTTCATCAATTAAGACTTATGTCATACGTCATATAGTAAATCACACGAGATAACACACAGAAGATTTATAGCTTATTATATGCTCAGAAATCAAAGCAGACATTGCCTACCAGTACATCATATAATGAAGCTATCTAGATCTAAAGTTTTTCAAGTAGATTATATCGTGTGAAGAGAGGAGTATACTAAAATAAAGATAAGTGAAGGCCTGGTTTTAAAGATGTAAAGTTCATGTAACAAATTTGAATCTACTAACACATCTAACTTAAGACTTTTACCTACATTTATTAAGCCAATTCCTCTAATTTACTATCATTTCCCAATTGATAAAGACTTAACCTTTATCGGAGGCGATTCCCCAACGGTAACAAGCAAATGAATGCCATACGCCTTACCCCCTTTTCCCTTTTTTTTTTTTAAAAAAAAAAAAAATAGACATTAACTAATAAATTTAAACGACTAATTATTACAAACCAACTCTATGGAAGACTAATCCTCTGGATTTCTCATTCCATTTAGTTGCACCAATTTCTCGAATCGAGCTCTGTCGAACGCTTTGGTGTATAAGTCTGCTAAATTATCCACAGATGGAACCTTAGCTAACTTTATCAGGTTCTTCTCAGCACAGTCTCTAATAAAGTGATGTCGAATATCAATATGTTTAGTTTTACTGTGCTTTACCGGATTATTGGTTATTGAGATCGTTGATTCATTATCAATCATCATAGGAGTATTTGTTATACTCAACCCATAATCAAGCAATTGTTGTTGTATCCACAGAACTTGGGAACAACAGCTGCCAGCTGCAACATACTCAGCTTCACATGTAGAAATGGCTACTGATGTTTGCTTCTTGCATTGCCAAGAGACCAGTCTACCTCCTAGGAATTGACATCCACCGGTTGTAGACTTTCTATTCTGATTGCACCCTCCATAATCAGAATCAGTGTAAGCCACAAAATCTAAGTCTCCATCAATCGGATACCAAAGTCCCAGCTTCGGTTTCCCTTTTAGGTAACGAAGAATTCGTTTTACAGCTTGCATGTGAGATTCTTTAGGAGTAGCTTGATATCTTGCGCAGACACATACTGCAAACATTATATCAAGCCTTGATGCTGTAAGATACATTAGTGATCCAATCATGGCCCTGTAAAGAGTAGGATCCACGTCTCTATCACTCGATGTATCTGGACCAATACCATGGGCTTCCGGAATAGGAGTATGAAAAATTCTTGATTCTTCCATCTTGAATCGTTCTAGAAGCTCATTAGTATACTTAGTCTGATGAATGAAATATCCATCTTTCTTTTGGTCGACTTGCAATCCTAAGAA
Source organism: Logfia minima (assembly GCA_963921325.1). Taxonomy (NCBI): domain Eukaryota; kingdom Viridiplantae; phylum Streptophyta; class Magnoliopsida; order Asterales; family Asteraceae; genus Logfia; species Logfia minima. The sequence goes on along the minus strand of OY992763.1, from coordinate 24,129,586 downwards.
AAATGTCAATTCACCCATTGCTGACATCTCAAACTTGTTCTTCATAACTTTTTCAAATTCACTACACATCTTTTCGTCAGATGACCCAAAGATGATATCGTCAACATATACTTGAACAAGTAGAAAGTCTCTCCTTTTCCATTTCACAAAGAGTGTACTGTCAATTCTTCCTCTTGTAAATCCATTCTCAAGAAGATAAGTGGACAGTGTTTCATACCACGCTCTTGGAGCTTGATGTAATCCATATAGAGCCTTATCGAGACGATATACTCTATCTGGATACTTTGGATCAGTAAATCCCGGTGGTTGAGAAACATACACCGTTTCTTTGACTTTGCCATACAAGAAGGCACTTTTAACATCCAGCTGAAATACTTTTATTTTCTTTGAGGCTGCAAATGCTAAGAATAACCTAATTGCTTCAAGCCTAGCCACAGGCGCAAACACTTCATTGTAATCAATCCCCTCTTGTTGATTGAAACCTTGGACAACTAGACGAGCTTTATTGCGAATCACGATTCCTCGATCGTCTTTCTTGCACTTAAATACCCATCTAGTTCCAATTGGATATTCTCCAACAGGTAAGTCAACCAACTCCTAAACTTGCAATTTTGTGAACTGAGACAGTTCTTCCTTCATTGCCTCGACCCACGAATTTTCCTTCAAAGCTATCTGAACATTCTTAGGTTCAATTTGTGAGATAAAGCATGAATATAGACATAGATTTGAGATCCCTGTCTCGTTCATTTCAGCATACAAGCTTGAATGAGTGGATGGACTAGCTTTAGATTGATTTCGAGTCAGAACAGGAGAATTTGGATCACCGATGATATTATCAATTGGATGACTCCTATTAATTCTTGTTGAAGTAACAGGTTCAACTGGAATATCATCCTGTAAGTTGGCACCAATTTCCTCCAAAGGTGGTATACCTTCATTAGTAGTTGATATCCTTAATTGTCTCAGAGGAGCAAGAACATCATCCATAATCCTTTGAGAAGCAATTTCAGGATCTTCACTCTCTAGAGGTATATCATCTTGAGGTTGTTGTGACTCGATAGGGGGGACCACATCAGTATCGACAATATTCCTAGCATCAGACGTTTGAGCACTCGATGAAGGAGTGGGATCCTCATCTCTTGACAATAAATGCTCAGGAATATCTGAGTTACTGACATAGTCACTGATAGGGACTTTAAATGACTTGAAAAGATCTGAATAGTCAAACTGCCAATCCAATCCCTTATGTGAGTCTTGACAATATGTGTATAAACTATTTCAACACGTCCCGAATTTTTATTGAAGGCCCTTGTTTGGTGAGTTAGGCATGTAACCTAGGAAGTATCCTTCGTCAGCCTTCTCACCAAATTTAGGTTGATGACTTGTTTTCAACATCGTACATGAAACTCCAAAGGGTTCAAACCCTTTTAAGTTCGGTTTCTTTTTGTTCAAAAGCTCATAACATGTCTTGTTCTGCTTTTTAACCGTAAGAACCCGATTGAGAACATGACATGCTGTATTCACTGCTTCTGCCCAAAATATGATCGGAAGCCTTGAATCTGCAAGCATTGTTCTCGCTGCTTCAATTAGAGTTCTATTCTTCCTTTCAGCAACACCATTTTGTTGAGGTTCATATGGTGCACTGAATTGATGTTGAATGCCTTTGCTTAAGCAATATACATTCAATGTAGAATTCTTGAACTCGGTCCCATTGTCACTACGGATTCTCTTAACTCTTTTTCTATAGATGTTCTCTATTAGATCTAGAAACTCCATAAGAATGCCCGGAGTTTCATCCTTAGATCCCAAAAAGAATACCCAAGAGAATCTAGAGAAATCGTCTGTGACAACTAGACAGTACCATTTGCCACCTATGCTTCTCTTGCTTATTGGGCCAAAGAGATCCATATGTAGCAACTCAAAAGGCGAGGAAATAGAGTTCACATTTTTAGACTTGTGTGGTTTCTTATGCTGTTTTCCTTTCAAGCAGGATATACACTTGTGTTGGTGCATTTCTGTGTGTCAGTCAGTTGGTCAATGTTCGTAGTTGTCAAAGTCAATTAGTCTTACTATGTGATGTGATTAATGTGTATATTCAAGTCAGTGAATGAAATGTAATTATAGAATATACATAGAATATTGGTCATGCGACACAGAGCTTATGTCGCAATAGCGACATAATGCCTATGTCGCAGTGGGCTTGGCCTGCGACACAAGGCTTGTGTCGCAGGGTCCAGTATGTCTATAAATAGTGAAGTCAGATTTCATTTGTGGGGGGATCAAACCCTAAAGAGAGAGAGAGAGAGAGAGAGAGAGAGAGAGAGAGAGAGAGAGAGATTGTAAAGCTTATTCTTCAATTGTTCATATATACAAAACGTTAGAGAAACTGTGCTTGTGATTCAATATACGTTCAATACTCGATTAGTTGGATTCCGCCCTTCTGATTGAGTCATACGATCTGATTAGGTCCAGCAAAAGGGTTCCTACAAGTGGTATCAGAGCCGTGAATAAGTTATTCAACGGTTTCATATCGTGTTTTTGAACGTTTTCGGTTTGATTCGCGAAGGTTGAATTGTGTAATCTTTGTTTTTGGGTTATTTTGGTTGAAGATTGTGTTTTTTGAAGAGTTTTTCTGAGTTTGTTCGTTGTTTTTCGTTCAAAATTCATTAGGGTTTCGAAATTTTTCGTTTTTGGGGTTTTTGGAGCTGATCAGCGCCGTTTTGCGACATAAGCTTGCGACACAACCCTTGTGTCACATAATCTTGCGACACAAGCTTAGCGACACAAGACCTGCGACACAAGACCTGCGACACAAGCCCTGCGACACAAGCCCCTGCGACACAAGCCCTGCGACACAAGCCCTGCGACACAAGACCTGCGACACAAGCCCTGCGACACAAGACCTGCGACACAAGCCTTGTGTCCCATAAAAAAAAAAAAAAAAAAAAAAAAAAAAAAAAAAAAACTTTTTTGTGTGTCGCTAAATTCAAATATGGATTTCTTAAATACAACCTTGAGAGGAAAGTTGAAATCCTTATTTCATAAGGACTTTGATCGTTGGAGAGCTGTGGTTGAAGTATTGCTTACGCTGTATGATGCAAATTTATGGATATTCATTGCAAATCCGTATGAGAAACCTAGAATAGCCGGAGGTACATCTTTCAAAATGGTAAACCAAATGTCTACCACAGAACGTGCAAATTTTAATTTGGAAAAGAAGACATTTGAGGCAATATTGGAGTGTTTACCAAGGGATGAAGCCTCATGTTACAAAAATCAAGATACTTCATTCAATTTGTGGCAAAATCTTCAAGTAAGTTTCGGAAGTAATACTAAGATGAGAATGACAAACCTAGAAGAAGAAATGAAGGAAGAAGTTGAAATCAAAGCTTCGGATAATCAGGTTGATTCTGAACCATCCTCATGTGCTTCATGTATTAATTTAACTGGTACGATTAAAAGGTATAGAGAGGATAATGAACGCCTTAACTCTAACATAGAACAACTAAAAGAAAGTAATGATTTGTTAAGAGAAAATGATAAGGCATGTGAAAAAAAGTTGAAAGCCATTTTTGAAGAAAAGAAAGAACTGAAAGCCAAAAATTTTTGTCAGCAAGATGAGATAGGTAGTTATGTTAATATGCTTACTCTTGTGAAGAAACAACTTGCTGACTCACGGGCAGAAGTTCTTTGTTTACAACGAAAACTTTCAAACTTTTCTACATCCTCTATGGTATTTGATGAAATTCTTCAATCGCAAAGGACAGATACCAAAAGCAAAGCTGGTCTTGGTTATCACCATGTACCACCTCCTAATGACTATCTGCCAATGCCATCAAAGGATTCCATCAAAGACTTTGTGCCTTCTTCTTCCAAAGAAGACACAAAACCTGTTAATTCCTCAGTTAATGATTCTATCACTAAGGTTGATGAGGTTATTGAGGTAGATGATATACCTGAAGTGTCTACCATTAAGGTTGAGAAATTAAATGTCAAACCTGAAAATTTCATTCTTGCAACTGAAAATGATGATTGTTTTAAATGCAAAAGAAAAACAAAGGTTTACAATGAATCCTCAAAAGTTCAACATGTTAAAAGGGATTCAAAATCTAAATCTTCGAATAATTCACGGTCATTTGTGAAGAATCTCAAGAAAGATAAAGATAAATATGAAAATAATAAATATTCAAAGTCAACTAGCTCAACCTTAGGAACATCTACTTCAACATGCTCACCTAAGAGTGCATGTTCAACAAATGTTCCTATTAATAGGCCTTCGGTGTATTATCCTCCTCCAAAACGATTTGAAGGAACTCATTGGAATAAATCTTTTGTGGATAGACGTTCTTGTTTTTGTTGTGGACAACAAGGACATGTTATTAGGGATTGTAAGTTGATAGCCCTAGACAGGTTTGGTAGAAGAATGCCAAGAACTTATTCATATAGAAGTTCTTGTTCAAAATCATTGTCAATGCGTAGTTCACATTCGCCTTTATCTAGTTATGCATCCTCTTCACCTAAACCTATGGCCAGAGTAAACAAAGTTGTGCCTAGTAGAACCCAAGTTCAACAACACAACATTGTTGAAAACAAATTATCCAAAACTAAGCAGTTTTGGAAACAAAAATCCACAAACAACACATCAATGAAATCAAGTGACTTTTTAAAATATCATAAACTCATTGATGTGATGATTATGGACGCTAATGGACACCCCAAGACTATCAAGGCTTGGGTGTCCCATAAAATCTAATGTTTCATTGTTTGTGGTGATGCAGTCAGCTTTTTGATAGATTGTATTTTTAGTGATTGCAAGGATGTGTATTCTGTTAAGAATGCTTTCAAGGTAGTTAAGTGTGGTGCATTGTGATTGAATGGATGAGATTATAAAAGTTTCGAGACGGCATAACGTGGTTAAAAGAATTTGATTTGACTTGATATGTGATTTTGGAACTTTTATTTCGTCTTTTTTTGTTCAATTTGTTAGTATTGCAACAACCATTCTTTATACTCTTTAGTATCAAAGAAATGTAATGTTGCGAAATTTATTTTGTTAAAAAAAAAAAAAAAAAAAAAAAAAAAAAAAAATTAAAATTAAAATTAGTTTAATTTTTAGGGGATAACCTTTGAATTAGAATTGAGAAAAGAATTTGCTGTTCAGGGGGAGTAATTTTAAAACATTAAAAATTCTGATTATTTCGATCAGAAATTTGAACAGCAAGATTCTTAATTCTGGAAGATTCTTAATTCTGGAAAACATTTTGGATTGTGTTTGTAAATAACTTGGGATATGATAGTTCATCAGGTGACATGTACACAAAATGGAAATTTTAAGGTTTATGTTTGATGTGTCAGTAGATTTATCTAGCATACTTGAACTGCCTTCTCTAAATATTAGCTTCATCATATGATGTATTGGTAGACATCTAACATAAAGGTTTTTAAGTGCACAAAATAAACTTAACTCTCGAAATTATCATGTGAACACTTTCTTTTGATGTATGACGATAAGTCTTAATTCTTATGTGATAGATACTACCATAACACATGTCATTGAGTATCCTAAAGAATTCATCTGGGAGATATACTGAGTGTTTCTTTTGCTACATCCAGAAATATGTTAACCTAGTTTCAGTCAGTATATCTTAACATAGAGCAAACTAGACCAAGATACAAGAATACCGTTATCAAGGTCTCTAGTCAAACTATGTCGCTCTGTTGTACGAAAGTACAGACCTGTCACCTCTAGTTTGATTTTAGATTTGTTTGTCTCTAACCCTAGTCAAATTTAATCTTTAAATGGAGTACAAAAGTACTTGAACATTTATTCATGATTTGACTTTAAAGATGGAATACAATAATCACACTCATTACATGGAAGTTATGCATGTATCCTGATCATAAGAGTATATCAAATGGGAAGCTACTCTGGTAATCATGAATAATAATTCAAAATGCACTTGTAAATTCTGATTGCTAGATGTTTATATGGACAAACATACCAATAATCGTCTTGAACTAATATTTATACCCGGTGATTTAAATATGCTAAGTAAATTTAAAGTTGGACAAATATACTGATAATCGAAATAACACTTGCTATTTCCTAATAACTATATGTTATCCTGATATGATCCTTAAGCAGACATATTACAATCTTATTCCCGATTTATTTTCCTTTTGGTATTCTTTACTTTTCATTTATAAAGAAAATTACAAATATATTTTATTTCTATGTTTTTTTATTCAATATCACATATCTTGTTAAAGTCAAATATTGAAGATATAAAGGATGTTGGTTATTCTCCAAAGACTGTGAAGATAAATTCTATTGGAGAAGCTGCTAAAGATTGAGAGATGGTCATATAGTTTGAAGATCTTATTGTATGCAAAAGGTGTGTCAGTCACATGAATCTGGACATCAATATTCTGAAGACCATGCTATCTCAATGGGGGAGTTTCTAATTGTTTGAAGACATAGAGGAGTTTGTTGGTGAAGACTAAATGAAGCCTATTTGACCAAGCTGATGACATGGAGGAGTTTGTTGGTGAAGACTAAATGAAGCCTATTTGACCAAGCTGATGACATGGGGGAGTTTGTTGGTGCATTTCTGTGTGTCAGTCAGTTGGTCAATGTTCGTAGTTGTCAAAGTCAATTAGTCTTACTATGTGATGTGATTAATGTGTATATTCAAGTCAGTGAATGAAATGTAATTATAGAATATACATAGAATATTGGTCATGCGACACAGAGCTTATGTCGCAATAGCGACATAATGCCTATGTCGCAGTGGGCTTGGCCTGCGACACAAGGCTTGTGTCGCAGGGTCCAGTATGTCTATAAATAGTGAAGTCAGATTTCATTTGTGGGGGGATCAAACCCTAAAGAGAGAGAGAGAGAGAGAGAGAGAGAGAGAGAGAGAGAGATTGTAAAGCTTATTCTTCAATTGTTCATATATACAAAACGTTAGAGAAACTGTGCTTGTGATTCAATATACGTTCAATACTCGATTAGTTGGATTCCGCCCTTCTGATTGAGTCATACGATCTGATTAGGTCCAGCAAAAGGGTTCCTACAACTTGTCTTCAAATGCAAAACTCTTCGGTGGTACACCCAGAACTAACCCATGTTTGGTTATATAGTTCATTTTTCGAAAGTTTAAGTGTGCCATTTTCCTATGCCATAGGAGAGAGTCTGATTCTGAAGCCTTGGATAACAGACAAGTAGACACCATTGAAGTAATAGGAGCATTCATGTTGATAGCATAAATATCCTTCTTCCTTGGAGCTTTCATCAGTATCCATTTTTCGGGAATGATAAAACCCGGCTTCAGGATCAAGGCCTCTTTCTCAGTGAAGAGAACAGGATGACCTTTATCACAGACTTGGGAAACACTCACTAGGTTGTGCGTTAGTTCTTCAACATAATTCACATCCTCTAGAGTCAAAGTTCCATTAGAAACAGTTCCTTTCCCAGTAATTACTCCTCCTTTATCACCAGCGAAGTGCACTCCTTGTCTCAGTCCACCTCTGAAGTCTGTCAGTAGACTTCTGGTTCCCGTCATGTGCCTAGAGCATCCACTGTCAACATACCACCAGTTGTCGTAGTTCCCAGTCTGCTCCTGCACATGTAATTTGTACACAATTAGTTATCAAGAGGGACCCAAGCCATTACGGTCTTGGTTTGTCCCTTATCATCGACAAACTGTAGCTCTTTAAAATAACCATTTTTCCCATTGGGAGCTTTGGTCACTTTTGAAGACGCATCAGCTTGCTGATGATTAGTGGTCCTGGGTCTATAAGTTGATTGATTTCCAACCCTCCCCGAAATATAACCCTGGGATTTTTGTCCTTGGCTACGATTATCATAGGACCCTTGGTAAACTCCTTGTGTGCGAGATGTAGAACCAATCTCAAAATGACTTTGGTTCCTTCTCGGAGTCATAAACCTCGACGGCACTTGATCCTTAGCAAAGTTTTCATGCCGTTTAGGTTTTGGTGGCGAGATACTGTGAAACGCATCTCTTTTCAGAGCAGTCACATGTTTAATACCAATACCAGGTCTGGTACCTAACCTGTCTGTGCTAGAGATATTTTTAGACTTATCACTGGCCTCGCGCTTAGGAGCAGCTTCATTCTTCTTATTGGGACAACAAGAAGAGACATGTCCTCGTTGATGACATTTGAAGCATGACATCTGCTTTCGTGACTTAGCAGTCTTAGCAGACTCCTTCTTTGTCTGATCAAAAGACACTGAAGGTAACTCCTTATGTTTCTTAATGAACTCATTATTTCCATCAGTACTTCCAATCATCCCACTTGATACGAATTGTACTTTAGTGAGAGATTTGACTGTACTCTTGGTTAAAGATGAATCATTAACAGTCTCCTTTTGGATCTCAGATGCAATAGACTGTTGATTTTCCAAATCCTCAGTCTCAGGATTAACATCTGTCATTTCTAAGTCAACAGAAGTGGAAGCAGTGTAATTGGCATTAAAGGGCGGAGGAACATCTGAGTATCCTAGGCCAGTAACATCCTTTACACTACGTTGAGAGCCAATGATTCTATCTAAGGTCAAAGAAGAAGTTCTATAACCTTCAAATTTTCTATTCAGCTCTACCAGTTTCATATTTGACTCTGATAACTCCTTATCCCTAATAGCTATATTTCTATTAAGCTCATTAAGGTTTAGATATAACCCGTCTATTTTAATACATTGTTCATTTATAATGTCAGTCAGACTGGTCTTATCTAGAGCATCACTCTTAATCTTCTCGTTCAGTGCTAATTTATCTTCACCTAACCTACGAACATCGGACTTAGCTAAATCTAATTCCGAGGTCAAGGTTTTGTTAGATTCTGCAAAGACACTAACCTGTATTTGAAGATCAGTAACTAAATAGCACACATCAGCAAGAGTAAGGAGATCTAGACATACCTTTTTCTTTTCGGATTGAATATCAGCCATATATGCCACAAAATCATTGGGACTCATTTCTTCTGTCGAGTTGATGTAGAGAACATCTTCCTCAATCCCCTTAACTTCTGTGTGTGGCACATTAGCTTGAAGTTCTTCAGTAGTCGGCATGTAGGATGTGGATTCAATTTGTTTCTCTTGATCGTCAATCTCAGCCATGAGAGCTTGCTCTGATGGTGTAGACCAATCATAAGATCCGTCTATTTGCTGAACCACTAAGACTTTGGAAGTTAGATTACTTCCCGAATCTTGTTTTGAAGTTCCAGAATCAACCTTTGGTCTTTGGCATTCCCTGGCAAAGTGTCAGTAACCTTGACAGTTATAACACTTGACCTTGGACTTGTCAAAACCTGGTCGATTTCCAACCACTCTCTTACCCGTACGCTTTAGGAAATTCTTTACTCTCCTTGACACCATAGCCAGTTGCCACTGGAGGTCCATTTCCTCTAAGTCATCAGGGTCAACCTGATCATAATCTTCATCAAATTGTGCCGGATCGTTTATCTTCCCTTGAATATAGTTTTCATAGGAAGCAACGAACGATGCCAACACAGAAAGTTGTTGTTCGGCTGATTTCACACTCATCAGCATCTTATGATACCCTTGAGTGGATTTATCTGAGGTGGTGTTCCTGTTTCGTTTTTCACCGCTATCCGAAGCAATGAAACAGAAATCCTCAGTCAATTTTTCTCCAATCTCATCAATTTCACCCGCAAACAAAGCCGTGGTCGAATTGGATGAGGAATTAGAGATACTGGTCTTTCCGTGGTACAGACCAGGATTCTGTAGATGATCAGAATCCGTATCTCTCGTTCTCTTAGAGAAATCATAACCCCTTAGTTTATCAATCGCTTTCTCTAGAGTCATGGTTGCATATCTTTCATCATTATCTTTCAACATGATACCGTACATCTCCCATTTACAAGGTAAACCCTCAATAAACTTGTCGGTTTTCTCCTTGTCATTATAGAAGATAGCATGGTCGTCAAGCTCACTTAATAGATGATAGAAACGGGTGGTGTAAGCCTCAAGATCTTCTTCTCTAAAAGCCTTAAATACCATAAACTGCTTTTTTAGAAGATTACATTTACCAGCTTTCACCTGAGGGCTCCCCTCACATCTCTTTTCTAGAGCGTCCCACAGCTCTTTAGCTGTGTGAAAGGACTTCAACTGATGGTTGATCTCCTTAGGAAGACTCATCTTAATTGAGGAATGTGCTTTATTATCGATGGTGAATTCTTTCTTCTGATTGTCATTCATTCGATCATAAGTCACAATCACTGTTGCGTTCCCTACCTCAGCTGTAGGTGAAACATATCCGTTTTTAATACACAGCCAAATAGTGATGTCGTGGAATCTACAGTAACTTTCAAATCTGTCTTTCCACCCATAATAGTCCTCAAGTCTAAGTAGCTTCGGTGGAACATTAGATTTTCCAACCTCGTGTTCCATCTCGATCATTCGGCTTAAATCAGACATTTTAAAGTGAAAAATTAAGTTATATTGCGAATTCAATAATCTCAACTCGCAACTAAACTCAGTTCGCAGGAAATGTCAGTTTGCAGAAGTCTCAGCTCGCAAAAATCTCAGTTCGCAAGTAAGGTTCGGCTCGCAGAGAATCTCAGTTCGCAAGTCAATCTCAACTCGCAGAGAATCTCAGCTCGCAGGAACTCAGTTCGCAGGGGAACTCGGTTCGCAGAAACTCAACTCGGTTCGCAGAAATCTCAGCTCGCAAAGGAACTCAGTTCGCAATGGAACTCGGTTCGCAGCTGAATTTCAACTCGCAGAAACCCTAATCTCAACTCGCAAATAACAGTAACCCTAATCTCAACTCGCAAAACGGCGCCTCGAAATCTGGGAACTGAAACTTTTTGGTATTTTACGAATAAATCCGTAGATTTCGTTCGAAAAACGACCCTAAAGATGTTATATAACCAAAAACCTTGTAACCACAACGTTTCTAAGCCCAAAAGCTCTGATACCAATTGTAAGTCTCTAGATCTTGGTTAGCGATAACGAATTATCTTTTAGGTATTGAGGTGCGGAATCCCTCAATACTTAAGGTTTTAGCCTTATATAACTAATCTATCAATTAACAAGCTTCGTTTTGATATCAACTAGTGTTAAACAATCAAAACCGAGCCTATTCAATGATAGCCTTTATATCAGCACGAATTTCGAGGAGGGAATATTTAAATATTTGGTGTGTGTAATAATGGCACGGATTTCTAGATATCTTAATAATGAGCAGCATTAAAATATTTATATCTGGTTCAACTCGCAGGCCATGGGCTTTGCGAGTTGACTCAACTCACAGCCCATGGGCCTGCGAGTCCAGATGGACTGCGAGCCCACATCTCAGCTCGCAGGTAGGTCCTGCGAACCGAGATAGCTGCGAGCCCAAAACTCAACTAGCAGGTAAGACCTGCGAGTCCAGTTTACAGCGAGCCCAAATCTCAACTCGCAGCTGAGAGCTGCGAGTCCAGATTGGACTACGAGTTGAGATCTCAACTCACAAGTCTGTTGACCTGCGAGTTGACTTCTCAATTCGCGATTCAGACTTTAACTTAAAATCGATATTTGTCTAATAACATTTAACAAATAATAATAACAAGTTAATATCATATATTTACAAGTCTAAACCAATTTATACAAGTTTGATAATAAATACACTAGTCCTATTACAAGCTAGATCTATTGTCACAATAACATGTCCCAACAAACATTAACCTTTCCGATAGCCTTTCGTCTAATATCCATCTCATATGCTTGCAGCTTTCCGATGACATCTTCTAGTGACCACACAGGTAGATCAACATCTTCTAGTGACCACACAGGTAGATCATCATTTTCTTCCATCAGCATAACTCTCGTTTCCCATTTTGAGGGTAAGGAATGAAGTAGTTTTTTATTCACTACTTCTTACCATATTCTACTCTTGCTTCGGTTAACCCACAAATGAGTTGGGAAAATCTTGATATTAGTTCATCAAAAGTTTCATTTGGTAATTGATCAAAACAGATCAACTTGATTTATTAATAATTCCTTCCTACTCTTTTTTAGCTGATCATTCCCTCCAAACCTCTGTGCAATTTCTTCCCATAATTCATAGGTTGTATGTTGATTTCTAAAACATTAAAGAACATCCCTGGGCAACCACATGGTGATAGCTGCATAAGCTTTCTTATCTTTATCATAGTCTATCTTTCTTCGATAGTCATATGTTTTGGTTTCTTTAAAGGTTTTCCTTCTCTGAAAGGTCCCTCTTGCCTAGGTGCTACATATTGCTCAATTATCGATATTTACAAGTTTGGATCGTTAAAAGTGATAAATGACTCGAACCTAGTTCTCCAACTAGAGTAATCGTTGTTGCACAAGAACCTTGGGTGGTTTGTTTGGAGTATCGATCTCGTTGTCAAATCTTAACATTGCATTCATATTTGAGTAAGCAATATTATCCCAAATTTACCTAAGTGTAGCCTAGTACAACCTAAGTGTCACCTAGTACAAATCAAATAGTGTCGCCTAAAGTGAACAAGCGACACTAAGGTACTGTCGCTAAGAAGTGTCGCTTGATAACTGCCACAAGTGTTGCCTATTCTAAATGAGTGTTGCCTGAATAAACCCAGCAAGTGTCGCCTTGTGCAAAACCAAATAACAGAAACCCATAAACTTAACAAATCAAAATCAACCGTCAGAATTTCTGACGATCAATCCCGAACACCTCCTAATTAATCATAGATTCCATAACGCATCAATTTCTATTTAAACAAACTGTTTTTAACTCTAATTCGGATCAAATCAACTTTTGAACTCAAAAACCAAAAACCGATCCAAAGACAATTCATAATCGTATATACTCATTCGAATCACCTATATTGCTCTGATACCACATGTAGGTTCCCTACTGACCGTAATTCAAATCGAATGAATCAACATGCGGAATCCGATTGAATCATTTTGTATAAAACAAATCTAAATAAACTTTTGCTTTTTGATTGATATTCAATAAATACAAATATAAAAGGTCACTTTGATTACAATGTTTAATGCTCATTGTCGGTCACAAATTCACAAAGTGATTTCAGTTAGTTACAAAACTTAATCAACACTTGACTATATATAGACTTCGTATATACAGACCACGGCAACACTCTGAGTGTCGCTTAGGCGACACTATAAGTGTCGTTAGATGGCGACACTCTAAGTTTTGCTTAACACTTAGTCAAAATTCAACTTCTATAATCTTAAGCTGTTTGTCACATAAGATGTATCAACTGCTTTTTGATAGATATTCAATAAGTACAAATACAAAAGGTCACTCTAATTACTATGTTTAACGCTCACTATCGTTCAAAAATACATATAGTGGTTTCACTTAGTTACAAAACTTAATCAACACTTGACTATATATAGACTTCATATATACATACCAGACGACACTCTAAGTGTCGCTTAATACTTGGTGAAAATTCAACTTCTTCAATCTTGAGCTGTTTGACACATAAGATGTATCAACATCCAACATCATTTCGACTTCCATTATTCAAAGATGTAATGTAACTGAAGACACAATTTAATGTAACTGAAGGTGATTGGATGTGATTTTTCTAAAAGCTACGGACACAATTTAATGTAACTGAAGACGCGATTTAATCGAATAAAAGCTGTAATATCACGTAATTGAAGCAATAATTTCATCTTATTGAAGCTGTGAACTCATGTGATATTACGAAGAAGTTAGTTGAAGGATTTCAATGGAATGGTTGGAATAGGAGCACCAACAACCTTTCTCAAAGCATGTTTACTCCTAATATACATATTTAACAGCTTCAAATCAGATGAAATTGAAGAAACTAGCATAAAATCAGATTTAGGGCAAAGATAGATGAAAACAACAATTTCACGGATCAAATCGAAGCTACGAATAAGATGAACACAACATAGTTATAACACATAGTTAAATAAGCATGCGATAGTAACACAACACAACACATGTGTTATAGGATAACATATAAGTTACTTGTTAACAACACATATGCTATATGACAACACATGCGTTATATGTTAACAACACATGTGTTATATGACAACACATATACTATATAACAACACATGTGTTATATGATAACGCATACGTTATATGTTAATAAAACATGTGTTATATGTAACAACACATGTGTTATCAGCACAATACATGTGATGTGAGGTTAACACATGTTTTGTGATGTTAAGTAACACATGTGTTGTCAATACATGTTTTAAGATATGTGTTATAATTATATTGTGGTTGTAACACATGTGTTGTCAATACATGTTTTCTTAACACTTGTGTTCTATTTTTAATAAATATGTTTTAAAACATGATTAGTAACTACGCATACATACATGTGTTTGTAACACATGTGTTGTGTTATATTTTTAACACATACTTTCGTAACATATGTGTTATACATGTGTTGTGTTGTTAACATGTGCATTCTCTTGCTCACATCTGTAGTTAACTGTCAAACTCCGCCAAAATCTAATCGTAGTTAATTAAGGCCGAAGCACGGGGCGTGACGCGATGAATTCAATACAAATCAAGAGCATATGATTATCACAGAACATTAATATTAAGATGCCATAAGTTGTTTTTACAAGCGTTACGACTTATCAAGTCGTCAAAAGAGTAGTGTTATCAAAATAACATTCATTTTCCAAATACAACATTGTTCGGGGGTTTCATAATTATGACTAAAAAGAGTTATAGTTATATAAAGGAAATCCCGTGTATTTTCCAAAAAAGTGGCATCTTAACTTTGTGGATAGGCATGGTCCCAACATGCATGCAATTCGTACATCGACGCAAATTCCCTAAAAAACATATTTAAATTCATCAACAAATATGTTGAGGGAATCCACATGTTTAAGACTCTATCATAAACCAAATATTGAATAATCGTTTATTGAATATCAGGTGCCATCCATGGCCAATCATACGATAAAATATAGTTTAAAACACTAACGGTGATCCCCTGATAGGTTTGCAGACGTTCAAGTTAATATGTCGAACCTTAAGTCCATAACCAAACCATGACTTAATTGTATATCACTTGCCTTAATTGTATATCATTTGCTAGAATATACGCTCCGTGTTTCGAAACAAAGTCAACAGTTAGCGCGACTAACAGAAAAGTGGTCGGGACGTTACCCCGATAGTACTATCCGTATATTCCGTAGCTAATCGCTATTAGATAATGGTTACAGTATGCACGCATGTAGGACTTTATGCAATTACATCATGAAAACTTGGTCGCACATAAGGATTCGTTCTCATGTTTCCAATATTGTATAAATAGTTCATATGTTTTTCACCCCATTTGTAAAACAGTAAAAGCAGTAAAATAGGGGCTGTGAACTCACCCGGTGAGTTTTGTGAGTGCTAGCGTTTAAAATGAATAAGTTTGCCCAAAGTAGTCTCCTAGCGCCCTATACGCATGAGGTCGTTTGTATAAGTAGACGGCTATATGCTCATCTATGCTGGTTGTTCACTCAACTAGTAGGATCATTGTGTATCTCGTTTTCAAAAGCGTGTACGACCCGTTGGTGACAGTTTTATATGTATACTTGTATGTTTCTCAAAACATTACTATTTCGTTATCAAAGTATATGTTAAATGTGTATACTTTCATAAAACGTATAATTTGTGAAAATGCATGTTCAATCATTCTCGTTATAGTTTCCTAAAAAGTCTCTTTTAACAAACTCTTTCATTTGTTCAAGGTATAAACCTATTACTCAAATACTTTCATGTTAGTCCCTCGTGTATATCTTTTGTTCATTTTACAAACTCAAGTTTTTAGTCTGCTGGAAATAGAGCTCACCCGTTCGGGTGAGACTGTCACCCGTTTGGGTGAGACTGTCACCCGTCCGGGTACGGCTGAATCTGACCAAGTGTGATGTGATTTGTCCGGGTGCTGTCCAACAGAAGTTTTCAACCTTTAATTGACTCGTCGGGGTAATGGTCCACCAACCGGGTGAGGCCAAATCCTGGCCAATTTTCTAGTTTTTACAAAGTTTCAAAACATCATATTTTGTTATTTTAACCATTTTGCATACTTCTTTCAAGACTAAGATATTTATGCTAAAATATTTTGGAGTTAAAAGTTTCTAAGTCATCACATATAGTTTGTGTTATAGTTTTAGTAGTTAAATACTTAAAAATCCTTTCAATTCATTATTCCTTTTCGTAACAAATTTTCATCAGATTTTGACCTTCCGTGTGACGTCATTTTGACTAGTCAAATGAATTTATTTGGTTACAAAAATTTTATCACATAATCCTACATGTTTTAGGTTCAAATAAAGGCCAGATTCATAATTTTTAGACATGTATATGGGGTTCAAAACTATTTATTAGTACACAAAGGTACAACATCTATTTTTCTGGATAGTTGTTGAGAAACTTGTTTGCTGACTGACTTAGACTCCTCCTCACGAAGTGTGCTCATACAAGTGTTAAGCCTTAGACAAAATGTGACCTTTAGGAAAAAGTATCATGCATTTTGGATCTTTGAGGAAAAAGTTTTGGCCTCTCAAAGTAAGACCAAATTCTGTCTTCTAAAGATAGATTGGACACACGTTTTTATAAAATCATTTGGGGTATCATAAGTTCTCCAAATTGCATGTGACCACTTGGGTTGGAAACCTAACTTCTCAAACTTAACTTTTGGCTTAAGAATCACTCAATTTGGTTATGTTATGCTCAAGTTATGACGTTTTAACTTAGTCCCAAAAACCTGCCAGCTTTTGTGTTTTTCGTTTATGAGTTTGTTTAGTCGGTTTTTAACCGTTTAACGTTTTAAATCAAGGTTTTAACATGCACTTAGTTGAGTTTTTATGTGAGTGTACATAACTAGAATAAATGTAATTAAAATCTATAAAAATATGAGATTAGAGAAAGTTTCCTCATAATGCAATTGATTGAGATTTTTAAGAGAAGAAAGGAAGAATGCTTCACGTTTGTAGCTCCGTTTTAACCCGATCAAATTTCCAAGCTGTCCTTTCTGATCTTAGCTTCTTGTGAGGGTGAGATTTCCAAGAAATAAAGTGTGTGTTTATGAACTTAAAAGTGTGCCAGAAGTGGTGGAATAGGGTTTAAAAGTGGTGGTTGTTAGTGGTGGGTTGTAGTAGTTGCTTGAAGAACTAAAGAGGAGAGATTGATGATGATGAAGAACGATTTTGATGGGATGGGAGGGAGTATGTGTGCAGATTTTTTGAGTGTGTATGTGTGTGTTTGTTTAGTTAGTAGCAACACTTAAACAAATCTTCAAAGATCACAAGTATGGCTTAATGCATGGAAGTTACAATATTAAATTAGAAAGGGGATGGCTTGGGTTGGAGTGTGTAAGTGACTAAGAGGTGGAGGTGTGGTGGAGGGTGGAAAAATCTGCCAAGGGAGGGGGGATGGGGGAGGGGATGGCCACATTTTGATTAACTAGGTTAATTAAGTGGGATATTTAGGTAGTTAAGTTAATCTAGGTTAATTAGTTACTAAGTATATGAATAAGGGTACTTTAAGGTAATTAAGGGTAAGTTATTGCGATTAGAATATTATTAGTTGATTCATATAATATTCGAATAATTAACGTTATCTCGTTTAATTAATTACGTATTCTCAAACGTCGTTGTGCGTAATTTAGATCGCTTAAACGTTAATTTCAATATCTGTAACGTTATGCTTGTATCACTAGCATAATAATTTAAGATAAATAACTACTATTTCTTATCAAATAGTTTCGAGTTATTTTACGAAAGTTTGTCACCAAAGTTCGTATTCGTCTGAATCATTCCGATAGTTTCACGTAATTCTCAATAATTACGTATGTGTTATGCATCCCGCATTAAAATCTTGTGCATCAAAATGCATCATGGGCTCGTGCTAGATTTATTTCAGTTGAATCAAATTTATTTTCAATTATGAAGGAATTAGCGTAAGAATGCATGATTAATGACGTACGAAATTGCACCTGATTTCAAGGGGTGTCACATTAATATATGACCACATGTATTTTAAAACATAATCAATACAAAATTTCACATAAAATACATGTGTCATGTTATGTTTTTAACACATACTTTCTTAACATACATGTGTTGTGCTTTTAACACATGTGTTGTGTTCATATATATGTGTTTCAAAACATCACTAGCACAATATTCAACATAAATACATGTGTTCTTAATACATGTTTTTAAGAGATACTTTCTTAACATAGTATTATACATGTGTTGTGTTGTTAACACATGTGTTCTTAATACATGTTTTCTTCACCCATGTGTTTTTAAACACAATAAGTACAATATTCAACATTAATATATGTGTTTTTAACATATGTGTTGTGTTGTGTTTTTAACACCCCATGATGTCTAATGTATGTGTTATATGTATGTTTTCTTTTTAACGCATGATACATGTGGTTTTTAAACATAAGAAATACAATATTCAACACAAAATCTATTTTTAACATATGCTTTCTTAAAACTTGTATTGTAAGGTTAGCACATGTGTTGTGATGTTAATACGTTTTGTTTACACATGTCTTTATACAATATAAGTAGTAAAACAAATCAAACATGCACAAAAACACATGTGTTAAAAAAACATAAACAACCTAAATATATGCAAAAGAATATTCAAAACACTAGTCAACATACTACAAGCCACATATGTACTAATTACAAAAATAAATTATCAACATAAAACTTCTAAAAGTGATCATAAACTAATCACTTAAAACTTGTCAAACTTCATCATTTTCTTATCATTAAGATGGATCTTGATACCACATAGAATCACCTTCCTAACTTTAGCCTTATCATAAACTTTTCAAATCCATCAATAAGATCACGGATCTCTTTACTATGCATCTTGGCTTCATGCAACAACATCTTTGCGACATACTTAATCCTCAGACGAAGAGATGCTTATCTTGAGGAGGACCTTCAACAGCTAATCCTTAATCCCATTTCATACTTCTCCGACCCATGTAGCATTCCAAGTGCAATATAGTGACAAATCCATAATCGATGTTATTTTTTGTAGTCATCCACTTGATATACATAACTATTTCCTTTTTAATCTTTTTAAAATCAGTGTATGCGAGATAAGATATGTCTTCTTATTCACAAAACAAACTCAGCTGAAAAAAGAAAATATAGGATACAAAAAAAAGTTAATATATTCTAACAAAAACATGTGATATAGTATACTAAGGCCATATGTGTTTCAAGAGATAAGTGTATAAAATGCACAAATATACTAATATCCATTAGAACAATAATCTCCATATATTTTGGCAAATACTTATATAGAACTATTCTTTTCAAGTGATGTCAACACCAAATGTAAAGTCTTGTTTTTTCGTTATTAATTGTCAGTTTTTGAAGGAAAGTTTTGTCCAATAGTTGGATACGTAATAGATGTGTTACAATGACCAGGTTTACAAGGACATCATAAGTTTAAATCTTTATACATTTCATTTATTTAAAAAAGGCAAGTGTTACATAACATCGTACGCAATGACATAGAGCTTTTAGAGTTTTTTTGGATATGTTGTGACATTTGTGAGATATGGTTTCATGGATCACGGTCAAGATAACTCCACGCAAGTTAAGTATATCAACCATAATTTAGAACTTGATTAAAGTATATCACTTCGTTTCAACATCCTGTTTTTTTTTTTCTAACTATACAAACTTCGCACAAGCATTTTCACAAACACCTAGTGCGCATATAATTTCAATCCAAAATTGTTCTCAAAATTAAAACTAAGAGTGTGGACATCCATAATTTTTTAATTTTTATATCCTCAATTCATTTTTTTCCAATATCCAATAGTTCATAATTATTCACAATTCATAATTCAATCAACATCGGTTCATGAAAAATACAGTAAAACAATTTTTATGGTGAAAAACTAGGGCAATATGTATGTCATCTATTTCAATCATACAAAATCAAAAATTATACAGCAAAACAAACTTAATAGAACCCATAACCTCACATAAAACTAACAAAAATTGGCATACAAAACGCATAAATGAGAACCTTACAAGTAGAAATCGAATTCAATGGAAATGTCCGAATAGGAGCACCAACAACCTTTCGCAAAGCATGCTCACTCCTAATATCCCATATTTTAACAACTTTGAATCGTAAGAAATTGAGGAAACTAGGGTGGGTAAATTCGGATTGATGAACAAACTAGATGAAAAACATAATTTTACGGATCAAATGGATCTTACGACTGAGAAGATAACATAAATTGAACTTGTGATGAAAAAAATGAGATTTAGAGCAACAATTGACGATTTGTAAAAGTTTATGGTTAGGGTTTTTCGTGTTAGAGAGTAGAGCAAGCGAGGGAAACAGAGAGCAAGCGTACGATTTTTTTTTCTTTGAAATATTTAATGGAATTAATTAAATGGCGAAAGTACCAAACTACCCCTCCGCCCAATTTTAGTTATAAAATTAAATGTAACATAAAATTTTTAATATATTAATCTTGAACATGGATTAGCTAGATCTAATGACTAACATACATACTCCCATGCTTTTATAAAATATATACTTACATGAACCTTTTTCTAATTACATATAGCAAACATTATTAAAGCTAATATTAAAACGCGTACGCACAGGGCGTCAAGTAAATACGTGTCAATCACACGCTTGAATAGAAGAAGGAAAATTTGTCCGTTCTAACACAAAAGTCAAACGACCCATTTTAAGTCGTACTAAAAAAATCATTTGATCCAAATCAAACTAGTTTCATATCATTCGTGGTCCTTCTCTACATAACATGGGCTTTGGGTGTGTTTGAAATCCATTAATAATGTTACTACGTACTATTTCATTTCTTCTTTGATGCAGATAGTACCAGCAACAACAATGATTTAATCTTTGTCGATCCTTCCCATGTATAAAACCTAGTTTCCTCATTGCAAAAATAACTAAACAAGTCAGTTGTCCTTCTTACACTTTAAGATTATATATGATCTACATATGTTCCCTAGAATAACATCTTCATTATCTAAACGAACTCGGAACATGCCGTTGGGAAGCGATTCAATAATTAAACCTTCACGAATCCATTTTTGTTCTTTCATGGTAAAACCCCCTTGAAGTATCAACTAGTGGAGATTGGGTGTCCGAGTACCGATGTACAACTAAGTAGATGTCTCACGGGCGAAGGAATAGAGTGCGCAATGTGGAGTCAAGGGTTGCACAGCCAGTCTTGAATCGCAAGCCGAATAGAATGATTGGGAGTAAGTTCCAAGTGTCTAAGTTTTAAATTTGTCATCGGAGACGTTTCACGCCCATTCTTTAACCATCCACGCAACGCTTCACCTTCATATGTGAAGCCGTCTGCTGCCAACTGAGGATCATGCATTATTTCCTGAAAAGACAGCAATAGTTCAACTATTAGACCTGCTCAATATATTGTCCCTTGTGCATTATAGGTGGTAGCTTGAACCTTATCAGCCTATCTAAAAACCAAAAATCGGATGTAGTTTAAGGCGAAAAACCTCACCTTTAGAATAGGACACAAGAAAAAAGAGGGAACTCGACGGTCTTCAAGAAAACACAACTGCTCGAGTTCTTTAACCAAAACTGGTGAGACCACAGGCCGGTCTCTAGTTTTTAATTCACAGCATCGCAAACCTAAATCAGCCAATCGTTTAGCCACAAAGTTAGGCCATTCACCAGCCGACATATCTAAAACCGAGGTTAAATTAGAATCCAAAATTGCCTTTCTCACTTCATTAGCTAACCCACCTGACTTGCTACCTATGAGTAGCCATAAGATAATCATCCCAAATGAATAAACATCAGATTTTACGGTCAAACTTCCAGTCTGATAAAACTCTGGATCAGTAAATGAAAAGGGTCCACTTGTTTCTGCATATTGACGAAAACTACGACAACGGTACGTTTCCTCGTTGACCAATCTAGAGAATCTGAAATTGCATAGTTTACAGTGTAGTTCTGAATCAAGAAGGATGTTTTTGGGCTTTAAATTGCCATGTAGTGTCTTTTCGGGTTTGGAAGTGTGTAGGAAAGATAGTGCATTTGCGATTTCAGAAATGATTCGTGTTCGGGTTTTCCAGTTCATCGAAAAAGAGTTGGTTTTATTATAAAAATAGTTCTCGAGGCTCCCCGGCATGTACTCGTAAACAAGAGCATAAACTTCAGGACATATGCCAATTAATCTTAATATATGCTTATGCCCTAGTCTTCCGACCACTTTAGACTGCATTAAACAGAACTCGACTCAGTACTCTGCGAGTGTGTGTGTGTGTTGTGAGAGAGAGAGAGAGAGAGAGAGAGAGAGAGATTAACCTCTTGTTGGAACTCTGATTGTGCTTGCATGTTACTAGGATGCAGTTTCTTTATCATTACTGTTCTATTTGACATTTCGCCCTTGTAGAGTGAACAATCGTAGCTTTTACAGCCAATCTTAAAACTCTCAGAGAAATCACAAGTTGCAGTTTCCAAATCCAAGGACGAAAACTCCATTAATCTTGAAGATATATCCCCCGTTTGTCCACGAATTTTCCACCTGTCAAGCCAATTTGTTGCTTCAAAATGTTGTCTTTGAACTGTTTGCTTTTCGATCTTTAGAGTTGCAATAGATGCTTGGATGAGTTTCAATTCTTCAGATGATTCTTCACGTCTACGGTTTGACTCTTGAACTTGATTCTCCAAGAAAACTATGTTTCTCATCGCCTTATGCAATTCTTTTGATGTTAATTCTTTTTGTTCCATTACTTGTTCATGCTCTCGTTTGGCAGTGTTTAGTGTATCCTCGGCGATTTTTCTTATTTCAAGTTCTTGAGCATAAGCAGATTCATAATCCTTTACCTAAAGAAATCAAACAACAGGTTGCTTTTTCTTGTCAAATCCGGTATATTTCAAATTCTAAAGTTTGGTAACGATTTTGCTATAACATGTAATTCAATATCTTTACATCTGTGGTATGGAGTAATTTGTATACTTTTACAAAATTCATCTTTGTTTTCAAAAGCTTGGCTGTCTCATTTCATATTTGAAACTGAAGAGTAGTTTATTTGACCTAGAAAGTCAAACTGAAAATTAAACTTTCTGAATGATGGTGATACCTACTTTACCTTGTTATTCGCTTCCAAGGCTTGTACTTCTAGTCTTTTTCGCTTCAAAAGCTCTTGGAATGCTTCATTTCTGGATGCTTCGGATTCCATGTTGACTTCTTCAAGCTGTTTGCATACGATTTCTTCTTCAAATCTCGGATCAAATTCAGTAGATGATGAATATCCAGAATCTGAAGACGTGTTGGACTGTAAACTCCTAGTCATGCTTGTACTTCCACCAACGAAACTTGTAGTCGAGTTACACCGATGATAAACTTGTTGTACTTCCCTTTCACTTTCAAGGTTGGGGTAACGTAAAGATTGAGACCTTAAAGTATTGGAATCTTGAAGGACTAATGGTGGTAAAGCATCGTAGTCCTCAGCAGGTTCTTTGGTGTAAAGAAGTTGACCTTTGTTGACAAACCAAATTTGACAAAACGGAGGAGCATTTTTGGCAGCGTAACTTGATTTACTTGAGTTTTTCTTCACCTTCATCCAACTATATGTGATTTAATTTGTGTACTCTTTTTATCAGAACAAATTTTGTGATATCTCAAGAAAATACTTACTTCTCAGGCAAAGCTCCCATAACAAGCTTTTGTACACTATATTCGTTAATTAAATCCACAATTCCTTTACGAACTTGGTCATTTTCAGTAGTCACAATGCATGCTTTAACCTACACATTAAAGGCTCTTATTAACAATAACACCTAAACATGCCCCGTGAACAGGCTATGCAGTGCACAGGGCCTCCAATTTTGGAGGGCCTCTGATTTTAAAAAGTGTGTATATGTATTTAGTATCTGAGAAATAAACATAATGCTACCTGCACTCGGATGGTTGGGCCTTATGTTTTTAATCTAACAGTTGGGAGCTCCGAATCTCACTTCCTGCTATCTTTTTATGCAATAATTTTGTTTTGGGTTCTTTGTTAATGAATTTTTCCTTTAAAATTATTTCCTTTTAATTTTATTATCTTTCTGCAACGAGTATATTGATTAGATATCTATATCTTAATTACCATAATTCATAAATTTGATTTTGAAAATTAAAATTGATAATTTAGTTCTACTAAAAAGTACTAAAATGAATCATTAAATGTATTTAAAAATATATACTTTTATACTACATATATATTTAACAAAAAACGAGATTATAAAATAATAACTTCATAGAAGAATGACATTTGTCAAAAGATAAATACTGATTCTTTTTTTTTTACATAGGCATTTAACATCCGTTGTTCTAAATAGTATCTACCGGATCAACTTCTGCCTACCCCGCCCGGTCAAAGATCGCCGGGAATCTTTTTTTTTTTCTTTTTTTTTATCTTAATAACTGGCAGGAAAAATGAATGAAAATAAAAGCGGAGGCCCGCCATCTGCTAGCATTGTGGTTTGGAATCGATTCTTTATCAATAGTCCACCCTTTCTTTGAACCTTGTCAATGATCGAACTTAAATTAAAAATATGAACTGAGTGTGTGGGCCTGCCTTGCACGTAAACCTACAACTATAGATATTTTGGAAAGAAAAAACACCTTTGAACGAGCGCAAAGGCTCACGTAATCAAGTAGAAGCTTCTGCATCTCGTCTTTCTCCTTTCTTCTGTGTGCACACACGACATCAGGGTTAGCTTGAGTTGCAGGTAGTTTTCCCACTGCATTTGAAAAATCATACATCATCGTATAATAACAATCACAAACTTTTTATTGGCCATAATAAACTGGTATAAGACTACAAATGAATAGATAAAAAGAACAGATTAGAGTATTCGCATTTCAGATTAAAATACTTGATATTTCGTATATAACAACCAACGTACTTCCAACTATGCATGTCCAGGAGCGGACTTGTGTGGATGCACAGGGTATGACGTGCTACACATGGATTTTCTCGTGAAATCTATCAATATTTAAATTGTGCAACCCCTCGATTAATGTTTTTTACTAGTGCAACTCACCTTTAAATCTATAATTTATCTATGAAGTTTAAAAAGCTTGAATTGCATGGAAGAAATGACTACTTGAAATGAATATACAGGTAGTTTGGGGAAGAAGGCCAAAGAAAAATAGAAAAAGTAACGTTACAAAATTAGATATATTCAATTTAGCCCCTTAAGTTTAATATTTATCTAATTTAAGTTAGTATTCATTCAAATGGTTTCAAAGTTTAAGAAAACAACACAAAGACCCTTAACTTGTAAGACATTAATTTTTTAATTCTACTTGTAGTTTACCTATTTCAAATGACTAGTCACTACATTCTCAATATTGCTAATTGCTAACAATTATTTTTGTTTCTACGCCAATTGCTATTATATGAGCTAATGATACTAACATTTATAGATTGTCATATGTCGTAACTGTGGGTTACTTTTAGGCTTTTAGCTATTGAAAAAAGTTCATACATAGAAAAGTCATAAAATATAAACTAGATGTAAGATTCTTTGGATACAAAAACATTCACAACCTTTTTGTTGAAGTCCATGTCTATTTTGACACAAACCATCATTAATGATATAAAGAAGTGAGTCTTAAACGAAAACTCAAAACAATCATGTAGCGGAGCAAAGAGGGCTGTGAAAAAGTGTGCTACCCATAAAAAAAATTCTGATGCGCCACTATGCATGTCAAGTAAGGCTTTTTGGTTATTTTATGTCAACCTTTTGTAATCCTTAAATATGCTTTGAGTATCTTGATTGTTTAGATATGACGCATTAGGTCTGATTATTAACTGTTACTATTCTCTAACATCCACCGCTGTCAAAAACCTAAAACCCACCAAGATTTTTGTCTGCATACTTCTTACTCCCTGCAATTTAGAAGTTGTTGCCACCACCATTAAACTCGTAATAATTTTTCAAAGCCAAACCCAACTGATTTTACCGCCGACAGAAGTCATATGCGGCGCGTGAGTCAGATCCGACTCAAATCTGTAAAACCCACTGCCATCTTCCTCGGGCCGCCGTCGCTGGATTTTCTACTGGAGTTGTGGCCAGCTTTTTTTTGCTTTCTAACTCCTTTCTCAAACATAAACATATACATGTACAAACATATGTATATACATAACATAATAAATATTTAAATATTCTTACTATTACCTTTATATATATACTAGCCTTATATATATATATATACTCATTAAGATTCTACACTCATTGTTATTATTATTAACATTTTTTACATATTCACTCACTAATAAAATTTATTAGTTTCTAATATAAGTGATTACACCTTTCAACTTTTATTGTTATTATTTGTTTTCTTTTTCCTACTTGTTAGTAGATTGAGTTCGTGTTATTCCCTTCTTCTTGTACTCGTACTACAAGGTTACATCATACTCTCAAAACAACACTTACTTGAGGTCATGTTCTTCTAACTTGGTGGATGGCGACAGGGTTTAGGAGAAACCATAGACTAGTGACTACCTATAGGATTAGAGTTGGGACTTGGAATGTAGGGATGCTGACTAGAAAACGTATAGAATTTTTTCAGACGTTGACTATGCGGAAGGTGGACATCGGGTGCTTCCAAGAAACCAAATGGAAGGGGGCAGGTACCATAGAAGAAAACGGCTACAAACTTTGATTCTCGGGAGTAGGAGTCCTTTTGTCATCTAGATTATAAGAGAATGTAGTTCATGTAGACAGACATAGCGATAGGATCATAGCGATCAAGGTAGTATTCCAGGAAAAGACTTTTAATGTCGTCAGTGCGTATGCCCAGCAAGCGGACTCGAAAACTCAACAAATAATACTAAGACGCGACCTAAACGGATATATCGAAGTAGAAGTGGACGGATATTTTTGGTGGCGGATCCAGAAAATTATGTTGTGGGGAGCAAAAAGACTACCTTAAACGTAGAAGGATCACAAGTTATATATAAAAAAGTTAAAGTCGCATCAAAACAACTTAGTACCATTCAAAGTTAGTTAAAACATCCTAAAACTACATCTAAACAGTATTCAAACATCTGAAAAACATCATGCATTACAAAATACATCATTAAATGATACAAAATGCCTCAAAAACAATTAACAACAATAAAATCAAATTAGTAAATAAATAGCTACATATAGTAAGAATATAATATACATCTAATAAAAGTTGACAAATATTCTCTTTTTATAACATTAAATAACCATCTGATCTTTAAAGTTAAAAAGATTGAAAAAGTAAAGCCACTCCGTCAGGAGTTTTAAGAGATACATACAAAATCACAACTTGAAGAAAGCATTAGTAACAAAGAAACAAAAGGATTTCTCAGATTTTACAAGAATAAAGTTAAGGTTTTAGACTTTTATTACTTTCCGGTCCTATCAAACTGAAATAAAAGACAAGAAAATTTGGGGAAAGCGAGGTAAGTGGATTAGTGGATAGACACTATCACCTTTTTTTGGGATAATAAAATAGTATAAAAATAACACATACAAAGTATTAAAAATTGAGCTCACCTTTCTCTGTATCAGTTAGTTAAAGGGGGCCTATTAGATTTTGCCTTGGGGGCCCGTAAAGAAATATGGCTAAATTCACTCTACTAGGCTGACAAACAAGGGGGGCATGTCCACCCCCTGCCAAACAATTGGATCCGCCCCTAGATATTCTGGAGTCCATAAAGGATTCAGGTATGGAGTTAGGAATGAAGAAGGACGCACTCTACTAGAGTTCGCTACAATGTACGATTTTCACTAATACATATTCGTTCATGTATATCGGATGTCTCCCTAGAAGCAATTTCTCTACCATCGAGTGAAAATATGACTGTTGACATCTTACCTTCTCATACTACGCCAACAAATACTCTGCCAAAGATTGTTGTTGTCACTACTCTTTAAGATTGAGCTATTAAAAGATTGATTTTGCTGGGTCATCAATTTTACTGCTTACGTTAATGATTCTCTCAGATAAAATATTCTTTGACCCTCAAGTATTGTGTTCAATATTATTTTCTGTTGAGTGCTATAAAAGTTAAGTGTTTGGTTACTTGACCTTAATTCTTATCGTTTTTCACCTACAAAGTCTATGAGCCGGGTACATAATTACCTAGAAAGAATGATTAGAACATGAGTCATACCTTCACTTAATTTACAAGAACTTTCCCTTCTAAAGGAAAACCACAGTTTGACTTTATCAGTCAAAGAGACTAATCTAAATCACCTACAAATTTCCCAAAAAAAGAAGGGTTCAAAATTTTACCAATATATATAATATATATGTTAATATATATCACTTTTAAGTAAAATGAAACATAAATTTTCTGAGTTAATCTTGAAACGCACTCCTTTCACGCTTTCCACGAGTTAGCTTAAAAGACTCAGAGGCTCATTTTTATTTATATAAAAAAATGAATTGGACTCACTTTATTTTTCACACTGGGCCTCAAAACGAACCACAAAACGAACCAGCCCTTGAACATAGGTCTATTACATAAGCAGAATTAAAGTTCATTGAAACCAAAAAAACTAATTGAAGACTATCAGTCTATCACACATTCACATATTTTTAAGTAACATAACTACCATATTAAAATTGAAACTAAAGTTAGAACAACAGGATAAACTCACAAAGTGTTGGAATCAAAGGGGAAGGTTGATGAACATGAAGTATACAAATCTGTCGACCTCTAAACCTCCTAAAAGTCCAATGAAACAAAGACACCGCCTTTTCAACTGACTTCCCAACCGCCACATAAACCTTGTCGCCGAAGATAATTTCCGGCATCGGAAGACTTCTCCGGTCAAACCCATCTCGGAAACTCGCCGGAGGAGAAACCCTAGAACAGCAGTCACCGGTCATGGTGACAGCAGGGTGAAATGAATTAATAAGTTTCGTTGATAAATGATAATTCTTGGTAATAAAAGTTTTGGTTGATGTTGTTTAATGCTTAATATCAAATCAATATGATTTGTTATCAGTAAAGTGGTGTTGAGCCTTTGAGGTCATTATTATTTGAGAATTTGCTAGGCAAAAGTATGTTTGACTTTAAGTTAGACTTGATTGTGATGTCTGTGAGGGAATTTAGTGGTTTAGGTAGAAGGGTCGATTTTATTTTATTAAAATAAATTGAAAGATTAAAAAAGAGACAAATTTAGTGTTTGTTTGTCGATGGCGACGAAAAATGGATTCACGTTTCCCACGTTCAGTTAAAGTTCGTGAATGAAATGTACTACATGACCGAGTACCATCGACCACCATTGAAATAATGACAAACTATAACCACCTACGACTTAATTTTGAACTTCATTATTTTCTTTAATTTTTATGTTTTAAGAGAGCAATTATGTTTAATTAACTAACATAAATATAATAATTAAAATAGCACTTCATTAATAAATAAAAATCATTAAATAGTAAAAAAAAAAAAGGTACGTAACTAAAAAGAGAGACACACATTAGAATAATTGGAAATGACTTATACTAATCAAAAAAACAACTCTCGACACATTCACGAATGTCATTTATACATTTGAGGAGAGTGTTTCGGTGAGTCAGAAAAGTAGTCATATATCAAACATTCCTCGACACCGACATGATCCCTTCGTGTGTAGTTTTAGGTATCTCTTTCTTGCAAGTGTAAACTTCCGGCAACCTCACAGTCCTTTACAACCTCAACACATTCTTTCATAACTTTTATAGGTTGTTTATCTTTAGAAGAAGAATCAAGAACATGATCCAATGGAAATTGTAACTTAGTTAAGGGTTAGGTAAATAAAGAGTTAAGGGTTAGGTAGATATCATCAAGAGACAACCCGATTTATAGTGGTTGGAGTGACCGTTAACTAGTCTATCTTAATCCACTTCCCGATTACGCGATATCAAAATTTTTCCACCATGATTCAATCATTTTCAGCGATAGGAATGCAAATTGTTCAAAGTATTGTTTCTTCTTCGATAAGAACACAACACTAGTCTTCTATAACTAAAAGAAGATAACCTAATCAAAATCTTTAACTTCTACAATAAGTAGTCTAGATAACAATTCTTAAATACCTCCACTTTTAACAAGGATGTCAAACACCAACAATATCTTCTCCTACGAGAATAAGAGAACTAATCTCCAAATAATCTTCTAACTCAATATGAGAAGATCACCTCACCAAACTCTTCTTCTTCTTCTTCTTCTTCTTCTATCTCTCTAGAAGGCAACACTCTCTTCTTTTTTTTCTTCTTCACACTCTTGGAGAGAGTATGAAGAACTCAACAAATAATAACTCACTCAAAAAGTCTTCCCATAATAATTGGAAAACACAACACTCAAGCTTTCCTCCTCACACACTCTCTAAAGGATCTCTTACAACAAATTACAACAATTATGTAGTGAGACAAATAATTAGAACTCAATAACCTCACTACATAAATCAACTCTTTGCTTAAAAACTTAATCTCTCTAACGCACTCTTAGAGATAAACAATACAAGCAATGATCACTTTTTAATT
The DNA here is from genome assembly GCA_963921325.1 of Logfia minima. Taxonomy (NCBI): domain Eukaryota; kingdom Viridiplantae; phylum Streptophyta; class Magnoliopsida; order Asterales; family Asteraceae; genus Logfia; species Logfia minima. Next base: position 24,099,013 of record OY992763.1, on the reverse strand, counting down.
AAGAGAAATATGTATCTTACAAGCTAAAGAGGATAACTTTTAAGTTAAAAATGAGTTGGATATTTATAGTTGAACTTTTCAAAGTTTAGAAAAATATACGTTATATCCATAGTGCGATCTTGGTCGAGTTGTGCATGCTCTGTCCAAAAACGTTTGAAAATAACAGCCGTTTTAAATCCTTTCAAAACACTCTTTTCCAAAATCAAACACTATAAATCAATTTGCCAGACCCTACAAAAACATTAATCCTGATTTACTAAAAGGTTAAAAGGTTAAATACATTGAATAAACACAAACGTAAATACTCACTAGATAATAAGGTACCCTTACATTTACCCTAATATTTTTTGTGATCAAACAATAGTAGGTTCCTACTGATCGTGTAATCAATACAATCAACAATCCATATCGTGCGGAATACGAATACAGATTGAATATACATGAATGAATTAACAAAACTTGTAAATAATTTGATTTCTATTACTTGAATGAGTTCAAAGATTACAAAGAGAATTCACAAACTCACAAGCACTCAATTACGTTTACACACAGTTCAAATGAATACGCGCATGTTCTATTTATAAGCTACTGTCTATGCGGCAGTGCATGCAACAAACATCTAAGTTGTATTTTCTCGCAGTATGTTACTGTCGCATAGACTTACAAAAATATTCCTAAGTCTTTTGACTTCTACAATCAAGATGTCTGACACACGACTTCTTGTACCATCAACAATTGTAATCAAACTCATTGGATAATAAGGTACACTTACATTTTTATAAAAACATTTTTATACTTTTTAAACTTTTATAAACATTTCACAAAAATAACTTTGGTCTTATAAAGTGTTAAGCATTTATAGTAACTAGCTTTCTACCCGCGCAAAGCGGCGGCGATAATAGTTTCTAAAATTTTTGCAATTTTTTCGGTTCTTTGAAGTGGTTTTCACTATTAGTGATAGTTTATTGTGATCATAATGCTTTTTGCATCAAATATGTTTGCTTTAAGTGAGCAAGTCTAAAAGCAGCTTCATTATGTCCTTTCATTTTTGCTTAGAATGATATAAAGATTTTTTAAATTGATCCATTTCTAAATCATTTTGTTTATTTATTAACATTCAATATGAAATATACAATTCTACGTGCACTTTGTATGTAATTGATGTCAAAACACTTGGTAGTTTGTGAAAAACACTCACAATAACACAATTTGTGATACGCACTTTGCATGTAACCAAGGTTTATGCTGCTATTTTAATATGATGTTATTAATACTAATAACATTACCAAAGTTCAAACTTTATTACACAATCTATAATGCTAGTGTTATTCAAAGTATTTTGTTTTGCATTATAGGATAACTATTTGGTTAGATTTCTTCTACTACTTTCCTAATGCAACAGAAATTGCGACTACAAGAAAAGATATTCAACCACTTTAAAGTCAATCACAAAAGAAAGTTCAAGTTTCAACCTTTTAGAACCTTTTTCTTGAAATTTTAACTCAAAAGATATAACTCAAACTTTTTGCAAATGAATATAAGCTGATAATGGAATCATAACAAATTCTGCATAACATTCACTCCCAATTCATAGTGAAATTATATTGTTAACAAAAAGTAATAATTCTAAAAGTTTTCCAATATATGAGTTTATGTTAAGAACCATCCTTCTCAATTGCATTTCAACTGTGGTACTATTTTGAAGGTTCAAGATCTGAACTTTTAGTCCATAACCATAGTAACCATAACCTTTGTTCATGAATTACACTATAGTTGAACACTGTATATTAGCTTTGTACCTATTAGTGTGACTTTGCAGCTTTACCATAGTGAATTGTTATTTCATTTTAGGTTTGCACAAAAGTTGACTATCCTTTTGGGTTTGTCGGTGCCTCTTTATTGAAAATTGGTGTGATTCCCAAGAATTCAAATCGTAAACGATCAATTTTCTAGATATCATAATTTAATAATTCAGTTTTTCAATACCTCAATTATTTCAATATCTAAATATTTCAAGTTTATCAAAATACAAACAATCCCAAATTTTTAAAAATACTTCGTAATAGTCACGTGAATAAAAAAAATTATAACTTCAACATCACCAAGCTCTAAAATTTAAAAATATTTATTGTTCGTAAGTTCTTAAAATTACATTATAAACCTTTACAAATATGTTTAAGATGAGCAAAAAGCTTTTGATATGGAAAGAAATAACATTTAGATTTAATAAAAAGAAGATATTTAAACCTTTAGATTTGAAAATGGTGGAGGCATAGAGATGGTTTTACTACCAGAGGCATAAAGGTGATGGTTTCGGAGGAAGAAGAAGGGGCGAAAACGGTGGTGGATAAAGGTGTGGTTGAAAATGGTTATAGTGGTAGTGTGTGAGGAAGGAATGAAGAATGAAAGAACTGAGTTTGTGTTTCTTTAGGTGATTTTGTATTCTGGGGGATGTTAATCAGATCTGAGAGAAGAGAGCAATTGTGTGTGTGTGTTTTAGAGTGTACACCATGTGTTTATGTGTTGTATAAGTGATTATATAGATAGGTTAAAAGAAAAAATGTGGATATCAAATAAAGATGACCATTGAATTCATTTTGATAATAAATGAATAGCGAGGATTAATCTTACTTAGTCTTAAATTGGGATGAAAAGAAAAAAGGGTAAATATATTATAAAGTAGTATAGATAGTGATCAAACTCATATTATTTAAGAAACTAAGAGTTGACTAACCTTGACCCAAACAATAAATCAGAGATACGAGTGTTCGATTGGTTGACTGATAGTGCTCGATTTATACATATTTATCCTTCGCAATATCTCTCGTGTTATCCGTATTTGTCATGAGTTTAATGAACTTTTGATACCTATTGTGCTTTGAATGTATTTATTATTGTTAGAAACGGATATGAGAAGAAAATATATGCAAAAGTTGATGAAAATATCAAGAAAGATGAATAGTTGTAAAATTCGATGAGGCTCTTCCATTTTGGCCATAACTCTTTCATACAGACTCCGATTGAGTTGATTTAAAAGCCCAAATTCTTGAAACACAGAGGGTTACAACTTTCAAAAAGATGTTAATGTTGAAAAACAAGGATACCCGCTACGTAAGCCTTGTACCCGGCCGGGTACTTAGCTTACCAGCCGTAATATTGTTTCAACCGGGTAAATAGTCACTGAAAGTTTGGAGACGATAGTACCTACTGGGTACTTATCCTACCCACCCGAGTAGCTGTCAGATACGGAGTTTTTGACTTTTAATCCTAATTAAACCCTAATTTCGAGAATATCTTTTGGTTGGCTGTTTTCTTTGGTTCTTGGGCGACTTTTGGTGATTTTACGAGGATTGAAAACCCTTACCAATCATTTGTAATTCAATAATCAAGGCTTTAACAACAATCAAAGATTACGCGATTCAAATTATCATTCTTTCCCTTAAACAATGTTTATATCTATTTCGTTTGTGTTTATTGCTCTTGTTCGCCTGATTATGGGCTAAGATCTTTAGCATTCACTTTGATGATGTAAGTTATTGATTAGGGGTATTAATTCTTTGATGTTTACAATCGTTCAATTCATGTTTAATCAAAGAACCAATTTTAATTGAATTTGATTATTAATTTGTTCTGTTGGTAAATAAGTTGATTTTTATAGTGAATGCTTTTACATTTTAAATGATTTATTACAATTGTTTGTCTATGATGATTGTTGATTGATTGTGAACGCAAGATTGAAATATGACACGTTTTGTTAAACTCAATTGTAATTGAATTGAACTTAACTAGAGACATCATTTGATTACACTTTTAATCTGATTTCTTTTTAGAAATCCACTTGTCATTTCATTTTACTTTACTTTTAATTTAGTGACAATTGCATCGTAACAATTCGGTTGCCACATTTACTTATTTGTTTAGATTAACATACATTCACCAAACACTCTTAATTGCCCGGTCCTCTTGGTTCAACTCGGAATTACCAACTACTACTCGATAAGGTACACTACCTGGTTGCGTAATAGTCTATTAGAGGTATTTCTTAGTATAAATTTGACAACTAGATTTGGGACATCATTGACCCGAACTTTGACCCGACAAAATGGTCTGTTAGTGCTTGTGTGGTTTAAATTAATCGTAAATGATTATGTGGAAATGCACTCTACTTGTTTTGATGATTGTTAGGTGATTAACATAGTGTTTATGTTAATTATGAGAAAAATACTTGCATTAACATCACGTGAAAGATACGTGCCAAACCGACAAAAGAAAAGTGGAATTGTGGACAGTAGGTCCACGATACACTCTCGGTCGGATCGTGGGTCGACCGTGGTACTGTTGGACCAATTCCACTTTGTTGGGTCAATGTTTGGGTTAACCAATCGTAATCTCGTATCTCCGATTCATCATTTGACTCAAAGTTAGTCAACTAGTAGTTGTTTAAATAATATGAGTTTGATCACAATTTTTATAAATACGTAACAATTTATAGAACCGAAGTTATTTTATAAACTTTGTGGAATGTTTTATAAAAGTGTCAAAAGTATAAAAATGTTTTTATAAATATGAAATAGTTGTAGGGAATATTTTGTAAGCTTTCACTTTTTGAATTAAAAGTCAAACACGAAAACACAAGGACCATTGGGTGAAGAGATTAGTACCATAATTGTACTTTTGTGTCTACTCAATGTGTTTAGTCTTTTAACCCCTTTAGTAAACCATGATTACGGTTTTGGTAGGTTATTGGCTCAACCGTGGTTAGACCGTGGGTCAACCTTGGACATAACATATTTATTTTGAAATATTTGAAAGTTTGACTATAAATATACAACTCATTTTTAACTTTAGTATTATCCTCTTTAGCTTTGAAAATTCAGATTTCTCTCAAATTAAAAGTGATCTAAGCTTGTATTTTTCATCACATGAAGTGTGTATGAGAGATTAAGCTTTTAAGCAAAGAATTGATTTATGTAGTGAGGTTATTGAGTTGTAATAATTTGTGCCACTATATTATTGTTGTAATTTGTTTTAAGAGATCCTTAAGTGCTTGATTGTTGAAGGATCTCATAGTATTCTCTTCCAAGTTGATTGTGGAAGAAAGATTGAGTGTTTAGGTCTTTCATTTGTTATGCGAAGACTTATTATGTGAGCTAGTTTCTCTAAGGTTCTTCCAATGTTGTGAAGAAGAAGAAGAAGAAGAAGAAGAAGAAGAAGAAGAGTGTGTCGCCTTCTAGAGTTAGAAGAAGAAGAGTTTGGTGTAGGTGATCTCCTCAAGTTTATTTGGAAGATTTATTTGAAGATTAGTTATCTTCTATTTGTTAGGAGAGAATATTTGTTGGGGTTAAAGTCTTCCATGTTGAAAGTGGAAGCATTATACATTTGATATCTAGGCTTCTTTAGTTTAAGAAGATTAGTGTTGTGTTCTTCGTGAACAAGAAACAACACTTTGAACAACTTGCATACCTACTGGGGAAAATTTTTGAACAATTTATTGGAGAAATCCCAATAGCGCATCATTGGGGAGTGGATTAAGTTGACTAGTTGACGGCCATTCTAACTACTATAAATCGCAGTGTTTCTTGGTGATATCTTCTAACACTTAATTCTTTAATTATTTACATATTCACTTTGTTTATAATTGTTAGTTAAGTAATTATCTAAGTAATCGTCCCGATACATTCATTAACAATTGTATCATCAACCTCCACAACAATTATGCCATTACCTACAAACAATACCCACAATCATATGACCTACAAATACCACTAAACTAAAATCAATATGAAAACGTCCACACACCACCACCCGATGTTGAATCCGTAGGTGAATCTGGATCGGCCAAAACAAAAAAGAAAGGAAAAGGAAAAAAGAATGGCGGAACCAAGAGAATGACGAAAAGGCCACAAAGTTTTGTGGACTGCGGAAGAAAACAAGATTTTGGTGGAACGGTGGATCGATGCTTCTCCAAATGGAATGATCGGGAATTCACAAGTGGGTGACTTTTTATGGAGAGTCATATAAGAAAATTTCAACCTTTGTGCTGATACCAAATGTAATAGTGATAAATAACTGGCGAATGGTCAAAACTTCAACGAGACGTCGAGATTTTTCGAAGTGAAGTACGAGTGGCAAAGTGGTATGGACGAGGCAGACATTATGTTGATGGCCCTTGAATGATTCAAAGATCAACCAAAAAGGAACTTCGTTGACGAGTTGGCATGACATGTTTTAAAAGATACCCGAAGTTCTATTTTCTCAAAGGTGTTATGAACGACAAAGGACTAATGGAAGATGAAGACGATTCTATGATTCGTCCGATCAATCTTGAAGACGAAGACTACGATCTTATTAGTCTGACCAATCTTAATCCGAACTTAGACCATTTACTCGCCGACTACTCGATTCGTCATCCACCCGGTTAGGCTCAAAGATGTAAAAGCCAAAACAGTCCGGTTTCGCCGGATGCTTCCTCCTCACGTTGTTCGGTCGACAAAGTCTATGCTCAACTTTTGGGAATTGCACAAACTCAACAAAAAACAATGGAAACATTAGCCGAGATGTCTAAAAAGAAATTAATGTTCAAGGCATTCAAGGTTCTCAACAACCCGATCAATCCAAGCTTGTCACCGACGAACAAACATTATTCTACAACATTTGGGAATAAGTGAAATGAGATTACGCTACGCCTTACGAACAAACGAATAAAGACACGAAAGAGGACTAATTGTATCATTTTTTATTATTATTAATATAACGTACTTTTTTAATTAATGTAATTTTTATTACTAATGTAACTTACCTTTTTTTAATTATTATAATTTTTATTATTAATGTAACCTACCTTTAATTATTATTATTATTGTGTTTTAAAAATATAAACGTATTTGTATTAATATTTAAGAAATGACATGGCGCTGACGTGACGCTGAAAAGTTTAGTCCTTCTATCATTAATATTCGGTACTTCTTCAGTTATTCAGTCTTTGTGTTGATGTGTCGCTGATGTGACAATCATTTTTTCAGTTATGTGATGCTTCATATTTAGTGGTCTAATCCTATATAAGCCAGATAAACCTTTATTTGTTTTTACTTCAAAAATTAAGTTCAAATGAGAATGATATTTTTTGTGAGAACGGAAGAATTAATCTTAACCATCCATTTTCATCAAGATAACAAAACCTCCACATTTTTAGAAGTTGAATATCTCAAAAACGGCTAATCAAAAAATTAAAAAAATTGCACCATAAAAATCATCATTTCTTATGATTTTCTTAATAAAAGCTTGTTCACAACGAATTCTCTTTTATTTTGTTTTAGTGTAAATCTTTTAAATGAAAAAAAAATAAAAAAAATAAAATCCAAAAATATTTTATGATTCTTTGTTATTTTTCTTTCTTGTCACTCATCATGATTAAGTCTCGTATCCTTGTCATAACTATTGAAATTAATTTTCAAAAAAACTTAAACAATTTTTGAAAAACAATTTTTCAAAGGAAGCGACACTTGCTAGTGTCGGTTTGAAAAAGTGGCGACACTCTTAAGTGTTGCACAACAATGTTGAGTTATAAATATACCTCACGCGACAGCTGTCTCACACTTTAATTTCAAAACACAAAGCGACGCTATGAATGTGATATTGCTCAATTTATACATCTTCATACTTAGCAATATCCCTCATTTTATTGATTATACATGTTAATTTAGTGGACTTTCAGTACCTAAAAGGATGAAATTATGTTTCCAGGTGTAGAAATCGGTTTTAAGGAGAAGTGTACGAAAATGCAACATAAATGATGAAAGTTTGATGATCACAGAATATCCTCCCGCCGGGATCCTTATATGAAACTGGAAATCCTGGATCAAACGGGAGAATCTCAACAGAACTTCTGAGTCCCATATCTCCCCCCGGGATGTCTTAATCTCACGCCGGGATCGTGAATATAAAATGGGACAGTTTGGCTTAAACGGGAAGATTTGATCAGAGAGTCAGTGAAGAAATTTCTCCCGCTGGGAGGATGTTCTCTAGCCGGGAAGGCATGAATTCCAGTTTGGGTTTTAGAAACCGGGAGACGAAGTCAAACAGGAGGGAATTGGTATCTCCCGCCGGGAGACCCCTTTTCCCGCCGGGATCCTTTCTTCTGGGCAAAGTTCTCAGCTTAATGTCATCATTACCCTAGTTTTATCTTATCTTTCACTTAGCTTTTGCTCTAGCCGACTTTGGGCGATTTTTGGTGAATATTAGTGATTCTTATTATTATTTAACGATTTTTGCTACAAGATTGAAGATTCAACTATTGTACGACATTTACACCATTCAGTTTATATCTATTCCATTGAATTTAATGTTTACTCGTGTTTTGTCCATGTTTATTGTTGATTCTATGCTAGCCATGAGCTAAGTTAATTACATTCATTTAGATGAAGTGAACTAGTGATTAGGGGAGTTAATTCTTGATGTTTATTATTGTTTAATTAACGTTTAATCGAAGACCCAATTGTGATCAAGCTCTATTCGTTTAATTTATCTGTAACATCCCAATTTTAATAGTATGTATGCTATTACTTATACTAATGTATTATAATGAATGTGGCATATAATTTAAAAGATGTCTCATGATTTATATGTAGTCAACTTTGACTAAAATTGTAAGAGAAGTGGTGGATTGGGCTAAATTTGCAAACTACAAAAGATGAGGACTAAAGTATAGTTATATGTTATATTAACAATTAATTAAACACTTAAAATAGCCTTATATTCTCTCAAAAAATTCTGGAAAAAATGATCGATGGTGTAAGTAGGTGAAAAGAGGAGATTTTTCCAGGGTTTACAAGAAGGAAGAATTGATGATCGATTTCAACACGAAAATTGTTTGGATTGTCAAGCTATCTAACATACTAGAAGATGAGAATCAAAAGATCATTCTTGAACCACTAATGAAAGGTAATAATCTCTGTAAATTCGTTTTTAGGGTTCTTGATAATTAAGTTATGAATTAATCGAATTGTAAGTAAATAAGACGATTTAATGTTGTTCCAGAATTCAGTTGTGTTTCAAAAATCATATAAACTCATAAACATGTCCGATTTATCTAAAATTTGGTTTCTCGGTAGAACTTTATGTTTTCTACAACTTTGAAGTTTTAACTTTATGCTAATTTGGACTCTAAATGGGTCAAATATGCCGTTTTATAAATCTGGGCAGATTGGTGACGAATCTGTGATGTAGTTTTGTAAACATTCATGTAAAATAGAGTTTAACTCTAAAAGATTTGAATTTCTGGAACATATTAGATTGATGGGTTATTGAGTGACCTTTAAAATATTATAAAATATGATTGAGTACAAATAGGTCTAATGTGATGATCTTTGTAACGATGTATTGTTAAATTGTTAGATTGGAATAATGTTTGAGATTGATTAATAATGATTTAATGAATAACATATGGAAAGATGATGTTAAAGATTATAATCAGTAGGATAGTTGTTGGTACATTAGTGTGTCTGTCACTTGGTCTAGGTTTTGAGTTGTAATTAATTAGTTACATTCTGTATTAGGCGACATTGGCAAGATCGCTTAGGCGATATTGACAAGATCGCATAGGCGATATCACCAATATCGCTATGTCGCTGATTAGTTACTTATAAATACGCGCTTAGGGTTTCCGTTGTAAAAGGTTGTTGAACTTGACGATTTCCAGAAGAGCTTTTGGCTGTGTTTTCTGCTTCTGTGGTCAGTATTGTATTCGTTCATTGATTATAATTCTTAATACAATATTGTTTGTGCTTGTGATTAAAAACGTACTTGTGTTTAGCTATTGATTTCCGTTCATTAGCTGTTGAACGTTGATTTGCATGTATTCTGTCATATTAGACGATCCTACAATTGGTATCAGAGCCATATATCCATTGGATTAGTGGTTATTAAATCAACAAAAGTACGTTAAAAGTGGTTAAATCATTAGTTTCATATAGGTTGATTGCTTGTTAGCCTTAAAACTGATTGATTTACTGTTTTTTTTTTGTGTTTTCTGGACTATTGTTCGTCATTAACAACCCTAACTTCGTTTGATCTTTCAGATTAAAAACTTTTTAGGTTTTACAGCCGTTTTAGCGATATTAGAAGTGATATTACCATAATATCGCCTTTAGGGTTTTAGCGATATTACCTGATCTGAACTCATTAATTTGAGCGATATCTCTAGCGATATTACTAGAGATATTACTTAGCGATATCGCCTAATTAATTTTAGCGATATTAGTATCAATATTGCCTGTGATATCGCCTTTATTATTCTAATTTTGATTTGCGCTTTATCTAGCGATATTGATAGCGATATCATCAATATCGCTCAATCATCAGCATCTTAGCGATATTATCAATATCGCTATAACTGTTTTAAATTAGAATTTTTTAAATAAAACAAAGTTTTATCCTACTTAATACATATTTAAATGTCTACTTTACAAGCTGTTAATGCTATGTTGAAACACAATGCTGAGGTTGGTAGCACAAACAAACCTCCATTCTTTGCACCTGGAATGGAGTATTCTGAATGGCGTCGTAGATTTTTATCTTTTGTTGCTTTTACTGATCCTGAAATGGAGATACCTTTGATCGAGCGATATGTTCGACCGGTTGCAAGTGGAGAACATGTGGGTATACCTCCTCCAAAACCTATTCGTTCAATGACGGCTGAGGAACGCAAGGCATGGGAATGTGAACGAAAAACTCACTCTGCTATAACCATGTCTCTACTTGCCGATGCTATGAAAATGTTCAAACAACATGACATAGCTTATGATTTGTGGAATGGTATAGCGGAAAGATGTGGAGGTACTACTGAATACAAGCAAAGCAAGCTGGAGTTAGTGAAGAAACAGTATGATCTGTTTGACATCCAGAAGAACGAGACGGTTAAGGACCTGTTCTGTAGATATTCACGTCTCGTGAATGAGCTGACTGAGGGTGGATACAAATTCAGCTCTATTGAGGTTAACAAGAAACTGCTTAATGCTCTACCTCCTCACTGGGAAACTAGAGTGTTGATGATGGAGAATGACCCAGACGTATTGGCAATGACTTTGGATCAACTTATTGGCAAATTAGAAACATGTGCTTTGGATATTCAAAAGAAAAGCACAAGATCCAGTTCATTGCTTCCTGATGCTAGTAGTTTTGGATATGGAAGTATAGCTCTGTTATCTGGACCTGTTACTAATGTATCTAAAACTAATCACTCAGCTGGTAATAATTCAAGTGGAACATTTTCCTCCTTTTCTACTCAACCATCTTCCTCTGCTACTGCATCACACAACGAGCATGCAGTAATCTTCAATGCATTTTTATCATCTTATGATGATTTTTTATCTAAGAGGATTAGCTCGGTAGATCTTACTGATGAAGATTTTGCTCAAGTTGATCCTGATGAACTAGAGAGAGTGGATCTTCGTTGGAACATGGCTATGCTTACCAGAAGAACGAAAACCTATTTGAAGAGAACAGGAAAGAAATCTCTTGAAGACGTCACTGATAAAACTAGCATGGGTTTCGATAAGTCCAAGATTATATGCTACAAGTGTCAAAATATGGGACATTTGGCTAGAGAATGTGAGAAAGGTAGACAACCGTCTACTGGATTTACAAAACCTTTTACTTTCAAGAAAGAGAATGAAGTCGTCAAGGCAGCTCTTTTGATGGATGAAGAAGCCTATGATTTTTCTGCTATGGACGATCAAGATAACGTAGCTCTTATGGCGGATGTTCAAAATGAGGTAGACTTTGATTCGTTTAATTGTAATTCCTGTATCACACTAACTGGTAAAATCAACAGGTTCATAGTAGATAATGATCGCTTGAATACAGATCTAACCAATCTTATTGAAGCGAACAAAGTTTTAAAAGATAACGAAAAAGTCTTTACTGTAAATCAGAAAACCCTTATTGATGAAAAGAAAGAGTTAAAGGCAATGATTTTTAACAAACAAGATGAGATTGACAGTTATTTAAAACTCATTTCACATCTTAAAAAGGAACTTGCTGAAACTCAATCTGAAAATGTTGATTTAAAACGAAGACTTGCAAATATCTCCACATCTACTATGGTCTTTTCCGACATTCTGCAAAATCAACGGACTGATACGAAGAGTAAGGCAGGAATTGGTTATCACAACCAACCTCCTCCCTCAAATTTGAATCAGCCCAGTCTTTCGCAGGACGAAATTAAAGACTATGTACCTTCTGTTATCAAAAAGGATACAAATCCTGTGATTAAATCAGTTAATGTTGATTATCCCGATCAGTCTAAGCTTGTCAAGGCTGAGGATGTTAAACAGCCTAAGATTGTTAAGGCTGCTGATGTCAAGCGACCTGAGTTGCTTAAAGTGTTGAGTTCAAATAACCAGAAGGCTGAGCCTATTAAGCCTCAATTTGAACCAATAAATTTTGTTCCATCAACAAATGTTGAAGAGGTGGTAGAGGTGGAAGATGTAACCCATGAGGTTACACAAAAAGTTGAGAAGAATAACAACAAACCAGAAAATTTAATCCTTACTGTCGAAGGTAGAGGTCAAATATTTTCTAAAAAGAAATCTATTACTAAGGATTTAAAAATGAAATAGGTAGAGAATACTCAAAATCATAAGGTTTCAATTAAAAATCCTTCAACTAAGATTTCCTCAACTATAAATACATTTACTCCATCATGCTCACATAAGTGTTCATGTGCTGTATATGTTCCTGAAAACAAGTCTCGTAGAGTTCCTCTTTTGCCAAAACCACTATCTAGTGATGATCAAACTTTCCGAGAGAGACGATCATGCTTTTACCGTAAGAAGCAGGGTCATCTCATTAATCAATGTCCTGTGCTTGCTAGAAAGTGGGCATCTAGAACTGATCCACGTTCTTTTAAAAATAAAAATATTCAAAAGACAAAACAACATGGATTATCTCGAAATGTCCCAACCTCTAGAGTTAATAACATTAAACCTACTCAACAAATTGTTCAAAAGGTTGATGTTGTTAACAAGCAACAAAATACTCCACAGAAAGTTTGGAAAAGGAAAGATGTAGGACATAATGTGTCATATGAAGTTATCACATCAGTAAAAGAAAATGATTTACTGAAAAACAAGGTTTTAACTGATGTGGTAATAATTGATGAAATCTCAGGAGTATCCAAGTCTATCAAGGCTTGGGTCTCCATTTCAAACTAACCATTTGTCTCTTTGTGTCGTGACAGTCAAGGGTGATGAATAGCAAGTGGTATGTTGATAGTGGCTGCTCACGACACATGACGGGCAATATCTCCCTTCTTTTTGATGTTAAACCATACAATGGGGGATATGTTGCTTTTGCTGGTGATAATGGTGGTAAAATAACTGGTAAAGGTACACTCACAAATGGTCAGGTGAGCTTTGAAAATGTTAACTTTGTGGAGGAGCTAAATCATAACTTGATAAGCGTCTCTCAAGTTTGCGATAAGAAGTTCACAGCTGCTTTTACAGACTTAGAGTGTTTGATATTGAAGCCGGGATTTGTAATTCCCGAGGAATGGATTCTGATTAGAGCTCCTAGAGTGAAGAACTCTTATATTTTGGACATGAGGACAGTGGAAACTGAAAAACATACCTGTCTTCTAACCAAAGCGTCTACTAAGGATTCATTGTTGTGGCACAGAAGGATGGGTCATATTCATTTTCGGAAAATGAATTATCTAGTAAAACATGACTTAGTGGATGGGATTCCTAAGCAATCTTTTGCTTTGGAAGACGATTGTGTTTCGTGCTTAAAAGGAAAGCAGCGCAAGAAGTTTCACAAGGCTAAGCAAATTAATTCCATTGAATCTCCATTGGAATTACTTCACATGGACTTGTTTGGACCTATAAGCACGAAGAGTATTGGAGGTAAATCTTACTGTTTGGTAGTAACTGATGACTACTCTCGCTTTTCATGGGTTTACTTCTTGCGTACAAAGGATGAAACATCAGATATACTGACCTATCTGTTCGATAGACTTGAGAATCTGTGCAACTTGAAGATAAAGAAGATAAGTAGTGATAATGGAACGGAATTCAAGAACAAAATTCTTGAATTATTTTGTCTACGCAAAGGAATTGTTCATCAGTTTAGTGCAGCGAGAACTCCTCAACAGAATGGTGTAGCGGAGAGAAAGAATAGAACAATCATTGAAACTGCACGTACTATGCTGTCTAATTCTCACTTGCCGATTACGTTTTGGGCAGAGGCAGTTAACACGGCATGCTATGTATTAAACCGTGTTCTGATGAACAAGAAGAAGAACAAAACGTGTTATGAATTGTTGAATAACCGAAAGCCAAATTTAAAGTTTTTGGAGCCCTTTGGATGTCCATGCACCATTTTAATTACAAAAGACAAAGTTTCAAAATTCAGTGAAAAAGCTTTTGATGGGCTATTTCTTGGGTATTCGGTTAATTCTCCTAACAAGAGGGTTTTCAACAAGGAAACGGGAAAGATTGAAGAGCATTTTGAGGTAAAATGTTTAAAGTACACGGAGTCTCCTAAAGGAAAAGGTCCTGATTGGTTGTTTGAGTATGACAATCTTGTTAACTCATTCAATCTTCCGAAATTCAATGAAGTGGATCAAGTTGTTACGCTTCTTCATGGCTTGCATCTTAATCCGGATAACTCTTTATCCACACCGTCTTCTACTCCTGATGCTACGGATCTTCAACCATCTTCGTCTACTGATGTTCCCGAAAGTTCTTCTGCAGATCAACAACCCGAATCTTCTCCTACTATTGTTGATGACATCCTTTCTGAGAATGAAGATGATTCCTTCGCTCAAGAGGTTGAGCTAAACAATTTGGAAACAAACCTCACACCTGATTCAATACCTGTCTCTCATATTCATAAGGATCATTCAATTGAGAATATTATTGGAGATGTGAATGCAGGTGTTCTAACTAGAAGCAAAGCAGTTAAACCTTCTCCAACGAATGATCATACGGATGAAACTTCTGAAGATCCTTCTGAAGGTCCATCTAATTCTGATGATCTTATGTGTCTAAAGGCTACAATTGAAGAATGCTTTTTATCCCAAGTTGAGCCAACAAAGATTGATGAGGCTCTAAAGGATTCACTTTGGGTTTCTGCAATGCAAGAAGAGTTGCAACGATTTGAGAAGCTGAAAGTCTGGAATTTAGTTCCACTTCCAAAAGGTGTACACCCAATTGGAACTCGTTGGGTGTTTCGGGTTAAACGTGATGATAGGGGAGTGGTGATTCGTAATAAGGCTAGGCTAGTGGTCCAAGGGTATACACAACAAGAAGGTTTGGATTATGATGAAGTCTTTGCACCTGTTGCAAGAATGGAATCTATTCGCATCTTCTTAGCGTATGCGACATTTAAGGGGTTTCGTGTCTATCAGCTGGATGTCAAAAGTGCGTTTTTATACGGTAAGGTTGCTGAAGAAATATATGTCAGGCAACCTCCTAGTTTTGAAGATTCAGTCAACCCAGACTATGTGTGCAAGTTGGATAAGGCCCTTTATGGTCTTCATCAAGCTTCGCGTGCGTGGTATGAAAGGTTGGCAATGCACTTGATTAAAAATGGTTATGAACGTGGTCACATCGACAACACTCTTTTTATCAAACGTACTGAACACAGTCAACTGCTTGTTCAAGTCTACGTAGATGATATCATTTTTGGTTCAACCAATGAATCTTTGTGTAGAGACTTTGAGAAAATTATGAAGTCTGAATTTGAAATGAGTGCGATGGGGGAGCTAAAGTTCTTTTTGGGTGTTCAAGTCGATCAATCAACGAAGGGCACCTAAATTCATCAATCAAAGTATGTTAATGATATGTTAACACGCTATAAGTTGCATGATTGTAGAGAGTATGGCACTCCCATTCAAACAAACCACAATCTAGGACCAGCTGAAGATGAAGCAAATTGTGAAGAAAAGCTATATCGGTCGATGATTGGATCTTTAATGTATCTTACAGCCTCTCGACCTGATATAGTATTTGCTGTTTCGATGTGTTCAAGATATCAATCTCAACCCAAGGTGTCTCATTTGAAAGCGGTTCAACGAATTTTTGGGTATCTTAAACATAGACCTACTCTTGGTCTATGGTATCCAACAGAGAAGTCTTTTGCTCTCACAGCATACTCGGATTCTGATTATGGTGGCTGTAGCATCGATAAGAAGTCAACGTCAGGAGGATGCCAGTTTCTTGGTTCACGTTTAGTGTCATGGCAATGCAAAAAGCAAACGACAGTTTCTACCTCCACAGCTGAAGCTGAATATATTGCTGCTGCCAGCTGCTGTTCACAAATCTTGTGGATTCAGCACCAACTTCGTGACTACGGTTTACTCTTAACTATGACTCCTTTATATATTGATAATACTGCTGCTATCTGTATAACTAAAAATCCCGTACAACACTCTAAAACCAAACACATAGAGATAAGGTTTCATTTTATACGGGATTGCTATGAGAAACATCTGATTGACCTTGTCCAAATAGAAACTGATAAGCAAAATGCTGATTTGTTTACCAAGGCCTTCTCTAGAACTAGGTTTAACCAGCTTATTGATATGATAGGGTTGCGCTTCTTTCAAGAAAAACAGTAAATTGTGACAATTATTTCTTTTGCTTATTTGATCGTTTTTGCATAAATATGTTAGGCAATAGCCATTCTTTATGCTTACTAGCATTAAAGAAAAGCAATGTTGCAACATTTATAAAGACGTTTAGTTGTGTCTGTAAACAATTAGGGAGATGATAGTACATTAGGAGACACTTTTCAAATGACAATCTTAAGTTTTATCCTTGATATATCAGTAGGTTTATCTCGTATGTGTTATACTTGTCCTTATAGACCTCTCATTACTTGCACGATGTATTGGTAGGCATTCTCATACTCCTCTTTAAGCAACTAAGAAATACCTTAATCTGTGTTTAATCTGTTGTGATGACCATCATATGATGTATGACAATGTGTCTTAATTCTTATGTATCAGCTTGCCATGCTTCTATTAACTTGAGCTTGTATATGACAACATTTGGGGAATTATGCTGTCTGTTTCCTTTGTTGTACGTTTGTACAGACCTGGTCTCAGTCAGTATACTTTCAAAACTAAGCAAATATAAGTCAAAAGTACTTTCAAATCTTATAAAATCAAAGATTACTTACAAGGTCGCCAAATGGTTTGGCCAAGTCTGTTTTTGCTTACACCTGAATCAAGTTTATGTCGCTTTGTTGTACGTATGTACAGACCTGTCACCGCTGGCTTGATTCTTAAAAATGTTGAATTCAAATGCTTTCTCTAACTAATCGACGTCTTGGGCATGAATTGATACTAGGGGTATATCTATGTGGAATTCACGGAGACCTATTCACTCTCACAATAACTGCTAAGCTTGAAGCTGAGTATGTTACATGTTTAAGTGGAAAAACAATACCTATAATCGTCTTGTTCCTCATTGTCTCTTTGGCTAGTTCACTTTGCATGCTAAATTTAAATTTGGACAACTATACTGATAATCAAATTAAAATTTCATATTGTCTTGCGAATCTGTCTTTCTAATATGATCCCTAAATGCGACACCATCTATTTCGTTATAAAAAAAAAAAAAAAAAGAAAAAAAAAGAAAGAAAGGGGAATAGTATAGATTAAATGCTTTAGTATTTTATCTTTTTATTATTATTTATTTTTTCTTTTTAGTTTAATTTTTATTTTGTCACAACTTACTGTTTGTTTTTGAATTTTGGCGATATTGCTGGCGACATTGTGATGTCGCCTATCTAGATATTTGTTTAGCGATATTGATAGCGATATTGGTAATATCGCTAAAAAGTGTATTTGTATATATACCAATGTCTATTTCAGAATTCAATACGTTTTCAAAAACATTCAAGCGATATTACCTGCGATATTGCAAAACGTTTTTAGCGATATTGTCCTTTTCATCGCAATCTCTCTCGTTTTCGATCATCGTTCAAATTAAAATACACCACTGTGTTCGTCTTTACTCCTTACATCGATTGGTACGTTCCCACCGCCTGTTAATTTAATTTTTTATACCACATTTATTGTTTTCACATTCGGTTTATTTTAAGTTTTTTATTTCGCGTTCTAAATGTGTAAATAGGTTATAATAAATAGTGTATCTTGTTCCCTGCATATCCCAGATACTTGTGATATATTTGTAAGGGCTTAGCACCCCTTTTATTTGTGAAAATTCGACCTAAGTGTCTGCGCTGATGTCATAGCGATATTGTGGGGCGATATTGTGATATCGCCCAAATTAGGTTCTGATTTTAGCGATATTGTGTGCGATACTGTACGCGATATTGCTTATGTCGCTTAATTTGGATTAATTTCCAAAACTGTTAAATCTAAGCGATATTAAGTCAAATTGTTTTAATTTAAGCGATATTGTTGGCGATATTATGTGCGATATTGTTTAATATCGCTTCCTTTGGATTAATTTCCAATATCGCATATTTCAAACAGACCTACTCAATTTTGTCCAATTTAAGCGATATTGAACTCAATATCGCCTAAATCAATTTAAGCGATATCAGTTTCAATATCGCCTAAATCAGAATTCTGTTAATTGGGCCTGGCCCAAACTGTTGGTGAAATGGGCCCAGTTTACTTTTTCAATTTGCTTTTGGCCTGTTTTCGATTATTTCACTCACTGTTTTCGAGTCTTGTGCTTTTATTGACTTGTTTTGCAGAAATGGAAGATTTTGCACAGTTTGATCTTAAATGTGATGCCCGTCACAATATTACAGCATTTTTGGATGATTCCAAGGACTCTGCTGTGCCATTCCGACCGATGATTGCTTTCTTACGACGATCTCGCATTTATAATGCAATCACGACATCGACAACGATTTACCGAGATCATATTGGGCAGTTCTGGCGAAACGCTACAGTTAACAGTGATCTCGAATATACCAGGCTGATCTCGACGGTTCACGGACGTCAAGTCATTATTTCCGAGCAGCTTATTCGTGATATCTTTCAATTTGATGATCAATCGGACATGTTGATCCAGTTTCCGAACGAGTTCATTGTCGGTGCAATGAATCGTATGGGGTATGTTGGAAGCCACTCAGACCAATACCGTAAAGGTCATCTTACGAGAGTCTGGAGATGGTTGATGCACATATTCATTATGTGCATTTCAAATCGAAAAGCTGGGTACGACGGTACTAGTCATAGGACCGTTTGTGCGATGTTAGCCCTCGTGTACAATAAACCTTACAATTATTCGGGCTACATCTTTCGATCGATGGTTGATAATGCCCAACTTGGGGATAACCGATGGTACATGTATCCACGTTTTTTGCAACTAATGATCAACAGGGAGCTACCGGGTTTGGCGATTGATGCCACCCGTGTTTACAGGCAAACTCCAATGTCCAATCGGATATTTGGGGTTATGAGCTCAAATGGAAAGGGGGTTCCTATTCCTCCAGATACACCTTTGTTTGGTCATATTCTTGACCCAAACTACCAGCCACCAGCAAACGACGGATATCTTGATCCGGTCGTTCGACAGCCTGAATTGCAAGAAGAAAATCTTGAAGATGTTCCCGTACAAGCTACGGAAGATCCTTGAGAGGGTGTTTATATGAGTGTTTCTTCGCAGGGTGCTCTGCACACTTTGCATGTTCATCATGACACTTCTGAGGGGTCAACTGACTCTGACTCTTCTGAGCCAGCTGGTGGTGCTACTGAAAGTGACTCTGAGGGTCTGGTCCCGCCTCCACAAGAGATTGAATATCTTAGGCGGATCAATCCTCAGAAGTATTTGAGGATTCAAAGAAGGATTGCTGAAGGCAGGCAGTACGTTCAACAAAAGGACAAAAGGGTTAGGAGTGCTGAAGATGCTGAGTATGTGCCTCCTCCACCAAAGAAGTCCAAAGTTGCTCGTGAGGTTTCAACATCTTCCAGGCCTCAGGTTGCACCGCAGGTTGATATTCCTGTTCAACCTCATCCCTCGGTCATCCAAGAACTGATCAAGAGGCTGGATGTGATGCAATATACAATGGACTCCCAAGCTGCTGTTATACAAGTTCAAGATACCAGACTTGCAGCTGTGGAAAAAGAGAATGAGGAGCTTAGGTCTAGGGTTATGACCTTGGAGTCCCAATTGGTCGTTTCGGGGGAGATAGGAGCTAGTGAAAGACCAAATGTAACTCCCCCTGAAACAGAAAATGTAAATGCTGAAGGCAGGCAGTACGTTCAGCAAAAGGACAAAAGGGTTAGGAGTGCTGAAGATGCTGAGTATGTGCCTCCTCCACCAAAGAAGTCCAAAGTTGCTCGTGAGGTTTCTACATCTTCCAGGCCTCAGGTTGCACCGCAGGTTGATATTCCTGTTCAACCTCATCCCTCGGTCATCAAAGAACTGATCAAGAGGCTGGATGTGATGCAACATACGATGGACTCCCAAGCTGCTGTTATACAAGTTCAAGATACCAGACTTGCAGCTGTGGAAAAAGAGAATGAGGAGCTTAGGTCTAGGGTTATGACCTTGGAGTCCCAATTGGTCGTTCCGGGGGAGATAGGAGCTAGTGAAAGACCAAATGTAACTCCCCCTGAAACAGAAAATGTAAATGTTGAAGCTAGTAATGAAACTTTACATTTGGATTATTTCTCGATTGAAGATATACCCGGTCAGCCAAGACCGTTGGCGGTTGACTACTCTTGTGCCGATTTGACATATTTAGCAAGAATGGTTAACCAATCTGATAATGTGAGAGAAAATACACCAGAAGAAACCTCGGATGTTGAGGTTGAAGATGAAGAATTTGAAAACGATGAATTCTATCATGATGCTCCGATAATCGAGTCGGACTCATCTGAGGATGAAAATGAACCAGAACCTACCACTGTTACTCCTGAAGATTCAACTGAACCTGAAGCTGAAATGCCAAAATCACCTAAGGTTCCGGAAACTGCAGAAGAAAGGGCAGCTCGCCTAGCATCATGGTGGCCTCATGGCAAAGAGAAAGTTGTGCCTGTTACCTGCAAAACATACAGGGTTAGGGGAGATTATTCTGGATTGATCAAGAGCTGGAAAGCTTATAAAGCAAATTTTATGATCAAAAGAACAGATGGGGTTCAATATTTCAAGCGTTCGTTCAACAAACTGAGTACGCTGCCTAAATGTGAAATTAATAGGCTTGCTCAGTTACAACTGATAAATCCGTTTCAAGATCGTAACGCTGATTACATTCAGAGAACTTGGCGCAAGGAAGTACAGACAAAGCGATACAGTTTTATTAAACCAACATTGGGTAAAAGATACAAGTTCAAGAAGAAGTTGGATCCAGTAACCAAGCAGCCGATCTACAAAGTACATTATCCTCTAGCTGATTGCTTGAAGAAGATTCCTCTAGAAGTTGTTCCTCTGGATTTTCTAAAGAGATTCCACTACTGGGAGTTTGACAGTCAGTCTGGAGAAGCTGTGTTGGTGTTCGTACATGGACATGTGGAACCTGAGAAGACTTCTCTTTATGGATTGAAAAAGGCTCAGTATAGGATATTTGATTCCATGAGTTTGATCAATCTGTCAAAGGAAGATATGAGGAAGTTGTTTGATAACCGTATAAGATACTATCGGGGCAATCCGATAAATGAAAAAACTTGCTCAACAATTTCAAAGAATTGTGGATATCTGTGTCACCCATGGAATTCATGCGGGTGGTAAGTTTCCTGCTGGATGGGTTTAATTGAAGATTTGTCTGAAAATCATTTTTGAAGACCAAGCTGAAGACACGGAGGAGTTTGTTGGTACATTAGTGTGTCTGTCACTTGGTCTAGGTTTTGAGTTGTAATTAGTTAGTTACATTCTGTATTAGGCGACATTGGCAAGATCGCTTAGGCGATATTGACAATATCGCATAGGCGATATCACCAATATCGCTATGTCGCTGATTAGTTACTTATAAATACGCGCTTAGGGTTTCCGTTGTAAAAGGTTGTTGAACTTGACGATTTCCAGAAGAGCTTTTGGCTGTGTTTTCTGCTTCTGTGGTCAGTATTGTATTCCTTCATTAATTATAATTCTTAATACAATATTGTTTGTGCTTGTGATTAAAAACGTACTTGTGTTTAGCTATTGATTTCCGCTCATTAGCTGTTGAACGTTGATTTGCATGTATTCTGTCATATTAGACGATCCTACAATAGTAACTAATGAGTAATTGATCAATTGAAAAGATTAACATAAGGGTTTATGGGTTTGGTTTGAAGATGAATACCAATGTTTCTGATTATTTCAGTCATGTTCATAAATTTGTATAAAATCAACCGTAACTCCATTGATATAAATCATATATATCTGGAAACGTGAATGTGTTATCTGTATTTTGTTGTGAGATGATAGATGGTCAATTCGAACTCTAAATGGGTCAAAATTACCGGTTCCGAGAACGGGTCAGATTATGGAAGACTTCAACAACATGATTGTATAAAATTGATTGCAAATAGGGTTTATATCCTAGTGCTTTGAAATTTGGTATATGATAAGATTAATTGGTGATTTAATGTCTTGTAAAAGATTATGAAATATGAACGAGTTGAAATGGGTCAAATTGTTTGGTAATTGGGGATGTGTAAAAGTGAATCATTAACTAAATGTTGTTGGTTTGGTTAAATAAGGATCAAATTATGAAAAGTAAATTGTTGATAGTTCCAAATCAATAGCTAACACATATTTGATCATTGGAAGAGTTAATTCCAAGGGTTGTGTTTGAATGGGGTTGAAAATGGTTGAACAGGGTTGAAAATGGTTGAACATTGGTCAAAACTCCATAAGTGTGTGTGGGTGTCTTGTCCTAATTGCTCTAGTATTGTATACTAAGTTCATGTATGTACTAATATAGGTTAAGGAGGCATGCTTAAGGTGATTAGCAAGCTTTGGAGTAATTGTTTATTGAGGTAAGATAATGCTTTCCAAAACCGGGTGCACAATCAAAAGATAACACTTTTGATAATAACTTGTGTTTAATACTTGCTATAAGGATAGACAAATATCATTCCTTGTAAGGGTTAACAAGGAATGCTATTATGATTAAAAGGGAAAAAGGATAACTCAAATAGTTACAATTACGATATAGTATGCATGTGAGTTCTTGCTACTTATAAATTGAGATACATGTCATTTATCGTTTCTTTTCATGCTAGTATTGTTATTAAAGTATTATATCATTCTTGTATGAATTGGATATACACATGAAAATGTTTTTGTGATACATCGGTGGAAATGTCGCGATGCCGACTAATGATTACAGATTTCAGACTTACAGGAACCAGTATATGTGTTTATACACTATTAGATACTTGGTTATGTCGGGGCACCGACCAGTCATGCAATTACAAGTATAAGTGTTTATACACTATTAGATACTTGGTTATGTCGGGACACCGACCAGTCATCCAATTACAAGTATTAGTGCTCAGACACTAACTACTTGGTATGATATAAAGAATAGTAAAGCACAGTTCCACCCGATGTATTCACTACAGTATGAGATTTCTTTTACAGTTACAATTATAGTTACATTATTACATGAATCTTTATAGATGTCCAAGTTTAATTGTATATTATATTATGAAATTTCTATGATAGCATACGTTTTATTATATACATATTGTGCTATTATGATGCTTGTAAGTGAGGATAGATGAAGGGTAGTCGTAACTTGTTATAATGATAATGCGTTGATTGATGTGGTAGTATTAAATTACTATATAGATGAGACTTATGTGGATTTGTACATGCTTATATCATTGCTAGTACACTAGACGATGATACAGAATGCTCTATACATGAGGTATGATTAGGAGCCCTATTACTTGATGCTTGATGAAAGATGAACTCTTTAACATTCTTAATGATATTAAAAGATGATTAAAATAAGAATTTAAAGTGAATTTCCCCGATGGTCCCAAATAGCGAGAACGGGGCTCGTGCAGATGTTTATCGGATATTTTAGACAATGTCATGACGGTTTTGAGCGCTACTTGGCTCAGAGCCAATCACATGACATATTTGCTCTAGGAATGGGCGAATCATAGAGAGGACTCATTTGTAAATGACAACGTGGGTTTGCATTTTTGCTCTCCACCAAGTCGGTATTTCGTATTTGACGAACATATGTAACAGATGAAAAATGTAAGAGATGAATAGGTGAATAAGTATAATTGATGAAACATATGAACTAGAGGAAATAGTTATAATAGACGTAAAGATGAAAGATGATATAGACACAAGTTTAGGATCTCATTAATTGATTTCTTGTTTTGCCTTCCCATTGATACATGAATCCTTATAACTTGTTTGTTATGCAGATTAAAAAGATTTATGACAGACGTTTTAATTGGATTAGTTTTATTACTACCTGTTATCTTACTCAGCTTTAATTAGCTGACACTTGCTTTCTATTTGCCCGATTGTGCACACCGTGCAAGTTAGGAATACTAGGAGGATACTTTAGAGAGATAGGTAGCTGATACACATAGAAATGAATGTCTAGGATGCCTTAGCAAACTTTGTAGATACTATTATGTATGGCAGATTCTAGTTTCTTGGGTTTTCTTCTACTATTGTAATGATAAAACAAGTAACACCCGAACTTTGGTGAACCAAACTGCTAGTTTGGTTATTTATTACTTTAATGGGACGTTTCCGCATTTAATTATTTATAATAAAGAAAAGTTTTTGAAAACCCATATTCTTAAATAAGGGTGTTACATTATCTATTAATGAATCATTGTTTGTTCTAGTGAACACTATTGCATGATTGTGATTCGTTTTAATCATTTGTCTATGAATGATTACTAAATCAACGCGAATGCAAGATTTAAATAGCTTAATTAATTGAACTTGATTGTGATTGTATTGAATTTAAGTAGAGAACTCAACTTAAGTTTAGTATCCCTGCGAACGTAGGTTTACAAGATTAAATCATTGGTTACTAGATTAAATTCAGACTAGTTTAATTAGAAACCCGTAGTGAACACGAAAGGTTAATTCTATTTAATCTATTGAAAGGAGTGAACACGAATTCCATACTTGATTTAGTTTGATATACAATAACATATAAAGTGGTTTAACAAACACCCCGACATCGTTAGTGAGCTAGTCTAGATGAATGTTTCTTTCCTAATATCTGATACTTTAGTATCCACTTGCCTGTCATTTACTTTAACTTAATTAGTGATAATTGCGAAGCAACAATTCGGTTGCAAACCCCCCCCCCCTTTTACTTACCTGTCAGATTATTTACATTCGCTACACACTCTTGGTTATACGGTCCTCTTGGTTCGACTCGGATTTCCCTTAGCTATACTATTACGTTGATAGGGTTCACTGCCCTGTTGTGTGATAATCTAATTTTGGTAGTTCTAAGTTTATAAATTTTATTTAACTAGATTCAACACATCAAGTTTTTGGCGCCGCTTCCGGGGACTGTGTTTATATCAAGAGTTTAGCTTGAGTGTAGTTAATCGATCCCTTCTTGGATTTATTCGAGAAAGTTAAATATTATTGTCATTGGTGTTGCATCGGTGCGTTTGACGGTTTTGTCTTTTGTGATCTTATAGGTTTATTCAGGTAGTGGATGAGTGCTAGGGCTTCGGGTAAAGAACTCGTTAGTCCATTCTCCGATCCAGAGAAAACCAAACGTAAGAGAAACAAGAAAAAGAAGCAGTCAAGTTCACCTTTTATATCGGAATCCGAGTCTACTGATTAGTTAACATCATTGAAGAACCTTTGGATCAAGATCCCGAGGTTGATTAACAGTTTTGGGAGGAAGAGCCGATTCCTGATCCAACACAAACACCACCACCACAACCCGAACAAATGGCTGCGGATCCAAATGAAACTCCCATCTGGAATCGTACACGAACGGTTGCCCCTACACCGTCGGCTGCTATTCACCGACCCGCTATCGATAACAACTTCTCGATAAATGGCAACCACATGAAGATAATTCAGGAGAATCAGTTTGACGGGAGATTGAGGTCCGATCCTTATAAGCATGTCGGGGATTTTCTTGAGATATGTGACATGTATAAATATGGGCCGAATATGGATGAAGTTGTCCGGTTAAGGATGTTTCCTTTTTCTTTGACCGGGGAGGAAAAAATTTGGTATAGCGAGCTGGAAGCCGATTCTATTCGAACATGGGATCAAATGAGGGAAACTTTTGTTGAGAGATTCTTTCCTCCCGTTTTGGCTGAACGATTGCTAAATGAGATTAGAGCCTTCCAATAGTTAGATAGAGAAACTGTTGGTCCCAAAGGTTTAACAACAATGTTGTAGAGGGGGGGGTGAATACAACTCTTTCTTTTGTGTACTAATGAATCAGATTAATGAAGGAATAAGAACAAGTAGGTTTTTCAAATAATTCTTTATTTAGATAAATCAAAGAATTACAAGTTAGATGCGGAATGTTCTAACTTAATTGAATACAGAAACCTATTACTAATGTCAGCTGAGAACAGACTCAAAGCTGATTACAAGTAAGTTGATTCTGTTAACACAATTGCTCTCTAACTATAACTGATTCACTAAGAATACTTTCAGTTTTTCACACACTTAGCTTTGCATGCTAAGTCTGGTATTTATAGTTGAGCATGTGCCATGCTTGAAACTTGATCATCCAATGCAAGTCTTCCAGATGTCTTCATCTTCATTGGTTGACTTGAGACATGCTTGCTGTGTGTTCTGATGAAGTCTGCACGACCAGGTCTGGCAGTCTGTCAGAAGGTACACTGCAACCTTTGTCTTGTAGGCTGATCATGATAAGGGAGCATGATGTGCATAAGAGGCCAAGAACCACAGATATGTACACTAGGTACAATATCAGAACATGCCATTTTTTATGCACAAACATTCCCTAATAGTTAAAAGCATAAACACTTGAGTTTATTATAACTCAAATGTTCTTCAGTTTTCAGTGCTGAGTGAACTGGCATAAGAGACTCTATGCTGGGTCTTCATTCCAATGTTCAAACTTGATCTTGAATAACTTAGGAGATCTTCACAGCATAACTGAAGAGTACTCATCATGTATATGATATACAGCCTTGAATAGTTCAGAGCTGATTGCTCTTCACAAGTTTTCTCTGACTGCTGGTTGGCCTGGCAATTCTGTCTGCTGAGTGAACTGATGAACAGTAAATCCTTTGCAGCCAGCATACAGAAAACTTTATATTCAAAACGTATTTTGCTGCTGAAATAAGTAATCCCAAGACTCTTGTATCTTCAAAGGAATTATTGTCATCATGAAATCATCATAGGGACAGTCAGGTCTCAACATTCTCCCCCTATTTGATGATGACAAAACTCTCAGCATATAAAAGACTTATAAAAATTCAGTACAGCATATTGCTTCAGAGCTGAATAGTTACATGTCCATTGTTCAGATAAGTGGGATCTTTTCAGAGCTAATCATATCACATCTTAGAGTAAAAATATCAGAACTTATAATCTTATATTCTTGAACACTGAAATACAAGTCTGATTATATGACAGAAGTTTGATAGAGTGAATTACAGACATCCTATCCAGACAAACACATTGTCTTCAAAATTCTTCCTCTTCTTCCTTCACAACACTCAGCATACCTGGACCATCAGGGTCCAGTCCTCTTCTAATCATCTCTTTCACAATCACCTTTGAATACATACCAGCTCCAGCAGCTAGTAATGCCATTGACCTGAGATTGATTAAGTGCTGAATGCTGACCAAGCTCAATTATGAAGTTCTCTGAAACCTCAGAATATTTCCATCTAGGAAATAGATACCATGCTCAAGATATTCAGTATGAAATCCATGGTACCCTTGAATACCCATTGGAGGGTCAGTATTTCCTGGGATTGAGTATGGCAGAGGAGGAAATCCAATACTGGGAATGGGAGCAGCAGTTACACTCATCAGTTGGTCAATATTGACCTTCTTCCTGAAATGAGTTGGACCTGAGATAGTAGAGCTTTCTTCAATGATTCTAGCCCTCTTCTGCTTTGATTTTGTAGCTGGCTTGTAAACATCCCTTCTTGGTGTGCCTTCTAATCTGGATGCCTTATTGAACAACTCTTGCAGTCTTTTCATAACTGCATCTCTAGTAACTCCACTCCTTGATTGATAATACTCCTGAATTTCCAACCATTCAGAGAAGCCAAAGTTATACAAATTGAGAAGTCTTACATTCTCAACAGTGTCATCTGATCTGGTGATGTTAATCACTTCATCAGTGCATCTCTTAACTTTCACAATCTTTGCAGAATGCTTTCTTCTCTTGGCACAATCTTTGTATCTCTCCAGCTCTCTGGGAAGATAAAAGCTATCAACAATGTTTGTTGATCTTGGTTGTGGTTCATGGACATCATCAGCTCCCTTTGCTTCTGTCTTCTTTGTTTCAGCAATCAGCTTTACTCTTTCAAAAGCTATTGCTTGTGATGCTTCAGCTGGGATGACTCTGGAAATGATTCTGGTTGCTGGTTCATCCTTCAAGGCTTGAACATTTTCTGATTTGGCCAGCCTCTTGGCAGCAGTTTCATTTCTTTTCAATGTCCTTTCCTTCTCTTTCTGAAGATCACGATTACTGAGATAATCTTCAATAGATTCAAAACCAAAGCTTTTTGCTTCTTCAATCAGCATCTCTTCCTTTGTTTTCTTTCTTTCCATACCAGCAACAGACCTATAGTCTTCCAAGGACATGTTAAGCTTCCAGGCAGCTATGGAATCTTCTTGGTCTTCTGGTATGATGCTTCTTCTGACTAGCTGAATGTAAGCATCCAGCTTGAGTTGATTTTCAGCCTTAAGCTCTTCAACAGTAATACCCAGTTGTAATGCTTCTCTAAATAGAGCTTTGTCTTCATCAGACATGCCTTCTGGATAGTTAAAACTTGTTGACTTGGGCTTCTTCTTCTACAGCAGGTTGTTTTTCAGGATTTTTGAATGGATCAATCATTGGTTCTCCTGTTTGATGAATAGAAGGCATCTGGACACTTCTTGAGCTTGAAGTTCTAGGTACATTGACTGTTGGCGTATCATCATGAGCTGGCTCTTCTTGTGGAGCAGGCTCAGAGGTTGTTGCAGACTTTTCAACTTCAACTTCAATTACCTCATCTTCTTCATCATCAGACCTCAATTTTCTGGCAGCACCACTACCAATGACATACTCATCATCCTCAGAGTCAACCACATACTTTGACTTCTTGATGTTTCTTTTTGGGATGATCTTAACTCTCTTTGATCTTTTCTTTGTTGGAACAGCTGCTGGCTTGAGTTGTTGGTTTTGCTCCCCCTCAGATGAGGATGAGCTGGTTTTAACACTGGAACTGCCACCAGCTTCCATCTTCTTGATCTTTTCACTCCTCTTTTCATACCATCTTCTTTTAGAATCTTCAAGCTTCTGTTCAAAAGCTTGATCTCTCTTTCTTTTCTTGGCTTCATATCTTTCTCTTTTTCTCTGTATAATAGATTCAATTGTTTCTGATCTGTCCTGATCAGACTCTTGCTTCCCCTCAGCTTGAGCTTTATTCTTGTTCTCCCCCTTTTTGTCATCAGCAACAGGTGTGGAGGTAGCAGCAGCAGGTGCAGGAGATTGAGTCTGCAAAGGAGTAGGATAATGAGACAGAATTTGAGAGAGCTTGCGCTCTATATTTGTAAGGTTGGCTGCTTTAATGAAGTCCTGAACTGCCAGTGATGTAGTAAACTTGTCAAAGGCAGCGACATTGGAAGCTTGAGCCTTGTGAAGTTGCTGGAGTTCAGAGAAAATTCTTGATTTTTCTTTAGGTTGAATGGAGTGAGCCTTGAGAGCTGCATTTTCTTCCTTTAATGCAGCATTTTCCTTCTTAAGAGTCTTCAACTGATGCAACAAGTCCTCATGATCTTGATGAGTGATCATGGTTTGGTCAAGTTCTTTGGACTTTTGCTTGAGTTCATCCATTTCCTTATGAAGTCTTTTGAGAAATTCAATTAACTTCAATTGATTTGCAGCAGAGAATGAGTCTTGTCTGAGCTCTTCTAAAGTAGTAGTGAAATCAGAATGAGCTTGTTCGTCAGCAGCAATGAGCTGAGTAAATCTGGAGACAAACTCCTGAAGGGCAGAGGTATATTCTGTAACCATCTCATCAACATGAGTCATAAGTGTACCTATACCATTGAACTTAGATTCCAGAACAGGAATCAAGGCTGCCATGACATGTTTAACAATGTTAGCAATAGAAGGTGTATCAGCAGTGAATTGATGATGAGAAGAATCCCTGGTGTCTACTGGTTGTTCAGACAGAGGTGAATCTGGAATATCAATGTGAATTGGTGAAGCACCATGAGAAGTATTCAGCATTTCTTCATCTTCTTCTTCTTCCTCAGGCTGT
Source organism: Logfia minima (assembly GCA_963921325.1). Classification (NCBI taxonomy): domain Eukaryota; kingdom Viridiplantae; phylum Streptophyta; class Magnoliopsida; order Asterales; family Asteraceae; genus Logfia; species Logfia minima. Next base: position 24,068,613 of record OY992763.1, on the reverse strand, counting down.
AGATTTTGGATATCTTCATCATCAGATGGAACATCAACAGGATCAGCAGAGAATGAGTATAAGGTCTGGTTGAGAATCTTGGCTGCAGCTGGATGAATGAATGAAATAATGGGCATAGAAGGGGAAAGTTTGGGTTCCTCAAATAAAGTCTGTGATTTGACTTCATCATCATTGGAAACAGAAGTTGATGCCTGTAAGTTCAGCTGTGTATCTGCTGACTCATTGACAGCATGTGCAGACTCAGATTGTGTAAGAGGTATTGACTGAGTGGAAGTATGTGTGAGACCAGTTCGAACCTGGGCTGGGTTCTCAATATCTAACTCTTGAGAGCTGATATTGGTAGATGTGGTTTCCCTTTGTAAGATGTCAACATTTTGGGATGCGGACAAATGTTCAGGTTCAGTGGGTTGACTCACTGACTCAGTATGAGGTGAGATGTCCCTCTTGCTTTCAATGGACTTCTCCTTTCGAGAGGTTGGTCCAGATAACGGCTGATCTCTTTTCAACAATGTATCTTTTCGAGAAGATACATCTGAGCTGGTTAAGGGTTGATCAAGAACTAGGGTTGACTTCACACGACTAGAAGTCAATCCAGCCTTGGGCGCTTTTGACATTGCCTTTTTGGCATATGCCTTAAATGGCTGAGTGTCAGCTTTCACTTTTGTGCGCTTTTCAAATAATTGAGTTTGGGATTGATCATCCTGTGCTGGCTGTGAAGCCTGCTCAGGAGTGGTTGAAGATTGTGATTTTGAAAACTTGGTGGTGGATGCTGGGTTAGAAGAAGTGGGTTTACTTGACTACTAGGCATCCTTTTTGAAATTTGGGAGGAAGAAGATGATTTAGTATCCATACCTGAGGTCTTGGTAGACTTAGTCGTCAGTACAGGTTTGGAGACTATCGGCTGTGCTGGTTGGCTTGATGGGTTTGCTGCTGCTGGCTGATCATCATCATTATCATCATCATCTGAACTTGATGAATCAGGGGGTTGAGGATCAGTGACTGCAATGTCAGGATCATCATCCAGAATGATTTCTGGAGGAATAGCAGCGAGCATAGATGGAGAAAGACCTTGATGAGGTTTCTCAATCACTTTATGGAACATTTTGTCGCCCATAAACACATCTCCAGCATCTAAATCTTCTAAGTCCTTGTATTTCTCACCAAGTATGCCTTCAATTATCAGACTTAAAAATCTAGGAAATGGAACATTCTTTTCCTTTTTCTTCTTTTCAATCTTTTCTCTCAATTCAGTGTAAATGAGACCAGCAAAATCAATATTTCTCCCAAAAATGAGAGCATGTCCTAACTGTAATTCGAAATTGTTACACTGATCTTTGCTGCCAAACTTGTGACTCATACACCAGATAAGAACACCAAAGAAATAACTCCAGAATCCATTCATATTAACACGTTTAGGACTATTGTTGAAGTTATCAGGGTATCTAATGAAGCTTAATACTTCATGTCTACAATCAGTTGGTGATGGAGGATCAACAAATGGTTCTTCTGGAAATTTAAGGTATCTACGAATGTGCTCTGTTGAAATCACTATGGGTATGCCATTTCCCACAGTGGCAGAGATATAAGTGGAACCTAGGTTAGATTTGGTAACAACACACGTATACCAAAATTCAATGAGTGTTTGAGGAAAGGTTTGACAAGGAACAGTTGTTAAAGCATAAGAAATTGGGGAGTTTTTGAAATAAACAACCATGTTTCGATAACCTGCATTTCTGTAATTCTTTGGAATTGCAAGACTTGTGGCAGAGTTATTGTTGTTGAGAGTGATTTCCTCAGCATCTGGGGAATTTGGTGCTTGTTTCATGTTTTCCTTTAGTTCAAATGCAAACGACATGATTGATTTTGTGTGAAATTGATTTTAGGTTAGAACAGAGTGAGGAAGATGAACAGAGTTAGCGTTTATATTCTTAGGTAAAAATGGAAATGGAAACGGTAACATAAACGCTTACGGGGTGACAACTATTTATAGTAGGAAAGAGAAAGACATAATCTCTTTGAAAGTGACATGTTTCTGAAATGTCAGAAACTTTTCAGAGATATGGTGCTACAGTGCTACAGTGTTCAGAAGGCGGCAGGAGACTTTGGTCGTTATTTTCAAACGACCAAGATTAAGAAAGTGTGTTTTCTAAAATATTATCTTAAATCACATCAAATTAATGTGATTACACATTTTAAGAAAACATTATCCTCAATTTATTTCATAAAAGAGTAATTAGAAAAGCAGATTAAATCAGAAATGATTTATCAGATAAGCTGCTTGATACAATTGGTTAAGAGTTGTCTGTGCTGGTTGATCACTAATGTTGTTCTATGCTGGTTGGGCAGAAATAGTGCAACCAGCTCAGACAGTACATTCTTTTATATTTCAAGCATACCCAGCTCAGAGATGAGATAGTTAAAACGTTTTTCATCTAAGGGCTTGGTAAACAGATCTGCCAATTGTTGATCAGTAGAGACAAAATGTAACTCTACATCATCTTTCATAACATGATCTCTTATGAAATGATACCTGATATCAATGTGCTTGGTCCTTGAATGCATGACAGGGTTATTGGTGATGGCAATAGCACTTGTATTATCACAATAGATAGGTGTCTTTGTGAAATGCATTCCATAATCTTTGAGCTGATTTTGCATCCACAAAATTTGAGCACAACAACTGCCAGCAGAGACATACTCTGCTTCTGCAGTTGATGTTGAAACAGAATTTTGTTTCTTGGATGTCCAGCTGACCAATTTGCTACCCAGTAGTTGACAACCACCAGTAGTGCTTTTCCTATCAATTTTGGATCCTGCAAAGTCTGCATCTGAATAACCAATTAGATCAAAACCATAGTCTTTGGGATACCAAAGACCAAGGTTTGGAGTACCCTTGAGGTACCTAAAAATTCGTTTGACAACAACTAGATGAGACTCTTTTGGACAAGCTTGATATCTTGCACACAGACATGTGGCAAACATGATATCTGGTCTGCTGGCTGTTAAGTATAACAAGGAACCAATCATACCTCTATATAATGTGACATCAACTGTTTTACCATTTGAGTCAGCATCAATTTTGATAGAAGGTTGCATAGGTGTTCCAATGACTTTACACTCAGCAAAGGCAAATTTCTTTAATAAGTCATTTATATATTTGCCTTGACAGATGAAAATACCCTCATCAAGTTGTTTAATTTGTAAACCAAGAAAGAATGTTAATTCTCCCATTAAACTCATTTCATACTTATCAGACATAAGTTTAGAAAAATCTTGACAGTGTTTTTCATTTGTTGACCCAAAAATGATATCATCTACATAAATTTGCACTAGAATGATATCACCATTTATTTCTTTTATAAACAAAGTGGTATCAATCTTCCCAACATTAAATTTGCATTCAGTTAGAAAATTGTGAAGTGTTTCATACCAAGCTCTTGGTGCCTGTTTTAGGCCATAGAGAGCTTTGTCTAACTTGTAGACATAATTAGGAAATTTACTGCATTCAAAACCTGGAGGTTGTTTGACATAAACTTCCTCTTGCAGCTTTCCATTGAGAAATGCAGACTTCACATCCATCTGAAATACTTTAAAGTTCTTGTAGGCAGCAAATGCTAGAAATATTCTGATAGCTTCCAGTCTTGCCACAGGAGCAAATGTTTCACCATAATCCAATCCTTCCTCTTGTCTGAATCCTTGAGCAACAAGTCTTGCCTTGTTCCTGATTACAACCCCATGTTCATCCATCTTGTTCCTGAAGACCCATCTTGTACCAATGATTGTTTTGTCATGTGGTACAGGGACTAATGTCCACACTTTGTTTCTTTCAAACTGAGAGAGCTCATCTTGCATAGCTCCTACCCAGCTTGGTTCAGCAAGTGCTTCATCAATCTTAGTGGGTTCAGCATTAGACACAAAATTGACATGCATACAGAAGTTGCTTGTAGCCTGTCTTCTTGTCTTAACACCAGCACTTGGATCACCAATAACATGCTCAATGGGATGTGATCTTGTCCATTTCTTAGCATATACAGGTGGTTCAGATGCTCTACAATCCTCATGATGACTAGTGGAATCAGCATTGCTGGTAACAGCAGCTTGTGCTGGTTGGTCTTGCATCAGCACATCTTCTATGCTTTCTAAGCTGCCTTCACTAGCTGTATCACAATTTGAAGTATCATCTTCTGATTCTTCAAGTAGTTGTTCCATAGGCTCAATATTTAGCACAACTTCTAGTATGGGTGTACCAGGAGATGTAATTGACCTATCTTCACTGGATTTAGGAGATTCCATATGCTGATCAATTTGATCATTATCTGAAATTTCTGAAGAGGGAGCAGAGGTTGCTAATTCTTCAAAATCCAGTGGTGAATCCTCAGTATCTGAGGGAGGAGATGATGCTGGAAGTGTATTTTCATCAAATGTAACATGAATAGATTCTTCCATGCATCCTCTTTTCTTGTTGAATACTCTGTATGCTTTTGACATAGTTGAGTATCCAAGGAATATACCATCATCAGCTTTTGCATCAAATTTTCCAAGTTGATCTCTTATGTTTAGAATAAAACATGGACTACCAAACACATGGAAAAAGCTGATATTTGGCTTCCTTCCTTTTAACAATCAGAGATCTGTTTTGAGTGAAACATGCAGTGTTTACAGCTTCAGCCCAAAAATGACTTTTTAGTCCTGATTCAGCAATCATTGATCTTGCAGCTTCAATAAGTGTTCTATTCCTTCTTTCTGCAATACCATTTTGTTGTGGTGTTCTCACAGCAGAGAAGTTTTGTGAAATTCCTTTGTCAGCACAGAAAGATTCCAATACATGGTTTCTGAATTCTGTACCATGATCACTTCTGATCTGCTTCACTTGTTGTCCATTTAGCAGCTCCATCTTCTTTACAAAGTTGATGATGTCTTCTGCTGCTTCACTTTTATGCTTTAGAAAGAATACCCATGTATACCTTGAGTACTCATCTACTATGACAAGAGTATACTTCTTTCCACCCAAACTTGAAGTGCTTATAGGACCAAATAGATCCATGTGAAGCAAGTGAAGTGGTTGCATAATGGATGATACTTGCTTTGACTTAAATGAAGCTCTGTGCTGCTTCCCTTTTTCACATCCTGGACATAGTCTATCCTTGACATATGTCATGCTGGGTAACCCTGACACCAATCCTCTGCTTGCTAGCTTGTGGATATCTTTGAAATTGAGGTGTGAGAGCCTCTTGTGCCATAACCATTTAAGATTATCTGCTGACTTGGAGTAGAAACAAGTGTCACTTGTGGTGACAGCAGTGTTCATATCAATTTGATACATGCCTTCATGTCTCTTTGCAGTCAGCAGTGGTTTACCCATTAGATCAAATATAGTTCCAAAATTCTTTCTGAATTGAACTACTTTCCTTCTGCTGGTTAGTTGACTTATACTGATCAGATTATGTTTTAATCCAACCACATAAGCAACATTCTTGAAGGTTACATTCCCATTACTCAGAGTTCCAGAACCTCTAGTATAACCCTTTGAATTGTCTCCAAATGTAACAGCTGGACCATCTTTCTCCTTATAGTCCAGCAGCAGGGACTTACATCCAGTCATATGCCTTGAACATCCACTATCCAAGTACCAGATTTGTTTGCTTTGAATGCCCTGCACAAACACAAAGAATTAATTCATTTTGGGAACCCATCCAGGGATGGGTTCAGGAGGATTGACATCAAGATTTGATATCCTCCTAAGGTTCCTCTTGTTAATCTTAACATTTATTCCACTAGAGGTGTTCTGTGTAGATTGAGTTGTTAATTGATTCAACAGAGTTTTGGGAATCATGCAGTAATCTGTATTACATTGATGAGACATATGTGATCTCTCACCACAGTTGTAACATTTCCTGTTGTTCTGTCTTTTTGATGTAGGAGGGATAACCTTTGACTGCTGGGTATTACTCTGGTTCAGCTGCTGATTGCTAATGGCAAACAGTTGTTGAACTTGAGTTGTGAGCTGGTCAAGCTTACTAGCCAAAACTTGAGTTTCAGTTAAACCAGCTTTGATTTGCTTACCCTTGCCATTTGCTGGCTTACCCTTGAGAGTATTTGACTCTTCTTTCTTTCTCTGGGTAACAGTCTTGTTTCTCTTAGCCTTACCAGCATTGACAGTTTGACTATCAATGGCTGATGTTAACCCAGCTTTGGGTTTTGCAATGCTGTCAGCTTTTAAGCTTGTAGCATTGTCAGCTTTGAGAACAGTAGGGGAAGTTCCTCTAGTGTTTTCATAGAGAGGGTTATTGGCTACACAGACAGATGCTGAGGATTTAGTGAATTCATTTGTTGAATTACTTGATCCCTCAGCTTTGGTTTCTTCAATGATCTCAACCATGGACTCAGCTTTAGCAGCAGGTTTTACAAATTTATTTGTTAAAATCTTTTTACCAGCAACAACTTTAGCAAATGTTTCAGGTAGTATCTCTGCTGGTTCAAGTATTGGGTCCATCATGGTTACTTCAGCTATGGCAGCAGCAGACTCAAAATCTCCATTTAAAATAGCTTTTACTTGGTGTGGCACTTGCTCTTGAACACACTTAGCTGTTCTTTGAGCAGAGTGACACCAAGATTCAACAACCTTTTTGAGATTAACTAATTGATTTTTGGTGTCTGCTGACTCTTGCAAATAAACTTGGGAAGCATAGATTTTGGATTCAAGTTCAAGCTTATCATTTTTAAGACACTTGTTTTCAAGTTCTAAAACATTTAATTGAGATTTTAAATTCTCAATTGTTATTTTAAAATCATCTTCCCTTTTGCAAGCCATATCAAGATCAATTCTAAGATAGTCAAACATTTCTGCTTTTTCATCATCAGTATAAGATCTGAAATTTTCTACCTTATACAGCATAGAGGCTTTCCATTCTTCTGATTGCATCTTTACATCAGCCTTTCTCATATCATCCAGAAATGTGCTATCCTTTTTGTCCTCTACAGAATCTTCTTTGGCCATCAGACATTTTCCATGTCTACCTACTTTGATACAGTCATCATCACTCTCACTTGATGAGGATGAAGATGATGAGCTGTAATCATCCCAGTCATGAGACTCAGCAATCAAACTTTTGACTTCAGGTTTCTTCTTTCCTTTGGAATCAGCTTTCATCTCAGCCTTCATTGCCTTATATTTGGCTTTGTACTTTGCTGCTTTTGAGTAAGTGTCAGCTTGAGTAAATGGTTTCTTGAACTCACAGTCAGCTGCAAAGTGTCCAATTTTGCCACAACTATAACACTCAGCTTTGGCAAACATTCTTGTTTTGCCAGAGTTCCCTGGGCTAGCTTTCTTACTGAATCTGAAACCAGATTTTCCTTTTCTTCTATTGAACTTCCTGAATTTTTGAGCTAGCATAGCCATTCCATTAGCAAAGCTTTCTACATCATCTTCATCACAGCTGTCATCTGAGTAGTCTTCATCTTCACTTTGTTCATCTGAGCTGACTTCTGCTTCTTCTTTATTGGCTTTTTGTTTGTACACAACCATAGCTTTTGAACTCTTTCTTTTTGGTTCAGCAGCAACAAGAGCAGCACTGGAATGCTCAAGATGCTTCCAGTTTTCTTTAATGTTCTTGTCATGCAAAGCCTTAGTTTTCTCATGATTCATGAGAGCACCATAGAGTGAAGCCAGATCAAAGTTTTTAAGACTATGAGTGACTTTAAGTGAGGTAGCTACAGATTCCCAAGAAGATGGTAAGGAGTCAACAAACTTGTTGGTAACTTCAAAGACATTGATGTGAACTTCCATGGCTGCTAGGTCATTCAGCAAAGCAGTAAATCTGGTGTACATATCAACCAGAGATTCTCCTTTATGACAGAAGAACAGTTCATATTGCCTTTTTAATGCAATAATGTTGTTCTGCTTGACTTCTTCCTTTCCTTCATATGCTATATCCAAAGCATCCCACATTTTCTGGGCAGAAGAGAGCCTGCATACTGAGTTGTATACAGAGTTAGGAAGAGAGATGGCTATTTGAGTTCTAGCTTTAGCATCCAATCCAGTTCTTCTTTTATCTTCATCAGACCATTGATTAGTTGCTTTAACTACCTCCCTAGATGTTGAAGGAGTAGTTCCAGAAGCAGGAACTTCAATGGTGGTGGTTGGAACAAATGGTCCTTCTAAGACAATGCTTGGCATTAATGAATCAATTGATTCAAAATGTAGCATCATCCTTGATTTCCATGTCTGGAATTCCTTTGCATCAAACTTAGGGGGTCTGGATGCAGAACCATTTTCCAGGTAAGCAGAGTTTGAGCTGTAAGTGGCCATTTCAACAGATCTAAGATTTGAATAATCTTAACCGCTCTGATACCAGTTGTTTGTCCCAAAGGTTTAACAACAATGTTGTAGAGGGGGGGTGAATACAACTCTTTCTTTTGTGTACTAATGAATCAGATTAATGAAGGAATAAGAACAAGTAGGTTTTTCAAATAATTCTTTATTTAGATAAATCAAAGAATTACAAGTTAGATGCGGAATGTTCTAACTTAATTGAATACAGAAACCTATTACTAATGTCAGCTGAGAACAGACTCAAAGCTGATTACAAGTAAGTTGATTCTGTTAACACAATTGCTCTCTAACTATAACTGATTCACTAAGAATACTTTCAGTTTTTCACACACTTAGCTTTGCATGCTAAGTCTGGTATTTATAGTTGAGCATGTGCCATGCTTGAAACTTGATCATCCAATGCAAGTCTTCCAGATGTCTTCATCTTCATTGGTTGACTTGAGACATGCTTGCTGTGTGTTCTGATGAAGTCTGCACGACCAGGTCTGGCAGTCTGTCAGAAGGTACACTGCAACCTTTGTCTTGTAGGCTGATCATGATAAGGGAGCATGATGTGCATAAGAGGCCAAGAACCACAGATATGTACACTAGGTACAATATCAGAACATGCCATTTTTTATGCACAAACATTCCCTAATAGTTAAAAGCATAAACACTTGAGTTTATTATAACTCAAATGTTCTTCAGTTTTCAGTGCTGAGTGAACTGGCATAAGAGACTCTATGCTGGGTCTTCATTCCAATGTTCAAACTTGATCTTGAATAACTTAGGAGATCTTCACAGCATAACTGAAGAGTACTCATCATGTATATGATATACAGCCTTGAATAGTTCAGAGCTGATTGCTCTTCACAAGTTTTCTCTGACTGCTGGTTGGCCTGGCAATTCTGTCTGCTGAGTGAACTGATGAACAGTAAATCCTTTGCAGCCAGCATACAGAAAACTTTATATTCAAAACGTATTTTGCTGCTGAAATAAGTAATCCCAAGACTCTTGTATCTTCAAAGGAATTATTGTCATCATGAAATCATCATAGGGACAGTCAGGTCTCAACAGAAACAATAGTGGAAGCATGGTTACGGATGAATGATATGGTGAGAAATTGCATGGTCACGGGTTGCCTAAAGGAGAAATAATCTCCTTATTTTATAATAGGTTGGATGAGCTTTCTGCATCCTCACTTTATGCTGCAGGTGGAGGATTATTTCTGTATCTGAGCCCAAATGAGGCTTGGAAAGTTTTAGAGGATAAAGTCCTCCTTAGAAAAACCTTGGAAAGTGTTCTTTACCTATTCGTGTTACTTTTTTATTATTGTTACGTTTAATTGAGCATTCCGCACTGAATTATACTTGTTACCTCATGGATCCAGAGTAAAGGAACCTACAAGTGGTACCAGAGCTATAAACGAATCATTCGTCTAAGGTTCGGGGTATAAACGATAAAGAACAAGAGAATACGAAAGACTTTGACGTTTAACCATTAATTTTTACATTCAAGGTGTTAAACATCACTGGTTTTCGAGATTAGAAGAGCCCATATTAGAAGTTTTACGATTAGGGTTGATCAGGTTAATCGTACGAACTTGTGCAGTATCGTACGACCTTATGAAGTATCCTACGAACTTGTACAGTTTCCTATGTACTTGCAATTTGTAAGTTCGTACAAATTTGACCTCTTCGAACTTACCTCAAGTTCATTTGACCAAGTTCGTTGACCTACTCTTCGAATTTAGCTCAACAGCGTTTAACTTGTGTTGACTTGTGTTCGAACATACTTAAGTTCGTACAAACTTAATTGTCTTCGAACTTTGTCAAGTTCGTACAAAGTTGACTGTTTGAATTTTCTTCTTAGAACCTACAAGTCAAGTTCGTACAGTTTAATATTCAAAATGTCAAGTTTAAGCAAGATGATAGAAATGGATCACGAAGTGGGTAAAGCTGCTTCACCAAAAAAACTGTTGAAGGCCGAGGACTATTTTTGGTGGAAAGATCAATTTGAATCGTTTGATAAGTATAATGACGTTAAAATGTGGATATGTATCAATGATGGCTATGACCCACCTACTTACGAATTTGAAGGAAAACTGAAAGTTTATTCGTATTCGACAATTAAGGAGGAAGACATGAAAATGTATGAACCAGAAAACAAAGCATTATCTGCTCTCACTATGTGTCTACCGCAAGAGATAAAACATACTTTCAAGAAATACAACTCTTCTAGAGAGCTCTGGTTAGCTTTGAAAAAGATGTTTGAAGGTAATGAGCAGATCAAAGAAAACCGAGCTCCGAGCTGACTTGCTTACAAAATAGTTCTATGTTTTTAAGCATTTGAAAAATGAATCATTAGAGGATCTTATCACACGATATTTGTTGGTGCACGTTTGGTGACAACAGCTCTTATTTTGTAATAGTTAGTTTTGTTATTAGTTTTATAGTTAATAATGTAAAGTGTTTATTAACTTAGCCTTTTTAGTTTTTAGTTTGTAAGTTCGTACGAACCTATATGTTCGTACGAACCTATATGTTCGTACGAACCTAGGAAGTTCATACGAACATGCAAGTTCGTACGAACCTAGGACCAGTAAGTTCGTACGAACTTATTGAGTATAAAAACTAAGTTGTAATATTTCATACATGAGCTTTTTGAAATCAGTTATATTCGAACATACAGTGCTATCTTCGAATACCTACGAACTTATACACTTAACACTTGCATTTACTTGTTTTTGTTGTTGGTTATTGTGTATTATACCATTCCGCAATCTAATACACATTGTAATCCCGTTTGGATCCGTGCAAAGGGACTTTCAATTGGTATCAGAGCTGAAACAAGTCATTGTTGGGTTCGGGATTGCTTTAATCACAAAGAAAACAAGATTTTGAGTGTTTAAGTTGATAAAAGTTGTACTTTTGGATTCCTTAAGCTCTTGTGGTTCTTAACTATCAAGTTTCATTCGAATTCATCGGTTGAATCTCTGTAGATCTAAGTTTTTGTTCGATTTTGGGTGTTGAACAGCAAGTTCGTACAAGTCAGAAAGTTACGTACGAACTTACCCAAAATATCATACGAACCTATAAGTTCGAACGTTTGAATTTTCTGTCAAGTTTGACCAGAAGGTTGACCATTCGAACCTAGATAGTTTTCGAACCTATAAGTTCGAAGTAATCTAAGTTCGTACGAACCTAGGGCTGTTGACTTCTGTTGACTTTTCTGTTGACTTTTCTGTTTTTACACTTTTGACTTGGTTTGACTGTTTTTAGTGATGACAAATCTCAATAAACTGTTAGAAATGGATCACGAGGTTGGTAAGTCAGCCTCATCACCTAAGCTCCTCAAAGGAGAGGACTACTTTTGGTGGAGAGATCGATTTGAATCGTTTGCGAGATTTCACGATATCCGTATGTGGATATCCATTAAAGATGGGTATGACTTACCCACTTACGAATTTGAGGGAAAGACTAAGTTCTGTACATATTCTGTCATGAAAGATGAAGACAAAAAGATGTACGAGGCTGAGAATAAAGCTTTGTCAGCAATTACTATGTGTCTCCCTCAGGAGATCAAGCATACTCTTAAACGATACCAATTCTCAAAAGAGCTTTGGGAAGCGTTAGAAAAGCGGTTTGATGGAAACGATAAGATCAAAGAAAGTAGAGCTGATTTACTGACCAAACAGTTCTATGTCTTCAAACATATGAAGGGAGAGTCATTAGAGGAAATTATTACCAGATACTACCATCTTAGGACTGAAATAGACAACAATGGTCTATCCTTCACCGACACTGTCAAGAGCAATAAGCTCCTTGAATCACTCCCACCAAAATGGGACATTTATACTCTGATGATCAAGGAGAGTACAGGGTATGACGCTCTGACTCTTGATGATGTGATTGGAAAGCTGCGTGTGTATGACTTAAACATGCGGAGGAAAGAGACGGGATCTGATCAGGTTCAGGATCCCAGCGTTTACCATGGTAAACGAACTGATTCCACTGCATCTACAAGTAGTGGTGTTGCAGCTTTTTATACTGTCGAGGATGAAACAGACTCGGTTATCAGAAGTTCTGATAGCAATGTCTGTCATATTACTTCGTCAGATGATCAAGGGGTCGATAGAAAACCGAAATCTGGAACCTCAAGCGGTTTTAAATCAATGCCCATGAGCATGAAGTCTGCAGAAGAGGAAATAGCCATGCTTGCCTCTTTCATTGCATCCCGTGAGAACTTCATTAAGGGAAAAATCACTGATCCTGAACTAATCAACGAAGATTATGACCAATTGGATCAAGATGACCTAGAAGAAATGGACTTGCAGTGGCAAATGGCCATGATTGCAAGAAGAGCCCAACGATTTATGAACAGAACCGGGAGAAAATTCATGAGTAGCAAAGTGCGATTCGACAAGTCTAAAGTGAAGTGCTATAACTGTGATGGTTTTGGGCACTTTGCTAGAGAATGTCAGAGACCGAAGAGAGATCAAAATTTAGGTCAGAACGGATCAAGATACCACAGTCAAGGTTCCTCTGAGAACAATCAGACCTCAGGAAGTATTCATACTTCAAGAGCTCTGGTGGTTCAAACTCAAGATGGAGCATATGATTGGAGTTCAAAGTCTGAGGAATCACAAGCATTCATGGCCTCCATCACTGAAGAAAAGGAGGAAAGCAATGCTGAATCTGATACAGAAAAGGAAGTAGCTACAGAGATGGAGATAGATGCACCTGCTCAAGAGACCAGAGAGGTAAAATTGAAGTCCACTGAAAACATAAGCTCAGAAGACTTTATCGCCTACATGGCCAATCTGGATGCTGAAAAGCAAAAGGTATTTCTTAATTTAGACTTAGTTGTTAAAGCCTGTGTATTATGTACTAATTTTCAGGTACAAGCTGAGGAATTAATCGAGTCATCCAACTCGATATCAGCTCAGCTAAACTCTGTAAAAGAGGAAAATGCTATTCTAAAACAAAGAAATGCTGAGCTTTTGAATAAGGTCAAGGCTGACAAAGAGGACTTAAGGGTGTTGAAAGAAAGGGTTAATGAGCAAAGTCAGATTATTGACTTGGCTCATGAACATGTTCTTGATATAACAAAACAGTCATCTGAAAAGGAAAAGGAGCTTGCTGATGCAAAAGTTAGGATTGCAGAATTAAATAAAAAACTTGAATTAAGAAAATTCTCAATCGAAACTTTGGATAATATGTTAAGCTCACAAAAACAGCCAAGAGACCTTCGAGGAATGGGGTATACTGAGTCCCCTCCTCCTTTTAATCATAACTACACTTCTTCACCTGATGAATCTGAGCAGTTACCTGCTAGTGATTCTGTAGTTTACTCAACCATTCCTGGTTTCATTCAATTTGTGAGATCTAAGGAAGCTGAGGTTACTACCGTGACTGAATCAACATCCTCTGACACTTTAATGTCATCCATCTCTGAACTAAAATTAAATACTATACCAGTGGATGAATGTGAAAAGGAAAGTGTCACAGAGAAGGTACAGACCACAACTGAATCTGTTTTACCCAGATCTGAAAAAGAAAAGGGTAAACAGGTGGAAACTATCATACTTCCAAGTTTGCCAAAGTTAGATAAATCAACAGTTCAGAAGGCCCCGAAAAAGGCCTTAGTGAAGCGTTCTTGTTTCGTGTGCCATGAAAAGGGACACGTTGCAAGTATTTGTCCAACAAAGGGCAAAAGTAGAAAGACTCAGGTGAAAAAGGACCAATCACCTGAAAAATCTGTTTCGTCTCCGGAGAAGAAAACTCTTGTTCCTGATACGACTTGTGTAAGTGATAGAGTGGCTAGCTGGTTCTCTAAAACAATGAATACACATGAAGCTAGCTCCTCTGGAAGAATTGGTTTGGGTTATAAGAGAACATTAAGCACTCAGAAAACTCGACCTGTTCAGAAATCTGTTAAGTTCACGACAAATGATGTGTCTAGGAACAATACTCCTTCAAGAGAAGGGTTCCATGGACAGTCATCCTGGTCTAGAACTCCACAGAGATTTAATACTCCAAATAATCGTTTTTCTAACACAAATAGTAATAATAGGAATTATCACAATTCGAATTATAACTACCCCAACGTGTTTAGATCTACGTCCAACCCCAGACCAGTAAATCCGAGACTTTTTCAGAAGTCTCCGGAAAGAAAGTCTAGTAGTAGTTCCTCCCATACTCAAACGAATGCGACTCTCAAAGCATCCACCTCTAAGCCAAAGAGTAATGGATACTTAAAGGAATTTACATTCGTGGATGAGAATGGCAGACCCAAGACCGTCACGGCTTGGGTCCCCCTTGATGACTAATCTTTTCTATTATGTGTGCAGGAGTTAATCAGACGTGCTGCCAACTGGTGGTATGTGGATAGCGGTTGCTCAAGGCACATGACGGGGGAAAGGCAGCTTCTTGTGGATTTCATACACAAGAAGGGAGGATATGTGAACTTCGCTGGTGAAAAAGGTGGACAAATCACGGGATTTGGTACAATAACAAATGGAAAATTTAAGCTAGAGCAAGTCAAATATGTTGAAGAGCTGAAGCACAATCTGATGAGTGTATCTCAGATCTGTGACAAAGGACATCTTGTCCATTTTACGGATAGAGATGCACTCATTTTAAAACCTGGTTTTGTCATTCCAGATGAATGGATAATCATGAGGGCTCCCAGAAGGAATGATACTTATGTGTTGGACATGAGTGTTACTGAATCCTTCCCGGAGTCGACATGCCTTATATCCACAGCATCTGAGTTCGATTCACAGTTGTGGCACCGGAAAATGGCACACTTACACTTTAGAAAGATGAACTATATAGTCAAGAATGGACTAGTGCTAGGTGTTCCAGTACAGAGTTTTGGTCTAGAGGATAAATGTGTGCCTTGTCAAAAAGGCAAACAACACAAGAAGCCTCATCAGTCAAAATCTCAAAATTCCATTGCCTCAACCTTTAATCTTCTTCATATGGATCTATTTGGTCCTGTGAACGCAAGGAGTATAGGTGGTAAACATTACTGTCTAGTTATCACTGATGACTTTTCACGTTTTTCATGGGTACTCTTTCTGGCATCAAAGGATGAGACAGCAGAAATGCTGATGACATTCTTTACCCAGATTGGAAATCAATTTGGTCGAGGAGTCAAGAAGATACGAAGCGACAATGGCTTAGAGTTCAAGAACTCGGTATTGAATGTCTTTTGCTTAAGTAAAGGAATTCAACACCAGTTCAGTGCACCTTATGAGCCACAACAAAATGGTGTCGCTGAAAGGAAAAACCGTACCTTGATTGAAGCAGCAAGAACAATGCTGGCTGATTCAAAGTTTCCTGTCATTTTCTGGGGAGAAGCAGTGAATACAGCTTGTCATGTACTCAATAGAGTTTTAACCGTTAAGAAGCATAACAAAACGTGTTATGAGCTCCTAAATGGTCGAAAACCAAACCTGACTGGTCTTGAACCCTTCGGTGTTCAATGTACCTTATTAAAAACCAAACATCAATCAAAATTTGGTGAGAAAGCTGACGAAGGATTATTCCTAGGTTATGAAGCTGGATCTCCAAACAAAAGGGTCTATAATAAAACAACTGGCAGAGTTGAGATTGTATATAATATACAAGTCACATCCTATACTCCAGCTGTACAAACTGGACCAGAATGGTTATTTGACTATAATGTTGTCTTCAAATCATTCAATCTTCCGTTCTTAAGTGAAGCTGACACCTTGGGACTAGAACATGTTGTGCTAGATGATGGTGAAATCAATGCGTTTGCACCAAGATCTAGCATTCCAAGTTCGGAAGATGCAAATGATAAAGGGAAAGAAACTACTGTCGATCCTATTGCGGATAGTGATTCAAATCTGAATGACATTCCATCTTCCTCAAAGGTTACATATCCTATGCATGAAATTGCAGAGGATGAAGTATCACCTCAAAGGGAGATTGGATCAAATCTAGGATCTGACTTACCGGTTGACTCTATAGTCTCAACTCGTGTAACAAGTATCATCCGATTGATAATATCATTGGTGATCCGAGTTCTAGAGTAAAGACTCGCAGAGAAATATCAGAAAGCAACAGTCTATATGCATCGATTCAAGATACTGGAATCATGCATAAGTGCCTGTTTAGTTGTTTCATTTCTCAAATTGAGCCCAAAAATGTACAAATGGCTCTTAAGGATAATTCTTGGGTAGAGGCTATGCAAGAGGAGCTTGATCAATTTAAGAAGCTCAAAGTATGGGAGCTAGTTGATCTACCAAAAGGGGAATATGCAATAGGCACCAAATGGGTGTTTAAGTGCAAACGTGATGACAAGGGTGTTGTAACTCGCAACAAAGCCATATTGGTAGTTCAAGGATTTAATCAGCAGGAAGGGATAGACTATACAGAGTCTATCAACTTGATGTAAATAGTGCCTTCCTACATGGTAAAGTTCAGGAACTTGTGTTTGTTCAACAAGCTCCGGGGTTCAGTGATCCAGACCGAGTCTATAAATTAGACAAGGCTCTGTATGGGCTGCATCAAGCACCTAGAGCATGGTATGAGACACTATTTACTTATCTCTTGGAAAATGGTTTCAAGAGAGGGCAGATAGAGTGTACTCTATTCATCAAATGGCAAAAGGAGGATTTCCTACTTGTTCAAGTGTATGTCGATGATATCATTTTTGGATCATCCGACGAGAAAATGTGCAGAGACTTTGAACAAGTCATGAAGCGAAGATTTGAAATGAGTGCGATGGGGGAATTGAATTTCTTCTTAGGATTACAAGTTGATCAAAAGAAGGATGGATTCTTCATCCATCAGACGAAGTATGTTCATGAAATGCTCACGCGTTTCAAGATGATTGAAAGCTCGTCATATGGTACTCCGATTCAATTGAATCACAATCTTGGACCAGATTCTGAAAGTACTGAAGATGTGGATCCGACTCTATATCGGGCCATTATTGGTTCTCTCATGTATCTGACAGCTTCTAGACCAGATATAACATTTGCAGTCTGTTTGTGTGCGCGCTTTCAATCTACTCCTAAGGAATCGCACATGAAAGCAGCAAAGAGAATTTTGTGTTACCTTAAGGGAAAACCTAAGTTAGGTCTTTGGTATCCCTCGGGAGGCAATTTTGACTTTGTTGCTTATACTGACTCAGATTATGGAGGTTGTAACCTGAATAGGAAATCTACCACGGGAGGTGTTCAGTTATTAGGGGGTCGCATTGTTTCATGGCAATGTAAGAAACAAACCTCGGTTGCAATCTCAACCTGTGAGGCTGAGTATGTGGCAGCCGGTAGTTGTTGTTCACAAGTATTGTGGATACAACAACAGCTGCGTGACTATGGTTTGAATTTCACTAACACTCCCATTATGATTGACAATCAGTCAACCATATCTATAACTAATAATCCTGTAAAGCATAGTAAGACGAAACACATTGAAATAAGACATCATTTCATTCGTGACTGTGCAGAAAAACATTTGATTAAATTAGTTAAGGTCATTTCTGATGACAATCTGGCTGACCTTTATACAAAGGCATTTGATCGGTCTCGGTTTGAGCTTTTACTTCAACTTAATGGGATGAGAAATCCTGAGTAAATATTTCCACAAAGAACTTAGTATGTTTTTATTTCTATTTCTTAGTTTATTTTACCTTTTATCTTTGCAAAACCAATAAAAATTTTGAGGGTCAATGTACTAATTGCAAAGAAATGATGAATCTTTTACCCATGCCTAGAACATTTTATTTGTGTGGCTGTAAGATGCAGAACATTCACAGTAAATGTACCTAAAAATGCAAACGTATTTGATAGCTTCACTTTACGATGTATTGGTAGGCAAAAAACATAACGGTTCTCAAGTACCTAATCTATACTTAATAATACGATTCTTTTTTGTGCTATCTTTATTTTGATGTACGACCTAAGTCTTAATTCTTAGGAGATGGACCGTTCATGAATGCTTGTTACCGGATATAAAACAACATTAAATCATCTGGGGGGTTAACTGACTGGTTCTTCTGCTTCATCTAGAAATATGTTGACCTAGACTCAGCCAGTGTATCCTAAAATCTAGAACAAACTCGACCGCGAAACAAGAATACCGCTTTCAAGGTCTCTAGTCAAACTATGTCGCTCTGTTGTACGAAAGTACAGACCTGTCACCTCTGGTTTGATTTTAGATTTGTTTGTTTCTAACCTTAGTCTTGTCATAAAATTGAATCATGTACCTATGTACATTGCTGACAAAGCAAATAGACTTGACTTTAAAGATGAAATAAAAATAAAAATGAAAAATATCCGTTCCATGCTCTTCATGACTGTCTAGATCTTAAGGGTATATCAAATGTAAGATTCACAAGAGATCGTGAACAATAATCTTATACGTACTTGAGAATTCTGAATGACGAATGCTTAAATGGATAACAATACCAATAATCGTTGTGTTCTATTAATTACAACAATAATAATCAAAGGCATAAATGCTATTCCTAACTGTGTATTGCTCTCATCATGGCTAATTCGATCTTTGTATCAGTGACTCTCTCAAAAATATTGTACTTTTCAAAATATGAACAATTTCATATTTGCAAGTTTTATTTTATGTTATGTTATTTTTTAAGTGTTTTAAATAAATAAATGAATAAAAGTTATTTGTCTTTGGGAAAAGTTTACATTTTGTTTGTTTATTTGTTCAAACCTTGCTCCATTGAATGCCTAAGTATTTAGATCATTGCTTTTCGTTTTAAAATAGAAAAAGTTTAACTTTTTAATTTTAAAATTCTAAGTTCGTACGAACTTAGAAGGTATGTTCGAAGGCTATGTTCGTACGAACATATAGGTTCGTACGAACCTACTTGGGGTATAAAAGAGTCAACGTTGGTCAAACTCCTCACTTTCTCAAAAACCCTAACTTCGTACGAACATACTGTGTCTGCGAACCTACCCGTGCGAACTTACTGATTTTCGAATTTCACTTCATTTTGGGACTGTGTTGTTCGTTTTTAAAGCGTTAAACATCTTAAATATCATAATCCGCATCTTTGTAAGTGATTTTTTCTTAATTTGAAGCGTTAAACATCAACACATTCGGATTTAAGTTGGTTTTTGTGAAAAACAAACTTAAACCCAAAATTGTGTAACTTTAAGAGGTTAAAATTAATGTGTTTTGGTTCCTTATGCTAAATCGAACCTAGGCGCCACTCATTCCATGTCTTGATTGCATTTTTGAACGAAAAATTGTTGAACTTAGTTTATCAGTTCATCTGTTCGAACTTACTAAGTTCGTACGAACCTAGTCAATGTAAGTTCGTACGAACCTACAAGGGCAGTAAGTTCGTACGAACATATATGTTCGTACGAACCTACTATGGTTTGAACTTTGAAATTTTTTTAAGACTTGTTTTAATCGTAGAATCTTGTTTGCAGGGTTCTAAATTAATTATGTCTTATGACTAACATTATTATTCTTTATTTTTGGCGTGTTTGTGTTTGTTTTGCAGAAATGGCTGATCTTGTGCGTGAGTTTCACAACAAGCACAATGTGGCAGTTTCTTTTGATCTTGCCAACCCGGCGACCGCACCGTTTCGAGGCATGCTGGAGTTTCTTATGCGCTCACGGGTGTTTTATGCTCTTACTCACTCGCCAACGCTATATTTTCCATATCTTAGCCAATTTTGGGCTACGGCGATTCATGATTGTGAGCCTCAGCCTCCGGTCATAAGGGCTACTGTCAATGGGGTTGATATCGAGTTTTCTGCCGACTTTCTGAGGCAGGTTCTGCATCTGGGAACTGAAGAACAGGAAAATGGCCCAACTTCTTTTTCTCTTGATATGCGTGCTGGCGCGTTTCAACGCATGGGCTATGTGGGAGATGTTGTCCACACCCAATACACCAAGAGTCTGGTATACGGCCAATGGCGCTATCTTATGCACATCCTGCTGGTGTCATTCGGGCCAAAGAAGGCGGGCTTTGATATCATGAACCATAAGCTGCAGTCTGGGATGATTTCCCTTGTCTACAACAAACCCTATAGCTTCTCGCAGTATTTTTTCGATGAAATGGTTCAGCAGATTAAGGGGAGTGTGAAGGAGCACTTTATTCTATACCCCCGGTTTTTCATGATGGTGATAAACGCCCTTCTTCCGAATCTTCCAGCTATCGACCCGGTGGTTCATTTGATGCCGGTCGACAAGAAGATCTTTGGGCACTGTCTCAGCCACAACAAGAGACGTGCAGTTGCTGATAGGCCATAAGATGTGCCTTTGTTTGGGGCAATTATTGATGCAAACTATCAGGCTCCACCAGATAATGGCTGGTTGGATGTGCCTGTGCCCCAAGCAGCTGCTGAGGTTCAAGCTCAAGAACCAGAGCCGGCACCGGCCCATGCTGAGGTGGCTGCTGATGAGCCACAGCAGGAGGTAGTTGAAGAACTCCTACACCAGATAGAGCATCCTGCTGAGGGAGAGCGTGTTGACGCTGATGTTGCTGCTGAGTTGGTTAGGGAAGTTCTTCAAGGCGAAGCAGGGCCCAGTTCTGAGCCCACTTTTGATGATCTCTTCAAGGATATTGATGACTATTCTGTAGCCCGAGACACATGGTCTCCACCTGCTGCTGAAGCTGATAAGGATGCAGCTCTTGATTCTGAGGCTACAGAATCTGATGCAGATGATGATGATGATGAGGATGGTAATGATGATGATGATGACGAGGACCGCCCTATGATTGGGTTTCATGGGTCCAAGGGGGTGTTGATTGACCCTAAGGCCGCCCGGGAGAAGGAAAAGGGCAAACGAAAGGTTCAGGTTGATGATGAATATGTTCCCGAGGACTCCGATGATGAATCTGAACCGGAACAGTTCCGGTTGCAGGCACACAAGCGCCAGCGTCCAACTGGTGTGGTTATTGGAGCGGGTGGTTCTGCTCCTACGATTATCACACCTACACCACCACCTGTTGCTCCATCAACAGTACAACAACCACCAGTTGCATCTACAACCACACCACCCACACCTTCTACTGCTCCACCTACGACTCAACCCACCCGATCTGTTCCCAACCCGGCTGCTCTTCTCTTAGATCCGGACAAGTTTACCTATCTTGAGGGCCGGATCACTAGCTTGATGGATATGGTGACTGCCTTGACTGCTGTGGTTACAAGCCAGGAAGTTCGAGTCACAAATCTGACGGCTATTAATGAGCGCTTAGAAAAGCAACTTGAAAAGGTCGAAGATCAAGTGCGGCTAAATGAGGTCACTGTCTTCCAAATGAAGCGCCAGTCGCTCAGGGGGGATAAGACACCAGGATGCAAGGAAGATGAGCTGAGACTCAAAGTTGATAATGACCGTGACGATGATCCAAGTGCACCCAAAGGAGGTGAGCTGCCTGGCTCTTCATCTAGAGTGCAAGGTGCAGTTATAGCTCAGGGGGAGTCTGGTCAAGGTTCTGGTGTGAGCGGATCTGGACAAGCTGCTTCAAAGTGTGACAACCCGAAAAATTAGGTATTTTTCAAACTTTTTAATTACGAGCATTTAGGTTAATTCCCGTTTAAACTATGTGAATTCGTTTTACTAAACCAAGTCTAGCACAAAAATCTATAATTGCATTTGAGATGCAATTTATTTTAATGCGAGAAGCATTCTTGAATTTTGTGAAATAACCGAGGTAATCGGTAGAAATTGAATTACACGAACGTTTGTGATCCTTTTGTGAAAATAACGTAAGTCTATAAGATATTATAGTTGTTATTATTATTATATTGATATTTATGCTAATTGAAATGCATAACATATTTGAATCCGATAAAAATTCACGCGAATTAGAAAACGTGCAATTAATGTGATAAAACGTGAATTAAATCGGTTAGACTATCAACCGACCTTAGATTTATATTTATATCAAATAATATGATGAAAAGTATTAATTATAATATAATTAAGTGTTTAAATTGTCGAGAAAATGAACAAACAATTAATCCGAATCGATTAGCACGAAAACCCTAGAAAATCTCGGTTAACGACAAACGAAACATCGGTAATAAATTGAATGATGAACCAAACAACTAATGACACTTAATAATCTTAATCAACCCTAATTAACATTAATTAAACCTAATGAAACCCTAATCTACCCTAATCATGCGACTAACGAATAATTAACCGAGATTAGCGACTAACGACCAAAATATCTAAGGATTAATTGTGATTAGCCTCAAAAGGGGGGGGGCCCTTCCCCTTTCCCCTCTCCAAAAATCTGCCACCAAGGGGCCCTAGGGACCCCTTTGGCCTCTCCTCTTTGATCCACATTTCAAGGGAATGGCTCACCATGCCACCACCTCCCTTACACCCTTGACTTCACCATTCCCTCACCTCACACACACACACACTTGCAACATTCTCTCCCTCACTCTCTCTCTCTAGTTCACAGCCCTCCCTCCTCCACCTTTTCTCTCAAACAACCACCATAATCCACCATAGAACCACCATTGCACCACCCTTCACCACCCTTGAACCTCCATTGCACCACCATGAACCACCTTCATTTAATCATCGTTTCTACACATCTAATACGTCAAAAACGTTCATAATACCCTCCTCATACTAAATCCAAGTTCAAAACATCATAACACCAAAGGTTGGAAGCTAGGAGCTCTTGCAAAACCACAAACACCTTCATTTCACTTCCATTTGCTTCCTAGAGCATTGTAAGGACTTTTTCTTCCATAATCTTGTAATCTTTATGATAAAATGCTTATATCATGGTTCCATTATGTTTAGATGTTCACTCTTGACAAGATCTAACAAGAAAAATCGTTTTTACATGGTTAATAAGTGATTTGTACAAAGTTATGTCAAAACAGTCCACTTTTAAGCTTTTAGAAAAACGTCAGAAAAATTGTCTAACTTTGGAGCTGTACAACTTTCTCAAATCTTGATGAAAGTACGTGTTTCTTGGTTCTAAAGTTAAGTTCAAGAAGTTAGCTATCAAACCCCACTGGATTCATATTTTTCTGATGAGTATTACTATTTTAAACTGAATTTCTAAGTGAAAGTGTACCTGCTGTACTGTTAGAACAGAAAATGACCCAACTTCAAAAGGTTGTAACTTTCAAACCGTAGATCCAAACATGTTGATTCTTTTTTTCTGAAGGTCACAAATTTAGTTAGCTTTGAAAGTTGTATGATCTCATTTTTTGAAGTTAAGTAGAACTCGAGATATAAACTGATCTATGACCAACTGTCCAAAATATGACCTGTTTGACCTTTGTGTGATGAAAAATACGTTTGGACCCCTTAAACTCAACCAAAAATTACAAATCTTATGTTTCTGGAAAGCTAAGACATAGAGGAACTGGTATAAAAATTTTCATAATTTTTGGAACATGTTTGACTAGTCAAAACCGTAGGCAAAGTTGACCTAAAATTGTGACAGAATCTGTTAAAAGTTAATTAAATGAGTTAACTAAGTTAAAAAGGTTACAAATGATTAAAATCATATGTTAGTGACTTTTAATGTAAAAATAGATGTATTTCATGTAATTTAGTATTAAACAAGTGTTAGAATAATTTAGGACAAAATGTAGGTTATTAAACTCTAAGTTACAAAAGTTAAGTGTTAAAATGTAATAAATGAGACTTTAGGGACTAATTTGCAAACACATAGGAAATAGGGACTTTTAGGCAAAATCAGTAAGTTTAAGACATTTTAAATAAATTAATAAATTTTAAATATTAAGAACAAGGCTTAGATATTAAACGAGTATTTTAAAACAAAACCGCGATTTAAAAACGCGATTTTATTTGATTTAATAATAAACGTATAGAAACCGTTTAAATTGGATTTTAATTGGTAAATAAATGAGCTAGAACATTATTTAAATATTAGTCATGCCTTAGAATATTTAGAACGAGAATTTAAACGATTAAAACCTAAGGTTAGGTTATAAATGGAGTTTAAGATGAATTAGAAGACATTGTAGAGTAAAAAGGGTGAAAATCAATTTATAAACGTAAAACTATATTAATAAGAGTATGGGAATGTACGTGTGAACATATATATATATAATTTGTCAAATGTATCATAACGATAAATAAAACGTACAAATGTTTATGAGAATATAAATATATGTATATATATATATATGTGTTAATGTTTAAAATGGGATAAATATGATGAAACGAATATGTATATATATATATATATATGGGTGCTTACTTGAATACATTTATATATATATATATATATGTGTATAATGAAATAGATAACGTGATGACATTTATAATGACGAAAGACTACCAACGTTAACATATATCGTGAAAACCCTAAATCGAACGTAAATGAGATATATAAATATATATATGATTATGTGAAAGTATATATATTGATTTAGTGAAAGTTATACTTTAATAGTATGATACGTTTAAAGAGGTATTTTTTTAACGTGTACTTAAATATGATTAAATGATTTTGAAAATAAAGTGGGATCACAACGTGTCGTCTTTTTAAATAAAAGTGGGATATTTTCAAAAGCCCGTCGATGGCAGATTTTATAAATCTTGTTGAAGTGAACAACTGGCATAGACTGACCATTGTGTCGTCTGCCGATATTGATTTAAGCTCTTACGTTTAGGACGTAGAGAGGCTTACTTGGATTATATTGTTAAATATATTTTTGCTAGCACGCTCGGACTCCAGGTGAGTTCACAGCCCCATTTTACTGTTTTACTGCTTTTAAGCTTGGGGTGAAAAACATATCAATGATTATATGCGATTATTAAAACCTGACATTGTATCCTTATGAGGGACTGAGTTGGATAAGTTGTAGTGCCGAAGTCCTAGCATACAATACTATAACCATTAGTTAGATGACTCTAACCACTGAGTATACTGGTAGTACTATTGGGCCTTACAAGCCCATCCTACGTTTATTTTAGTTAGTCGTGCTAACTCGCGACGTGGTTTCGCACTTTGGGGGACATGTATACTTAACCGGTCCAGGCAAACGATTCATCCATTGTTGTGGTTTGGTTATAGGCTTAGTTTCGGCATATTAACTCATAGGACTTGCAAACCTGATGGGGGATTATAGTCAGTGGTTTTCATTATAATAATCGTACTTAGGCCTTTGATGCCAACCTTTGAATTTCCGATGAAATGATTTCCAAATAATGGTTTTATGAATGAGTCTCTAAACCTGTGAATTCACTCAACTTTATGTTGACTTTTTTTATAATATGTTTTTCAGGGAATTAACTAAGCCGTAAGTTGCATGAATGATGGGACCACATACTCACCACGAAGAATTAGGATGCCACTTTTGCTAAAACTATGAGATTCAATCTCGTAGATTTATTTTATCGTAATGGTTTATGAAACTTTGAAACTTATCTTTTGGAAATTACAACGATGTATTTGATTTACATCGGTACTTTAACGGCCTGATAAGCCGAGAAATATGTAAAACATTTATGGCATCTTAATATATATTGTTCTGCGATAATCATATGCTCCTGATTGTGTATCCGATTACTCGTCACGCCCCGATAAGCTTCCGCATGCTAATTCGTATTTGTGTTAAATTTGGGGGTGTGACAGATTGGTATCAGAGCTAATGGTTATAGCGAACTAGGAGACTTAGAAACCTAGACTATAACCTTAGAAATGGACATTCATTCATTCATGCATTGAATTTTACTTTTACTTATAGTATCTAGATATTAACCACAGTATGGACGACGAGTACGTTTATTTTACGGTCTGTGACACTGATGAGGACCCATCTGAGTGCGAGTCCGATAGTGATATGACACCGGTATACCATGACCCACTAGACGACCTTAGGGTGTCTTCTGGCAGCGATAGGATCGACCCCGATGAGGATATGTCTGAGTATGGACCCGATAGTGAGGACGTCATTCTCGCACCACCGAGATCTCCCGCGGTCACACACGGCGAGTTTGGAGGCATCTGTAGCGACGTGTCTGAGCCAGAGGACTTACCTATTCACCGTCGAGTGACATCTGACGATAGTGGTAGGACACCATCGCGTTCACTGACACCATCACACTCATTGACCTCACACTCGGCGACACACGGCACGACACCTAGCGTCGCTGCGATGCGGAGCCCGTTGGTAGGATACGGACGAGGACCCATGACTATAGTCACCGCTAGGAAGACAGTGAGACGTCCACTCACCCGACCACTAGCACTGCGTGACCCGACACCGGCTACTTCTGAGGAGTCACTGACTGAGCCGTCACCGAAGAGACGAAGGACCCGGCCTATTTCCTGGATGCCTACCGTACTAGAGCACTGGAGGACTCTTGAGGGCATCCCATCGACCTTTGAGATTGGAGAATCATCCCGAGCGCCACCGACATCTACACTCACCGGCGAACCCATAGAGCTGACGATACCTACCTTGGTCGCTGTGACCAACACACATGTAGCTAGCATTGCCGAGATGCGAGCTTATATCTTGGAGCTGCAGAGCGATACCTCTAGGCTAGATGGCGACATGACTTCCATTGATGACCTCTTCGAGATAGCTGAGCTGCACAGAGCCACCGATCGAGAGACCCTAGATACCACCCGAGCTCAGATGGAGATACTAAGGAGGAGAGCACGAGTAGCGGAGCTAGCGACTGGAGCGAGCCTGATTGTGGCAGCACTAGCTATGTGCTTGTCTTACTTTCAGTAGACCTATGTGCGGCGGGTTGTGCCCACACTATCTACATTTTGAAAACTTTGTAATGACTGGGTGTAAAAACCTAAGTACATTTTTATTTCACCGCATGAAATATACAATGCTTTTTATTTATGTATGCATAGTGTGTGGTTGTTTTCATTCTGCATTTTGTGTTGGCATTGGTTGATTTTAGCTTATTCAGATTTTATTTTATGTGTTAGAACGAAAATCATGCCTCCTAAACGCCGGGATACTCGAAATAGCCGAAGGAGCGCAATCCCGACCAATACCGAAACCGTTGAAGAAACCATTGCTCGACGTGTAGCTGAAGGCATTGCTCAGCACGAGGCAAACCGTGCTCGTGACAGTGGCATAAACGGCAGCGAAAACACTAGAAACCAAGTTAGGAGAAACCGAACTGAAACCCCAACCAACGAAGCTGTAGTGACTGAGAACACCCAGCGAGGGTGTTCATACAAAACATTTCTCGCCTGCAAACCAAGCAACTTCCGTGGTAATGAGGGTGCCATCGGAATTGTCCACTGGATAGAGAAAATGGAATCGGTGCTGGACATCAGTAACTGTTCGCCTGAGAACATGGTGAAGTACGCCGCCTGCACCCTAGCTGACAAAGCGTTGACCTGGTGGAACGCTCAGGTCCAAACCTTAGGACGAGAAACCGCCACTGCTATTTCATGGGATGAGCTGAAAGTGATGATACTGGAAGAATTTTGCCCTCGCAGCGAACTCCAGAAGATTGAAACTGAGTTGTGGAACATATCGATGAGCGGATCTGATATCACCGCTTATACCACTAGGTTTCAGGAGTTAGCCCGTCTAGTACCCCATATGGTCACCCCCGAATATAAGCGTATTGAACGGTACATCTAGGGACTGGTACCTCAGATAAGGAGTTTAGTGACTGCATCCATGCCCTCGACCTTTAAGAGCGCTGTGAGCCTGGCTCAAAGTCTAACTGATGAGGCGGTAAGGATGGGTTCACTGACCAAGAAAACGGGTTTTAACCGGGGAGAAACGAGCAGAGCTGTAGGAGGAAGTTTCGGTGCTGAGAAACGGAAATGGAACGATGTAAGGAATGACAGGGGAGGTCAACTGAACCAGCAACCAAGGACCACTAGAGCATATGTTGCTAACACATCTGGACCGAAGGCATACAATGGGAATAAGCGGAAATGTGGAAAGTGTGAGAGGCGTCACGACGGTCCGTGCAGTCGCTGTGATAAATGCAAACGGTGGGGCCACAAAACGCAATTCTGTAGGGTTAACCCACCCAACCAGAGCAATAATGGACAGAGGGTGATCAAGTGTTTTGAATGTGGAAACCCTGGCCACTTTCGAAACAATTGCCCTCAGCTCAACAACGCCAACACCCGAACCATCATTCCTGTGAACAACCAACCCACTCGCGGCCGAGCATTTGTTATTGGTGCACAAGAAGCGCGCCAGGACCCCAGCACAGTCACTGGTACGTTTCTTGTCAATAATCAGTACGCTTCAATATTGTTTGATTCTGGTGCCGACTTAAGTTTCGTATCTACTGAGTTTAGACCACTATTGGGGATAAAGTCTACTAAGTTAGATACTAAGTATGCCATAGAACTAGCGAACGGTAACATGATAGAAACTGAAGAATCTGTTGTAGGATGTACCCTAACCCTAGAGGGTCATTCTTTTGAGATAGACTTGTTGCCTGTAGAACTAGGAAGTTTCGACATTGTGATTGGCATGGATTGGTTATCTAAAAACCATGCTGAGATCGTATGTTTCGAAAAATTCGTGCGCATACCACTACCAACGGGGGAAACCCTAGTGATCCGAGGAGAAAAGACACGGAGTGCTGTAAAGATGGTTACTTGCATGAAGGCAAGTAAATACCTAAGGAAAGGATACCAAGCCTTCCTGGCCCACGTAGTAGAGAAGAAACCCGAGGAGCGACGGTTAGACGATATACCGATCGTGCGAGATCATCCGGGGGTATTTCCCGAAGACTTACCCGGACTGCCACCGGAGAGGCAAGTCGAATTCCGTATCGACCTTGTGCCCGGTGCTGCACCAATCGCTCGATCACCCTATCGCCTTGCTCCCTCTGAGATGCAAGAATTATCAACCCAACTCCAAGAACTCTTAGATCTAGGATTCATCCGACCGAGCTTTTCACCCTGGGGAGCTCCGGTCCTTTTTGTGAAGAAAAAGGATGGATCAATGCGGATGTGTATCGATTATCGAGAACTTAATAAACTAACTATTAAGAACCGATACCCACTTCCCCGTATAGATGATCTTTTCGACCAACTTCAAGGTTCCAGTTTTTACTCAAAGATCGACCTACGTTCTGGTTATCATCAGCTGAAAGTACGAGAAGAAAATGTACCCAAAACCGCGTTTAGGACTCGCTATGGCCACTACGAGTTCCTAGTCATGCCTTTCGGTTTGACAAACGCACCAGCTGTGTTCATGGATCTCATGAACAGAGTTTGCAAACCTTACCTCGACAAATTCGTCATTGTTTTTATCGATGACATTCTCATTTACTCGCAAACAAAGGAAGATCACGAACGTCATCTGAGGCTGATTCTCGAACTACTAGAGAAAGAGAAGCTGTACGCCAAGTTCTCCAAGTGTGAATTCTGGATGCAAGAAGTCCATTTCCTGGGTCATGTCATCAACAACGAAGGAATCCACGTTGACCCGGCAAAAATCGAAGCTATCAAAAACTGGGAAGCACCTAAGACACCAACAGAAGTACGCCAATTTCTTGGTCTAGCTGGCTACTACCGCCGTTTCATCGAGAATTTCTCCAAGATCGCCCAATCCTTGACTTCTCTGACCCAAAAGGATAAGAAATTTGACTGGGGCGAAAAACAAGAAAACTCTTTCCAACTTCTGAAGCAAAAACTCTGCACTGCACCTATCTTGTCATTACCCGAAGGCATAGATAATTTTATTGTCTATTGCGATGCTTCGCATCAGGGTTTAGGCTGTGTGCTAATGCAAAACGACAAGGTTATTGCTTATGCTTCTCGTCAATTGAAGATACACGAGAAGAATTACACAACTCATGATTTAGAGTTGGGAGCAGTCGTTTTTGCATTGAAAATCTGGAGACATTATTTATACGGTACTAAATGTACAATATTCACCGATCACAAGAGCCTTCAACACATTTTCGACCAGAAGGACCTCAACATGAGGCAAAGACGTTGGGTCGAACTCCTGAACGATTACGATTGTGAAATCAAATATCACCCGGGTAAAGCTAACGTAGTAGCCGATGCCCTGAGCCGTAAAGAGAGAATTAAACCTCTCAGAGTTCGTTCACTGAGAATGACTATTCACACGAACCTCAAAACCTCTCAGAGTTCGTTCACTGAGAATGACTATTCACACGAACCTCACCACTCAGATTCGCAATGCTCAACGTGTAGCTTTAACGGACGAAAGATTGAAAGGAGAATCTTTAAGAGGAATGGAGAAACAGCTTGAAGTAAAGGACAACGAGGCCCTATACTTCATGGACCGAATTTGGGTCCCATGCGTAGAAGAAATACGCAAGCTGATATTGGATGAAGCCCACAAGTCAAACTACTCGATACATCCCGGAGCGGACAAGATGTATCAGGACTTGAAAGGATTTTACTGGTGGCCGAACATGAAAAGTGATATATCCACCTATGTTAGTAAATGTCTTACTTGTTCGAAGGTCAAGGCGGAATATCAAAAGCCATCTGGACTTCTACAACAACCGGAGATGCCACAGTGGAAGTGGGAGCAGATAACCATGGATTTTATCACAAAACTACCCAAAACGTCAACTGGATCCGACACCATCTGGGTGATCGTTGATCGCTTGACTAAGTCAGCCCACTTCCTAGCAATAAAAGAGACTGATAAAATGGAAAGACTGACTAGAATATATCTGAAAGAGATTGTTTCTAGGCATGGTGTACCAGTATCTATCATCTCTGATAGAGATAGTCGTTTTACATCCCGCTTTTGGCAATCACTGCAACAAGCATTAGGCACTAGACTCGACATGAGTACTGCCTACCACCCTCAAACCGACGGTCAAAGCGAGCGGACAATACAAACGCTCGAGGACTTATTAAGAGCCTGTGTGATTGACTTTGGGGGAAACTGGGATACTCACTTACCCCTAGCAGAGTTTTCATACAACAATAGTTATCACACTAGTATTCAAATGGCGCCTTTTGAGGCATTGTATGGACGTAAGTGCCGATCGCCACTCTGTTGGGCAGAGTTGGGCGATAGACAGATTTCTGGCCCTGAGATTGTCCAGGAGACAACGGACAAAATATCTCAAGTTTTAAACCGATTGAAAGCAGCCCGTGACCGACAGAAGAGTTATGCAGATAACCGCCGGAAACCCCTTGAGTTTCAGATAGGAGATAAAGTCTTACTTAAAGTATCGCCCTGGAAGGGGATAGCTCGATTCGGAAAACGAGGTAAATTAAATCCGAGGTTTATAGGACCCTTCGAAATCTTAGCACGAATTGGTCCGGTAGCCTACAAACTCAAACTACCTCAAGAGTTAAGTAACATTCACGACACCTTTCACGTCTGTAATCTGAAGAAGTGTCTGTCCGACGAAACCCTAATCATTCCTCCCGACGAAATTCATATTGATTCTCGACTAAACTTTGTAGAGGAACCGATAGAAGTGTCGGACGGTAAAATCCAGAAGCTTCGTAATAAACGGATTAGAATAATCAAAGTACGTTGGAATTCGAAACGAGGCCCAGAGTTTACCTGGGAACGGGAGGACGAAATGAGAAGAAAATACCCTCACCTTTTCACGAATACCCCTGTCAATCGAGACGTTAATTAAATTTCGGGACGAAATTTCTTTAACGGGGGAAGAATGTGACAACCCGAAAAATTAGGTATTTTTCAAACTTTTTAATTACGAGCATTTAGGTTAATTCCCGTTTAAACTATGTGAATTCGTTTTACTAAACCAAGTCTAGCACAAAAATCTATAATTGCATTTGAGATGCAATTTATTTTAATGCGAGAAGCATTCTTGAATTTTGTGAAATAACCGAGGTAATCGGTAGAAATTGAATTACACGAACGTTTGTGATCCTTTTGTGAAAATAACGTAAGTTTATAAGATATTATAGTTGTTATTATTATTATATTGATATTTATGCTAATTGAAATGCATAACATATTTGAATCCGATAAAAATTCACGCGAATTAGAAAACGTGCAATTAATGTGATAAAACGTGAATTAAATCGGTTAGACTATCAACCGACCTTAGATTTATATTTATATCAAATAATATGATGAAAAGTATTAATTATAATATAATTAAGTGTTTAAATTGTCGAGAAAATGAACAAACAATTAATCCGAATCGATTAGCACGAAAACCCTAGAAAATCTCGGTTAACGACAAACGAAACATCGGTAATAAATTGAATGATGAACCAAACAACTAATGACACTTAATAATCTTAATCAACCCTAATTAACATTAATTAAACCTAATGAAACCCTAATCTACCCTAATCATGCGACTAACGAATAATTAACCGAGATTAGCGACTAACGACCAAAATATCTAAGGATTAATTGTGATTAGCCTCAAAAGGGGGGGGGGCCCTTCCCCTTTCCCCTCTCCAAAAATCTGCCACCAAGGGGCCCTAGGGACCCCTTTGGCCTCTCCTCTTTGATCCACATTTCAAGGGAATGGCTCACCATGCCACCACCTCCCTTACACCCTTGACTTCACCATTCCCTCACCTCACACACACACACACTTGCAACATTCTCTCCCTCACTCTCTCTCTCTAGTTCACAGCCCTCCCTCCTCCACCTTTTCTCTCAAACAACCACCATAATCCACCATAGAACCACCATTGCACCACCCTTCACCACCCTTGAACCTCCATTGCACCACCATGAACCACCTTCATTTAATCATCGTTTCTACACATCTAATACGTCAAAAACGTTCATAATACCCTCCTCATACTAAATCCAAGTTCAAAACATCATAACACCAAAGGTTGGAAGCTAGGAGCTCTTGCAAAACCACAAACACCTTCATTTCACTTCCATTTGCTTCCTAGAGCATTGTAAGGACTTTTTCTTCCATAATCTTGTAATCTTTATGATAAAATGCTTATATCATGGTTCCATTATGTTTAGATGTTCACTCTTGACAAGATCTAACAAGAAAAATCGTTTTTACATGGTTAATAAGTGATTTGTACAAAGTTATGTCAAAACAGTCCACTTTTAAGCTTTTAGAAAAACGTCAGAAAAATTGTCTAACTTTGGAGCTGTACAACTTTCTCAAATCTTGATGAAAGTACGTGTTTCTTGGTTCTAAAGTTAAGTTCAAGAAGTTAGCTATCAAACCCCACTGGATTCATATTTTTCTGATGAGTATTACTATTTTAAACTGAATTTCTAAGTGAAAGTGTACCTGCTGTACTGTTAGAACAGAAAATGACCCAACTTCAAAAGGTTGTAACTTTCAAACCGTAGATCCAAACATGTTGATTCTTTTTTTCTGAAGGTCACAAATTTAGTTAGCTTTGAAAGTTGTATGATCTCATTTTTTGAAGTTAAGTAGAACTCGAGATATAAACTGATCTATGACCAACTGTCCAAAATATGACCTGTTTGACCTTTGTGTGATGAAAAATACGTTTGGACCCCTTAAACTCAACCAAAAATTACAAATCTTATGTTTCTGGAAAGCTAAGACATAGAGGAACTGGTATAAAAATTTTCATAATTTTTGGAACATGTTTGACTAGTCAAAACCGTAGGCAAAGTTGACCTAAAATTGTGACAGAATCTGTTAAAAGTTAATTAAATGAGTTAACTAAGTTAAAAAGGTTACAAATGATTAAAATCATATGTTAGTGACTTTTAATGTAAAAATAGATGTATTTCATGTAATTTAGTATTAAACAAGTGTTAGAATAATTTAGGACAAAATGTAGGTTATTAAACTCTAAGTTACAAAAGTTAAGTGTTAAAATGTAATAAATGAGACTTTAGGGACTAATTTGCAAACACATAGGAAATAGGGACTTTTAGGCAAAATCAGTAAGTTTAAGACATTTTAAATAAATTAATAAATTTTAAATATTAAGAACAAGGCTTAGATATTAAACGAGTATTTTAAAACAAAACCGCGATTTAAAAACGCGATTTTATTTGATTTAATAATAAACGTATAGAAACCGTTTAAATTGGATTTTAATTGGTAAATAAATGAGCTAGAACATTATTTAAATATTAGTCATGCCTTAGAATATTTAGAACGAGAATTTAAACGATTAAAACCTAAGGTTAGGTTATAAATGGAGTTTAAGATGAATTAGAAGACATTGTAGAGTAAAAAGGGTGAAAATCAATTTATAAACGTAAAACTATATTAATAAGAGTATGGGAATGTACGTGTGAACATATATATATATAATTTGTCAAATGTATCATAACGATAAATAAAACGTACAAATGTTTATGAGAATATAAATATATGTATATATATATATATGTGTTAATGTTTAAAATGGGATAAATATGATGAAACGAATATGTATATATATATATATATATGGGTGCTTACTTGAATACATTTATATATATATATATATATGTGTATAATGAAATAGATAACGTGATGACATTTATAATGACGAAAGACTACCAACGTTAACATATATCGTGAAAACCCTAAATCGAACGTAAATGAGATATATAAATATATATATGATTATGTGAAAGTATATATATTGATTTAGTGAAAGTTATACTTTAATAGTATGATACGTTTAAAGAGGTATTTTTTTAACGTGTACTTAAATATGATTAAATGATTTTGAAAATAAAGTGGGATCACAACGTGTCGTCTTTTTAAATAAAAGTGGGATATTTTCAAAAGCCCGTCGATGGCAGATTTTATAAATCTTGTTGAAGTGAACAACTGGCATAGACTGACCATTGTGTCGTCTGCCGATATTGATTTAAGCTCTTACGTTTAGGACGTAGAGAGGCTTACTTGGATTATATTGTTAAATATATTTTTGCTAGCACGCTCGGACTCCAGGTGAGTTCACAGCCCCATTTTACTGTTTTACTGCTTTTAAGCTTGGGGTGAAAAACATATCAATGATTATATGCGATTATTAAAACCTGACATTGTATCCTTATGAGGGACTGAGTTGGATAAGTTGTAGTGCCGAAGTCCTAGCATACAATACTATAACCATTAGTTAGATGACTCTAACCACTGAGTATACTGGTAGTACTATTGGGCCTTACAAGCCCATCCTACGTTTATTTTAGTTAGTCGTGCTAACTCGCGACGTGGTTTCGCACTTTGGGGGACATGTATACTTAACCGGTCCAGGCAAACGATTCATCCATTGTTGTGGTTTGGTTATAGGCTTAGTTTCGGCATATTAACTCATAGGACTTGCAAACCTGATGGGGGATTATAGTCAGTGGTTTTCATTATAATAATCGTACTTAGGCCTTTGATGCCAACCTTTGAATTTCCGATGAAATGATTTCCAAATAATGGTTTTATGAATGAGTCTCTAAACCTGTGAATTCACTCAACTTTATGTTGACTTTTTTTATAATATGTTTTTCAGGGAATTAACTAAGCCGTAAGTTGCATGAATGATGGGACCACATACTCACCACGAAGAATTAGGATGCCACTTTTGCTAAAACTATGAGATTCAATCTCGTAGATTTATTTTATCGTAATGGTTTATGAAACTTTGAAACTTATCTTTTGGAAATTACAACGATGTATTTGATTTACATCGGTACTTTAACGGCCTGATAAGCCGAGAAATATGTAAAACATTTATGGCATCTTAATATATATTGTTCTGCGATAATCATATGCTCCTGATTGTGTATCCGATTACTCGTCACGCCCCGATAAGCTTCCGCATGCTAATTCGTATTTGTGTTAAATTTGGGGGTGTGACAGATTGGTATCAGAGCTAATGGTTATAGCGAACTAGGAGACTTAGAAACCTAGACTATAACCTTAGAAATGGACATTCATTCATTCATGCATTGAATTTTACTTTTACTTATAGTATCTAGATATTAACCACAGTATGGACGACGAGTACGTTTATTTTACGGTCTGTGACACTGATGAGGACCCATCTGAGTGCGAGTCCGATAGTGATATGACACCGGTATACCATGACCCACTAGACGACCTTAGGGTGTCTTCTGGCAGCGATAGGATCGACCCCGATGAGGATATGTCTGAGTATGGACCCGATAGTGAGGACGTCATTCTCGCACCACCGAGATCTCCCGCGGTCACACACGGCGAGTTTGGAGGCATCTGTAGCGACGTGTCTGAGCCAGAGGACTTACCTATTCACCGTCGAGTGACATCTGACGATAGTGGTAGGACACCATCGCGTTCACTGACACCATCACACTCATTGACCTCACACTCGGCGACACACGGCACGACACCTAGCGTCGCTGCGATGCGGAGCCCGTTGGTAGGATACGGACGAGGACCCATGACTATAGTCACCGCTAGGAAGACAGTGAGACGTCCACTCACCCGACCACTAGCACTGCGTGACCCGACACCGGCTACTTCTGAGGAGTCACTGACTGAGCCGTCACCGAAGAGACGAAGGACCCGGCCTATTTCCTGGATGCCTACCGTACTAGAGCACTGGAGGACTCTTGAGGGCATCCCATCGACCTTTGAGATTGGAGAATCATCCCGAGCGCCACCGACATCTACACTCACCGGCGAACCCATAGAGCTGACGATACCTACCTTGGTCGCTGTGACCAACACACATGTAGCTAGCATTGCCGAGATGCGAGCTTATATCTTGGAGCTGCAGAGCGATACCTCTAGGCTAGATGGCGACATGACTTCCATTGATGACCTCTTCGAGATAGCTGAGCTGCACAGAGCCACCGATCGAGAGACCCTAGATACCACCCGAGCTCAGATGGAGATACTAAGGAGGAGAGCACGAGTAGCGGAGCTAGCGACTGGAGCGAGCCTGATTGTGGCAGCACTAGCTATGTGCTTGTCTTACTTTCAGTAGACCTATGTGCGGCGGGTTGTGCCCACACTATCTACATTTTGAAAACTTTGTAATGACTGGGTGTAAAAACCTAAGTACATTTTTATTTCACCGCATGAAATATACAATGCTTTTTATTTATGTATGCATAGTGTGTGGTTGTTTTCATTCTGCATTTTGTGTTGGCATTGGTTGATTTTAGCTTATTCAGATTTTATTTTATGTGTTAGAACGAAAATCATGCCTCCTAAACGCCGGGATACTCGAAATAGCCGAAGGAGCGCAATCCCGACCAATACCGAAACCGTTGAAGAAACCATTGCTCGACGTGTAGCTGAAGGCATTGCTCAGCACGAGGCAAACCGTGCTCGTGACAGTGGCATAAACGGCAGCGAAAACACTAGAAACCAAGTTAGGAGAAACCGAACTGAAACCCCAACCAACGAAGCTGTAGTGACTGAGAACACCCAGCGAGGGTGTTCATACAAAACATTTCTCGCCTGCAAACCAAGCAACTTCCGTGGTAATGAGGGTGCCATCGGAATTGTCCACTGGATAGAGAAAATGGAATCGGTGCTGGACATCAGTAACTGTTCGCCTGAGAACATGGTGAAGTACGCCGCCTGCACCCTAGCTGACAAAGCGTTGACCTGGTGGAACGCTCAGGTCCAAACCTTAGGACGAGAAACCGCCACTGCTATTTCATGGGATGAGCTGAAAGTGATGATACTGGAAGAATTTTGCCCTCGCAGCGAACTCCAGAAGATTGAAACTGAGTTGTGGAACATATCGATGAGCGGATCTGATATCACCGCTTATACCACTAGGTTTCAGGAGTTAGCCCGTCTAGTACCCCATATGGTCACCCCCGAATATAAGCGTATTGAACGGTACATCTAGGGACTGGTACCTCAGATAAGGAGTTTAGTGACTGCATCCATGCCCTCGACCTTTAAGAGCGCTGTGAGCCTGGCTCAAAGTCTAACTGATGAGGCGGTAAGGATGGGTTCACTGACCAAGAAAACGGGTTTTAACCGGGGAGAAACGAGCAGAGCTGTAGGAGGAAGTTTCGGTGCTGAGAAACGGAAATGGAACGATGTAAGGAATGACAGGGGAGGTCAACTGAACCAGCAACCAAGGACCACTAGAGCATATGTTGCTAACACATCTGGACCGAAGGCATACAATGGGAATAAGCGGAAATGTGGAAAGTGTGAGAGGCGTCACGACGGTCCGTGCAGTCGCTGTGATAAATGCAAACGGTGGGGCCACAAAACGCAATTCTGTAGGGTTAACCCACCCAACCAGAGCAATAATGGACAGAGGGTGATCAAGTGTTTTGAATGTGGAAACCCTGGCCACTTTCGAAACAATTGCCCTCAGCTCAACAACGCCAACACCCGAACCATCATTCCTGTGAACAACCAACCCACTCGCGGCCGAGCATTTGTTATTGGTGCACAAGAAGCGCGCCAGGACCCCAGCACAGTCACTGGTACGTTTCTTGTCAATAATCAGTACGCTTCAATATTGTTTGATTCTGGTGCCGACTTAAGTTTCGTATCTACTGAGTTTAGACCACTATTGGGGATAAAGTCTACTAAGTTAGATACTAAGTATGCCATAGAACTAGCGAACGGTAACATGATAGAAACTGAAGAATCTGTTGTAGGATGTACCCTAACCCTAGAGGGTCATTCTTTTGAGATAGACTTGTTGCCTGTAGAACTAGGAAGTTTCGACATTGTGATTGGCATGGATTGGTTATCTAAAAACCATGCTGAGATCGTATGTTTCGAAAAATTCGTGCGCATACCACTACCAACGGGGGAAACCCTAGTGATCCGAGGAGAAAAGACACGGAGTGCTGTAAAGATGGTTACTTGCATGAAGGCAAGTAAATACCTAAGGAAAGGATACCAAGCCTTCCTGGCCCACGTAGTAGAGAAGAAACCCGAGGAGCGACGGTTAGACGATATACCGATCGTGCGAGATCATCCGGGGGTATTTCCCGAAGACTTACCCGGACTGCCACCGGAGAGGCAAGTCGAATTCCGTATCGACCTTGTGCCCGGTGCTGCACCAATCGCTCGATCACCCTATCGCCTTGCTCCCTCTGAGATGCAAGAATTATCAACCCAACTCCAAGAACTCTTAGATCTAGGATTCATCCGACCGAGCTTTTCACCCTGGGGAGCTCCGGTCCTTTTTGTGAAGAAAAAGGATGGATCAATGCGGATGTGTATCGATTATCGAGAACTTAATAAACTAACTATTAAGAACCGATACCCACTTCCCCGTATAGATGATCTTTTCGACCAACTTCAAGGTTCCAGTTTTTACTCAAAGATCGACCTACGTTCTGGTTATCATCAGCTGAAAGTACGAGAAGAAAATGTACCCAAAACCGCGTTTAGGACTCGCTATGGCCACTACGAGTTCCTAGTCATGCCTTTCGGTTTGACAAACGCACCAGCTGTGTTCATGGATCTCATGAACAGAGTTTGCAAACCTTACCTCGACAAATTCGTCATTGTTTTTATCGATGACATTCTCATTTACTCGCAAACAAAGGAAGATCACGAACGTCATCTGAGGCTGATTCTCGAACTACTAGAGAAAGAGAAGCTGTACGCCAAGTTCTCCAAGTGTGAATTCTGGATGCAAGAAGTCCATTTCCTGGGTCATGTCATCAACAACGAAGGAATCCACGTTGACCCGGCAAAAATCGAAGCTATCAAAAACTGGGAAGCACCTAAGACACCAACAGAAGTACGCCAATTTCTTGGTCTAGCTGGCTACTACCGCCGTTTCATCGAGAATTTCTCCAAGATCGCCCAATCCTTGACTTCTCTGACCCAAAAGGATAAGAAATTTGACTGGGGCGAAAAACAAGAAAACTCTTTCCAACTTCTGAAGCAAAAACTCTGCACTGCACCTATCTTGTCATTACCCGAAGGCATAGATAATTTTATTGTCTATTGCGATGCTTCGCATCAGGGTTTAGGCTGTGTGCTAATGCAAAACGACAAGGTTATTGCTTATGCTTCTCGTCAATTGAAGATACACGAGAAGAATTACACAACTCATGATTTAGAGTTGGGAGCAGTCGTTTTTGCATTGAAAATCTGGAGACATTATTTATACGGTACTAAATGTACAATATTCACCGATCACAAGAGCCTTCAACACATTTTCGACCAGAAGGACCTCAACATGAGGCAAAGACGTTGGGTCGAACTCCTGAACGATTACGATTGTGAAATCAAATATCACCCGGGTAAAGCTAACGTAGTAGCCGATGCCCTGAGCCGTAAAGAGAGAATTAAACCTCTCAGAGTTCGTTCACTGAGAATGACTATTCACACGAACCTCAAAACCTCTCAGAGTTCGTTCACTGAGAATGACTATTCACACGAACCTCACCACTCAGATTCGCAATGCTCAACGTGTAGCTTTAACGGACGAAAGATTGAAAGGAGAATCTTTAAGAGGAATGGAGAAACAGCTTGAACTAAAGGACAACGAGGCCCTATACTTCATGGACCGAATTTGGGTCCCATGCGTAGAAGAAATACGCAAGCTGATATTGGATGAAGCCCACAAGTCAAACTACTCGATACATCCCGGAGCGGACAAGATGTATCAGGACTTGAAAGGATTTTACTGGTGGCCGAACATGAAAAGTGATATATCCACCTATGTTAGTAAATGTCTTACTTGTTCGAAGGTCAAGGCGGAATATCAAAAGCCATCTGGACTTCTACAACAACCGGAGATGCCACAGTGGAAGTGGGAGCAGATAACCATGGATTTTATCACAAAACTACCCAAAACGTCAACTGGATCCGACACCATCTGGGTGATCGTTGATCGCTTGACTAAGTCAGCCCACTTCCTAGCAATAAAAGAGACTGATAAAATGGAAAGACTGACTAGAATATATCTGAAAGAGATTGTTTCTAGGCATGGTGTACCAGTATCTATCATCTCTGATAGAGATAGTCGTTTTACATCCCGCTTTTGGCAATCACTGCAACAAGCATTAGGCACTAGACTCGACATGAGTACTGCCTACCACCCTCAAACCGACGGTCAAAGCGAGCGGACAATACAAACGCTCGAGGACTTATTAAGAGCCTGTGTGATTGACTTTGGGGGAAACTGGGATACTCACTTACCCCTAGCAGAGTTTTCATACAACAATAGTTATCACACTAGTATTCAAATGGCGCCTTTTGAGGCATTGTATGGACGTAAGTGCCGATCGCCACTCTGTTGGGCAGAGTTGGGCGATAGACAGATTTCTGGCCCTGAGATTGTCCAGGAGACAACGGACAAAATATCTCAAGTTTTAAACCGATTGAAAGCAGCCCGTGACCGA
This sequence comes from Logfia minima, assembly GCA_963921325.1. Lineage (NCBI taxonomy): Eukaryota > Viridiplantae > Streptophyta > Magnoliopsida > Asterales > Asteraceae > Logfia > Logfia minima. The sequence continues at coordinate 24,027,106 of OY992763.1, read as the reverse complement.
CAGAAGAGTTATGCAGATAACCGCCGGAAACCCCTTGAGTTTCAGATAGGAGATAAAGTCTTACTTAAAGTATCGCCCTGGAAGGGGATAGCTCGATTCGGAAAACGAGGTAAATTAAATCCGAGGTTTATAGGACCCTTCGAAATCTTAGCACGAATTGGTCCGGTAGCCTACAAACTCAAACTACCTCAAGAGTTAAGTAACATTCACGACACCTTTCACGTCTGTAATCTGAAGAAGTGTCTGTCCGACGAAACCCTAATCATTCCTCCCGACGAAATTCATATTGATTCTCGACTAAACTTTGTAGAGGAACCGATAGAAGTGTCGGACGGTAAAATCCAGAAGCTTCGTAATAAACGGATTAGAATAATCAAAGTACGTTGGAATTCGAAACGAGGCCCAGAGTTTACCTGGGAACGGGAGGACGAACTGAGAAGAAAATACCCTCACCTTTTCACGAATACCCCTGTCAATCGAGACGTTAATTAAATTTCGGGACGAAATTTCTTTAACGGGGGAAGAATGTGACAACCCGAAAAATTAGGTATTTTTCAAACTTTTTAATTACGAGCATTTAGGTTAATTCCCGTTTAAACTATGTGAATTCGTTTTACTAAACCAAGTCTAGCACAAAAATCTATAATTGCATTTGAGATGCAATTTATTTTAATGCGAGAAGCATTCTTGAATTTTGTGAAATAACCGAGGTAATCGGTAGAAATTGAATTACACGAACGTTTGTGATCCTTTTGTGAAAATAACGTAAGTTTATAAGATATTATAGTTGTTATTATTATTATATTGATATTTATGCTAATTGAAATGCATAACATATTTGAATCCGATAAAAATTCACGCGAATTAGAAAACGTGCAATTAATGTGATAAAACGTGAATTAAATCGGTTAGACTATCAACCGACCTTAGATTTATATTTATATCAAATAATATGATGAAAAGTATTAATTATAATATAATTAAGTGTTTAAATTGTCGAGAAAATGAACAAACAATTAATCCGAATCGATTAGCACGAAAACCCTAGAAAATCTCGGTTAACGACAAACGAAACATCGGTAATAAATTGAATGATGAACCAAACAACTAATGACACTTAATAATCTTAATCAACCCTAATTAACATTAATTAAACCTAATGAAACCCTAATCTACCCTAATCATGCGACTAACGAATAATTAACCGAGATTAGCGACTAACGACCAAAATATCTAAGGATTAATTGTGATTAGCCTCAAAAGGGGGGGGGCCCTTCCCCTTTCCCCTCTCCAAAAATCTGCCACCAAGGGGCCCTAGGGACCCCTTTGGCCTCTCCTCTTTGATCCACATTTCAAGGGAATGGCTCACCATGCCACCACCTCCCTTACACCCTTGACTTCACCATTCCCTCACCTCACACACACACACACTTGCAACATTCTCTCCCTCACTCTCTCTCTCTAGTTCACAGCCCTCCCTCCTCCACCTTTTCTCTCAAACAACCACCATAATCCACCATAGAACCACCATTGCACCACCCTTCACCACCCTTGAACCTCCATTGCACCACCATGAACCACCTTCATTTAATCATCGTTTCTACACATCTAATACGTCAAAAACGTTCATAATACCCTCCTCATACTAAATCCAAGTTCAAAACATCATAACACCAAAGGTTGGAAGCTAGGAGCTCTTGCAAAACCACAAACACCTTCATTTCACTTCCATTTGCTTCCTAGAGCATTGTAAGGACTTTTTCTTCCATAATCTTGTAATCTTTATGATAAAATGCTTATATCATGGTTCCATTATGTTTAGATGTTCACTCTTGACAAGATCTAACAAGAAAAATCGTTTTTACATGGTTAATAAGTGATTTGTACAAAGTTATGTCAAAACAGTCCACTTTTAAGCTTTTAGAAAAACGTCAGAAAAATTGTCTAACTTTGGAGCTGTACAACTTTCTCAAATCTTGATGAAAGTACGTGTTTCTTGGTTCTAAAGTTAAGTTCAAGAAGTTAGCTATCAAACCCCACTGGATTCATATTTTTCTGATGAGTATTACTATTTTAAACTGAATTTCTAAGTGAAAGTGTACCTGCTGTACTGTTAGAACAGAAAATGACCCAACTTCAAAAGGTTGTAACTTTCAAACCGTAGATCCAAACATGTTGATTCTTTTTTTCTGAAGGTCACAAATTTAGTTAGCTTTGAAAGTTGTATGATCTCATTTTTTGAAGTTAAGTAGAACTCGAGATATAAACTGATCTATGACCAACTGTCCAAAATATGACCTGTTTGACCTTTGTGTGATGAAAAATACGTTTGGACCCCTTAAACTCAACCAAAAATTACAAATCTTATGTTTCTGGAAAGCTAAGACATAGAGGAACTGGTATAAAAATTTTCATAATTTTTGGAACATGTTTGACTAGTCAAAACCGTAGGCAAAGTTGACCTAAAATTGTGACAGAATCTGTTAAAAGTTAATTAAATGAGTTAACTAAGTTAAAAAGGTTACAAATGATTAAAATCATATGTTAGTGACTTTTAATGTAAAAATAGATGTATTTCATGTAATTTAGTATTAAACAAGTGTTAGAATAATTTAGGACAAAATGTAGGTTATTAAACTCTAAGTTACAAAAGTTAAGTGTTAAAATGTAATAAATGAGACTTTAGGGACTAATTTGCAAACACATAGGAAATAGGGACTTTTAGGCAAAATCAGTAAGTTTAAGACATTTTAAATAAATTAATAAATTTTAAATATTAAGAACAAGGCTTAGATATTAAACGAGTATTTTAAAACAAAACCGCGATTTAAAAACGCGATTTTATTTGATTTAATAATAAACGTATAGAAACCGTTTAAATTGGATTTTAATTGGTAAATAAATGAGCTAGAACATTATTTAAATATTAGTCATGCCTTAGAATATTTAGAACGAGAATTTAAACGATTAAAACCTAAGGTTAGGTTATAAATGGAGTTTAAGATGAATTAGAAGACATTGTAGAGTAAAAAGGGTGAAAATCAATTTATAAACGTAAAACTATATTAATAAGAGTATGGGAATGTACGTGTGAACATATATATATATAATTTGTCAAATGTATCATAACGATAAATAAAACGTACAAATGTTTATGAGAATATAAATATATGTATATATATATATATGTGTTAATGTTTAAAATGGGATAAATATGATGAAACGAATATGTATATATATATATATATATGGGTGCTTACTTGAATACATTTATATATATATATATATATGTGTATAATGAAATAGATAACGTGATGACATTTATAATGACGAAAGACTACCAACGTTAACATATATCGTGAAAACCCTAAATCGAACGTAAATGAGATATATAAATATATATATGATTATGTGAAAGTATATATATTGATTTAGTGAAAGTTATACTTTAATAGTATGATACGTTTAAAGAGGTATTTTTTTAACGTGTACTTAAATATGATTAAATGATTTTGAAAATAAAGTGGGATCACAACGTGTCGTCTTTTTAAATAAAAGTGGGATATTTTCAAAAGCCCGTCGATGGCAGATTTTATAAATCTTGTTGAAGTGAACAACTGGCATAGACTGACCATTGTGTCGTCTGCCGATATTGATTTAAGCTCTTACGTTTAGGACGTAGAGAGGCTTACTTGGATTATATTGTTAAATATATTTTTGCTAGCACGCTCGGACTCCAGGTGAGTTCACAGCCCCATTTTACTGTTTTACTGCTTTTAAGCTTGGGGTGAAAAACATATCAATGATTATATGCGATTATTAAAACCTGACATTGTATCCTTATGAGGGACTGAGTTGGATAAGTTGTAGTGCCGAAGTCCTAGCATACAATACTATAACCATTAGTTAGATGACTCTAACCACTGAGTATACTGGTAGTACTATTGGGCCTTACAAGCCCATCCTACGTTTATTTTAGTTAGTCGTGCTAACTCGCGACGTGGTTTCGCACTTTGGGGGACATGTATACTTAACCGGTCCAGGCAAACGATTCATCCATTGTTGTGGTTTGGTTATAGGCTTAGTTTCGGCATATTAACTCATAGGACTTGCAAACCTGATGGGGGATTATAGTCAGTGGTTTTCATTATAATAATCGTACTTAGGCCTTTGATGCCAACCTTTGAATTTCCGATGAAATGATTTCCAAATAATGGTTTTATGAATGAGTCTCTAAACCTGTGAATTCACTCAACTTTATGTTGACTTTTTTTATAATATGTTTTTCAGGGAATTAACTAAGCCGTAAGTTGCATGAATGATGGGACCACATACTCACCACGAAGAATTAGGATGCCACTTTTGCTAAAACTATGAGATTCAATCTCGTAGATTTATTTTATCGTAATGGTTTATGAAACTTTGAAACTTATCTTTTGGAAATTACAACGATGTATTTGATTTACATCGGTACTTTAACGGCCTGATAAGCCGAGAAATATGTAAAACATTTATGGCATCTTAATATATATTGTTCTGCGATAATCATATGCTCCTGATTGTGTATCCGATTACTCGTCACGCCCCGATAAGCTTCCGCATGCTAATTCGTATTTGTGTTAAATTTGGGGGTGTGACACAAAGCCTCAAGAAGAGACTGAACCATCTGGAGGGTAGAACAAAGAGTCCAGTGAGGCACAAGCAGAAGGGTCAGACTGGAGCAAGAAAATCGAAGAAAAAACGGATCAGAAAGGTGGTTGGGGAACAGAATCAGGGTCTGATGTTGGTGCAGCGGCAGATGGTGATGGTAGCCAGAAATCAGGGTGGGGTGCAAAGAAGAATGAAAACGAAGCAGATAAGGAGGGCACCCCTATAGATCTTATAGAGTCTGATACCATCGAAGCACTGCTTGGCTTAGATGAATTTGATAGTGATGGGTCAGAACTAGAAGAAGGAGAAATCCTCAGTACAGGTGTTGCAGACTGGAAATTAGATGAGGAGACTGTTCAAGATACAGATGTTGATATAGATGAACATGTCGTGCCCAAGCAACCTGTCACTGAAGTGATTATCGAGTTTAAAGATGGTAAGAAAGTGTTAGATCGCAAGGACATAGAGTCTGATGGTGATGAGGTCCTTGGCGATGAGACATCTGAAGAACCAGAACTGTCCAGAGCCGAGCTGAAAGCCTTATGGTTTAAGAAGGCAGAAAAGGAACCTGAGATAAAGTATAAAGGTGATATAAGGGTTAGAGGGGCAGGAAAGTTGAGCAAAGGCATCATAAGTTGGTTCTATGACAGTGAACTAAAACTGTTCATAATTAAAAGATATGATGGAATTCAGTACTTAAGAAGAAAACTGAAAACTTTCAGCTCGCTACCAAAGATCGAACTGAAGGAACTGGCCTGGATTGACTTGGTAAATGTCAATAATGATCCTTACGCCGGAACTCTAGAGAGAATAATTAAGCGTGAAGGTAGAACGAATAATTTCGTTGATTTAAAACCAAGATCAGGTAAAAGAGTTCCCGATTTAACCCGGATTGATCCTATTACAAACAAGCCGTGGATGAAAATGGTTTATAAACCGGTCAAGTGCTTGAAGAGGGTTCCTTTGAAGAAAATGCCACAGGATATTCTGAGAAATCTCAAGTGGTGGTATGTGGACAGTAAGACAGCTGAAGCAGTCATGGAGGATGCTGATGAGAAGGAGCTGTTGAGAGTATATGACAGTTTACATCTGGTAAACTTGTCAAAGGATGACCTGTTGAAGCTTCATGAGAACAAGATCTTATACAGAGATAGTTGGAGGCATGAAGGGCGAAAGTATCAGAGGGTCGTCAAAGTATGTGTTGAAAAAGGCTTATGGGCTGAGAGTCGACAGAGTTGATCAAGAATCAAGATTCGACAGAGCCAGAAGACTGAAGACTAACCGAGCTATTGTCAAGGGGGAGTCTGTTGGTGCACGTTTGGTGACAACAGCTCTTATTTTGTAATAGTTAGTTTTGTTATTAGTTTTATAGTTAATAATGTAAAGTGTTTATTAACTTAGCCTTTTTAGTTTTTAGTTTGTAAGTTCGTACGAACCTAGGAAGTTCGTACGAACATGCAAGTTCGTACGAACCTAGGACCAGTAAGTTCGTACGAACTTACTGAGTATAAAAACTAAGTTGTAATATTTCATACATGAGCTTTTTGAAATCAGTTATATTCGAACATACAGTGCTATCTTCGAATATCTACGAACTTATACACTTAACACTTGCATTTACTTGTTTTTGTTGTTGGTTATTGTGTATTATACCATTCCGCAATCTAATACACATTGTAATCCCGTTTGGATCCGTGCAAAGGGACTTTCAATATTATTATCTAATGACAGAGATGGACAATATCGGGCTTAAGTATACCGACACTGTGAAGAATCACAAACTTCTAGAGGCGTTACCTCCAAAATGGGATATATACACTCTGATGATAAAGGAAAGCAGAGAGTATAAAAACCTAACGCTTGATGAAGTTGTAGGAAAGCCGAGGGTCTACGACTTGAAGATGCAAAAGAAAGTGGTTGGATCTGATCAGGTTCAAGATCTAAATGTTTATCATGGGAAAAAGTCCGATTTTGCTGCAACAACAAGTAATGCGGTCATAGTGTTCTTCACTGGGGAAGCCGAGATAGACGATGCTATCGGAAATTCTGGAAGCAAGGTTTGTTATATTGCTTCATCTGGAGATTCAAGCAAGGACAGGAACCAACCATCGAGTATTACAAAGGGGTTCAAGTCTATGTCGATGCTAGCGTCATTTGTTGCATCTCATGAAAATTTTATTCAGGAAAAGGTCACGTATCCTGCTATAGTTAATGAAGATTATGACCAACTTGACCCTGATGACTTGGAGGAGATGGATCTGCAATGGCAAATGGCCATGGTTGCTAGGAGGGTGCAGAGGTTTATGAATCGCACATGTAGGAAGTTTGTGGGAAGCAAGGTCGGGTACGACAAGACCAAGGTAAAGTGTTATAACTGTGAGGGTTTGTCAGAGACCAAATAAGAAGCAAACTACGAACCAAGGGTGACCGAGTTATTCTAATCAAGGAACCTCTAGTAGAGATCAAAAATCTGGGAATAATTCAAACTCCAGAGCTTTGGTCATTTAGTCTCTAGATGGTTCATATGACTGGAATACTCTAGCTGAAGAACCTTAAGCGTTCATGGCCTTGATAGATGGATATAAGAGGGATGGACAAGTTGAAACTTATTCAGAGGAGGAAGAAGAGCAGAAGATTGAAAGTGTGGTACCTACTTTAGAGACAAGGGTGTTAAGGCTACAAACGACTGATACGATGAGTACAAAGGACCTCATCGCGTACATGGCCAATCTGGATGCTGAGAAGCAAAATGTGCTATTAAATTTGGACTCTGTAGTTAATGTCTGTGTATTTTGTACTAACCTTTGCAAAAGAGGCTGAGAAATTAATAGAGTCATCTAACTCGATGACAGCTCTGAATTAGTGGTTAAGTCTAAATCTGATACTGAAGATATTAAAAAATTAAGAGACAGTGGTAACGAGCATAGTCAAATAATTGATTTAGCACGTGAACACGTATTAGACTTGACTAGAAAAACTTCAAACAAAGAAATAGAATTAGCAGATGCTAGGGTTAGAATTTCCGATCTTAATTGAAAAATTGAACTAAGAAGATTTTCAGTTGAGACCCTAGACACTCTGCTAACTGTAGGAAAATAGCCAGGTGATCATCGTGGAATGGGATATAATGAAGTCCCTCCACCTTATAACCATAATTACACATACCTAACAACTGAACCTGAACTGTCAAACAGTGTTGACTCTACGAATACTTCAACAGTCTCTGACCTGGTAACAAGTATTGGGTCGACCAAGTCAGAGAGAGCTCAGACAAGTAACAATGAAAAAGAGTCAATATTAACTGAGTCTTCCCACCTAAACCAAATCTTAAAAAGCAAGTGTCTTTTGAGAGTAAAGGTGTGATGGATGTAAACTCAGAAAATGAGGAGTCTAATAAAATTGTTGAATTTGTTGATCCTAAAACAGAAGATGATAAAAATGATAAGGGTAAACAAATAGAACATGTCTCCTCTCTTACTTCAACCAATTTGGAACACCAAACTAATACTAAGGCTCCTAAGAAAGCTTTGGTATAACATTCGTGCTTTGTGTGCCATCAAAAGGGACACGTGGCAAGTGTATGTCCAAATAAAAGTCTACAACGTTTCTCCTATCACAGGAAGCTCCACTGGTAAGTCCATCAGATTGAAAACTCTACAACGTTTTCACACCCCCTAAATAAATGTTTCTAAAAAGTGCAATAATAATAGGAATTACCATCATTTACATTATACTTATCCATCTGAGGTTAGAGCTACATCTAACCCAAGGCCAGTCAATCAGAGGCTGTTCCAAAAGTCTGCTGAGAGAAGGCCTAGGGGAAAGACCCACTATTCACCAACACGTGTGTATCCCTCGGTATCACATTTGTTGAGAATGGCCGACCCAAGACCGTCGTGGCTTGTGTTCCCCTTGATAACTAATGTTTATATCTTGAGTGCAGGACTTGACCAGACGAGCTATTAACTGGTGGTACGTAGATAGCAGTTGCTCCAGGCATATGACAGGGGAAAGGCAGATTATGGTGGACTTTGTGGAAAAGAAAGGGGACATGTGAATTTCGCTGGAGCGAAAGAAGGACAAATTACGGGTTCAGGAAATGTCACAAATGGGAAAATAACGCTAGAGCAAGACAACTATGTTGAGGAGCTGAAGCATAATCTGAAGAGTGTATCTCAGATTTGTGATAAAGGACATCCTGTTCATTTCACAAATAGAGAGGCACTCATCCTGAAACCGGGGTTTGTCATCTAGAAGAATGGATAGTCATGAGGGCACCACGGAGGAATGACACTTATGTGATGGATATGAATGTTGCTGAATTTTCATCGGCGTCGACATGTCTGCTATCCAAGGCTTCTGAAACAGAATCTCAATTGTGGCATAGGAGGATGGCCCATCTGCACTATCAAAAAATGAATTTCATTGTCCGAAATGGATTAGTGTTGGGTGTCCCAGTACAGAGTTTCGGGCTCGAGGACAAATGTGTGTCGTGTCAAAAAGGGAAACAACACACGAAACCTCACAAGTCAAAAACTCAGAACTCAATTGCCACAACCTTTGAACTCCTTCACATGGATTTATTTTGTCCGCTGAATGCAAGGAGTATAGGCGGTAAACATTACTGCCTAGTTATTAATGATGACTACTCGAGATTCTCATGGGTATTTTTCTTGAGTACCAAGGATGAGACAACACAGACGCTGATGACATTCTTTACTCAAGTTCAACATCAATATGGGCGAGGAGTCAAGAAGATTCGGAGCGACAATGGCTTAAAGTTCAAGAACGCAGTGATGCACGTCTATTGCTTAAGAAAGGGAATACATTATCAGTTTAGTGCACCATACGCGCTACAAAACAATGGAGTTGCAGAACAGAAAAATAGAACTTTGATTGAAGCAGCAAGGACCATGCTAGCTGATTCAAAGCTTCCCGTCATTTTCTGGGTAGATGCCGTGAATACAGCCTGTCACTTGTTAAATAGGCTTTTAACTGTTAAAAGTCTTAACAAAACATGTTATGAACTTTTACACGGTCGAAAACCAAATTTAACCGGGTTAGAACCTTTTGGAGTTCCTTGTACGTTCTTCAAAACAAGGAATCAACCAAAATTTGGTGAAAGGGCTAACGAAGGATATTTCCTAGGTTATGATGCTGGTTCACCAAAAAAACGGGTCTTTGATAAGACTTCTAGTAGAGTTGAGATTGTATTCAATATACAAGTCACCTCTTATACACCAGCAGTTCAAACAGGTCCTGATATGTTATTTGATTATGACGCTGTCTTCAAGACCTTTAATGTTCCTCTCTTGAGTGATACTAGCACTCCAGTATTCCAAGTTCAGTAACCTCAACAGGTAAAAGGAAAGAAATTGTTACCGAGCAGACATAAGAAGTTGATCCAGGTTCAAGTGACCAACCTCACTCTTTAGAGGCTACAAGTTCAGAACAAGCAACTGTTGAAGAAAATGTAACGACTGAGGGGGAGATCGGATCGAATCTTGGGTCTGATATATACCTGTTGACACTTCTATCTTGACACGGGTTAACAAGAATCACCCAATTGACAATATAATTGGTGATCCTAGTTTAAGTGTTAAGACGTGTAGAGGAATCGTCGAAAGCACCAGTGTTTATGTATCGATCCAAGACACTAGGATAATACATAAATGTCTATATAATTGCTTTATTTCGCAAGTGGAGCCAAAAAATGTTCGAATGGCTCTCAAGGACAATACATGGGTTGAAGTGATGCAAGAGGAGCTTGCACAGTTCAAGAAGCTCAAAGTTTGGGAGCTAGTTAATCTACCCAAGGGAGAGTTTGCAATAGGCATCAAATGGGTGTTTAAGTGTAAACGCGATGATAGAGGAATTGTCACAAGAAACAAAGCCATACTCGTTGTAAAAGATTTCAATTAATAGGAAGGGATAGACCACATAGAGGTACTTTGTAAGTCCGTGCTTATTCGGATCGATAACGAGGTTATCTAATGTATTAAGGTGCGGAATCCCTCAATACTTAGTTATAGGATCTATAACGATTTGTTTCACAAATATAGTAAATTGGGTATCTAATTGCTTTGTATTGACTATTAACGAATGTTAAACGATCAACACCTAGCCTTTAGAATGTTTAATTGCTCTGGAAAACTCAGGTAAATCGTATCAGGTTAATGACAAAAGTTAATTAGGTTTGAAACCTAATTTGTATTTATAACCGTCTCAGTTCGCGGGTCATGGGCTTTTGCGAACTGACTCGGTTCGCAGCCCATTTAGGCCCAGCGAACTGACTCGGTTCGCGGTCAAACTTGGTCAACATTTTTCAGCTTTTTGATTTTTCACTCTAAAATGTTTTCCAACCACAGTTTTTCATTTACAATTCAAAACCAATGTACAAACTCGATTTCAATTAATACAAGACCCATTACAAACTAGAAAGACTAATTTCAAGCTAGATCTGTAGTCACAAAACATGTCTCAACAGACTCCCCCTTGACAATAGCTCTAGCTGTCTTAGTGTCTTGGTCTTTCAAGTTTGTCTTTGGTAGTCACTTGTAAATTTTACTTCCAGCATATATCTTCAGCTTGATGCATGTCTTAACCATTGACTGATAGTCTCGAGCAACATCTTCCCAACCTTCAATTGCAGTGATCCTATTCTTGTGTAACATTAATAGGTCAGCTTTTGATAGGTTCATTAGATGTCGTCGATCATAAACCTTTAAGATCTCTCTCTCTTCATATTCAACTTCATCATCATGTTCAAACATGAGAGCTTCACCAGTCACAGAATCTACAGACCATCTCTTCAATTTGCCTAAAATATCTTGAGGCATAGTCTTTAATGGAATCTGTTGCATGCACTTAACAGCTGGATATACTTTCATCCTTTGACGCCTTCCAGTTCTTTCGCTTCTTTCATTAAGCTTTATCGTTTTTCCAACCCTTGGCTTAATTCTTTGAAACTTCATAGATCTACCCTCAGTCTTGATAATCTTTTCTACATACCGTCCAAAAGGATCATTACTGGGGTTAATCATTTCTAATCTAGCCAAGTCTCGGATTTCAAAACGTGGCAATGAACTGAAGACTGCTAGCTTTTTCTCAAAATATTGAACTCCGTCAAATCTTTTAATCGCAAAAGGCTTTAAGTCAGTGTCGTAATACCATCCTATTATACCTCTTTTAGGTATACGTTTTCCAGTGATATCTACTTCTTTAATCTATGTCTTTTCTCTTTTTCTTTTCAAAGGTCTAAACATCGGATTATTCTTCAATTTCTCAGGAAGATCATCATCGGATTCAGAATCAGTTGATTCACTTAGATTTTCATCTAAGTCTAAAACTCTTTCTCCATCCTTATCCTGAAAGATAACTTTTGTCTTTGAGGGGCTCACTATGTGTTCATCGATATCAGCATCAAGATCTACACCCTCGTCTAGCCCAGACTCCGAGACAGAAGACCAATCTTCAGGAGGTACAAACTCTCCCTCCTCTAGATCATAATCAATGTCTTCGTCTATCTCATCAAGTATATCATTATCAGAATCGGATAGATCGAGCACTTCCAAACCTATATTAGGTCATACACAAATAATCATTAATATCCTAAATCCTTTCATCGATTTCCCTGAATCAATCTAAGGATTTCCATATTAATCAATAGCAATTAATATCATAAATTCTTTTATTGATTTCCCTGAATCAATCTAAGAATTTTCTTATTAATTTCTTTGTGTATTTCGAATACATTATATGAACTTATAAATCTTTTATTGATCTTAAAATTAAATTATAATCAATCTAAGATTCCAAAAGTCTTATAATATCAGAACATTAATTAAATTTAAACATTAATGTATTGTGAACAATAATGATCACCAAACATTCAAGCTTGCCATTAATTAATTCTTTTACATAATTAACTTGTCAATCTGACGATTCTCAAGTCTTAAAATGCAAAAATTATAGTAAAAGTTTGATCGCCGAAATCAACTCGGGACACGCCACACGACTATTGTAAGCCGGTAGACTTTCGATCAAAACTTTTCATAATCTTGAGTATTGAATATTACTTAAAACATATTTAAATTGTAAACATAAATCGCAAGTCTAATATATTACAAAATATTCTTAAGTTATGAGGTACAAAGTTTTAAATAAAACTACAACTCAGTCTAAGTTAATATAAACTTCACCTTCAGTTGCACTACCATCCTTTTTACTTGTACCAGCACCACTTCCACTCGCCTTAGCAGACTCTCCCTGAATTATAGGAAGCTCACCAGTCGTTGACGGACCAGTCGGCTCTCTATCTTTCTGTGCATCAGGATCTTTATCTGCATCATCATGCCTCTTCTTTAATACCTCATCATCCTTGCATTGCTCATGTCGCCTCTTCTTTAACTCTTCATCTTCTTGGCGAGCCAATTGATATGCCATAATCTCCCCCTGAGACGGCAGGCCCGTCAACATACTGGCAACAAGACGTTCTAACCGGTCAATCTGACGTTGCTGATCAGAAGACTCGTTGAGCAGAAGTACGTGAGAACGCAACAGATGAGTGTTGGCGGCCGTGTGAGTGGCTACCTGAGAAGCAAGCATAGTATTTTGATGTTCTAAGGTCTGAACGCGAAGCTCCAGATTAGAAATCCTCTCAGAAGCTCTTACAGGAACAGTAGGCGGTGGAGTAGGGGCACGGTCAGATCGAGGAGTATTATGTTCAATCTGAGCAGCTACATCTGCCAACAGTAAGCGAGCTGCAATGCGACTAGCTTTAGTAGTCGGAAGAGTAACAGGAACATTAGCAGCAAGCGCTGAGATAGGTGAAGGTTGCAGAGTAGGCTTCGCCGTCGGTGGAGATGAGGGTCGAACAACTAGACTAGGCAGATCGCCAATAGTCAGTTGAGCTGTAGAAGAACGGATTCTTTTGCGTCGTTGAGTCTGAAGTGGGTGAACATCTTCATCCTCAGAATCCGAATCAATCAAGTAATCAGGATCAGGATTAACAGCTTTACGCTTTCCTTTCAAGGCAGGATCCATAATTAACTTGGAACCCTTTCGAATCATTCCTACCGGAATACCCGAAGAAAAAGGGTGAGGAGCATCATCGTCCGACTCCTCAGAATTTGAATCAGATGCAGTGGCACCGTCCTTGCTAAAAGCACCAGAAGGTCCAGCATCTCGTTTATCTTCAGGCTGAGCGACCTCGAGATCGACGACTTCAGTAGCCTGAAAATTTTCCACCTCAGTTAAGAGTGGATCAGTGGCCTCGTCATGTTGCACCAAGACATCATGAAGAACTTGAGCAGCAATATCAGGTTGAGATGTCTGATTCAGCACATCTTCAATAATCTCCTGCGGCTCAGGATGTTGAGCTGCAGCAACTGGCAGAGGTTGAACTGGTACAGGAGGTTGAGGTTGAGCTTGTTGTTGAGCATCGACATCCAACCAACCATTATTTGGTGGAGCAACATAGTTTTCATGAAGAAGATGCCCAAACAGGTCACAAGCTTCCGGCTTGACTTGATCTGGACGGCGAGAAGAATGAATAAAACAGGCGTTGTATCCTCGCAGTCCAAAGCGATCAACATGAAGATCTGGCTGAATATGCTGTAAGCCAGGGATGCAGTGACGAATGATAAGCATGCAGAAGCGCGGATATAGCATAAACTTGGATCGAACAGCGCCACTAATCTGACCAAGAAAGGAGCCAAAAATATATGAGGAGAGACTGTATGGTTTGTTATAAACCAGTGACAGTAATCCAGAAAGAAGCTCAGGGCTCAACTCGTCATAACCGCCCTTTTTGTTACCAAAGATAGTAACAATTATATGGAACAAAAACCGCCATTGGCCAATAACGAAGGCCTTAATAAACTGACGACCTCGCTTGGGGCCAGAATAACGCATGCGACCAAGTGCACCCTCAATGAAATCCGAGGAGTATACAGAAGGTCCTGCTTCCTGCTCGACTGTACCCAGATGTAAAATCTGTCTCAGATCGTCAGTAGAGAAGACAACAGGGTGTTGATTAACCCTAGTACGAATGACAGGAGGGTTGGCAGCAACATCATACTCAATATTATCCCAAAACTGATCCAGGATTGATCGGGACAATGGTGGTGATTCCGTTACGGCATATCGAATCCTCGATCGTGCCAGATACGTAAGGATCTTAGTAAAGCGCTCATCACCGTGCTCATTGACGTCCAAGTTCACCAAGATGTTATGAGCAGCAGCAAAAGATCGAGCAGCCATATCTATAATCATAAGAGTTACACACATGGTAATTAGCTCAATGCATAATAAAACTTAGCGAACATTAATTAATTCTAAACATTTATGTATTGTGAACATAAATGATCACCGAACATCCATGTTTACTATTAATTAATAACTTAATTTACTGAACTTAATTGAACAATTAAGCGTACAAGACTTAAATTTTCAATTATATTCTCTAAATTATATATATAGTTCGCTAGTTATAAAGCTTATTCTGAAAAGTCATACCGCCGATCGAATATCGGAACACGCCGCACGACTACATAAGAGTCGGAAGTCTTTCGATATAAAAGAACATAATATATAGAATGGAAATAATACGCATTTTACTTATAAGTAAAAACTCTTAAGTCGAAACGTATTATAAATAAGTAACAGTGCCAGACTTATAAATTATTTGTAAACATAAATGTCGCAAATCGAGAATAAGTCTAAGCATGTTAAAATTAACCGAGGCAAGTAAATCAATCAAGCAAAGTCAACATTTCAGTTCGCTTTGCAAGTCAACATAAATAATGATCAATTCGCATCACAGTCAACTAAAGTCAACCAATATTGAGTTCGGTTCGTAGGTCAACGAAGTCAACCATTCGGTTCGCTTCGCAGTCAAGAAAAGTCAAAGTTTGGGTTCGCTTCGCAGAAAGTCAATGAAGTCAACCAAATTGGGTTCGCTTCGCAGGAAGTCAAACCTAGTCAAAACTTGGGTTCTCTTCGCAAGAAGTCAAACAAAGTCAAGACTTCGGTTCGCTTCGCAGGAAATCAACCAAAGTCAAGACTTGAGTTCGCTTCGCAGTCAACGAAGTCAACATATGAACTCGCTTCGCAAAGGGGTTTGCGAACTGAGATTTAAACTCAGTTCGCAGGAGCGTATGCTGCTCATTTCGCAATCAAGGGTTGCGAACTGAGAATGGATCTCAGTTTGCAGGAGCGGACTGACGAAACCAAATTTTGAAAAACAGAAATCTAAACCGCAAAAATGAAATTAATCTACATAAACATTTGTAATATAGTTCCATTGAACATTAGCTAAGAATTTTAGGCTTTAGTTCTCATTAATCTGAAAGAGATCTATGAAAAACCGCAACCAAACATATTAAAGCACAAAAATGAGGATAAATCACGAAATACACACTTTAAAGGATTGAATCTTACCTCAAAAGGAGTGTAATCAAAAGATGGAAATGTTATACGGATTGAAAAACCGTTCCTTGCAATGTATATTTGAAAAATCAAGAGAAATCTCGGTTCGCTTCGTGACTCTCGGATCGCTGAATTTGGGTTCGCAGGAGTGTTTGGAAAAGTGAGATGTGGACTCGTTGACTTGGTGTTTTATACTGAAAATCTCGCTTCGCAGGCTTTGGTTTCGCAGGATTTGGGTTCGCAGAGGAGGATTTGGGTTCGCAAGTTTGACTGTTCAATCATCCCAATTATGACTTGTTCCTTTTGTATATCAAATTCAGTTCGTAATTTTGAATGATCAACGATGCAAATTGAAATTTAAATATAAAAAGAATTTATTTTCTACAAGTTAAAAAAACCAAAACTTTCCTTTGCAGTGATTAAGCTTATACAATCTATGAATATAATTGATGAATCATAATTGAACGATTAAGTTTGTAAAAACTTAATTATCAATTATAATTAATCTAAATCGATAGAGACAGTTAAGAATTATAACTGTGTTATTTAACTTGTTACATAAAGTCTCAAATTAAAGTATATAACTTATTACCAAAAGTCATAAGTCGTATATTTTGTATCTGCTTTTACGTGTTCACAGTGAAGTCCATACGTCTAAGCATGTAAGCTTATAACTGATTATTAAAATAGTAATCAATAGTTCTTAAGCTGTAAACGAAACCAATTTTTGTCACATTGAAACAACACGGAACACTAAAGTATAGATAAACTGAATTCCAAAGGATTAAAAACAATAAAGTAACAGACAAACAAAGAATCAAACAAAAGTAAAGGTATCAAGTACCATTTTATTAACGAAACAACGAAAATAAAGTATTACAAATGCTTGACATTAACAGTTGAATCTGCTCAGGGATCATATTAGAGAGAATACACAGTACTTTTAAGATTTAAAAAGTCTTAGAAGATTGTTAGTATACATACCACATGAAATTCACGAGTAGTTACACATAAGTACAGTTTAACCATTTTATCAACTTATATTTATGAAAGTATAACTTGGTTACCTAGCTCCACAACATATATCATGGTCATTAATCATACATTAACAGGAATTGAGAACAAATGGTTCATCAATCATGAAATGTTCGAATATCATAGACAGTTCAAGACAATTACCGATATTATGATCCACATAAACAAAGTCTACAATGATTTCATAGCAAGCCTTTATTGTTGGTATGAACATTACCTAATGTGATCCAACATATGACATACTGAGAACTCAAGTAAAAACACATAACACTGTATCTTTCAGATTCAAGGTAGAGGTTACTAAATGATGTTCCTTTCGAAGCATATAACATACCCTTGAGTTATTTTAATATCTGACAAACATCAAAGCTATTTTGAAGATACTAGTGGATCTAGATCTGTACATAGTACAACATAAGATCCCTTAGTATGAACAAAATAAGTTTAAAACCATTGGCAAAACTAAAGGAGTCAGGTCTGTACTAAGTACAACAAAGTCACCAGTAGCTTTGCTAATAGCCATAATTCTTACTATTTGTCTTGACATATATTCAAAGATCCTTGATAACAGTGTATGGTTAAACTATCATTCAATAATTAAGACTTATGTCATACATCATATAGCAGATCACACCAAATAACACATAGAAGAATTATTACTTATTATATGCTCAGAAATCATAGCAGAATTTGCCTATCAGTACATCATATAATGAAGCTGTCTAGATTTAATATATTTTTTTTTTAAACAAATGATAACATGTGGAGAGAGGTGTATACTAAAATAAACATAAGTAAATGCCTGGTTTTAAAGATGTAGATTTACTGTAACTACCTAGAATCTACTAACACATCTATCCAAAGACTTATACTTATTGTTATTAAGCATATTCCTCTAATGTACTATCATTTCACAACAGATAAAACTATAACGTTTTCTAAAAGAAAGAAATGCAGAAAAATAAAAGACAATACTAATTAAGACATACTCCTTTGGAAGACAAATTATTATGGATTCCTCATTCCGTTTAGTTGAATCAGTGTCTCAAAACGCGCCCGGTCAAAAGCTTTTGTATAAAAGTCTGCCAAGTTATCAGTTGATGGAACTTTGACTAACTGTATAAGCTTTTTCTCTGCACAGTCTATGATAAAATGATGACGTATGTCAATGTGTTTCGTCTTGCTGTGCTTTACAGGATTGTTGGTAATTGACATGGTGGATTTGTTGTCAATCATCATTGGAGTATTGGTTAAATTTAACCCATAGTCCCGCAGTTGCTGTTGTATCCACAGAACTTGGGAACAACAGCTGTCAGCAACAACATACTCAACTTCACATGTAGAAATGGCGACTGATGTTTGCTTCTTGCACTGCCAAGAGACTAATCTACCCCCTAGGAATTGACATCCACCAGTTGTAGACTTTCTGTTCTGATTGCATCCTCCATAATCAGAATCAGTGTAAGCCACAAAGTCTAAGTCTCCATCAGTCGGATACCAAAGTTCCAGTTTCGGCATCCCTTTGAGGTAACGAAGAATTCGCTTAACGGCTTGCATATGAGACTCCTTAGGATTGGCTTGATATCGTGCGCAGACACATACTGCAAACATTATATCCAGCCGCGATGCAGTAAGATACATTAGTGATCCAATCATGGCCCTATATAGAGTAGGGTCCACGTCTCTATCACTCGATGTATCAGGACCAAGTCCGTGAGCTTCTGGTATAGGAGTATGATAAGTTCGAGCTTCATCCATCTTGAATCTTTCTAACAGCTCATTTGTATATTTACTTTGATGAATGAAATACCCATCTTTCTTTTGATCGACTTGCAATCCTAAGAAAAACGTCAGTTCTCCCATAGCAGACATCTCAAACTTGTGTTTCATGACTTGTTCAAATTCATTACACATCTTTTCGTCAGATGACCCAAAGATGATGTCGTCAACATAAACTTGTACAAGTAAAAAGTCTCTCTTTTTCCATTTGACAAAGAGTGTACTGTCAATTCTTCCTCTTGTAAAACCATTCTCAAGAAGATAATTAGACAGTGTTTCATACCACGCCCTCGGAGCTTGATGTAATCCATATAGAGCCTTATCAAGACGATATACTCTATCTGGATACTTAGGATCAGTAAAGCCCTGTGGTTGAGAAACATACACCGTTTCCTTGACTTTGCCATACAAGAAGGCACTCTTAACATCCAGCTAGAAAACTTTCATTTTCTTAGAAGCTGCAAATGCCAAGAATAACCTTATTGCTTCTAGCCTAGCCACAGGTGCAAACACCTCATTGTAGTCAATCCCTTCTTGTTGATTGAACCCTTGGACAACTAGACGAGCTTTATTGCGAGTGATGATTCCCCGATCTTCTTTTTTGCACTTAAAGACCCATCTAGTTCCAATTGGATATTCTCCAACTGGTAGGTCAACCAACTCCCAAACTTGCAGTTTTGAGAACTGAGACAACTCTTCCTGCATTGCCTCGACCCACAAATCGTCCTCTAATGCCATTTGAACATTTTTAGGTTCAATTTGTGAGATAAAGCACGAGTAGGAACATTGATTGATAATCCCAGTCTCCATAATTGCAACATAAAGGCTCGAGTACTCAGAAGTACTAGCCCTGGTTTGAACCGATGCAGTTGGATCACCAATGATATTTTCAGTTGGGTGATCTTTGTGAATTCTTGTGGTTATTATCGGCTCAATCACCATATTATCATAAAGATTGGTGCCAATTTCTTCCAATGGTGGCATATCCTCATCAGTACTATACATCTCATCAGAAGTTATCGTATCGGTAACTACTGGTGACGTGTCAGTCTCTTGAGTGTTATCCACCTGAGGTTGTTCTGTGGCACTTGATGTTGCATGATTAGGATCCGCAGAAGCAGTCGATGTTGGAATGGAACCAATATCTCCATCACCCGACAATAACTGTTCAGTAAGTACAGGATCAACCGTGTAATCACACAATGGGACATTAAATGACTTAAAAAGATCAGAATAGTCAAATTGTCAATCTAATCCCTTATGTGAGTCATGTGTGTAGCTCGTAACTTCAATGTTATAAACTATTTCCACACGTCCCGTAGCTTTATTAAAAACTCGTTTATTTGGTGAGTTAGGCACATAACCTAGGAAATATCCTTCGTCAGCCTTCTCACCAAATTTTGGTTGAGAACTAGTTTTCAATAAAGTACATGAGACACCAAAGGGTTCAAACCCTTTCAAATGCGGTTTCTTATTGTTCAAAAGCTCATAACAGGTCTTGTTATGCTTTTTAACCGTAAGAACCTGGTTTAGAACATGACATGCAGTATTCACCGCTTCTGCCTAAAAAATGACCGGAAGCCTTGAATCTGCAAGCATTGTTCTTGCTGCTTCAATGAGAGTTCTATTCTTCCTTTCAGCAACACCATTTTGTTGAGGTTCATATGGTGCACTGAATTGATGTTGTATGCCTTTGCTTGAGCAATATACATTCAACGTAGAATTTTTGAACTCAGTTCCATTGTCACTACGAATACTTTTCACTCTCGTGTTGTAGACATTCTCTATTAAGTCTAAGAACTCCATAAGAATTCCTGGAGTTTCATCCTTAGACCCCAAAAAGAATACCCACGAGAATCGAGAGTAGTCATCTGTGACAACTAAGCAATACCATTTACCACCTATGCTTCTTTTGCTTATTGGGCCAAAAAGATCCATATGTAGCAATTCAAATGGCATGGAAATGGAGTTTTTAGTTTTAGACCTGTGTGGTTTCTTATGTTGCTTTCCTTTTAAGCAAGAAACACACTTGTCTTCAAACTCGAAATGCGTAGAAGGTACACCCAGAACTAACTCATTCTTGGTTATATAATTCATTTTTCGAAAATTCAGGTGTGCCATTTTCCGATGCCAAAGTATAGAATCTATTTCTGAAGCCTTGGATAATAGGCATGTCGACTCCATTGAAGATGCAGGAATACCCATGTTAATAGCATAGATATCCCTCTTCCTTGGAGCCCTCATTAGAATCCATTTTTCTGGAATAACCAGACCTGGCTTCAGGACTAAGGCCTCTGTATCATTAAATAATACCGGATGACCTTTATCACAGATTTGGGAAACACTCATTAGATTGTGAACCAGTTGTTCAACATAGTTCACATTCTCAAGAGTCAAAGTTCCATTAGAAACTTTTCCTTTCCCAGTGATGATTCCACCTTTCTCCCCAGCGAAATTAACTCGCTGCTTTAGTCCTCCTTTGAAGTCCATCTGTAGACTTCTATCTCCTGTCATGTGTCTTGAACATCCACTGTCTACGTACCACCAGCTATCTCCGTTCACAGTTTGTTCCTACACATGACAGTTGTACACAATTAGTCGTCAAGAGGGACCCAAGCCATAACAGACTTGGATCGTCCCTCATCATCAACAAACTTAACTTCTTTAAAGTAACCCTTTTTCCCATCTGGGGCCTGAATTACTTTCGAAGGAGTTCGAGTTTGTTGAGGAACGGTGGTCTTGGGTCTATGAGGTGAATGAGAAACAAGCCTCTCTGACACATTACCTTGGGATTGATGTCCTTGATTACGATTATAATTATAATTATAATTATATTTAATCCCATGTGTACGTGAGGTAGAACCACTCTCATAATGACTATGGTTCTGATGAGGTGTCCTAAACCTTGACGGTGTTTGGTCTCGAGAATGATTGAAAGTATTATCATTAGAAAACCGTTTAGGTTTAGGTGGAGAAACACTGTGTGTTCCTAACCTTTTCAAAATGTTCACAGGTTTAGATATGGATTGATTGTCCAACCCAGGTTTAGAACTCGACCTGTCTACATCCATCTTAGAAGTACCCGGTGACATGTCACTTTCAACTGGTCTATGTTTTGCTTCTGACTTCTTATTGGGACAACAAGAGGCCACATGCCCTCGTTCATGGCATTTGAAGCACGACATTATCTTCTTAGACTTAACTTCTTTTGCCTTTTCTAAGTTAGTAATTTTCTGAGTTACTGAAGTTTTACTTTCCTGTCCTTTAATATCCTCAACATCTAATTTAGTTTTGCACTCGTTAGATGTTAGGTCTTTAATAACAAGCTTCTCTAACTCAGATATCTCTGACTTATTTATTGGAGTTTTCTCAGAGTTAACAAGCACATCTATCATTTCTAAGTCTTCATGAGCCTTAGTGTAATTAGAATTAAAAGGAGGAGGCACATCATGGCAACCTAGTCCAGATCTATCATTTACACTCCGTTGAGAACTAATTATATGATCTAAAGTCAAGGAAGATGTCCTATAACTTTCAATCTTATGATTCAACTCAACTAGTTTCATTTTGGATTCAGATAGCTCTAGCTCTTTATTAGCTACATCTTTGTTCAAGTCTCTTAAGTTTAGATACAGACCGTCTATTTTAATAGCTTGTTCATTAATAGTATCTCTAAGAGCGGTCTTATCTGCCATATTAGACTTAATCTTTTCCTTTAGAGCTAATTTATCCTCACTTAGCCTACGTACATCACTTTTTACTTGTTCTAATTCAGATGTAACAGTCCTATGTGATTCAGCATAAACATTTACTTGGGACTGTAAACTAGCAACAAGTTGACATACATCAGTAAGAGTGTAAATATCAAGACATACCCGTTTTTTATCGGTTTGGAGATCAGCCATATGTGCCACAAAATCTTCAGGACATAGATCTTCAGTAGATCCCAAGTCCAGCACATCATCATCAACTGTTGACATCTTAGTATCTTGTTTTTCAACCTGATACTCTTCAGCAGTTGGCATGTAAGACGTGGATTCAACCATTTTATCTTGATCTTCAATATCAGCCATGAGTGCTTCTTTAGATAGAGCACTCCAGTCATATGAACCATCAAGTTGTTGAACCACCAAGGCTTTTGATGCTAGAGAGGTGCCTTGTCTTTCAGGATTTGCAATCTGCTCATTCTTGGGTCTCTGGCATTCCCTAGCGAAGTGTCCAAAATTTTGGCAATTATAACACTTCACTTTGGACTTATCAAAGCCCGGTCTATTACCTACCACTCTCCTTCCAGTTTTCTTTAGGAAATTTTTGACTCTCCTTGACACCATTGCTAGTTGCCACTGGAGATCCATTTCCTCTAAGTCCTCTGGATCAATTTGATCATAATCTTCATCAAATTGAGCGGGGTCGTTGATCTTCCCTTGGATATAGTTTTCGTAAGAAGCAACGAACGAAGCAAGTACAGACAGTTGTTGTTCTGCAGATTTCACACTCATCGGGATTTTATGTTGCCCTTGAGGTGACTTCTCAACAGTAGTCTTACTTCGTTTTCCATCCGAAGCAATGAAGCACAAATCCTCAGTTAGAATTTCACCTCTGTCATCTATTCCACCAACCAGTAATGCGGAAGTAGATGCAGACAAAGAATTCGAGAGACTTGATTTTCCATGGTATAGCCCAGGATCCTGTACCTGATCAGAATCCGTGTCCCTCGTCTTCTTGGTAAAATCATACCCTCGGAGCTTGTCGATAGCCTGCTCTAGGGTCATCTTAGAGTATCTCTCTTCATTATCCTTAATCATCACTCCGTACATTTCCCAATTAGGAGGCAAACCCTCAAGGAACTTGTCGGTTTTCTCCCTATCAGTACAGAACATCTCATGGTCATCCAATTCACTAAGGAGATGGTAATCCCTAGTGACATAAGCATCTAAGTCTTCTCCTTTCAAGGTTTTAAAGACGGTAAATTGTTTCTTCAACAGACTCCTTTTACCTTCTTTCACCTGTGGACTACCCTCGCATCTCTTCTCAAGAGCTACCTAGAGCTCTCTAGCAGTGTGAAAAGATTTGAGTTGATGATTAATCTCCCTCGGAAGGCTCATCTTCAACAGACTCCTTTTACCTTCATATTCCTTCTTTTGCTCATCGTTCATCCGGCTATAGGGAATAGCCATAGTCACATTCTCAACGACTTGGGTAGGAGCAGTGTATCCATTCTTGATGCATTCCCATAGTAATTTTCTAGTCTGAGCAATTTAGGTGGAACATTCGATTTTCCAATCTCATGATCCATCTCAATCATTCTACTTAGGTCTGACATCTTTGCAAATCACAAAACTTTCAAAAATCACGAAAACGGAAACTCAGTTCGCAGGGTGAGAACTCAGATCGCAGGTTCAGTTCGCAAAATAGAATCCCAGTTCAGTTCGCAGAATAGAAACCCAGTTCAGTTCGCAAAATAGAAACCCAGTTCAGTTCGCAGAATAGGAACCGAGTTCAGTTCGCAGAATAGGAACCCAGTTCAGTTCGCAGAATAGAAACCCAGTTCAGTTCGCAAACTCGGTTCGCAGAACTAGATCTCAGTTCGCAGAAACGGCTGTAACCTCCAAAAACGAAAATTTTAGATTCTTGAACGTCTAAACCCTAAGATTTCGAACGTAAACAAACCTAAAAACTTTCAGAGACTGATTTTGGTCAAAAATACGCACTAAATGTACGTACAAACAACCCTAAATCAATCGTTATTCACCCTAAACAATCGTTAATACCCCAAATAACCTCGAACCTACGCGTATCTACCCGTAGGCTCTGATACCAATTGTAAGTCCGTGCTTATTCGGATCGATAACGAGGTTATCTAATGTATTAAGGTGCGGAATCCCTCAATACTTAGTTATAGGATCTATAACGATTTGTTTCACAAATATAGTGAATTGGGTATCTAATTGCTTTGTATTGACTATTAACGAATGTTAAACGATCAACACCTAGCCTTTAGAATGTTTAATTGCTCTGGAAAACTCAGGTTAATGGCAAAAGTTAATTAGGTTTGAAACCTAATTTGTATTTATAACCGTCTCAGTTCGCGGGTCATGGGCTTTTGCGAACTGAATCGGTTCGCAGCCCATTTAGGCCCAGCGAACTGACTCGGTTCGCAGTCCAAATTTGTCCTGCGAACTGACTCGGTTCGCGGTCAAACTTGGTCAACATTTTTCAGCTTTTTGATTTTTCACTTTAAAATGTTTTCCAACCACAGTTTTTCATTTACAATTCAAAACCAATGTACAAACTCGATTTCAATTAATACAAGACCTATTACAAACTAGAAAGACTAATTTCAAGCTAGATTTGTTGTCACAAAACATGTCTCAACATACTTGCACCGGTAGCAAGGCTGGAAGCAATCTGATTGTTTCTAGCGTGTGTTGCGTTCAAAAGGTTTAAAGTCTATCAGTTGGATGTAAAGAGGGCGTTTCTCTATGGGAAAGTTCAAGAATTGGTGTCGTCGAACAACCGTCAGGGTTCTCTGATCCAGACTATCCAGACCGAGTCTACAAATTGGACAAGGCTCTGTATGGTTTGCATCAAGCCGCTCAGGCATGGTATGAGACACTGTCTACCTATCTCTTGGAAAATGGGTTCAAGAGAGGCAAGATAGACAATACACTATTCGTTAAGGTGGCAGAAAAATGATTTCTTACTAGTACAGGTTTACGTGGATGACATAATTTTTGGGTCATCTGACGAGAGCATGTGTATAGATTTTGAACAAGTAATGAAGCCGAAATTTGAGATGAGTGCTATGGGGGAGCTGAATTTCTTCTTAGGATTGCAGGTTGATCAAAAGAATGATAGGTTTTTCATCCATCAAATCAAGTATGTGCATGAAATGCTTGCATGGTTTAGTATCGCAGACAGTTCGCCTTTAAGCACACCTATTCCCCATAATCACAATCTCGGGCCAGACTCAGAGAGTTCTGAAGATGTGGACCCGACACAATATCGGACCATTATCGTCTTGAAGTATTGGTCACATGAATAATAAACTAGGAATAATTAAATTTCCTGAATGTGTATCGTACGCATTATGGCTAATACGATCTTTGTATCAGCGACTCTCTCAAAAAGAATATGCATTTCAATATGAATAATTTCATATTTGTTTGTTAGCTTTTCATTTTATTTTCTAGTTAAGTTCTGTTTTGTACGGGAGATATAAAATGAATGGTTAGTTACTAACATTAGATAACTTAAAAGCCTCTGGTATTACTTAGTGTCGCGCTAGAAGATCATAAGTTCGAAAAATCCAAGTTCTAAGGTCAAAGTTCATAAGTTCGTACGAACTTAGAACCAAGTTCAAAGGTACAAACTTGGACTAGATGGGTATAAAAGGGTTTGACCAAGTCAAAACCCTCACCATTTCAAATCCTTCGAACTTGCAGACCTTCGAACTTACCGAACACATACGAACTTACGTCACTGTTACATTTCAAGTCCAAAAATCAATCGATTTGATCTGTGTTTGTGATTTGAATCCGTTAAATATCATCTATTCAACATTTCGCATATAAGTAAGTACTAAATTCGTTATTCCATCTATCAAACACATCCGAATTGGGATTAGTTTAGGTTTTCAACAAAAACATAAAAGCAAACTAGTAATTGAGATTGTGGATTATAATCGAATAAACTTATAAAATTATGCTCACCACACCTAGGTGCATCTTTTCTAACTGATTGATCATGTTTTGGTTATCAAAATTCCAAAAACTTGATTTTTAGATTCATCGTTCAAACTTACGAGTTCGTACGAACATGTCTAAGTTCGTACGAACCTAGTGACTGTTGTAAGTTCATAGGAACTTGTCTAAGTTCGTACGAACCTACCAACTGTTGCAAGTTCGTACAAACCTACCTTAGTTTGAAAAATGAATATTTTAAATAAATTAATATATCTTGCTTGTCATAGTCTGAATTGCAACATTGGTTCTTAGAATAATTAACATGTATATTAAACTTTATTATTACCTATGTTTGGTGTGTTTACATATCTTTCTTGCAGGTATGGCTGATCAGGTTACACAATTCCATAGCAAGCACAACTTGGCCATTTCCTTTGATCTCGAGGATCCGGCTACCGAGCATTACCGAGGCATCCTAACTTTTCTGATTCGCTCGAGGGTACACTATGCTATCTCACATTCGCCGACGCTGAGGATTTCGTATCTCAATCAATTCTGGGCGAATGCTGCATATGACTGTGAACCAAATCCCCCGGTGATCAAGACTAGGGTCAATGATGTGGTATTGTGTTTTCTGCGGCATAGCTGCGTATCATTCTACAACTGGGTACTGAAGCTCAGGAAAACGGCCCGACTTCATACTCGTTGGATCTGAGGGCTGGACCGTTTCAGCATATGGGATATGTCGGAGACGTCACTCACAGCCAGTTCACAAAGAGCTATCTTTATAGTCAATGGCGGTACCTCATGTATGTACAACTGGTTTCATTTGGCCTGAAGAAGGCGGGATTCGACACGATGAACCATAAAATGCAATCGGGCATGGTTTCATTGGTATACAACAAGCCATACTGCTTCTCGCAGTTTTTCTTTAACGAAATGGTACAACAAATAAGGGGCAGTGTCAAAGACCGGTTTCTACTAAATCCACGGTTCATCATGATGATAATTAATGGATTAGTACCGAATCTACCGGCCGTCGATCCTGTAGTGTATCTCTCCACTATTGATAAGAAGATTTTTGTTCATTGCCTGAGTCACAACAATAGACGACCAGAAGCTGACCGTCCTCGGGCAATACCACTGTTTGGGGCGCACTTAATACTGAATATGTGGCACCACCGAACGACGATTGGTGGGATGAGCCACAGCCCCAGGCAACGGCTGAAGGACATGTTCCCGTACCACCTCCGGTTGCTGCTACTACTCAACAACACAAGGTCGTTGAGGAAATTATGCACCAGTTAGAGCATCCCAAGGGGGGCGATCGAATTCTTTCTGATGTTGTTGAAGCTGTGATCGATGATGTTCTTCGGGAAGATAGAAGCACTGATGTCTTAGCCGAAGTGGATGCGTTTGTCACTGGTCCACAGGCCGACATTGACCATGATCTTGAACAGATTGATAAATATAATGGAGGTGCTGCGAAAGAGCTGAGAGTGAGCAGGACAGTGATGACCTTCTACCTTTGGATGTCTATCGCTCGAAAGTCCTTGGAACTCGCTCCGGGGCTCGTTCTATGAAAAGCAAGGGTAGACGAAAGATCAATGAAGACGGTGAGTTTATGCTTCAGGATGAAGCGGATGATGATTCTGATGATGATGACACCCCACCACTGATTAGGACGCCCACACCGTCAGTCTCCACCCCAATAGTAAACCTTTCTAATCCGGACAAATTTCTATATCTTGAGGGCCGGATCACGAGCTTCATGGATATGGTTACAGCTTTGACTGCGGTTGTTAATAGTCACGAGACCCGTATCAACAACCTTACTGCAATCAATGAAAGTCTGGAGGAGCAATGCCTGCGCAATGAGAAGTTAATCTTCAATCTGATGAAGAGCGAGGCAGCTCAGGGGGAGATGACAGGATGTAAGGGAGATGAGTTGAAGAAGAAGACTGATGAAGACAGAGACGATTATCCCAATGCATCGAAGGAAAGTGAGAGGCCTAGCTCTTCAACTCCAGTAAATCTGACAGAGACAAGGTGGGAGCGGATATGAGCAAACTCCAGTAAATCTGACAAAGACTGACACTATTGAAGCACTCCTCAATCTGGATGTTTATGATAGTAGTGAGTCTGAGTTAAAGGAATGAGAGATATTCGCAAAAGAGGTTGCAGAATGGAAGTCAGATGATGAGATCATACCGGACGCTGATGCTAATATTGATGAACATGTCGTGACAAAGCAACCTGTAACCGAAGTAGTCATAGAAGATGAAGTCAGTGAAAATGTGATAGACCGTGAGGGACTAGAGTCAGAAAATGATGAAATTCCTGAAGGTGACTCGGATACTGACAAAGAACCATTAAGAGCAAAGTTAAGAGAATTGTGGTTTAAAAAGATAGAGAAGGAACCAGAACTTAAATTCAAAGGAAATATCAAAGTCAAAGGATCGGGTGAGCTGAAAAGAGGCATCATAAGTTGGTTTTATGACAGCGACTTGAAGCTGTTCATAATAAAAAGATATGATGGAATTCAATACTTGGAGAATAGATTGAAGCTCTTTAGCTTGCTGCCGAAGAAGATTGAACTTAAAGAACTGGCTTGGCTAGATTTTGTGAATATTGGAGAAGATCCATACGCTAGAACCATGGAAAGAATAGTTAAGCGTAAAGTAAGATCTAATAAGTTTGTTGATTTGAAGCCGAGAGCAGGAAAGAGAGTTTCAGATTTGACAAGGATAGATCCGATTACAAACAAGCTGTGGATGAAAATGGTTTATAAAACAGTTAACTGCTTGAAGAAAGTTCCTTTAAAGAAGATGCCACAAAATATTCTTGCTGAGCTGAAATGGTGGTATGTTGAAAATATAACGGCATAGGCGGTGATGGAAGATGTTGAAGGGAATGAGTTGCTGAGAGTGTATGACAGTTTACATCTAGTAAACTTTTCCAAAGATGATCTAATGAAACTTAATGTTAACAAGATTCTCTACAGAAATAGTTGGAGACACGAAGATCGAAGATATCAAAAATTGGTGAAGGTTTGTGTAGAAAGAGGATTGTGGGCAGGAAGTCAACTGAGCTGAAAGAAGAATCAAGTTCAAGACTCAAGAAACTAGAGCTATTGTCAAGGAGGAGTCTGTTGGTACATCTTGTGTGACAACAGCGTCTAGTTTGTAATAGGTCGTTTTTGTTAACTCTTTGTAATTGTTTACTTTTGTTTATATTGTTTGTAATTTCGTACGAACTTAGAGTAGGTACGAACTTATGGTCATACGAACTTAGGTTCTATATATTGATAGCTTCGTATGTTCGAAGTGAATTAGTTGTTTGTGTAGTTTGTAAGGCATACCAAAAGCAAGTTCGAATACTTGTTAGTTTTTTGTCTTAGGTTAAATGTAATCAATTTTCGCGTTCAATAAAAGTGTTCTTTACCTATTCGTGTTACTTGTTTATTATTGTTACGTTTAATTGAGGATTCTGCACTCAATTATACTTGTTACCTCGTGGATCCAGAGTAAATGAACCTACACTTTGTTCATAAACCTTTGTACTTCAATTCGTATGTTTCTACGGCTCTTAATCTTGTTTATTGAGTGTCACTTGCACTCTTGGAAATTTTAAAATTTTCAAATGAACTTTTGAATGATGATCTTATGTGTTCTTCAAACATGTTCTTAGTTTATAGATGGTTGCTTTGAAGTTTTAGCCTCAACATAACTCCGTTGGATATGGTTCATTTTCTACGAAGATCGAGGATTTTTTATGCTCTTACTGCCAATACGCCAATCAGCTACAATCATATTGCACAGTTCTGGAGCACAACAGTTTACCATTGTGAGTTGGAACCTTCATGCTTTTTTGCAACAGTGGTTGAGCATCAGATCATAATCACTCAAGATTCGATTCGTAATGTGCTTCAATTTGGAGACAATGATGAGGACAAAGTTGAATTCCCAGTGACCTTGATAACAGGAAGCTTTCAGAGAACGGGATATTGAGGCCCTGCAAATGAGTCTCTACTCAGGAAAATAAATCTTTGCCCAGTCTCGAGATTTCTGATGCATATAATCATTGTTTGTCTATCTGCACGCAAAGATGGGTTTAATGGTATTGGTCATTAATTGAAGTCGGTTATGGTTGCGTTGGTACTCAATAAGCCATTCAATTTTTTCAAGCTATGTCTTCTCATCCATGATTCATAATATCTCCAACTCGAACAAATTTATGATATTTCCGAGAGTTATTCAATTGTTTATAAATGCTCAAGTGCCAAATATTCAATTGGAGGGGATGCCTTTGAATCTGACACCAATAACAAAAAGAATATTTTCTGATTGTCAACAATTTGGTAAATATTTGGCTCCTGAAAATATTGATTTATTTGCCATATTGTTAATCCAAACTATCAGGCACCGGTAGATGATCATTGGCGTGATCCAGCTCCTTCGGTTCCTCCTCAACAAGAACAGACAGTTCTCGTTCAAGAAGACGTCCACGCTGATGCAGATGAAGTTGACTCTAATAATACAACTAAGGCTACTAATTCTGATGAGTCTGCTGAAGCTTTAGATCAAACTTTATTAGAGGTACTACGTAGGATTGCTAGTCCTCAAAGAGTACGATGATAAGAACAAGCTTTCTCTACGTGCGTCTCAATCAGAACAACCTGGTACATCTCGATCTGCTAAACGAACCAGGACTAAAGATCCAGAATTTGTTCCTGATGAACAAAGACCATGTGTGAGTCGTCAACGAATTAGCCCACCAACCCGTGCTTCTACATCTCCACCACCTGAATCGACAGCTTTTGCGAGATTTCAAATCAATAGTCTAACTTCATTGATAAATTCGCTTCAAACAGCTCAACTTCAATCTCAAGATCAACGTATTGCTTCTCTGGAAAAGGAAGTTGAAGAATTAAAGACACAATCTGTTATTCAATAGGAGAATTATGCTGATAATAATGATGAAACTAATGATCAAGATGACGAAAATGATAATCAAAATAACAATAATTATGATAATAATGATGACAATAATGATCCCCCAGGAAATCAAGATAATCAGAATAATCAGAATATTGAACATACAGATGTGTCACAACAACAAGAACAAGATGAAGCTGTTAATGAAAGTTTGGTTGAAGAATTGAATGAAACTGTTGAACAAGCTGAAGCGGTTGATGAAAATTTAGTTGAAGAAGTTGTGAATGATAGCCAAAATGACTCATCACAAAGTTATTTGGAATTATTAAATTTTGATGAAACGGCTGAAAAAGCGGATGATGAGATTAAGATGGAAGAATTGAACGAGGATGGAATGGATGCTGATGACATAGTGATAGAAAAGGATGAGAGTGCTAAAATGAAATATGTCAGAGAAAATGGTGAAAATGTGTTTGATGAATTGTTAAAAGAAAATGAGGAAACAAATGATGAAACAGAAAAGGAATCAGAGACTAAGACTATTGAACAAACAGTTGAAAATTCTGATAGATCAACCTTACATGCTAAATGGTTCAAGAAGATAGAAGAATCTGATGAGATTAAAATGCATTACAAGGTTAAAGATAATTGTAAAGGTGCGATAATAAGCTTGAAATATGAGGTTGATTGCAAAGTATTCATCATTAAAAGAACTGATGAGCTACAATATTTTAAATGAAGTTTGAAAGATCTAAGTTCACTCCCAAACTGTGAAATTGGTTGACTTGCTAAGCTAAACATCATAAATCGCTCTAACGACGATTGGGGAAGAAAAACAGAGAGAATATTAAGAAAAGAAATCCAAGATGGTTTTAATTTCTTTAAACCAAAGAAATCCGAGATGGTTTTAATTTCTTTAAACTAGCATTGGGTAAGCGGATGATATTCAAGAAACAAATTGTTAGATAAATAAAATAGGATTTGCATTTGTATAAGTATTAGACTGCGACAGTTTTAATGAGACAATATCTGACTGTCGCAAGCAGAATGCAACAGCAATAAAATGCGATAATACACCATTGTCGCAATAAATGAAAATGCGACAGTTTAAGATTGTTGCAGTAAGTGAATATGTGACAATGTAGAATTGCCGCAGTAATGGTCGTAGTAGCGGGTTTTAGTATAAATAAGAGACTTGATCTCATTTGTAAAGTGTTCAGAAAATCAGAAACAGAGAATGCATATTTCTATCAATTTGACTGTATACCTAAGAGCTTGTAATAGTGTGTGAGCAATGAATACATGAAGCTTTGACAATATACTTACTTTCTCATATACATACACATACATACACACGAAGTCACGTTCCAAACACTAGAATCGATCCAACAATTGGTATTAGAGCATTGGTTGAAGGTTTTGGAAGTGATTTCATGGATTAATTGAAAGGATCAAGCTCTAATTGAAGGTTTAAGTCAAAATTGGTATACTTCGTCAAACTTTCGGTTTATAGATCAAATTAGGTGAAAACATCTGTTTCTAATCAAGCAAAGGATCAACGAAGCTTCATGAAGTGATATACAACACATATAATCAAGAATTCACGGTCAAATCATTCAGTATTTCAAATTTGATTCAAGCTTCAAAAATGGCGGTTATTTGTGATTTGAAATGCTTAAGCTCGATTCAATTAAATGCGATCGATCAAAGTATTCTATTAGTGTCAAGGATCAATCAGAAATCATGTTCAAGTTTCAATTTTATCAATTGTTCAAAACTTGATTCGATGTTCTTCGCAGAAATGACAAACAGTACCTTCGACAGTCTTATAAACTTTCGCATAAAGGTTAAATTTCGAGTCTGCGACAATTTTTGATTGTCGCATATAGTGCTTCTGCGACAATTTATATCTGTCGCATAAAGGACAAGTGCGACACTCTCATTAGACTATTAAATTTTGAAATTAAGTGTTCAAACATATAATTTTAGTTTGAGAAAAGTTAAATTTTTCCCTGGAAAATTTTTGAAATTTTTTTGAGGGAAAATTCGTACCGAGAAAATATCTAGAGAAGCGCTTGCAATCGGAACCAAGGATAAACCTTCAGTCTTATTATGAGGAGACTATTCTTAATGGAGAGATAGGTTCCTAGATTTCATCGAAAGATAAGACAATTATGAATTGCTTCTGCATTCCTTAAATGAAGGAGAGTTGTCTGTTCTTAGCCTAAATGATGCTTCCGGGGCACCATTAGGAGCAAATGAGTTGAATCAACAACAAAAAGCACTGAAAAAGGCACATAAAGAGATGAAATCTTTCATTCTTCAAGGTCATACAAATGACATATATGTTCAAGTTGATAACTACAAGACAACAAAAGAGATGTGTGATGCCATTGCTAGCTAATAGCAACGATCTGAAAGAGGTAAACAATCTAAGATGACTAATTGTCTTCAGGCATATGAGGGATTCAAGGCAAAGGCCAGAGAACGGCTTGAAGCTACATATAACATATTATGTTTGCTGTTGAACGAAGTAAGGAAGAACAAGTTTGTGAAATAGAACTCGGAGATTAACATCAAATTCTTAAATAATCTGCTATCATAATGGAAACAATATTCAAGCAATATCATTCAATTAATACTTGAGTATCTATTATAAACAATACAAATACAAATTGAAGTATTTTTATAAATTAAGAACATCAATTTTTATAACTCAACAAGTAATCACTAAAACATCACAAAATAAACCTTAAATTACACAATAATTACACACTTTTATTACAAATTGATTTTACATCATTTAAACATTATAATAATAAAAAAAAAATAATGATCTTTTTTCTTACATAATCTGGCCTCCCTCCCCTAATCCATACATTCTCCATCTTTTCTTACACAATCACTTTTACACTCTTCCAAAACACACACACTTTCTCTCTAACACTGAAGAACACACACACACACACACACACACTCTCCTCTCTAAACTCATTACAAAATCAGCCCACTTTTATCCTAAATCCAGAAAATTTAAAGGTGTCTTTGAGCTTATTCAAAAACATAAAGGTAAACATCAACATCTCCAACACTTTTCCTTACTTTTAAGCATTAAATATGTGGTTAGAATCCTTTATTATGTGCTTGATGCTTTTAGATCATCATTTACACACCTTCATGTGTTAAAAGAAAGGATAATCCATGATCAAACCGAAATCAAGTCCAAAAGATGTAATTTTTGCTCATAATCTTACAAAAATCATAATTTTCATAACTATTGATGTGGATAAAAGGATATTATTGTTAAAATAAGTTAATCTCTGAAAAAATGATGGTGCATGCATGTAAATCAAAGGCCCAAATCAATGATTGGGGTCTAGGAGTTAAAGTGGTAGTCTATGACTCAAAAACTTAACTTACACTCAAACATGCAATCTGCCAGATTTCATAGTCCGACTTTAACAGGCCATAACTAAATCAATACTTGTCCAAAAATACTGATTTTGCTTCTGCAATTTAGCTTAAGGTGTTAGGTTTCAAACTCAAGTGGTTTCACTAAAAAATATTGAGTATTCGACCTCCAAAAGTGTCACACAAATGCTAAAAACCTTATGTCTTGAAAGATTGTGCTGGTATGCTTATAAAATGCCTAAACACACAACATAGAAAAACTTGAAGAAACAGCTAGATATGTCTTTTCTATATTACAAAATTCATAATGGGCCAAAAACATGTTAAAAATATGGAAAAAAAATGTCTCAACTTCCTTATGGTAAAAAGTACTGTGGGAATTAAATTTGGATTTTTTTAAACTTATGTGTATTTTCTTAAAGAAAAAACAAAACGGGCATTAAAACAATGAATTGAAACCATGAAAATTAGATATTCAAGCCAAGAACTCCTGAAATTTTTCTTTGATGTTTAGAACATAAAATAACACTCCACACCAAAAATCACATTATTTGGGTGTTATTTGGTATTTATTCTAATTTGGTCGTTATTAATGTTGATGCATCTTAGTGTGTCTGTCAGTTGGTCAAATCTGTAATGTGTTTGTTAATGTAATTGAGTTATTTAGAATTACATTTTCTGTGTTATGCTGTCGCAACCCCCAAGACGCGTGGCAGCGGAAGGTATGAGGTGTCAAGGGGGCGCCGACCAAATCAAATATCACAACACAAGAGTTACAACAAACGACCTCTATATGAGACGTTTTCAAAAATCATTACATTACAAACTTAAAAGTGTTTACATAAAAGCTAGGAGTTCGCATCCGATACGTAGAATTACATAACTATTATTACAAAATATAGTAAATGCAATCTAATTCCTTGGTTGTTTCAAAATATGCGACTCGAGCTATTGCTTCCAAAGCATCCTACTGCGGCTGGTTACCTGAGAATACATACTAAAAGAGTCAACATAAAGTTGGTGAGCTCATAGGTTTGAAAACAATTGATATTAATTTGTATGGAACGTGTGGAACACAAGATTTCCTGTTTGTATCATCCAACAATGATAGTAATGTATTACGAAAATGTAAAAGAGGTGTATATTGTTGCCATGAGCCCATAGTTCGAGCTTAACTGTGGTGTCGGGTCACAATCAAGTGCCACGATCGTTGTGCCTCCCAGCGAGTGCCTAATCCAACACTCGTAAGAACAAATGATAATGCGTCCGTTTGACCAGTTAGTGCGACTAACCCGGACGGGGGGAGTCAATCCCAAATAGTACTATTCATTAACATTCACGCTATAACGATACTAACAAACTATGTGTGGGGGACTTTCAGGATTAGTTAAATAACTCATGCAACCAATATATCGTGTTTTGTACTTGCGTTCACATAAAATAGCAGTTGTTAAAAGCAGTTGTATGTATTCTCACCTCGGAGTGGAAATAGTAGAAAAAGGGGCTATGAAACTCACCTGAAATTAGTATGTTATTTAACAAATAACAGCAAGCAATTTGTGTTCCCAAGAGTAATCTTCTAACGCCCTAGACGTATAAGATTGTGTAAGTAGATGTCTCAAAAGACCATCTATAGTGATTGTATAAGTGGAAGGTTAATGTCCACTTAAGCCAATCGTGTAGGTGGAGGGTTAATGTCCACCTATACGCTAGTAGTTCACTTAACTAGTATGTCCATTCTTGTTTGCTTTATTGAAAACGTGTACGACCCGTTGGTGAAAGTTTGTGAAAACATAATGATGATTAGTGTGGGAAATGGGTGAAGGCCACGAATGACGGGGGTTCGGGGGCAGCGCCCCTGGTGGCGGGGTCCAAGGGGCAAGGCCCCTGGCTGGGGTCTCGCTAATGTGGTGTTGGCGACACAATTTTAGTGTCGCAGAGGTGACAGTTCAAATGTTATAGCGACACAAGGGTTGTGTCGCAAATGTGACTAGCGACATAAGGGTTGTGTCGCAAATGTGACGGTTCGAATGATAGAGCGACATAAGGGTTGTGTCGCAAAATGTGACGGTTCAATTATTATAGCGACACAAGGGTTGTGTCGCAAAATGTGACGGTTCAATTATTATAGCGACACAAGGGTTGTGTCGCAAAATGTGACGGTTCAATTATTATAGCGACACAAGGGTTGTGTCGCTATTGGCTATTGAGCTTCTGCGACACAGGGTTAGAAACATATCAGTTTTGTAGATTTTGTTTCGTAATTCAAATGTTCGAGAAAAAATCCAAGAAAAATATATGTTGTTCCTTAGTATGTTAGGTACTTAAAAAAAAATTTTACAGAATTTTTAGACAAGTTTAAGTATTTATTAAAATTGTAAGTTTCCACAGAGGACAAAAAGTGGCCAATCAGGAGACATGCAAGGAGATTGAGTTTCTGGGCAAAATGCGTGCACATTTGGGACAAAGTCATCTCAACCACTATTATTCTTAACAAAATTTCTGAAGTTTTGGCGTTGGTTTCAAGTCGTTTGGACATGTAAATCTCGAGTTATGACTAAAACAATAAGGGACAAGTTTTCTGCCTTTTTCCCAGCCCGTCTACATGATTTTGTAAAAATTATTTCGAGTATCAAACGAGCTCCAAAAATTATGAGACCAGTGGAAAATGAATGATAATTTCTTAAAATTAGTTTTAGAATTTTTAATCGTTCATTTTGGTTAAGTTTTGAGGGAGATATCACCTCCCAAAGTTGGACAAAGTTTCTGGCCGGAATACATGTAAATTTCTTGAATGTTTTAAGCTATGAAAACGATTTTTGTGCAATCTTTTGGACATATTCTTGTTAAGTGAGCATTTTAACATGTTTATAGATGTGTCACAAGTATTATGGATGAATTAGATGTTCTTACAAGCTTGAAGAACCGATCGAAATGGAGAGGAAAGTGAGGAAAGAGCTTGATTCTTGACTTTTTCTTGAAAATGTGATGGCGGCTTGTGGTGGTGGAGTGGTGGTTGATGGTGGTGAGGATGGTGGCAGATTTTTAGAGAGAGAAATGGAGTAGGGAGAGTAGAGAGACGGAGGAGGGAAATGTGTGGGTTGTGTGTGTGCAAAATGGGGTGTAGCGAGGTGTTTTTGTGGGGTGGGCTTGGGCTTATTTGGGTGGGCCTAATTGGGGTGGCCTCTTGGACCAGCCTAGGCCGAGTTGGGCCTGGCCCAAAGGTGTTTCGGGCTCGTGACTCGTTTTCTCAACTTCGTGTTTCGTTCCCCGTTCGTTTAAACGTTAATTTGTGATTTAAAAAGTTGATAATTTACATTGAGCTTTTGTATATACTTTTAATTTGTGAATAATATTCGGGATAAGTAAGTATTCTTAAAATACTAAATTGAGTTACAAAAGTATATTTCGGGTGTTGCTCGGGTGTCGGGCTCGGTTTGCGCGTTTCCGTCGCGTTTGTTACGTTTTAAACAAAACGTCAAAGTTTTTCGTGTAACATTATTCGAAATAATAATATAAGGTATATAACCACTATTTTAACTATAAAATATGATTACGTTATCTATGAAAAGTTTTCACCAACGTCGTATAAATAGTCGGACCACGTCCGGTTGTTTCGCGTAATTACGAATAATTACGAAGGTGTAATTCAAACAATTACGTAAGTGTATATACACATATATACAAATAGTTGCAAAGAATCACAAGTACTTAGCCTAATAAAGAACTAAATACACGAAATTAGAGTTCTAGTTTAAGGTAATCATTACCCTAAAGTGTCGGGTTGTAAGTCTCTAGATCTTGGTTAGCGATAACGGATTATCTTTTAGGTATTGAGGTGCGGAATCCCTCAATACTTAAGGTTTATTGCTTATATAACTTTGCAATTAATTAACAAGCTTCGTTTTGATATTAACTAGTGTTAAACAGTCAAAACCGAGCTTATTCAATAAATGCTTTTATATCTGCACAGATTTCGAGGAGAGAAATACTTAAAATATTTGGTGTGTGTAATTATAGCACGGATTTCTAGGTCTCCCCCAATAATGAGCAGCATTAAAATATTTATATCTGGTTCAACTCGCAGGCCATGGGCTTTGCGAGTTGACTCAACTCGCAGCCCATGGGCCTGCGAGTCCAGATGATTGCGAGCCCAGATCTCAACTCGCAGGTAAGACCTGCGAGTCCAGATATCAGCGAGCCCAGATCTCAACTCGCAGCTGAGAGCTGCGAGTCCAGATGGTTGCGAGATGAGATCTCAACTCGCAGGTCAAACCTGCGAGTTGACTTCTCAATTCGCGAATTTTGACTTTATCTTGAAATCGATACTTGTTCAATAACATTTAACAAATAATAATAACAAGTTAATATCATATATTTACGAGTCTAAACAATTTATACAAGTTTGACAATAAATACACTAGTCCTATTACAAGCTAGATCTGTTGTCACAATAATATGTCCCAACAGACTCCCCCTTGACAATAGCTCTAGCGTCGTTATCTTCAACTTTGTCCTTGGTCTTCACTTGTAAATTCTACTGCCCATATGAATCTTCATTCTAACACAAGTCTTCACCATTAATTGATAATCTCTTGCAAGATCACCCCATGCTTCAGTCGTCAGGATCCTATTTTCGTTTAACTTCAATAGGTCCTTCTTCGACAGATTCATCAGGTGTCGATGGTCATAGACTGTCAGAATTACTCTTTCTCCTCCTTCAACTTCATCATCAGCTTCAACCATGACAGCTTCACCAGTCTCAGAATCCACGTGCCAATTCAGAAGATTTCCTAGAATATTCTGTGGCATAGGTTTTAGTGGTATCTGCTGTATGCACTTGACAGCTGGATAAGTTTTCTTCCTTAATCTTCGGCCAGTTCTCTGACTTCGTTCCTTTAATTTGATCGTCTTTCCGACTCTTGGCTTAATCTTCTCAAACTTCATTGATCTACCCTCAGTCCGAATGATTCTCTCAACATACGTTGCGTAGGGATCATTACTGGGATTTATCAGTTCTAAGCGTGCCAAGTCTCGAACTTCAAATCGAGGAAGCGAACTGAATACTTTAAGCTTCTTATCGAAATATTGAACTCCGTCAAATCTTTTGATAGCGAAAAGTTTCAAGTCAGAATCAAAATACCAGCCGATGATCCCTTTCCTTGGAGCTTTCTTTCCAGTTATATCTACTTCAGACATCCCAACCTTTTGCTTTCTCCTTTTCAGAGGTCTAAACATGGGATTATTTCTGAGTTTCTCTGGAAGGTCATCTTCTGATTCAGAACTGGTTGAGTCATCTAGACTTTCATCTAACTCAACAACCCTTTATCCATCTTCTTCCTTGATGACCACTTTAGTTTTAGATGGGCTTACAATGTGTTCAACAACATCAGCGTCAAGATCTACACATTCGTCTACCCCATCATTAACAATGAAAGTCCAATCTTCAGGAGGTACAAACTCTCCTTCTTCAAGGTCAAAGTCAATGTCCTCATCTAATTCATCTGGCATGTTGCCTTCAGAATCTGATAAGTTCAACATTTCATGACCTATAGAAATACATACACAAATAGATTAATATCATAAGTTCTTTCATTGATTTCCCTGAATCAATCTAAGATTTTTCTTATTAATCCCTTTGTGTATTTGAAATATATTATATATACTTATTCAAATCTTTCATCGATTATGATAATCGATCTAAAATTTGAATAAGTCTTATAATATGCGAACATCATATATTATATGATCCTATAACTCTTTTATCGATCATAGTCAATCTAGAATTACAAAAGACTTATAATATACGAACATTCATAATTATAACATTTTAAACATTCAAGTTCAAACATCTTAATTACAAAATGATTCAAAGTTACAATGTATTAAAAATTACACTCAATCTATATTAATACAAGTGTCACCTTCTTCAGCTCCACCCTTTGCAGTACCAGCACCAGCTCCACTACCACTTGCTTCA
This sequence comes from Logfia minima, assembly GCA_963921325.1. Taxonomy (NCBI): domain Eukaryota; kingdom Viridiplantae; phylum Streptophyta; class Magnoliopsida; order Asterales; family Asteraceae; genus Logfia; species Logfia minima. The sequence goes on along the minus strand of OY992763.1, from coordinate 23,986,199 downwards.
GCAGACTCCCCCTGAAATGTAGTCTGCTGACCAGTCGTTGAAGGACCAGCCAGCTCACTTTCTTTTCCAGCTGCGGGATCATCGTCTTCATCATTCTTATTCTTCTTCGCCAGCTCATCTTCCTTGCAGGACTCTTGATATATCAATACCTCCCCTTGAGATGGCTTGTCCTTCAGAAGGCTGATGACCAGGCGATCAAGTCTATCAATTTGCCTCTGCTTGTCAGCTACATCATCTATCAGATTGTTATTCGTCTTGATGAGCAGTGAATAGGCATCATTCTGATTAGTCATGTTATCAGACATAGACAGCATTTGAGAAATCAAGAATTTGACGGTTTCTTCCAACTCTCGAACTCTGGACTCTAAGCTATTAATATGATCAGAATCAGTCGCAGAAGAGGTGGATGGAGCAGCAGTAGTGGTGGTTGGTGGCGTGGGAGCGGGCGGTTGCATTTTCTTCGCTATCTCGGTAGCAACATCGGTTAATAGACGCGCTGCGACCCTGCTAGATTTGGTGGTTGGGTGCGAAGACGGGCGAACCAAAGCAGCAATCATTTCAGCCTCTGAGGGCGTAGAACTTGATTGTAGATGAGCTGCAGAGGTTGAAGCTGTTTGTCTGAGCAGCTTGCGAGGTCGAGTAATGAGCACCTCCTCCTCTTCTTCTTCATCGTCATCTTCATCAACCAAAACAAAATCGGGATCTTGGTCCACGACTTTCCTCTTTAGCTTCAATGCCGGATCCATAATTAATTTTGATCCTTGACGAATCATCCCTTCAGGGATACCGGAGACAAACCCTGGTGGTCCAGTCTCATCATCATCATCAGACTCAGATTCAGAAGCCGAAGCAGCTTCTCCATCTCTGCCCGATGGACCGGCAGCCTCTGGTGCCTCAGTGGTGGGTTCTGCAACCCTTGGTGCTTCAGCAACATACTGATCCACATCTTGCATGATGGGATCATTGGCATCATCAGTATCAGCCAGTACTTGTTGCACCACTTCGGCTGCAACATCAGCATTAATCTCTTGCCCAGATTGATGCACCTGAATCAAAACCTCCTCGATCAGTTCTTGTGGCTCAGGAGCACCCTCTGCCACATCAGCATCCAGCCAACCATGATTTGGTGGCGTCACATAAGCTGGATTAAGCAAAAACCCAAACAGCTCTGTCGGCTGTGGCTGCATCTCAAACCTCCTTGAAGTTTGCATAAACATGGCATTATAAGCCCGCAGCCCGATAGTGTCAACCTTTAAGTCAGCTTGAAAGTCCGGCAAGTCTGAAATCGAGGCTCGAATAATCAGCATACAGAATCTCGGGTAGATCATGAACTGTGATCTAACAGCTCCCGAGATCTGTCGAGCAATCTCGCCAAAAATATAATCTGAGAAACTGTATGGTTTATTGTAAACTAGGGACAGTACTCTTGATAGAAGCGAAGGGCTCAGCTCATCATATCCTCCCTTCTTGGCACCAAAAACAGTCACTAGGACGTGCCATAAGAATCTCCACTGACCGAAAACAAGAGCCTTCAAGAACTGGCGTCCTCGCATGGGTCCCACGTACCCCATACGGCCTAGAGCACCCTCAAGAAAATCTGAAGAGAACTCGGTTGGGCCATCTTCCTGATCAGCCGTGCCCAGATGTAAAATATGCCTGATGTCAGTAGAAGAAAACACAATCGGATGATTATTCACTCTAGTCCTAATCACGGGTGGGTTGACGACTGTGTCGAACTCGATATTAGCCCAGAATTGATCTAAAAGATCCTTTGATAAGGCTGGGGATTCTGTAACAGCAAACTGAATCCTCGATCGACCTAAGAATGTGAGAATCTGAGCTAGTCTGGCGGCACCACGTGCATTGATATCCAGATCGACGAGCACGTTGTGCTGAGCGGCGAATTGTCGAGCCATTTCTTAAAATGATCACGAAGTAAAGGTGTATAAAAATCAGAAGATCAAAATCTCTTGACTTCGAAATTAAAGTCAAAATAATTGCGAGTTCAAATCTGGGTTCGCTGTGAGTTTGGGTTCGCAAGATCAAGTGAATTCGCAGTGTGGGACAAGTGAACTCGCAGCACCCTTTTTATACCCTTTTAATCTCGGCTCGCAGAACTCAACTCGCAGAGTTGAGTTCAACTCGCAGCCTTGTCAACTCGCAGCACTGTTCTCGGCTCGCAATTTTTGTCCAAAAATTACATTTTAATTACAAAACGTCAATTTTTAAGTCCAAGTCGCGTACAAGTCTAAAATCTGAGGATCTTTCACTTGTTTTTCTTATGGAATAGCGAACAAGTCTAAAATAAAATATTTTTCACTTGTCTTTCTAAAAAAAAAAAAAAAAAAAAATGCACAAGTCTAAAATCTGAGGATCTTTCACTTGTGATGCAATAATACGAGCAATAGAAACATGAGAAAAATAAAATAAAGAGAAATAAGATAAAATGAAATAAATAAAAGTTCAATGATTCATAATAAATATTTGTATCAAGTACCCTTGTATTAATGAAACACTTTGACTAAAATAAAATTACAATAAAATAAATTAAAATAAAATATCCTAATCAAGGGCGACAAGAATTTATCTACAGCGGGATCAGATTAGAAAGAAACAGCTAAACCAATTGATGGGTAAAAAGTCTAAGATGATTGTTAGTATGCATACCTTATGAAATTCACAATAAGTTACATAAGAACTCACAACTTAACCATTTATCAACTTACATTTATAAGAGTATAACTTGGTTACCTATCTCCACAGAATACACCATTCACATCAAAATAAAATAGTTTAATTAACATAGTCAGTTCAAGATGATTACCGGTATTATAATCCATATAAACAAAGTCTATACTGATTTCCGAGCAAACCTTTTATTGTTTGTATGTGTATTACCAAATGTGATTCAAAAATGACATACTGAGAAATTTAGTAAAACACATAACACTGTTTCTTTCACTTTGCAAGATAGAGGTCACTAAATGATGTTCTTTTCGAAACATATGACATACCCTTGAGTAAATGTGACAAATATCAAACTCGTTTTGTAGATACTAGTGGCTCTAGTTATGTACTTAGTACAACAGAAGATCCCTTAGTATAGACAAACCAAGCTTGAAACTATTGGCAAAACTAAAGGAGTCAGGTCTGTACTTAGTACAATAGAGACACCAGTAATTTCACTAACAGCCATAATTCTTATTATTTGTCTTGACATATTTTCATAGATTCTTGATAACAGTGTATGGTCAGACTATCGTTCATCAATTAAGACTTATGTCATATAGTAAATCACACGAGATAACACACAGAAGATTTATAGCTTATTATATGCTCAGAAATCAAAGCAGACATTGCCTACCAGTACATCATATAATGAAGCTATCTAGATCTAAAGTTTTTCAAGTAGATTATATCGTGTGGAGAGAGGAGTATACTAAAATAAAGATAAGTGAAGGCCTGGTTTTAAAGATGTAAAGTTCATGTAACAAATTTGAATCTACTAACACATCTAACTTAAGACTTTTACCTACATTTATTAAGCCAATTCCTCTAATTTACTATCATTTCCCATTTGATAAAGACTTAACCTTTATCGGAGGCGATTCCCCAACGGTAACAAGCAAATGAATGCCATACGCCAAACCCCCTTTTTTTTTTTTTTTTTTTTTTTTAAATAAGCATAAACTAATAATATATAAACTACTAATTATTACAAATCAACTCCATGGAAGACTAATCCTCTGGATTTCTCATTCCATTTAGTTGCACCAATTTCTCGAATCGAGCTCTGTCGAACGCTTTGGTGTATAAGTCTGCTAAATTATCCACAGATGGAACCTTAGCTAACTTTATCAGGTTCTTCTCAGCACAGTCTCTAATAAAGTGATGTCGAATGTCAATATGTTTAGTTTTGCTGTGTTTGACCGGATTATTGGTTATTGAGATCGTTGATTCATTATCAATCATCATAGGAGTATTTGTTATACTCAACCCATAATCAAGCAATTGTTGTTGTATCCACAGAACTTGGGAACAACAGCTGCCAGCTGCAACATACTCGGCTTCACATGTAGAAATGGCTACTGAGGTTTGCTTCTTGCATTGCCAAGAGACCAGTCTACCTCCTAGGAATTGACATCCACCGGTTGTAGACTTTCTATTCTGATTGCATCCTCCGTAATCAGAATCAGTGTAAGCAACAAAATCTAAGTCTCCATCAGTCGGATACCAAAGTCCCAGCTTCGGTTTCCCTTTGAGGTAACGAAGAATCCGTTTTACTGCTTGGATGTGAGATTCTTTAGGAGTAGCTTGATATCTTGCGCAGACACATACCGCAAACATTATATCAGGCCTTGATGCTGTAAGATACATTAGTGATCCAATCATGGCCCTGTAAAGAGTAGGATCCACGTCTCTATCACTCGATGTATCTGGACCAATACCATGGGCTTCTGGAATGGGAGTATGAAAAATTCTTGATTCTTCCATCTTGAATCGTTCTAGAAGCTCATTAGTATACTTAGTCTGATGAATGAAATATCCATCTTTCTTTTGATCGACTTGCAATCCTAAGAAAAATGTCAATTCACCCATTGCTGACATCTCAAACTTGTTCTTCATAACCTTTTCAAATTCACTACACATCCTTTCGTCAGATGACCCAAAGATGATATCGTCAACATATACTTGAACAAGTAGAAAGTCTCTTCTTTTCCATTTCACAAAGAGTGTACTGTCAATTCTTCCTCTTGTGAATCCATTCTCAAGAAGATAAGTGGACAGTGTCTCATACCACGCTCTCGGAGCTTGATGTAATCCATATAGAGCCTTATCGAGACGATATACTCTATCTGGATACTTTGGATCAGTAAATCCCGGTGGTTGAGAAACATACACCGTTTCTTTGACTTTGCCATACAAGAAGGCACTTTTAACATCCAGCTGAAATACTTTTATTTTCTTTGAGGCTGCAAATGCTAAAAATAACCTAATTGCTTCAAGCCTAGCCACAGGCGCAAACACTTCATTGTAATCAATCCCCTCTTGTTGATTAAAACCTTGGACAACTAGACGAGCTTTATTGCGAATTACGATTCCTCGATCGTCTTTCTTGCACTTAAATACCCATCTAGTTCCAATTGGATATTCTCCAACAGGTAGGTCAACCAACTCCCAAACTTGCAATTTTGTGAACTGAGACAGTTCTTCCTGCATTGCCTCGACCCACGAATTTTCCTTCAAAGCTATCTGAACATTCTTAGGTTCAATTTGTGAGATAAAGCATGAATATAGACATAGATTTGAAATCCCTGTCTCGTTCATTTCAGCATACAAGCTTGAATGAGTGGATGTACTTGCTTTAGATTGATTTCGAGTCAGAACAGGAGAATTTGGATCACCGATGATATTATCAATTGGATGAATCCTATTAATTCTTGTTGAAGTAACAGGTTCAACTGGAATATCATCCTGTAAGTTGGCACCAATTTCCTCCAAAGGTGGTATACCTTCATTAGTAGTTGATATCCTTAATTGTCTTAGAGGAGTAAGAACATCATCCATAATCCTTTGAGAAGCAATTTCAGGATCTTCACTCTCTTGAGGTATATCATCTTGAGGTAGTTGTGACTCGATAGGGGGAACAACATCAGTATCGACAATATTCCTAGCATCAGACGTTTGAGCACTCGATGTTGGAGAAGGAGTGGGATCCTCATCTCCCGACAATAAATGCTCAGAAATGTCTGAGTTACTAACATAGTCACTGATAGGGACTTTAAATGACTTGAAAAGATCTGAATAGTCAAACTGCCAATCCAATCCCTTATGTGAGTCATGTGTATAGCTCGTAACTTCGATGTTATAAACTATTTCAACACGTCCCGAATTTTTATTGAAGGCCCTTTTGTTTGGTGAGTTAGGCATGTAACCTAGGAAGTATCCTTCGTCAGCCTTTTCACCAAATTTAGGTTGATGACTCGTTTTCAACAACGTACATGAAACTCCAAAGGGTTCAAACCCTTTTAAGTTCGGTTTCTTTTTGTTCAAAAGCTCATAACATGTCTTGTTCTGCTTTTTAACCGTAAGAACCCGATTGAGAACATGACATGCTGTATTCACTGCTTCTGCCCAAAATATGACCGGAAGCCTTGAATCTGCAAGCATTGTTCTCGCTGCTTCAATTAGAGTTCTATTCTTCCTTTCAGCAACACCATTTTGTTGAGGTTCATATGGTGCACTGAATTGATGTTGAATGCCTTTGCTTAAGCAATATACATTCAATGTAGAATTCTTGAACTCGGTCCCATTGTCACTACGAATTCTCTTAACTCTTTTTCTATAGATGTTCTCTATTAGATCTAGAAACTCCATAAGAATGCCCGGAGTTTCATCCTTAGATCCCAAAAAGAATACCCAAGAGAATCTAGAGAAATCGTCTGTGACAACCAGACAGTACCATTTGCCACCTATGCTTCTCTTGCTTATTGGGCCAAAGAGATCCATATGTAGCAACTCAAAAGGCGAGGAAATAGAGTTCACATTTTTAGACTTGTGTGGTTTCTTATGCTGTTTTCCTTTCAAGCAGGATATACACTTGTCTTCAAATGCAAAACTCTTCGGTGGTACACCCAGAACTAACCCATGTTTGGTTATATAGTTCATTTTTCGAAAGTTTAAGTGTGCCATTTTCCTATGCCATAGGAGAGAGTCTGATTCTGAAGCCTTGGATAACAGACAAGTAGACACCATTGAAGTAATAGGAGCATTCATGTTGATAGCATAAATGTCCTTCTTCCTTGGAGCTTTCATCAGTATCCATTTATCGGGAATGATAAAACCCGGCTTCAGGATCAAGGCCTCTTTCTCAGTGAAGAGAACAGGATGACCTTTATCACAGACTTGGGAAACACTCACTAGGTTGTGCGTTAGTTCTTCAACATAATTCACATCCTCTAGAGTCAAAGTTCCATTAGAAACAGTTCCTTTCCCAGTAATTACTCCTCCCTTATCACCGGCGAAGTGCACTCCTTGTCTCAGTCCACCTCTGAAGTCTGTCAGTAGACTTCTTGTTCCTGTCATGTGCCTAGAGCATCCACTGTCAACATACCACCAATTATCATTGTTCCCAGTCTGCTCCTGCACATACAAGTTGTAAACAATCAGTTATCAAGAGGGACCCAAGCCATTACGGTCTTGGTTTGTCCCTTATCATCGACAAACTGTAGCTCTTTAAAGTAACCATTTTTCCCATTGGGAGCTTTGGTCACTTTTGAAGACGCATCAGCTTGCTGATGATTAGTGGTCCTGGGTCTATAAGTTGATTGATTTCCAACCCACCCCGAAATATAACCCTGGGATTTTTGCCCTTGGTTACGATTATTATAGGACCCTTGGTTAACTCCTTGTGAACGAGATGTAGATCCAATCTCAAAGTGACTTTGGTTCCTTCTCGGAGTCATAAACCTCGACGGCACCTGATCCTTAGCAGAGTTTTCATGCCGTTTAGGTTTTGGTGGCGAGACACTGTGAGACGCATCTCTTTTCAGAGCAGTCACAGGTTTAATACCAATACCAGGTCTGGTACCTAACCTGTCTGTGCTAGAGATATTTTTAGACTTATCACTGGCCTCGCGCTTAGGAGCAGCTTCATTCTTCTTATTGGGACAACAAGAAGAGACATGTCCTCGTTGATGACATTTGAAGCATGACATCTGCTTTCGTGACTTAGCGGTCTTAGCAGACTCCTTCTTTATCTGATCAAAAGACACTGAAGGTAGCTCCTTATGTTTCTTAATGACTTCATTATTTCCATCAGTACTTCCAATCATCCCACTTGATACGAATTGTACTTTAGTGAGAGATTTGACTGTACTCTTGGTTAAAGATGAATCATTGACAGTCTCCTTTTGGATCTCAGATGCAATAGACTGTTGATTTTCCAAATCCTCAGTCTCAGGATTAACATCTGTCATTTCTAAGTCAACAGAAGTGGAAGCAGTGTAATTGGCATTAAAAGGCGGAGGGACATCTGAGTATCCTAGGCCAGTAACATCCTTTACACTACGTTGAGAGCCAATGATTCTATTTAAGGTCAAAGAAGAAGTTCTATAACCTTCAAATTTTCTATTCAGCTCTACCAGTTTCATATTTGACTCTGATAATTCCTTATCCCTAATAGCTATATTTCTATTAAGCTCATTAAGGTTTAGATATAACCCGTCTATTTTAATACATTGTTCATTTATAATGTCAGTCAGACTGGTCTTATCTAGAGTATCACTCTTAATCTTCTCGTTCAGTGCTAATTTATCTTCACCTAACCGACGAACATCAGACTTAGCTAAGTCTAATTCTGAGGTCAAGGTTTTGTTAGATTCTGCAAAGACACTAACCTGTGTTTGAAGATCAGTAACTAAATAGCATACATCGGTGAGAGTAAGGAGATCTAAACATACCTTTTTCTTTTCGGATTGAATATCAGCCATATATGCCACAAAATCATTGGGACTCATTTCTTCTGTCGAGTTGATGTAGAGAACATCTTCCTCAATCCCCTTAACTTCAGTGTGTGGCACATTAGCTTGAAGTTCTTCAGTAGTTGGCATGTAGGAAGTGGATTCAATTTGTTTCTCTTGATCGTCAATCTCAGCCATGAGAGCTTGCTCTGATGGTGTAGACCAATCATAAGATCCGTCTATTTGCTGAACCACTAAGACTTTGGAAGTTAGATTACTTCCCGAATCTTGTTTTGAAGTTCCAACATCAACCTTTGGTCTTTGGCATTCCCTGGCAAAGTGTCCGTAACCTTGACAATTATAACACTTGACCTTGGACTTGTCAAAACCTGGTCGATTTCCAACCACTCTCTTACCCGTACGCTTTAGGAAATTCTTTACTCTCCTTGACACCATAGCCAGTTGCCACTGGAGGTCCATTTCCTCTAAGTCGTCAGGGTCAACCTGATCATAATCTTCATCAAATTGTGCTGGATCGTTTATCTTCCCTTGAATATAGTTTTCATAAGAAGCAACGAACGATGCCAACACAGAAAGTTGCTGTTCGGCTGATTTCACACTCATCGGCATCTTATGATGCCCTTGAGTGGATTTATCTGAGGTGGTGTTCCTGTTTCGTTTATCCCCGTTATCCGAAGCAATGAAACAGAGATCCTCAGTCAATTTTTCTCCAATCTCATCAATTTCACCCGCAAACAAAGCCGTGGTCAAATTGGATGAGGAGTTAGAGATACTAGTCTTTCCATGGTACAGACCAGGATTCTGTAGATGATCAGAATCCGTATCTCTCGTTTTCTTAGAGAAATCATAACCCCTTAGTTTATCAATCGCTTTCTCTAGGGTCATGGTTGCATATCTTTCATCATTATCTTTCAGCATGATACCGTACATCTCCCATCTACAAGGTAAACCCTCAATAAACTTGTCGGTTTTCTCCTTGTCATTATAAAAGATAGCATGGTCGTCAAGCTCACTTAATAGATGATAGAAACGGGTGGTGTAAGCCTCAAGATCTTCTTCTCTAAAAGCCTTAAATACCATAAACTGCTTTTTTAGAAGATTACATTTACCAGCTTTCACCTGAGGGCTCCCCTCACATCTCTTTTCTAGAGCGTCCCACAGCTCTTTAGCTGTGTGAAAGGACTTCAACTGATGGTTGATCTCCTTAGGAAGGCTCATCTTAATTGAAGAATGTGCTTTATTATCGATGGTGAATTCTTTCTTCTGATGGTCATTCATTCGATCATAAGTCACAATCACTGTTGCGTTCCCTACCTCAGCTGTAGGTGCAACATATCCGTTTTTAATACACAACCAAATAGTGATGTCGTGGAATCTACAGTAACTTTCAAATCTGTCTTTCCACCCATAATAGTCCTCAAGTCTAAGTAGCTTCGGTGGAACATTAGATTTTCCAACCTCGTGTTCCATCTCGATCATTCGGCTTAAATCAGACATTTTATCGTGAAAAATTAGGTTATATTGCGAATTTAATAATCTCAACTCGCAACAAAAAAAATGTCAACTCGCAGAAAATCTCAGCTCGCAGAAACTCAGTTCGCAATGGAACTCGGTTCGCAGCTGATTCTCAACTCGCAGAAAACTCAGTTCGCAATAGAACTCGGTTCGCAGCTGATTCTCAACTCGCAGAAAACTCAGTTCGCAATGGAACTCGGTTCGCAGCTGATTCTCAACTCGCAGAAAATCTCAGCTCGCAGAAACTCAGTTCGCAATGGAACTCGGTTCGCAGCTGATTCTCAACTCGCAGAAAACCTAATCTCAACTCGCAGATAACAGTAACCCTAATCTCAACTCGCAAAACGGCGCCTTGAAATCTGGGAACTGAAACTTTTTGGTATTTCACGAATAAATCCGTAGATTTCGTTCGAAAAACGACCCTAAAGATGTTATATAACCAAAAACCTTGTAACCACAACGTTTCTAAGCCCGAAAGCTCTGATACCAATTGTAAGTCTCTAGATCTTGGTTAGCGATAACGGATTATCTTTTAGGTATTGAGGTGCGGAATCCCTCAATACTTAAGGTTTATTGCTTATATAACTTTGCAATTAATTAACAAGCTTCGTTTTGATATTAACTAGTGTTAAACAGTCAAAACCGAGCTTATTCAATAAATGCTTTTATATCTGCACAGATTTCGAGGAGAGAAATACTTAAAATATTTGGTGTGTGTAATTATAGCACGGATTTCTAGGTCTCCCCCAATAATGAGCAGCATTAAAATATTTATATCTGGTTCAACTCGCAGGCCATGGGCTTTGCGAGTTGACTCAACTCGCAGCCCATGGGCCTGCGAGTCCAGATGATTGCGAGCCCAGATCTCAACTCGCAGGTAAGACCTGCGAGTCCAGATATCAGCGAGCCCAGATCTCAACTCGCAGCTGAGAGCTGCGAGTCCAGATGGTTGCGAGATGAGATCTCAACTCGCAGGTCAAACCTGCGAGTTGACTTCTCAATTCGCGAATTTTGACTTTATCTTGAAATCGATACTTGTTCAATAACATTTAACAAATAATAATAACAAGTTAATATCATATATTTACGAGTCTAAACAATTTATACAAGTTTGACAATAAATACACTAGTCCTATTACAAGCTAGATCTGTTGTCACAATAATATGTCCCAACACGGGTGTCACATATGCGACATAATCACTATTGCGACATAATCCTTGTGTCGCAACTACAACTAATGCGACACAGGCCTTGTGTCGCATAACACAGAAAATGTAATTCTAACTAACTCAATTACATTAACAAACACATTACAGACTTGACCAACTGACAGACACACTAAGATGCATCAACAAACTCCCCCGTGTCTTCAGCTTGGTCTTCAAAATCTTCAATCAAACCCAGCCTGCTGGAAATACACCGCCAGCGTGTATTCCATGTGTTACACAGACGTTGACAATCCTTTGAAATTGAAATGCGATCTTCTTATTCACTGCATTTCTCTCATTAAAGCGAATCGGATTGTCAAATACTCGAAATTTATCAAGCTCATTGGATCAAATACTCGAAATTGAGTTTTCTTCAAATTATACAACGAGCTCTTCTCTGGTTGCTCTGTCTCAGGCACAAATACAAGAACTGCCTCACCGGTGTGAGCATCCAATTCCTAGTAGTGAAATCTTCTTAGAAAGTCCAGGGGAACTGTTTCCAGAGGAATCTTCTTTAAACAATCAGCCGGAAGATAATGCATTTTGATCAAAGGCTGATTGGTGACTGGATCAAACCGTTTCTTATAGATAATTCTGGTTCCCAGCGTCGGTTTGATAAACTTGTACCTTTTGGTACGAATCTCCCTTTGTAGAGTAGTCAGAATGAAATTGGCACGATCATCATTTGACGGGTTAATCAAAGAGAGCTGAGCCAGACGATTAATTACTCCTTTTGGCAGTATGCTCAGCTTGGTGAATGATCTTTTGAAATATTGGATACCATCTAACCTCTTGATCATAAACAACTCGTTCGATATCTTCCAACTCTTGATTAATCCAGTATACGCTCCACTAACTTTGTACGATTTGCAGGTAACCGGCACTTGTTTTCCATCTTTTCCGTGCGGCCACCATTTTGCGAGTCTCTCAGCTCTAGTTTCGATAACTTCAGATTCAGGAGCAGGAGCATCAGATGTCTCTTCATCTTGAGTCTCAGATGCATTTTCAGTTTCATCTTCAGAGGAATCTGATTCAATTATCGGAGCATCATCATAGAACTCATCATCATTCAATCCTTCCTCTTCCATATCAATATCATCAGTTTCCTCAAAATTTTCATTTTCATCATCAGAATTGACTTCATTTATCATGCGTTGTATAAATGAGAGGTCTGCATAAAATCGACAACCAATGGTCTCGGCTGGCCTGGAGTGTGGTGCACAGGGAAGTACTCTAAAGTAGGCATTTCATTATTATGGTCAATAAGTACATCTTCGTTTACAGACTCCGACCCCGGTCCACTTGGTTCTATTGATGGACCAGAGGGAACAGACTCCCCCGGACCAAGTGACCGGGTCTCAAACTCCCTAAACTTAACCTCTAAATCAGTAATCCGGGAGGTTTGACTCTCAATCAGTGCAGCTTGAGACTGAATGATAGAAGCTTGATCGTCCACAGTCTTCTGCATTGCCTCGATCCGTTCCAAAAGTTGCTTGAGAATATTCGGATGAGGTTGCACTGGAGTCTGCAACTCTGAAGGCCCTACAGTTGAAGAAGTACGAGGACGACTTGTAGTGGGCAGGTCCTCATAAACAAAATAGGTCACATCCTCACGAGGCCTTTTGCCCGTCGACTGAGGAGGAGAGGGGCATAGCTCATCAATATCCCTCATGAGATCATCAAATTGAGGATCGGGATTGATAGCTTGTTGTTGTTGTTGAGGTGGTGGTTGCTGGAGAGGAGTTGGAAGAGGCGGTTCTTGAACAGGTGCCTGTGGCGGAGGTGAAAGTGGCCTATGAAAGAGAGCCGGATCATCAAATTCGTCACCCTCCGGAGGCACGTAGGCCTCATTAACAATATGCCCAAACAATGGCACATCAGGCGGGACCGGTGTAACATCCTCTCCCGCGGTCTGGTAATTTCTATTATTTTAATTGATTATCTAATTGATTTAGAAATTATTTAATATTATGTGTTTCATTGTGAAACGTAGATAAATAAGCCCTTTGACTTATTGTGACTAGTGAAATATTAGTCGTTTCAAAATTTGAAAGTTTTGATTTTCTGCGACATAAGGTTTGTGTCGCAGGTGGTGTCTGTGCGACACAACGGTTGTGTCGCAGGACTGTGTTGCAAAACGGGCTGAACTGAAATTAATCAAGGAGCTTAAGTGTAATTCGAAGTTATATATATTAATACGCCGCCCAAACTTTTCCAGATCATTTCCATACGTTCTAAACTAGTTTTAAAGAAAAAAAAATAAAGAGAAAAGAGAGAAAGAAGTGAGAAGTTGAGTTTTGAATCAAATTTGAGCAATTAGCTGTGAATTCGAGGTAAGGTTCCAATTATTATGTGTTATAGTTGTTTATAAGTGAATTACACGGAATGGAATAAGTTAATTTGAGTATTACATGTTTGAATTAAAGAATTTCGAATCTGGGAACTGGTCTATTCTTCATTGCGACACAAGGGTTGTGTCGCAGGTTGTGTCGCATGAATGTTCTGCGACACAGTTGGTTATGTCGCTAAAGGCGGCCATTTTGAGTATTGCGACACAATGTTAGTGTCGCAGGATTCTGTTGTGCGACACAGTGGTAGTGTCGCAAGGGTTTGTGGTGCGACACAATGGTTGTGTCGCTAAGTTTATAAAAGAGTTTTGTTTTGCAAAATTTGATTTTGAAAATGCGTAAGTTCTTGAGACGCGGTTTTGTGAAAATATCACTAACTCGGATTTAGTTGAAAATTGCATGGTCACTTGGAAACGACCTAGTAATCTAGACTATATATTATAGCCTAGGCAGTTTTTGGCCATTCGGGGTCATCTAGGGCCCGAAAATGACATTTTTCAGTTTTAAACGTCATTGTAAGATTTTCTAAGTTCATTTCTGATTGAACTTTTGTTTGCCTAGACTTCAGGGATTACCTTATTTGATAAATGGGCTATAATGATAATTATGGAACGAATTTCTAATTTGTATATGATTTTCTGTTTCAGATCAACATAAGACTCAGTGATATAAGAATCCTGAGTGTGGAGACGTCAAAGGTATCGGTGAGTGGATTCAGAACTCATCATTTGATTTAGTTGTAACTATTTGGTTACAACAAGTAAACGTAGATGTGTGTTAGACTGTTTAGTCTTGATTATTGATTATTAATCTACGTGATATGTGAACTATGTGTATTATGTTATTGAGGTCAACGTGTAGTTGGACTTCTGGTTATTATGTGTTTTACACAGGTTTTGATTCATTTGTTGTGTTTGAAACCTGTATATGAGTTTAATAACCAGTAGTTATCGGTCTATTCTGTATTGGCCATACGGATTGACGGTAAGTGTTCTTGGGGGAATCCCCGGGTATTATGATATCCCCAGAGCCACCGATCCTCATTGAATTATGTGTGTTTACGATTATTTGGTGTAAACAACTTGTTATGCTAAGTTGAATGGAGTGTGATGAATCTATTCACTTAGCTTCGTGCTAACCCCTCATTTTACTTCCTGCAGGATATGTTTTGATTAATTGTGGGTGCAGGAGGTGATTGGTTGATCAGGGAATGTTTGACTGCGCTCTTGGTCTCTGATATGGTTTTTGTAATAAACCTTGTTTTGTAAATTTTATAATACCCCGTCTTTTGTAGTTTTAAACAGTTTAAATATTGTGTAAATATTGAAAAATGTAAACTGTTTATGTATAATGTTTAATATATACTAAGGTAATGTATTTTAAATTCATGCTTCCCAGTTTATTAATATAATATTCTTATTTGAAATGAGGGGTGTTATAACCGGTGCGCCCCGTGCATAGTGACCGGAAACCACGAAAATTCGGGTATTCATCGGTGTTTGGCGAAATTGGTGTTGCGGAGCCACCGGTAAACCCGGGAGCAAATGATTTATCAATAATTGGACAAAACGTGGGTATAATGCCCACTGTCCCTCCCCAGCCTGGGCGTGGTCGACCATAATTCGAAAAATATAACCCGAGAAATTGTAGGGTTTGTTGTAGACCAATGCCAGCATGGCTGATGCAGTAAAATGGCTGATGCCATCGAAACCAGCCTTACGCCCAGATAGGCACACAATCATGATATGCATAAGATACCGCCAGACCTTTGTGAGAAAAGCCTTGCGGTATTGATCGCGGGGAACACCCGGATAACCCATCCGAATCATGCCACCTGCAATAAATGAGTTGGCAAAAGCAACCGGCATTTCCGAATCATCCGGAAACTGAAAGAACTCCCGAATGATCTGCTCAGATAGAATGATCTCGCGATCGTGAACTCTGGATATAAGCCTGGTGTACGGGAGATCCGAATTCATGTGGGCATTTGTCCAGAAATCCGTGACATGATCACGGTAAATAGTGGTTGTGGCCGTGATCGCAGTATAAATCCTTGAACGGCGCAGAAATGCAATCATCGGGCGATACGGCGCCGCCGATTCTTTTTCGTCGTCAAGAAAAGCCGTGACATTATGTCTCGGTTCCCAGAAATAAGCGTTCACGTTAATATCTGCCATAGCTGTAAGAAAAAAGTAAACTTGGAAGCCGTTAGACATAAACACCTTTTTAAAGACTGACATTTTTCAATTAAAAATGTAATGCGAAACAAGCCTTGTGTCGCAAGATAACACAGCGACATAACGAGTTATGTCGCAGTTTTGCAATTAAATCAATTTAATGATTTTCAGCGACATAAGGCAGTGACATAGGAATTGTGTCGCACAATATGGCAGCGACATTAGATGGCGACATAACAATTGTGTCGCATATAGTCAGCGACATAAACACTGGCACAGCCTGCGACACAACAGTTGTGTCGCAGGTTATGTCGCAAAGATGAACACGATGAAACCCTGATTTTTCAAACTTAAAGTTTTGGGGGTTTCGTGTTTAAACGGTTTCCGATGGTGCACTAGCATATCAGGAACACTATACAATAACTATTACACTTATTTAATCACTTTAAGTCGGTTAATTTTGCAAAATACGAAGCGCTAAAAAAAAAAACGTAACATAAATTGCAAATGTTATCAACAATAAGCGGTAATAAAGTGTAAAAATTATACCTATCGATTCGTATGATGAAGGAGAACAAGAAACAAGCGATTATCCGAAAGTAAATCCACAGAAAGTGAAAAAATTCGAATTTTTTGAAAATCCGAAAGTTGTGTCGTAGGTTCCACTTGTGTCGCAAGTTTTCAAATTTTGTGTCGTTGATAATTAGAAACTAATTACAGCGACACGAGGGTATTTATACCCGGGACACAATGAGCGACACAAGGTTGCGACACAAGCCTTGTGTCGCTGAGTGGTCAACACAAATATGCGACACAAGCCTTGTGTCGCAAGAGTCAATCAAGGGTTAAATTTTAATTTTTATTTGTGACAATTAGAAAAGAAATTGAACAGAAACAGATATATAATAATGAAATAACATAAAAGAACGTTTTCACAGGTGTCTATTTAGGGATCATATTAGAAAGACAGACTCGCAAGACAATGTCAAATTTTAATTCGATTATCAGTATAGTTGTCCAAATTTAAATTTATCAAGCAAAGTTAACAAGCCTGAGAAGCAATCTGTAACAAGACGATTATCGGTATTGTTTGTCCACTTAAACATGTAACACACTCAACTTCAAGCTTTAGCAGTTATTGTGAGAGTGAGTATGTCGCTGTGAATCCCACACAGATATACTCCTAGTATCAAGACATGCCCAAGACTTCGATTGGTTAGAGAAAGTATTTGAATTCAACGTTTTTAAGAATCAAGCCAGCGGTGACAGGTCTGTACTTACGTACAGCAAAGCGACTTAAACTTGATTCAGGTGTAAGCAAAACCAGACATGGTCAAACCGTTTGGCGACCTTGTTAGGTATCTTTGTTTTTATAAGACTTTAAAGTACTTTGACTTTTGTTTGCTTAGTGTTTGAATGTATGCTGACTAAAACCAGGTCTGTACGGACATACAACAAAGGAAACAGACAGCATAAATCCCCAAATGTTGTCAGATACAAGCTCAGGTTAATAGAAGCATGGCAAGCTGATACATAGGAATTAAGACACATTGTCATACATCATATGTTGGTCATCACAAAAGAATAATCACAGATTAAAGGATTTCTTAGATGCTCAAAGAAAAGTATAAGAATGCCTACCAATACATCGTGCAATGATACAAATGTTTATAAGGACATGTATAACATATACGAGATAAACCTACTGATATATCGAGGATAAAACTTAAGATTGACGTTTGAGGGCTGTCTCCTAATGTACTATCATATCCCTAGTTGTTTACAGACACAACTGAACGTCTTTTGCACATGTTGCAACATTGCTTTTCTTTAATGCTAGTAAGCACAAAGAGTGGCTATTGCATTACTTACCCTTTTTTTTTTTTTTTTTTTTTTTTAACAATAAGCATAAGAACATAACAAGGTCACAAATATTACTTTTGAATGGGAAATAAACGTAACCCTATCATGTTGACTAGCTCATCGAAACGAGCACGAGAAAATACTTTGGTAAACAGGTCGGCATTCTTCTTAAGGGTATCTATTTGGACCAGATCAATTAGGTGTTTCTCATAGCAATCACGAATGAAATGAAACCTAATTTCTATGTGTTTGGTCTTAGAATGTTGGACAGGATTACGTGTAATACATATAGCAACAGTATTATCTATATGAATAGGAGTCATAGTTAAGAGTAAACCGTAATCGCGCAACTAGTGTTGTATCCAAAGAACCTGGGAACAGCAACTGGCAGCAGCAATGTATTCAGCCTCTGCGGTTGAGGTAGAAACAGTCGTTTGCTTTTTGCACTGCCATGATACGAGCCGTGGTCCAAGAAACTGACATCCACCAGAAGTGGACTTCTTATCCATATTGCATCCCCCATAATCCGAGTCCGAGTAAGCAGTGAGCGCGAAGGTTTTCTCATTAGAATACCATAGACCAAGAGTTGGTCTACATTTGAGATAACTGAAGATTCGCGTAACTGCCTTCATGTGAGACACCTTCGGTTTAGCCTGATACCTGGAACAGAGAGAGACTGCAAAGACAATGTCCGGACGCGATGCAGTGAGATACATCAGAGAACCAATCATAGATCGGTAATCTTTTTCCGGACAGTCCTCTTCATCTTCCGCTGGACCAAGGTGATGATTCAGCTCTAAAGGCGTCCCGTAGGATTTACAGTCAGTCAAGTTATACCGCGTAAGCATATCATTGACGTACTTGGACTGATGAATGTAAATCGCTTTAGCAGACTGTTCGACTTGTACTCCCAAGAAAAAGTTCAGCTCCCCCATTGCACTCATTTCAAATTCTGACTTCATGATCCGCTCGAAGTCGCGACACAGTTCATCCTTGGTAGAACCAAAGATGATGTCATCCACATAAACCTGTACTAATAACAAGTCCTCCCCTGCAAGCTTGATGAAGAGAGTATTGTCGATCGTTCCTCGTACAAAACCATTCTTCAGAAGATGAGTCGCAAGCCGCTCATACCAAGCTCTAGGAGCTTGATGAAGACCATACAACGCCTTGTCCAGCTTGCAGACGTAATTTGGATTTACTGAATCTTCAAAACTAGGAGGCTGTTTTACATAAACCTCTTCAAGAACTTGACCATACAGAAATGCACTCTTAACGTCAAGCTTGTAAACCCGAAATCCTTTGAATGAAGCGTACGCCTGGAAAATGCGGATGGATTCCAAACGAGCAACCGGGGCAAATACTTCATCGTAGTCCAAACCTTCAATTTGAGTGAAGCCCTGGACCACTAGACGTGCTTTGTTGCGAATTACCACGCCCCGACCATCCTTCTTCACACGATATACCCAACGAGTGCCAATTGGATGAACACCCTTGGGTAAAGGCACCAAAGTCCATACGTGCAGCTTTTTGAATTCTTGAAGCTCTTCCTGCATAGCCTCAACCCAGTATGGATCCTTCAACGCATCAACTGTCTTCTTCGGTTCTACTTGTGAGAGAAAACATTCTTCAATTTCTGAAGCAAGACAAACAGGATCAGTGTCGGTAACAGGAGACGACGTCAACACAGATTGTTCAGCAGCAGCAATCTGTCGTCTCGTTAAAACACCTTTGTTTAGATCACCAAGAATGGCATCAACTAGATGTGACACATTGATCCGACAACTCGGAATTGCAGCCGGAACGATGATAGAATCAAGGTTCGTAGAGTCAGCTTCAAGTTCGAGTTGAAGTGCAGGTAAATCTTCAAGGTAAGATGCAGGTAATGGTTCAAATTCAGATACGGGTGATTGAACAGAATCCTCAAACATTTGTTCCTCATCATTTGTAGGATCAGGAACATTCTCAGTAACGAGTGGAGGTGGAGTTTCACAAGTAGCAGCAGGAGCAGTTGCTAGTGTTGCTGTAGGTGGTGGAGGAACAGAAATGGGTGGTGTTTCAGAAGCGATGTCCAGCACGTGAAGTAGTGTCACTATATCCTCTTCTTCATTCTCCTTAGGAATATTGAAAGAATCAAACAGTGTTTGATAGTCAAACAAATATTCGGGTCCCTTCCCCTGAGGGTTGTCAGTGTAATGGAAAAAGGTGACTTCAAAATGTT
Source organism: Logfia minima (assembly GCA_963921325.1). Lineage (NCBI taxonomy): Eukaryota > Viridiplantae > Streptophyta > Magnoliopsida > Asterales > Asteraceae > Logfia > Logfia minima. The sequence continues at coordinate 23,966,383 of OY992763.1, read as the reverse complement.
CTTCCACACGCTTGGTCACTAAGTTATACACACGTTTGTTTGGTGAGTTATTAGAGAATCCTAGGAAGACACCTTCACAGGATTTCTCACCAAACTTAGCAATTCGTTCATTGGTGTGCATAATAGTGCATAGGCAGCCGAACGGTTCAAGAAACTGTAGATTAGGCTTTCTGTTGTTGAACAATTCATAGGATGTCTTGTTCTTCTTCTTAACCATTAACACCCGATTCAGAATGTAGCAGGCCGTATTCACAGCTTCGGCCCAAAATGTGATTGGAAGCTTAGAGTCAGATAACATTGTATGTGCAGCCTCAATCAAAGTCCTATTCTTACGGTCTGCAACCCCATTCTGCTGTGGAGTCCTTGCGGCACTGAATTGGTGTTCAATACCATTACTCAAACAGTACAGCTCCATAATCGAGTTCTTAAACTCTGTACCGTTATCACTCCTTATCTTCTTGATTCTCAACTCACAAAGATTTTGTAGTTTATCGAATAAATAGATGAGAATCTCAGGCACTTCATCCTTGGTCTTCAGAAAATATACCCAAGAAAACCGCGAATAATCATCCGTCACAACTAGGCAATACGAAGCTCCTCCCAAACTCTTCTTTCTGACTGGCCCGAATAAATCCATGTGAAACAGCTCCAAGGGCTTCTCAGTTGAATTGGCTAGCTTCGGTCTGTGAGACTTCTTGTATTGCTTTCCTTTTTGACAAGGGACGCAGTGATCATTCAGTCCAATGGATTGCTTAGGGACACCTCGCACTAGATCATTCTTGATCAGGTAGTTCATCTTGCGAAAGTGCAAGTGTCCCATACGCCTGTGCCATAATAACGATTCCTTCTCGGGAGCTTTAGATAGAAGACATGTGAGCTGTGTAGTTTCCACAGTACTCATGTCAAGAATATACGTGTCTCGCTCCCGAGGTGCCCTCAGTAGCACCCATTCTTCAGGGATTACAAATCCCGGCTTCAATATACAACACTCAGTGTCTGAGAAAGTAGTAGTGTACTTTTTATCGCACACTTGAGAGATACTGAGAAGATAGTGTTGCAATTGTTCTACAAAATTCACCTTCTCAAAGCTTACCATTCCATTAGTAAGCGTACCCTGACCAAAAATAACTCCCCCTTTATCACAAGCGAAGGCCACATAACCTCCATTGTAAGCATGAACCTCAGATAAAAGGGAAACATCACCGGTCATGTGCCGAGAACAACCGCTGTCGATATACCATTTACTATTCTTTACAGATTCAGGTTGCTGCGGCACCACAAACAAGGTAAATTAGTTAGAAATGGAGACCCAAGCCTTTATAGTATTGGGTACTCTAGTAACATCATCAACAATGACCACATCAGTCAAAACTTTGTTTTCAAACAGTTTAGAATGTTTGACTAATGAGGTATTGTCGGATGTAGAATCTTTGCAACATTCTTTAATCTTCCAAACCTGCTTTGGTTTGGATGCTTGCGAGTCAACAACTTTGAGCTTTAAGTTTTGCAAAGTATTTTGCTCAACTTTGTTGACTTTGACAACTGGGACAGGAGTCTTTAAGCCTTTCATTAAAGGATTCTTAAATTTTGAGACTCGCGAAACCTGTTTCCCATACTGTTTCTTCGCAAGCACAGGACAAACATTTATCAAATGACCTTGCTTCTTGCAGTAGAAGCAAGATCGATGCTCAACACTTGATTGAGATTAAGGAATAAACCGATGAGCTCGACCAAAAGAAGCATGTATTAAACAGTCACATTTACGTGAGCATTCAACAAGAGATGCTTTAGAAGAATTTTTAGAAGATTTATTTAATATAGTTGGTTTAGAAACAATCTTCTTTTGAGGTTCAGCCATAGCTTTACCTTTTCCTTTTGTTATAGCCTGTTCATTTCGTTCGATAGTAATTATATGATTTTCAGGCTTGACATTTTTCTTTACTGGTCTAAACTCTTGATCAGTTATGTCCTCAATTTCAATTTCCTCTTCAGTAATACGAGGAAGCACAGAACTTAGGCTCAACTATATTCTCAGACTTAATTAGCTCAGTTTGATGAATCTCAGCCTTAACAGGCTTAACTTTCTCAACCTTTTGAGTCTTACTTGTTTCAGACTCACTAGTATTAGCCCTAACTAGCTCGGGCCTACTAGTTTCAGGTTGTTTTGATGCAGTGATGACAGTTTCAGCCTTAACTAGCTGAGGGTTACTTATCTTGATGCTAACAGTAGGTTTGACAGGTTTAACATCTATCTTTGTAAAGATAGGCATTAAGTCATTAACATTATCCCTAACAGGCATGGGAAGATAATCCTTAGGAGGTGGGACTTGATGAAAACCAAGTCCTGCCTTACTTTTGGTATCGGTCCTTTGTGCCTGTAGGATTTCATCAAAGACTAGAGAGGAGACCGAAAAGTTTGAAAGCTTTTTCTTTAAATTTAGAACCTCAGTTTGAGATTCAACAAGTTCTCTTTTAACAGATGATAGTACATCAACATAGCTACCAATTTCATCTTATTGTTCAAAAATTTTAGCTTTCAATTCCTTTTTCTCTTCTAAAATAGCTTTTAACTTTAAGCCACTTGCCTTATCACTGTTTCTTAACATGTCATTTGTTTCATTTAAATTTTCAATAACAGTGTTAAGGTGTTTGGTATCCTCTCTATACCTGTTTAGTTGATTAGTCAATTTAATGCACGAAACACATGATAAAGGTTCATCATCTACCTCATGCACCTCAGCCATCAGTGCCTTTTCTGCATCATCCTCATCTGGATCAGACCATTCCCAAGCATTGTTAGAAAGCAGCAGTGCAGCGGAAACCATTGCCTTCTCATCATTTTTGGTCTTATCAGTTGAGTTGTACTGAGAAGGTTTAGATAGTCCAGAAGGTGGGTTCTTCTTGCGGTTACATTCACGAGCAAAGTGTCCATAGTTATGACACTGGTAGCATTTCACCTTGCTCTTGTTAAAACCCAGACCCTTCTCTTCCGAATCAGTGACATTCTTCCTTCCAGTTTTCTTCAAGAAGTTCTTGACTCTTCTTGTGAGCATAGCCATGCTCCACTTCAAGTCCATACGCTCAAGCTCTTCTTGATCAATTTGACTGAAATCTTCTTCAGTCAGATCCACAGTGTTGTTCTTGTTGGATAGGAAGTCATCATAAGCCGACAAGAAAGCTGTAAAAACAACTGCATGTTCTTCAGCAACTGCAGGAGATGCACCTTTGAAGTTTGAATAAGCACCACTCCCACTTGAAGAGTTGATGGTGGAATATCCAAATCCACCAGATGTACTTGGGGCACCAGAACTACCAGAACCTCCAGAGAAAAATGCAGAACCAGCAGCTTGAGTCACTGCAGCAGGAATATCCACACCATATAACTTCGGGTTCTGAAGGTGTGCCGTAGCCTTGGTTTCCTTTTCTGCATATCTAAGAGATCAACAGCAATCTGTCCAACCAAATCATCTAGCTCCATGTCCATAATGTCTTCATCTTTTTCCATCAGCAACACTCGTGTATTCCACTTTTTAGGTAAGGAACCCAAAAGCTTCTTGTTAACATCAGTTTTGTCGAGATTTACACCTCCTTCGACTAATTCACTTACAAGCTGTGAATATCTACTGCACATGTCTTCAAGAGATTCAGTAGGCAGCATGTCAAAGACTTCAAACTGTTTCTTGACTCGATCTAGTTTGTTCCGTTTGTAATGATCACTGCCACCACATTTCTTTTCAAAAGCAATCCATAAATCATACGCAGTTTTGTGGTGGCGTAGTTGTCGGAGAATCTGTTGAGGTAAAGCCATGGTAATAACAGAGTAAGTCTTCTTTTCAGTGTCAAAAGCCTTACGTTCCTCAGGAGTCATAGACTTAATGGATTTTTCAAGAATAGGTCAATCAAAGATACTGGTCCTCCCGGGGCGTTCATACCTTTCTTCCATATAAATCAGCATTTCAGGATCGTTGAAAGATACAAATGCTTCAAATCTCTGACGCCAATCCTAGTAATTCATTCCATTTGTATACATAGGTGGTTTATTTGTTGAACCCACCTCACTATTATGTTTTAACATAGCTCCAACTTGTTGAATAGATGCTGATGCAGAAGACGTCATCGTAACGGGCTCGAGAGACATTTCAAAAAGTTGCTTAAAACTGGAGTTAGCGACACTAATGTTGTGTCGCAGCTTGTGTCGCAGAAGAGCTTACAGCGACACTAATATTGTGTCGCAAAAATCTGTGGCGCAGAACTTGTGTCGCAAAACAAGTATGTCGCAACGTTTCGCTAAAACCCTATTAGCGACACAAATTAATGTCACAGACTTGTGTCGCAAAACGGCGCTGTCAGACCCCAGAAAACTCAAAAATGAAAAATTTCGAAACCTAATGATTTTTTAACGAAAAACTTCGTAAAAGCTTAGATTTTTAGGCTTAAAAAACTCCAAGTTTCAGCTCCAAAACACTTTATAATGAAGATCAAACACCAAAAAATGTTAAATAATCAAAATAATTATTAAAAACTTACCTAAACGATTTGATACCACCAAAATCAATGATCTGTGTCGCATTAGTTGTAGTTGCGACACAAGGATTATGTCGCAATAGTGATCTATGCGACACAAGGCTTATGTCGCATAATCCGGCCAGTTTGTTTAGTATAAATACCCAAATGTTAGGGTTTAAGAGAGAGACTTTTTGAGGGATTTTATACACACTTATTCTCTGTTTTTGGCTGCTGTATTTTGAGAGAATATTTGATAAAGAAATATAAAGTATTATTATTGATTTGTTCTTCATTGCTTTAAGCTTTATATTCTATTCGTGTGTTTATCTCCATTGAGCGATTTGATTAAAAGATCCATCCTAGGGATCTACAATTAATCATGAACTATTTGAAAACAAAGTTTCGTGGCACTAAAAGATTTGAAATTTTACACAAGCCTAGTTTAGTTAGAATCTGATGTGGTTTTCATAATTTTCATGACCATTTACTATTTTATTTCAATTTCCATCATATTTTGGACTTAAATTGAAAATAAATAAAATACAATTCTAAATATTTTCAAACTTTTACACAAAGTTTATATCCAATATTAGGCTATGAAAATAAAGTTTGGTAATATTTGGAACTAATCTTCATGTGTTTACACAAATATTTGTACAAATTAATCGTTAACATTACTGATTAATAAGAGAAAATCAAACTATTTTGACACTTCATAATTAAATTAGTTGATTAAATATTACTAAATCATATAAATTAGATGAGAATCTCATCAGAACCTTCGTGTTCGTAGGACGCGGATAGGAGTCGTACTTGTCTAGCACGCGGAGAACATCCGAACTAAACGCTAGTTTTACTTGTTTTGAAATGTTTTGGGATGAGAATACATGTTCTTGATTTCGACACAAGTACCTTAAAATTTTGTTATGTATTACCTGAGTAATGTACTATTCCATTAAGGCCCCTATCCGGAGCTATTAGTTATGGACTTAAAGGCAAATATTGTGAATTGATCTATTGGGTTGACATCCCCACCAGGGTTACAAACCCTAACTTGACTGGTACGTCAAACGAGTGCATAGTTATTTGATCCACAATGCTTTGGAATAGAGCACTGCCATAGGGCAATAACTATTTGTTAACGTTTCGGTATTTAGGAGCTCATGTTAATAGTCATTCTTGTATACTTTTTGATATTGTAAATGTGCAATTATCACTGAAATCTTGTGGTCCACTACACTGTTTAAGATTGATAAACCTGTGAACTCACCAACTTTATGTTGACTCGTTTTAGCATGTTATCCTCAGGTCCTTAAGTTGCTTTAGTAGGGGATTGCTTTTGAGTGCATCTTTATTGGAGTTTCAAGTGTGCCATCATTTTGTCACAAGTTTCTTTCTTGCATACAATTACTACTAGGACCGTGTACTTGAATCCTTGACATTATGGATTGATACATTTGGCAAAAACTTGTTTTAGTTGTAATTTGACATGTATTCGAATCATTGTAATTTGAAATGGTATCTTTCAAACGACTCGTTTAGAGGTCGTTCAATGTAATCGGTGACAATGATCAGTGAAAGTTGCACTTCAAGATAATCAGCCTTGGCGGGCTATGACAACTTAGCAGTGAACTTCTTCTTTTGTGATGAGAGCTTGACTTCATCTTCTTAGCAGCGACTAGGTTGACCAGTTTTCAGTGATCCAACTTATAGTTTAGGAGTTTTGACTTCATTATTTATAATGATATACTCCAGTGACTAAGTTGGTCAGTGACCAGTGACCCAACAATCTCCCCATAAATGATGATGACAAAAACTCCTTAGACAAACTTATTACATTGGAAGAAATTACAGGGACTTAGCTAGCTCCCCCTTAGTGTTTAAAATTAAACATCAGGTAAATTACAAATATCATTGATCCATATGATTTTTCTTTTTGGATTCTTTTTCCACTTTTATTCAGTATATTTTCAAAAGCACTTATATATATAATAGAAATACAGATACACAAAGTCCTATTCTATTACAAGTCATTTTTACTTTATGCCCATCTTTTCGTTCATCATTTTTTCAAGCTCTCCCATGATCTCATATTTCTCATTTGATGGCAGGTACCTCATTTGTCTCGATAGTGCCTTATCTTTCGTTGCCTTCCTTATTCTGGATTCATCTGGGAGACATGATATCTTAATAAGAATAACCATCAGACGATCATGATCCATCTTATCTAACTCTGCTTCCCTTAGGAATCTGAAGCGACCATTAGTGTCAGTGTACAAGATCCCACACTTAGGATTAATCACCTCTAGTCTATCTTCTATTTAAACACCATTAGGGAGTGCCAAATTGAGATTTTTAGTGTTCGGAACCCTATAAAATTTTTGCATAGACCAGTTGAGTAACTAGGGCTTATTGGTCGCTCCTGATTTCCTTCAGTAGCAACTATCTCATCCTCTCTTAACAATCCTAACATGATCATCTTTAGAATTAGACAATCAAACTCCTTGATCACAATTTCCTTAGTAGCACTTGTAGAGTATTTGACAGCAAATATGAATTAATTCCATTCTTCTTTGTGTAATTTTCAGACTTGATCCAGAGTAATAACTTACCTCTGATCTCCTCTGAATTTGAAGTTGAAAATGAGAGCTTGACTTGGAATTCGTTTTAGTGATAAGTGAGGGGTTTAATCTCCCTACCATTCGATTTTCATATATTCTCCTATCTCGTTCCCTGAGCAATCTATCACTATCAACACTCGTTGGCTTGTTCAATGGTTTGGGAGGTTTTTGTTCCTTAGCTTCAAGCTCTTTGGCCAGTTTAATTGAAGCTTCTTCACCAGCCTTCTTTTTCAGCTCTGTCTCAAATTAACTCTAGATTGTTGATCAATCATTATTAGCTGGAGCTCTCAATCAACGTCCAATTGTTTCCTTTTCTTTTCTTCCTAATCTCTCTCAATCTCTTTAGTCAGCCTCTTAACATCCTCAATCTCCTCATTGACGTTTGGTTTCTTTGCCTAAGGACTCCCTGATATATCTGACACTTAGGAGTCACTCATAATTTCTTTTACTTTCCTTTTCTTAGAGATGATAGTTAAAATCATTATTACTTTGCATACATTCCCACATCTATTGCTCATAACTAATTGTTGGAAAGTCAATCACTAAGTCTAGCTCCCATTGGATTTGTGTACTTACTGTCCATTCTTTAATCAGCAAGTGACTCATCTTTATCTCCTCAACACTGATCTCATAAAAAATTGTGCTCAAAGTATCCTGAGCGACCTTTACCTCTGTAGACTTTTAGGAGTCTAGCAAAATAGTTAAAGTTGTGAGTCTAACAGGACCGCCCTCAGTGATTGAACGTATAGTTACTAATTCATCCCTGGCATCCTATGATGTCTTCTTAATTCTATGCACCGGAACCTTTCATGTCCGGGGCCCGAATTTGGATTTTTTCTTTAGATCAGGTGGAGATTGAGATGTAGTAGATGGTAGGACCTCACTGGAGTTTACTAAGGTGGTAATCAATGATAGTGAGGTAGCAGGGAGTGAAGAAATAGGGGTTGAAGAAAAAATTCTTTTGCTCCTCTTTCATGGTGCGAGGAAGAGTCATTGTAGCAGGTTTGCTAAAACTATGTGAACCCATTACACTTTGTGTCATACCCTAGAATGGTAGGTCGTCATACTCATCAAACTGATCTTTTATAATCAATGACAAGAAACGGGACTACGGAACATAATCGAGCAAGTGGACGTAATGAATGACCGTACCAAACAAAACATTCCAAACACCATCCATATTGTCAAAGAAGGGTATATAAAAAGAGACTGAACAAACACATTTCACTAAATTTTTCTCGACACACAATCTACAAGAGGATGTTGTGATTGATCTTTGTTAAATTAGATTAAGCAACAACTTGGCGGGCATGTTGACAAAAACATTACCAAAGAAAGTTTTTGAGCATCTTGTATCAAAAATTGGTACTCGAAGTTTGAAGAATATACATTGAATTAAGGGGAGTATTATACATGATGCACTCTTTTTTCTTTAACTAAGTTTTTGTGCCAATAAGTTTTTCTTAGTTAGATTTTTAAAGAGGTAATCCATATGCAATATTACTCATGAAGTACTATATTGGTAGCTTTTGATAAAAGGTGAACATCCAAGAGGAAGTGTTGAGAAATCATATATTGTGAATATTCACATTCATAATTAGTTCTTATACCCTCTTCACCTATAAATATAGGTCATATTGTAACATATTATAATTTAGGGGGAATGTTCAAATAGTAAAGTTTGTTATGATAGTAATGGTATGAACGCACATTTTTATTTCTAATTTTAAGATTAATTATTTTTTTTGATTAAAAATTTATTTCAAAATTATTAGAATCCTATACTCTTTAGTATGAGATAAAAAGCTTTTTAAAACATCATGTGATACACAACTAGTTTTTGTGATACACACTATTAAATTTTTTAGTGTGTATCACACTTAGAAGTTATAAAAGTGTTAATACACAAATTTAAGTTGTATATCATATTTTTTTATATAAAAAAATCAATCTCATATTATTAAAAATAAAATTTTAATAATTTTGGTATTATTTATTTTTGTAAAAAAAAATAATGATATGTTAAAATTACAAATAAAAATATTCATTTTTAACATTACTACCATAACAAACTTTAATACAATAACTAGTCCCTATAATTTAGACCATCAATAAGAATTCTTCCATCTCCTCCTTTTACTATTGTGTTTGTTCTTCATCCTTATCTATAAGGCCTATGTTAGAAGCTCCCATCCTTTCTCCGTCTTCACCCATCCTTGGTTGGCAGCAACCCTTCTTAGGGGCGTCCTCCATTGCTTCCATCTTCATGAAGATGGCTAAAGACGAAGAAGTCGTGGGCCCATTTGCAAGCTATTTTTGTTTTGTTTTGTGTGTGTAGTAAATTGTATTATTGGTATATTTTATCGGGGTAATTCCCCTTTACCCAAAAAAAAAATTGTATTATTGGTAAATGATAGATCCAATCTATTTTTTTTTTTTTTTTTTTTTGTGTTTGTAGTAAATTGTGCTAATGATCAATGGTGAGTCTAGTCTTTCTCAAAAAGCTTTTTAGATTACGAACGTTCAACCTTTCTTCAGTCTTTTAAAGAAGTGCTGACATGATTGAAAGTGCTCCACCAAACTCAATATTATCTAAATCGACATTTTTCTTTTCTTTCTTCAAACATATAGAGCAATATTAAAACGTAACACTTTTAAAATTGAGACGATTCCTTTAGATATGTAGATCCCACTTTGAACCTTTGAATCAAATCGTCACGAATCTTATGCAAGATTAAACCACAACACAATAATAAAGCTAAAACAATTAAACTCAATGAAGTATGAACTTTATATTGCAAGTGATCAAATTATCTCTGAGAGAAAATACAGCCAAAAACACAGAGAAAACTAATATCAAAAAGTCTAACCTAATTACAAAGTAATTAGAGGTATTTATACTAATCTGGCCGACTTATGCGACACAAGCCTTGTGTCGCAGGATTCACTATTGCGACACAAGCACTGTGTCGCACCTATCACTTATGCGACACAAGCCTTGTGTCGCAGTACACAGAAAATGTAACTTTATTTACTCTATTACATTTACAGACACAGTACAGACTTGACCAACTGACAGACACTCTAATATGTATCAACAAACTCCCCCGTGTCTTCAGCTTGGTCTTCAAGATCTTCGTTCAAACCCAGCCTGTTGGGAATACACCGCCAGCGTGTATCCCATGTGTCACACAAACATTTACAATCCTCTGATATTGAAGTGCGATCTTCTTGTTCACAGCATTCTTCTCGTTAAAGCGAATCGGATTGTCGAACAATTTTCTCAAGTCCTTTGATGACATGTTTATCAAGCTCATAGGATCAAACACTCTAAACTGAGCTTTCTTCAAACCATACAGCGAGTTCCTCTCTGGTTGCTCTGTGTCAGGAACAAAGACCAAAACCGCTTCACCGGTATGAGCATCCAATTCCCAGTAATGAAATCTTCTCAGAAAGTCTAGGGGAATTGTTTCCAGAGGAATATTCTTCAAACAATCAGCCGGAGGATAACGCATTCTGCATATTGGCTGTTTGGTCACCGGGTCTATCCTTTTCTTATAGATATACCTAATTCCCAAAGTCGGTTTGATGAAGTTATATCTCTTTGTGCGTATCTCTCGCTGTAGAGTGGTTTGGATATAATTTGCACGATCATCTTTGGACGGATTTATCAAAGAGAGTTGAGCAAGACGATTTACTTCTCCTTTTGGTAAAGTGCTCAACTTGGTGAATGATCTTTTGAAATATTGGATACCATCAAGTCTCTTGATCATGAAAACACCATTGGATACCTTCCAACTCTTTATCAACCCCGTATACACCCCACTAACCTTGTATGATTTGCAGGTGACGGGTATCTGAATTACAGCCTTACCATGAGGCCACCATTTAGCAATTTTCTCAGCTCTTGTTTCAGTAGTTTCAGTTTCAGGGGCCTGAGCATCAGATGCATTATCAGTTTCTTCTTCACTTTCATCCTCAGAAGAATCAGTCTCAATGGTCGGTGCATCATCATAGAATTCACCATCATCAAGTCCTTCCTCCTCAATATCAACATCATCGGAATCCTCAAAGTTTTCACTTTCATTTTCAGAATTGACTTCGTTTATCATTTGTTGAATAAACGAGAGGTCAGCACACGAATAATCAACCGCTAGAGGTCTCGGTTGACCTGGAACTCTGTGAATAGGGAAGTACTCTAAAGTAGGTATTTCATTAGATGGTTCAATAAGTACATCATCTGTTACAGATTCAGAACCCGGTCCTATTGGTTCTCTTGATGGACCGGTGGGAACAGACTCCCCCGGACCAATAGACCAGTTCTCTAACTCCCTAAACCTATCCTCTAATTGATTGATTCTACAAGTCTGAGCGTCAATTAGGGCGGCTTGTGACTGAATGAGATGTGCTTGATCGTGCACAGTCTTTTGCATCGCCTCCATCCGATCTAGAAGTTGCTTTATAATATCAGGATGAGGATGCACAGGAGTCTGAACCTCCGAAGGCCCTGCAGTTGAAGAAGTGCGTGGTCGACTGGATGTAGGAATGTCGTCTGAGACAGTGTAAGTGACATCCTCACGTGGCCTTTTGCCCGTTGACCTGGGAGGAGAGGGACAGATCTCATCAATATCCCGCATAATATCATCAAATTGAGGATCGGGATTGTGTTGTTGATTGTTGTTGAGACTGTTGTTGTTGGTGTTGTTGTTGATGAATCGGTGCCTGTGGTGGAGGTGACAGTGGCCTAGGAATAGGTACTGGATCAGCAAACTCGTCACCCTCCGGAGGCACATAGGCCTCGTCCACAATATGGCCAAACAACGGCACGTCGGGTGGTACGGGTGCACCCTTAGCGTATTGGCCGGAAACCACGAAAATTCGGGTGTTCATCGGCGTTGGGCGAACTTGATATGCTGGGGTCACCGGTAGTCCTGGAAGCAGGTGATTTATGAGAAGTTGGATGAACCGTGGGTACAGAGCCCACTGGCTTTCACCTGCCTGTACGTGGTCAACCATTGCCCGAAAGAGATAGCCCGAAAAGTTGTAGGGCTTGTTGTAGACTAAGGCAAGCATGGCTGATGCAGTGGAATGGCTAATGCCATCGAAACCAGCCTTTCGAGCAGACATGCACACAATCATAATGTGCATCAAATACCTCCAGACCTTGGTAAGAAAGGCCTTACGGTATTGATCTCTAGGGATAGTAGGATAGCCCAAACGAATCATTCCACCAGAGATGAATGCATTGGAAAACGTAACCGGCATCTTTGAATCGTCCGGAAAGGCAAAGAATTCCCTGATCGTCTGTTCAGATAGAATGATCTCACGATCGTGAACGCGAGAAATAATCCTTGTGTATGGAAGATCTGAATTTATAGCCGCGTTGGTCCAGAATTCCGTGATGTGATCACGATAGATAACAGTAGTGGCCGTGATGACAGTATAAATCCTGGAGCGGCGAAGGAATGCGATCATTGGTCGATAAGGCGCGGCCGATTCCTTATCATCGTCTAAAAATGCAGTCACATTGTGACGGGGTTCCCAAAACAGAGCATTAACATTCACACCTGCCATATCTGTAAGAGCACGAGAAACTTGGAAACCGTTAGTTTCAAAAATAACATTTGACATTTGTGAATTAAAAAGGTAGTGCGACACAAGCCTTGTGTCGCAGGATAGACAGCAACATAACGAGTTATGTCGCTGTTTTGCAATTTAATCAAATTAATGATTTATTAGCGACATAAGGGTTGTGTCGCACAATTAGATCAGCGACATAGCAGTTATGACGCATGTGGTTCAGCGACATAAAGGCAGCGACACAAATATTGTGTCGCAGAGTAGCAGCGTCATAAGGCAGCGACACAAGTATTGTGTCGCTATATGACCAGCGTCATAAAGAAGCGACACAACGCTTGTGTCGCAAAGATGAACACTTTGAAACCCAGAAATTGCCAGATGAACACAAGTTGGGGGAAAAGAGTTTCAAGTGGTTCAACACGTTCCCAATAACAGCAGGAACACTAGGCAACATCAATTTCACATATTTAAACTCATTTAAGCAGGTAATTGTGCAAAATGAACGAAACCCTAAAACCCGAAAGTTTAAATCCAAATAATATCAAAGATACGCAGTTATAAATTGTAATATTGGTACCTATAGACGCGGTTTAAGAAGGAGAACAAGATTCAGGCGAAGAAATCCACAGAAAGTCCACCGAAATCACACAAAAATCGAAAAATGAATCAGGTTGCTTGTGTCGCTAGTTTTGTTGTGTCGCTGGATTTGAAATTTTGTGTCGCTGGTAATTAATATCTAATTACAGCGACACGAGGGTATTTATACCCCTGACACAAGGCAGCGACACAATGTGCGACACAAGACTTGTGTCGCTGAAAATATCAGCCTAATCAGCGACATAAGGGAGCGACACAATGTCTGTGTCGCTGGGCCAAAAGTATGCGACACAAGTGTTGTGTCGCAGTATAGTCAACACAAATAAGCGACACAAGCCTTGTGTCGCAGAAGTCAATCAAGAGTTCACGTTTTTAAGATTTTGTATATTTGTGACACTTAGTGAACAAAAATAAATAGACTAAGAAACAAATAAATAAATAATAAATAAAAACAAAGAAAAAGAACAGATTTAGATGTGTCATTGTAGAAATCATATTAGAAAGACAGACTCGCAAGACAATATCAAACTTTAATTCGATTACCAGTATAGTTGTCCAACGTTAAGTTTACCAAGAAAGTTATCAAGCCTGAGACGCAGTCTGAAACAAGACGATTATCAGTATTGTTTATCTACTTAAACATGTAACACACACAACTTCAAGCTTAGCAGTTATTGTGAAAGTGAATAGATCTCTTGTGACTCCCCCATAGATATACTCTTAGTATTTAGTCATGCTCAAAACCTCGATTAGTTAGAGAAAGTGTTTGAATTCAACATTTTTAAGAATCAAGCCAGCGGTGACAGGTCTGTACTTACGTACAACAGAGCGACATACACTTGATTCAGGTGTAAGCAAAAACAGACTTGGTCAAACCATTTGGCGACCTTGTAAGTAATCTTTGATTTTATAAGATTTAAAAGTGCTTTGACTTTTGTTTGCTTAAAGTGTGAAAGTATACTGACTGAGACCAGGTCTGTACAAACGTACAACAAAGGAAACAGACAGTATAAATCCCCAAATGTTGTCAGATACAAACTCAATTCAATTGAAGCAGGGCAAGCTAATACATAAGAATTTAAGACACATTGTCATACATCATATGATGGTCATCATAAAAGAGTAAACACAGAGTTAAGTATTTCTTAATTGCTCAAAGAGGTGTGGAAACATGTCTACCAATATATCGTGCAAGTAGTCAGGTGTTTATAAAAGCAAAAATAACACATACAAGATAAACCTACTGATATATCGAGGATAAAATTTGAGATTGTCGTTTGAGGAGTGTCTCCTAATGTACTATCATATTCCTAGTTGTTTTGAGACACAACTAAACGTCTTTTAACAAATGTTGCAACGTTGCTTTTCTTAAATGTTAAATAAACATCAAGAATGGCTATTGCTTAACTTCCACCCCTTTTTTTTTTTTTTTTTTTTTTTTTTTTTTTTTTTTTAATAAGCAAACACAACAGACTAAGGTCACAAATATTTATTTTTTAAGTTGAAAGAAACGTAACCCTATCATGTTGACTAGCTCATCGAAACGAGCACGGGAAAATGCTTTGGTGAATAAGTCGGCATTCTGCTTAAGTGTATCTATCTGGACCAGATCAATTAGGTGTTTTTCATAACAGTCACGAATGAAATGATACCTAATTTCTATATGTTTGGTCTTAGAATGCTGGACAGGGTTTTTAGTAATAGAGATTGCAGCAGTATTATCAATATGTATAGGAGTCATAGTTAAGAGTAAACCGTAATCTCTCAACTGATGTTGAATCCACAAAACCTGGGAACAGCAGCTGGCAGCAGCAATATACTCAGCCTCTGCGGTTGAGGTAGAGACTGTGGTTTGCTTTTTGCACTGCCAAGAGACGAGCCGCGGTCCTAGAAATTGACATCCTCCTGAAGTTGACTTCTTGTCCATGCTGCAGCCGCCATAATCCGAGTCCGAATAGGCAGTGAGCGCGAAGGTTTTCTCATTTGAATACCATAGACCAAGAGTTGGTCTATATTTGAGGTATCCAAAGATTCGCGTTACCGCCCGCATATGAGACACCTTCGGTTGGGACTGATATCTAGAACAGAGAGAAACGGCAAAGACAATGTCCGGACGTGATGCAGTGAGATACATCAGAGAACCAATCATAGATCGGTACTCTTTTTCCGGACAGTCCTCTTCGTCCTCTGCTGGACCAAGATGATGGTTCAGTTCCAAAGGCGTCCCATAGGATTTACAATCAGTCAAGTTATAGCGAGTTAACATGTCGTTAACATACTTAGACTGATGGATGTAAATCCCTTTAGCAGACTGCTCAACTTGCACACCCAAGAAAAATTTGAGCTACCCCATAGCACTCATCTCGAACTCCGACTTCATGATTCGTTCGAAATCTCTACACATATCATCCTTGGTAGCACCAAAGATGATATCATCTACATAAACCTGCACTAACAAAAGATGGTTATCTGCATGTTTAATAAATAAAGTACTGTCAATCATACCCCGTACAAAGCCATTTTTCAACAAATGCGTTGCAAGTCTCTCATACCAAGCTCTAGGAGCTTGATGAAGACCATACAATGCCTTGTCCAGCTTGCATACGTAGGACGGATTGACAGAGTCCTCGAAACCTGGTGGCTGCTTCACGTAAACCTCCTCCACAACTTGACCGTAAAGAAAAGCACTCTTCACGTCAAGTTGATATACCCGAAATCCCTTGAATGAGGCAAACGCCAAAAATATACGTATCGATTCCAGACGGGCAACCGGGGCAAACACTTCATCATAGTCCAATCCTTCAATTTGAGTGAAGCCTTGGACCACTAGTCGTGCTTTGTTGCGGATAACAACACCCCGGTCATCCTTCTTGACTCGATAGACCCAACGGGTGCCAATGGGATGAACACCCTTGGGAAGCGGCACCAGAGTCCACACTTGCAACTTATTAAACTGTTGAAGTTCTTCTTGCATCGCTTCAACCCAGTGAGGGTCCTTCAATGCATCAGCAGTCTTCTTCGGCTCCACTTGTGAAAGAAGACATTCTTCAATGTGCGAAGCTAGACAAACAAGTTCGGAATCTTCAGCAAGTGTAGATGTTGAAGCAGACTCAGCATCAGCAAGTTGACGTCTGGTCAGTACTCCCTGATTTAAATTACCAATGATAGCATCAACCGGATGTGACACATTGATACGAGAACTCGGAATGTGGGCTGGAATAATGACAGAGTCAAGATTCGTAGAGTCAGCCTCCATTTCGAGCTCAAGATCAGATGTATCAGGAAGATCGGATGCTGGTGATGGTTCTGGTTCAGAGATGGGAGATAGGTCGGAAGCTTCAAACATGGGTTCCTCATCAAGAACACTCGCAGGAGCAGGCATAGGTGGAGAGTCGGTAGAGACAACAGGATCATTGGCGGGTGTGGCTGGAGATGGAGGAGACACAGGAGCAGTAGAATTGTTAGATACTAGATCCAACCCATGAAGTAACGTTACAATTTCTTGTTCTTCGTGTTCCTCAGGAAGGTTGAAGGAATCGAACAAAATTTGATAATCAAACAAGTATTCGGGTCCCTTTCCCTGAGGGTTGTCGGTATAGTGAAAGAAAGTAACCTCAAAGTGCTCCTCCACTCGCTTGGTCACGAGATTATACACACGTTTATTAGGTGAGTTGTTTGAGAATCCCAAAAAGACACCCTCACATGATTTCTCACCGAACTTGGCAATACGTTCCTTGGTGTGCAAAATCGTGCAGAGACACCCAAACGGTTCAAGGAACTGAAGATTCGGCTTGCGGTTGTTGAACAATTCATAAGAAGTTTTGTTCATCTTCTTGACCGTTAGAACCCGATTTAGAACATAACAGGCCGTGTTAACAGCCTCAGCCCAAAAAGTGATTGGAAGCTTGGAATCAGATAACATTGTGCGAGCAGCTTCAATCAAGGTTCGGTTCTTTCGTTCTGCGACTCCGTTCTGTTGTGGAGTCCTCGCGGCACTGAATTGATGTTCAATCCCGTTACTCAAGCAGTAAAGCTCTATAATGGAGTTCTTAAACTCCGTACCATTATCACTGCGAATCTTCTTAATCCTCAACTCACATAGATTTTGCAATTTGTCAAACAAATAGATGAGAATTTCCGGCACCTCATCCTTGGTCTTTAGAAAGTATACCCACGAAAATCGCGAGTAATCGTCCGTCACAACCAGACAGTAAGAAGCTCCTCCCAAACTCTTCTTTCGAACTGGCCCGAAAAGATCCATATGAAAAAGCTCCAAGGGCTTTTCAGTGGAATTGGCCAACTTTGGTTTGTGAGATTTCTTAAGTTGTTTTCCCTTCTGGCATGGGACGCAGTGATCGTTTAAACCAAAAGATTGTCGGGGAACACCTCGCACAAGATCATTCTTAACCAAATAATTCATTTTGCGGAAGTGCAGGTGTCCCATACGACGATGCCATAGCAGTGATTCCTTCTCGGGAGCTTTGGATAAGAGACACGTGAGTTGTGTTGTTTCCACAGTACTCATGTCCAGAATGTAAGTATCACGCTCCCGGGGTGCCCTCAGTAGCACCCATTCCTCAGGGATAACAAATCCCGGCTTCAAGATGCAACACTCAGTGTCTGTGAAAGCAGTAGTGTACTTTTTATCGCACACTTGTGAGACACTGAGAAGATTATGTTGCAGCTGTTCTACGAAGTTCACCTTCTCAAAGCTTACCATTCCATTGGTAAGCGTTCCTTGGCCAGAAATAACACCTCCCTTGTCACCAGCGAAAGCCACATACCCTCCATTATAGGCATGGACTTCAGATAAGAGAGAGACATCTCCGGTCATGTGCCGGGAGCAACCGCTGTCGATGTACCATTTGCTGTTCTTTACAGAGTCGGATTGCTGCGGCACCAAAAACAAAAGGGAACTAGTTAGTAATGGAGACCCAAGCCTTGATAGTCTTGGGTTCTCCAGTGACATCATCAACAACAACCACATCAGTCAAAATTTTATTTTCAAATATTTTGGAATGTTTGACTGATGAATTATTGTCGGATGCAGAATCCTGAGAAGATTCTTTTATCTTCCAAACCTGTTTTGGTTTGGTTACTTGCTTGGCAACAACTTTGAGCTTTGTATTTTTCAAAGTGGTTTGCTCAATGTTGTTGACCTTTACAGCAGGAACAGGTGTGGTTGAGCCTTTCTTTGAGATGGGCTTCTTAAAAGAATTTTGAATTTTAGTAACTTTAAACCCTTGTTTCCCTGACTGCTTTTTAGCAAGCACGGAACAATCATTAATCAAGTGACCTTGCTTCTTGCAATAGAAGCAAGATCTTAGCTCAACATTCAATTGAGATTGAGGAATAAAACGATGAGCTTTTCCAAAAGAAACATGTGTTGAACAGTTACTTTTACGTGAGCATTCAACAAAAGATGGTTTAGAAAACATTTGAGAAGATTTATTTAAAATATTCGTTTTATTAATAATCTTCTTTTGAGGTCCAGCCATAGCTTTACCCTTTTCTTTTGTAATAGCCTGTTCATTCTTTTCAATAGTTATTATATAATTCTCAGGCTTAGCATGTTTCTTAACTGGTCTATACTCTAGATCAGTTATATCCTCAATTTCAATTTCCTCTTCAATGATTGGAGGAAGCACAGAAAGAGCCTTTCCTAACTTAGGCTCAACAATAGAATCAGACTTAATAGGCTCAGTCTGATGGTTTTCAGCCTTAATAGGCTTAATGATCTCAACCTTTTGAGTCTTACTTGATTCAGACTTACTAGAATTATCCCTAACAAGCACGGGCTTACTAGTGTTAGGTTGAGATGATGCAATGACAACCTTTTCAGCCTTAATAAACTCAGGCTTACTTATCTTGATGCTCACAGAAGATTTAATAGGTTTGACGTCTATCTTAGTCAAAACAGACGTCAGGTCATTGACAGTTTCCCGAACAGGCATCGGAAGATAATTTTTAGGAGGTGGGACTTGATGAAAGCCAAGTCCTGCCTTGCACTTTGTGTCAGTTCTTTGAGCCTGTAGGATTTCGTCAAAGACTAGAGAGGATGTTGAGAAGTTAGAAAGCTTTTTCTTTAAGTTTAAAACTTCATTTTGTGATTCAACAAGTTCCCTTTTAACTGATGATAACATATCAACGTAGCTACCAATTTCATCTTGTTGTTCAAAAATTTTAGCTTTAAGTTCTTTCTTTTCTTCTAAAATAGCTTTTAATTTTTGACCACTTGCCTTATCACTGTCACGTAACATATCATTTTTTTCATTTAACTGTTCAATGGCAGTGTTAAGGCGTGTAGTATCCTCTCTATACCTGTTTAATTGATTTGTTAGTTTAATGCATGACACACAAGATAATGGTTCATCATATACCTCATGCACTTCAGCCATCAGTGCACGTTCAGTGTCTTCTTCATCAGGATCAGACCATTCCCAAGCATTATTTGAGAGAAGGAGCGCAGCGGAAACCATAGCCTTCTCTTCAGTTCTAGTCTTGTCCGATGAATGGTGTTGGGAAGGTTTGGATAACCCAGAGGGTGGGTTCTTCTTTCTGTCACATTCCCGAGCAAAATGTCCATATTGTTGACACTGGTAGCACTTAACTTTGCTCTTATTAAATCCTAAACCATTCTCTTCAGGGTCTGTGACATTCTTCCTCCCAGTCTTCTTAAGAAAGTTCTTGACACGCCTAGTGAGCATCGCCATGCTCCACTTTAAGTCCATGCGTTCAAGTTCCTCATTATCTATCTGACTGAAGTCTTCTTCGGTCAAGGACACGGTGCTATTCTTGTTTGATAAGAAATCATCGTAAGCGGACAAGAAAGCAGTAAACACAGCAGCGTGTTCTTCGGCAACTGCAGGAGATGCGCCTTTGAAATTTTGATAAGCAGCACCTCCACTGGAAGAATTGGTGGTGTTGTATCCAAAGCCACCAGATGTACTAGGAGCACCGGATCCCCCAGATAGAAAAGCAGTTCCGGCAGCATGAGTTGCTGCAGCAGGAGCATCTACGCCATAGAGCTTTGGATTTTGTAGATGAGCAGTAGCTTTAGTCTCCTTCTTTTGCATATCTAGGAGATCAGCAGCAATCTGGCCGATGAGATCGTCAAGCTCCATGTCCATAATGTCCTCATCTTTCTCCATGAGCAGCACTCTAGTATTCCACTTCTTGGGTAAGGAACCCAGAAGTTTCTTATTAACATCGGTTTTGTCAAGAGTGACTCCTCCTTCGACTAATTCACTCACCAGTTGTGAGTATCTGCTGCACATATCCTCTAATGACTCAGTAGGCAGCATATCAAAAACTTCAAACTGCTTTTTCACTAAGTCCAGTTTGTTCCTTTTGTATTGATCACTGCCTCCACACTTCTTCTCGAACCCCTTCCAAAGATCGTATGCAGTCTTGTGATGTCGGAGTTGTCTAAGTAGTGGTTGGGGTAAGGCCATGGTAATAGCGGAGTACGTTTTCCGCTCGGTGTCGAAGGCCTTACGCTCTTCAGGAGTCATGGATTTAATGGACTTCTCCGGTATTGGTCCATTAAAAATACCTGTTCTACCAGGGCGTTCATATCTCTCTTCTAAGTAGATAAGCATTTCCGCATCATTAAATGATACGAATGCCTCAAAACGTTGACGCCAATCGAGGTAGTTCATCCCAGCTGTATACATAGGAGGTTTATTCGTGGAACCCACCTCACTATTGTGTCGTAACATAGCTCCAACTTGCTGAAGCGACGTGGAAGTAGAAGCAGACATGATACTGGGTTTAAGAGACTTTTCAAAAATTTGGAAACTGAAAAAGGCGACACAAAGGTTGTGTCGCAACTATTATGTCGCAAATAAGGCAAAGGCGACACAGAGGTTATGTCGCAACAGAGATGTCAGCGACACAAAGGTTATGTCACAAAAGGAATCAAGCGACACAATGTTATGTCGCAACAGAGATGTCAGCGACACAAAGGTTATGTCGCAAAAGGAATCCAGCGACACAAGGTTATGTCGCAAGGGGAGTTTCAGCGACACAAAGGTTATGTCGCAAGAGTAGTATCAGCGACACAGAGATTATGTCGCAACAGTATGTCGCAAGAAACCCTACAGCGACACAAATATTATGTCGCAAGCTTGTGTCGCAAAACGGCGCTGTTTGATGCCAAAACCTCAAAAAAACGAAATTTTTGAAACCTAAACGAATTTTATTAACCAATTTCGTAAAATCACAATTACAAGGGTTCAAAAATAACACAATTCAGCTCCAATAACACCTGTAATGAAGATCAAACACCAAAACAAGATGTTAAATAATCAAAATAAGTGTAAACAATTTACCAAACGATTTGATACCACCAAAATCTATTGATTATGGCTCTGATACCAATTGTAGATCCCACTTTGAACCTTTGAATCAAATCGTCACGAATCTTATGCAAGATTAAACCACAACACAATAATAAAGCTAAAACAATTAAACTCAATGAAGTATGAACTTTATATTGCAAGTGATCAAATTATCTCTGAGAGAAAATACAGCCAAAAACACAGAGAAAACTAATATCAAAAAGTCTAACCTAATTACAAAGTAATTAGAGGTATTTATACTAATCTGGCCGACTTATGCGACACAAGCCTTGTGTCGCAGGATTCACTATTGCGACACAAGCACTGTGTCGCACCTATCACTTATGCGACACAAGCCTTGTGTCGCAGTACACAGAAAATGTAACTTTATTTACTCTATTACATTTACAGACACAGTACAGACTTGACCAACTGACAGACACTCTAATATGTATCAACAAGATATTAATACTGTCTGTTGGTACATTTTAATACTAGTCGAGAGATGTTTGTTTTACAAGTTTTGAGATGAGTTTTGGGTTTGTAAATAACTAGGTCATCAACCCGCGATAACGCGGGTCGAATTTAATTTTTATTTGATCAATTTTTTATATAATTTATAGACCCGCTATAATGTTGGACAAATTTAATTTTAAAAAAATGAATCAAATATTGTGGCCGATTTTCTTATATAGTTTATAGACTCTTAAGATCGTTGGATTATAAAGGGTGGAAAACAATGAAACTCTTCTTGATGCTCCCGTCCTTTCTCCGTCTTCACCCATCCTTGATTGGCAGCAACCCTTCTTAGGGGCGTCCTCCACTGCTTCCATCTTCATGAAGATGGCTAAAGACGAAGAAGTTGTGGGCCCACTTTCAAGAAAACAAAAAAGAAAAAAACTATTTTTGTTTTTGTTTTGTGTGTGTAGTAAATTGTATTAATGGTAAATGATGGGTCCAATGTTTTTTGTTTTTTTTTTTTTTGTGTAGTAAATTGTGTTAATGATAATAGGTGAGTCCAGTCTTTCTCAAAAAAAAATTTAAATTACCATTGTTCAGCCTTTCTTCAATCTTTCTAAAGAAGTACTGATGTGATTGAAAGTGCTCCACCAAACTCAATATTTTCTAAATCGACATTTTTCTTTTCTTTCTTCAAACGTATAGAGCAATACTAAAGCGTAGCCACTTTTAAAATTGACACGATTCCTTTCAGATATTAATATTGCATGTTGGTACAATTTTAATACTAGTATAGAGATGTTTGTTTTACAAGTTTTAAGATGAGTTTTGAGTTTGAAAATAATATGAAATGTTTGTTAGAGAGATATAACTTCTAAATTTAAAAATAAAATCTGAAAATAATGTATTTTGAAAACCTACCTAATATGCAGTTTTGGGAGGAGGTGTAATAATTAAATTTTTTCTTCTCTCTATCTCACTCATCTGTCCATCTACTTTTCTCTAACTTTTTCATTATTATATTTTACTTTTATTTTTTGTTTTATATTATATTATTATATTATAATTTTGATAATAATAATGATAATTATAAGAGATGAAAAAAGTTTATTAAAGTATGAAATTTTTAGATAGTATGGAAGTACAAATCTCAATCGTTTATTTTTATCAAAATAATAAAACTCCAATATTCTTAAAAATTAATAATCTAAAAAATGATAAGTCAAAAAATTATAAAAATTGTACCATAAAAATCAGCGTTTTTTTCTCTTCGATTAGAGTTCTTACATGATATACTTTCGACGAATTTTTTTTTTGTGAGTTTTGAAAATTGGTAATACATGTGTTATCGGCGACTATCATATGTGTTACCACCAACTATCGCTTGTAACACATGTAAGAGTCTCGCTCAGTCATCATCATCGTTTTACATAAAGAAATAAAAAACAAAAACAAAAAATCACAAACGAAATTAAATATAATCACCATCACCTTTAAATTATCACCATTTCTTCAAACAAAACATCCATGATCGAGAATTAAAATTATAATCCAGAAAGTCGATACCTCAGTTCGGTCACGACGTTTTTAAATAAAAGAGATAACGGAAGAGGGAAGAGAATCAGAAAAAAAAGGTTTAAAAATGTGTATACAACATAATAAAATGACCATTATACCCTTACATGCCTTGCACATGTCAAAGTTAACGGAAAAACTTAACGGACGTTAGTCTAAAGGACTATCCAAATAACACGTTTTAAAATAAAGGACTATTCAAGTAACAAGTTTCAAAATAAAGGACTATCCACGTAATTAAAAAGTTCAAAGAACTAAACAAGTAATTTCAGTATAACCACAAAGACCAACTACATAATTAACTCATTCATATTTTAAAACAAACCATTTTATCAAGCAACCAAGTACCTTGTTTCTCTTTCTTTCATACCTTATATCGATTCCTAATACCAAGTTCAAACCAAACACCTTCTTAACACCAAAATTAGTTGCAATATGGATATAATTAAAATCAGTTAGTGGAATAAAAAAAGGAAGGGAAAAGAACATTATGATGGGAGATGGTAACAAAATGATTTTGAGCATAAGCATGAAAGACGCACTTGATTATGTGTCCATGAGAGTCTGTATTTTGATCCCCCTTTTTCATTATTTTAATGTCCCACACCATCATCCTATAATTTATACACTAACTTTTTTATAAAAATCATGTGCATGATTTGCAGTATAACCATTTGGTCTTAATTTCTTCTAATCCGTTTCTAAATCATAGATTTACAACGTAATGTCTTTGTTTTTTACTTTAAATACTTAGTTATGGGAGAAGTCGGGTTAAGAATATATACATATGAATATGAAGTTAGTATTAGAAAAGAATTATTCAAAATTCAAATAACGATTGCCGCCTATTCAAGACCTCAAAATGTAATGTAAGACAAATGTTAAAACTAGTATTCTTTTATTAATAAGAGATGTTGTCACACATAATTGTCTATTAGCTATTTACTTTAACTTTAACTTCAATGTCATACTTATTTTATTATCATGATCACGAGTTATAGTTTCATACGCAGATTAATAGTAATTTTAAGTAATTACTTTGATATTGATATTCAAAATCAAGGTAAGACAAATAAATAAAAAAACCTATGAGCTAAATATCCAACACATAAATGTTTTAGTAATACCATAATAGATAGAGCAAACTAATAAACTAAGAGTTGCAAATGTTATACGGTATTAAAACAGAAAATACAAACATTCTTCATTTCTTTACATTTTAATTACAATTACAAGTATATATATAGTTCTGTAATTGAAGAAAACAGAGTGTGAATAAATACCCTTTACAATGGTGGGCACAACATATGCCATTGGGTGAAATCCAAGTAACCTATCATGGCTACTTTTTACTTTCCAAAAAGTCAACTCAAAAACTATATAATTGTCGTTTGATATAACATTAAAAGATCAAATTTCACTCGATACAATGTACATAGTAGTTGGTAGGATTTGCGTTTGCTGTTCTTAATCTTTAACATCTTTGAAAGTGGGTCGATGTTAGTAAGTATATTAGTCAGTTCACTTTTCATATGCGTACGCGTTTACATCTATGCAATTTTGCATATAACCAATAAGGTTATGTTCAATTCAATTTTAGTATATGAATAATGGCAATATGTATATATATATATATAGTTTATAAAATAAATGTAAACAATACTAATTTCACTAATGTTAACTGTCTAAGCTTTGTGATACGAAGTTGTAGGAAAATTACGCGCTTCGTGGATATAGCGCATCAAGTTTTGTAGAAATCAGAGATAAAGTTATATTTAAAAAATATAAAGTTGAAGATAAAATAAAATAATAAAACTTTTTTGAATATGTGATTATAAATATATACTACTAATCACAACCTTTGAATTGCGACTGTTCTCATTGGATCCATCGCCGAATTAGATGTTTTCTGTGTATCCTATGTGTGTATGCTCCCTAAAGAAAAATACAAATGAAAATGAAAAACATCGTGATAATGAAAAGATTAATATTAACCGTTTATTTTTATTAAAACAATAAAATTTCAACTTCTTTCACATTTTTATAATTTTAATATTTAAAAAGACTAGTCTTAAAACTATAAAAGTTATACTATAAAAATTAACATTTATTTTTTTCTTTTCACTAGATATCTTACATGGTAAATTTTTAACGAAATTTTTTTAACATTTTTAGTAGATTTTGAGAACGACTGTCACATGTGATAATAGCTAAATATCACATATGATAACAACTAAATCAGCAACACATAATTGTATAGGTTAATATGTACATACATAACAAATGAATTGCATGATTTTGAATGATATTATATTTGATGTTACGTTAGATGTACCCTAATCCCGAGTCCAAGGAAAAAACCTAAATCGGTATCATTTAAATCGACAACTACCAAAAGATCGGGAAAATGCTTTAGCTACGTGTCTAAAATTTGATTAAAGATTTGATTGATATGATAAAATGATTGATGAATAAAAAAAGAAAGGAATGAAAGTAAATATACATATATATATATATATATGTATATATCATTCATTGTATAGAATATAGATTATGCAGATATAGATCTAAGATTATTTCTTTGGCACATTAACATTATCCGAAGATGATAACAGTTTTATAATATAATAAAAACAGAATTAATCTAAATTCATATGTTTTAATTTAAAATTTACAAAGTAACTACCTTTCCCACTTCTTTTTGGGTTTCCTTTATATTGTACCAATTGTCATAGACCTGATTATGTTAATTGAACTGTTACGTGGCCCTAGCTAGCTCCCACACCAACTCTACATGATTTAGTTAACCACCCTTTGCCTCTCTCTATCACCTTAAATTCCCTTGTTTTCAGAGCTCCTCATTTCTCTCTTCTTCTTTATCTCATATTAACTCAGATCATATCATTTTTATTAATGGGCAACCCAAATCTTGATCGGTTAATCGAGTCTCTACCGGACTGCAACGTATGTAGCCCAAAATCTTCCAATATGATCCAAGAACAATGCAATTCATCATCAACATCATCAACATCATCATCACCAGCACCACAAACACCCAATGCACTCGATAATAATGATAGTCAAGAAAATGCAAATTTAGTTTCATCAGGTTCTTTGAAGATCAAAATATTGTCATCCACTCGAGAATTTGATGACAATAATTCAAGTGAGGATGATCCAAAGACACCGACATCTATGGAACACAAAATTCCAGTTCTAGGGACTTGTCCACCGGCTCCGAGAAAGGCTATGTGGCCTTCTATGATTGGGAAACGAAAGGTGACGTATTATAAGGTATACTTGGATGAAATGGTTGGTTTGAATGAAGTTGCTGTTTATGTTCCGGATATTGAGGTCGGCAATCTTGGAGCCGGCAGCAATACTAAGAGATTAAAGCCACTGCCATCATCTGCTCACCAACTTTGATTAGGTTTTCATATATTTTCATACAATATGTTTAGTTGATAATTAAAGATAGGGATAGCTAAATCCTTTTCTTTTCAGAAGAAATTGTGTTAACTTTTTATATTGTTTGATGATAATTAACAAAAGGCAGGTTTCTGCATACTAGCTGCATCTATACTGTTTTGTTTCTTTGTAAGCTTTAATTATTTAGACTTCTGTATTGTAACAAATTTCTTTCATAAAAGTAAGGGATTATACAATTAGAGACTACTCAAATTCATCATTTTATTTTTGTACGTCTTTTATATTTATAAATAATTCTGTAGGTCATCCAAATTAATATATTGTTTCATATATAACCTTGTATTTCTTACGTAAAACTATCTATATTATTTAATTTTTTCTTTAAATATAAAAGTATTTTTATTCTTTAAAATTTTTTTGATGATGAGTTATTAGACGAATTTGATACTAATGGAATAACATACAAACTTAGATGACTTGTAAAATCATTTTTAAATATGAGTGACAAACAAAACAAAATGATAAATTAGGTATCCTTTAAATATATAATTTCAAAAATAGTAATACAAAGTCAACAAGCAAAAAAATATATAAATCGCAGCTAATGACACCTAAATTTCTGTCGGCAATAATATAAAGAAAATTTGTGACCAAAATTGAGTCTAACATGAAATAATAATTATTATCAGAAAAAGGTAATTAACAAAATTTTAAATGAGATCTTATGATATAATACTTTTCTTTTAAATTTATTAAATTAAATTTATAATGTACACAGGAAAAAGAAATTTCATTTAAGTAGATTTGAATTTGATTATTTACATCTTAATATGTTTCCATTTATGAGACAGGTTTACCAGATCATATATGTAAATTTTCATGCTTACTCAAAGATGGGTACAGAATATGTTGAGGCAACCAATATGATTGCAAACCACTACAAGAAAAAGGGTAAATCAGACGGAGCACTTCTGCGACGACGCAGAAGGTCATAAAACGAAAAAAATTCTACACTTTTTGATTTTTTTTTTTCCATATTGCAACGACATGTGGTTGTAAATGCCCTTTTTTTTATATTTTTCAATTTTCATTTGGAATCAAAATAAAATAATTCTGGCGTAGGTTTTAGCGATGTCGGTGTCTCCCCTAATCCTTTTATTTTTATTTTTTATTTTTTTAGCCAACATAAAAATATTTTCCCTCTAAGACTTAGAGACGACATGTCACAACTGTAGGGTTTTAGCAAAAACACATGAAAAAATTTAATTTAATGAAAAATCTAATAAACTGATTTTTAATTTTTTATTTTTTAATTTTTTTAAAAGAAGTTTAATTTAACTAATATGTAGATTTATTAAATGTATAGTTAAGTTTAATTAGATTTCAACTGAATGTTAGTTGATTTTAAGCTAAACCCTAAACTCTAAGTTAGTTACAAAATGACTCAATTAACATAAGATATCGTATTCTCTTCTTTCCCACCAACAAATCTATATTTGCAAATTGACGCTTTATAAGCACTAATCATCCACCGTGTATGGTTCGTTAATGGTTGTGCACGGTCATTACCAGCCGTACACAGTTGATTTGGCCGTGTGCGATTGGTTATCAACCCTTCTCGAATTATTTAATATTTTCTTTTGTGTTCTATAATTTTAAATTCCTAATTACGAAAGTTTGAAACTTGCAATTGGGCATGAGTCGATCGTTTCGTTGAAGACATTTAGGATTTGCGTGAAATGAATTAGGACTAATTATTTTAGGATGTCTTTTAATTTTAACTATCGAATACTACTTAAGAATAGTTTTGCTGTTTTAAAAATTTTAATCCTGTCGCAGTAGACCTACTCATGCGAGGTTACAACGAAGACCTTTTAGTGACGACATTTGCACTATCGCTAAATCCCTATAGTCTTGTAGTGACTACAAATGAACTATACGTTTAAATGCATGAGAATTAGAATATATTATAAAAAGTAGCTCAAATCTCATATTAATCTACCATTAAATGTACATCTATTACAATCACGATTAGTAACTTCGATCAGTGGTATGAATTTGCTTCTGGATCACGTCCATTTGATTGTTCATTCTAGAGTTTTAATAATTAGTGTGTATGTGGGGTAATATACTATACATTCCAAGATTGATGAAATTTGGTCAGAAATCGTACAAACGAGATTATTTAATTAAGGTGGCGTTTATGTACGTGTTAGGAACCTTATTCCTTTTATCCTCTATTGTGAATCATGTTTTCTCTTGCAAAGAATTGAAGATTTAAACCTGTGTAGTAATAAGTATAGACTCTCCGAAAAGGAAATAAATGTTTAGAAATATTTTTAATTATAATTAAAAATGTACTGTGTATATGCAACTTCACTTTACTTTATATATTAAAATGGCAAAGGTTTTTTCTTGGGTTACTCAGGGAAGCGGCTTAAACGGTTTATTCCGTGATCATTTCTGAACCCTTTCTCTAATAACCTTAAAATATGCTGCTAGTTTGATTTGAATATCAGACATGTAATTGTTACTTTACTATATATATTGTGATTGTTAGTTTTCAATTATTGTTATTGTAAAACCTTATTTATCCTATAGACATTATTTTGATAACTTAACATGTCTAAGAGTTACAAACAACAAAAGACTAAACACATATAATAGGAATAACTCAAAATAAGACTAAAAACCAACATGAAATTTGGTAAAGTGACTTTGAATAATACCAAGGTACATTTTCAAACAGTAACTCCCGGAAATAGATGCAACGTAGACGGGGAAGAGTGAACTTAATCCGTACAATAATTTTATATCATATTTTTATCTTTATATATAATGTAATTATAATATAGTATATATAATTAAAAGAGAATACGATAAGGAAATTTAAGCCCTTTATTGTTTTTACACTTTACGAACCGACGATCTTAATTGATTTCGTATAATTTGAATATTAGAGGTACCAAATATTTTATTTATATATACAAATTAAAAAGTCTATAAACTATATAAAAAAATTGGCTACAATATTTTATTAAAATTAAATTTGTCCAGCGTCATAACGGGTCTATAAACTAACCACAATATTTTATACATTTATAAAAATTAAATTCGTCCCGGTTATCGCTATAATTAAAAAAGAATACGATGGAGAAATCTGAGCCTTTCATTGTTTTCCACCATTTACGATCCGACAATCTTAATTGATTTCGTATAATTACACTTTTGACCACTTACATATATGATGTATTTATTTAAATTAAAAAATAGATAAAATATTTTATTCATTTATCAAAATTAAAGACTCTATATAACTATATAAAAAAATCGGTCACAATATTTATTCATTTTATTAAAATTAAATTCTAAATTTGACCCACGTCATCGCGTGTTTATAAACGATATAAAAAGTTGGTCACAATATTTTATTCATTTATAAACATTAAATTTGTCCGGTTTTATCGCAGTTCTGTAGGCTATATAAAAGATTGACCTAATATTTTATTCATTTAGAAAAATTAAATTCGTCCCGTATTACCGCGGGCTATAGACTTTATAAAAAAATAACTACAATATTGTATTATATGACATTATTGCAGGTCTACAAATCAACAATAATATTTTATTCGTTTATAAAAAATTAAATTTATGTCGCTTGCATCGGGTATTGTTTTAGAAAATTATTCTAGAACCTCTTAAAAGTTTGAAGTTTGAACCTAGCTAGTTTATGTGACAGGTCACATGAAATACTTCAATACATTCTCTTGGACCGGTTCATTGTAGCTACATACGACTAAAATATAAATGTCTGGATAGGGCCTAGGGGGCCACAATCACAATGTCGTTCGCATGGCTGCCGGCTATCCACATATCACTCCATTTCGCATATGATCGCGTTAGTTTTCATCCATTTTGATCTGTTGCTACTATGTTCTATATACAGATTAAGTGTATATATATATATATAGGAAGGATTTATAGGGAAGCTTCAAAATTTAGGGAAGGATATAAGTAAATTTTAACCCTTGATTTTTTTATAAAAAAGCGTTTTTAACATTTATTGGTGATGAATGTTAAATTTTAAAATTCATTTATCATGAAATCAAGAGTTGAGATTTGCTTCCCTCCTTCCCTAATTTTTTTTATTTCCCTCTTAATCTCCACCCTATATATATATATATATATTTCTTCCTTTAAACTTTTTTGTCATGCTAGCTATAAGCCTATAATATACGGTTCTTTCATTTAGGTCGACTGTAATTAAAATTATGAAATGGTTAGATACGTATAGTAATATTTTACCTTTATTTACTATTTTAATAATAACTCATTTCTTATAATTTTTGAGTCAAAATTAATTTAAATATAAAAAAAAACAGAAAAAACATTTACTAACCGCATCTAACAATTTTTTGTTAGTGAATTCTTTCTTTTTATGATGGCAGGTCTAGTACGGAGTACTTAATAATACTCTCTTCATCCCAAATTAAATGTTATGTATTAGATTTTACGGAGTTTAAGAAATTACTTTGTCTGTTATTGAAGATGACTCTTTTATCCTTACTTTTTGCATAAACTCTCATGTATCAGTTTTGAGAAATGATAAAATGGTAAAGTTAATTTGCTATTTTTGGAAGTGAACATTTATTTTGAAACAAAAAAAAAAAAAATCAAAACACTTAATTTGAGACGGAGAAAATAGTAAGTTTCTTAGCCAAATAAAAAATGTTATACATAAAGTATTTCACGATGAATGTGTGCTTGGGGTTGCCGTTGACTGCTCAATTTGTTGGGCATTCAATGCATGAGATTGTTGGTACTAGACTTGGGTGTGTATGTGTGACCAGGTTACTGATTTTATTTACTTAACTCTATAAGATATATGTGACAAAGAAATTAATAAAATTTCTTTAAACAAGTAATTGTTAAGTTGTGTGCATTACGACCATGATGTACTTAATTTTGTTCATGAGAACAAACTCTAGGACTGTTTTGCAACAAATCCTCAAAAATTGTCACATATATACACTTTTATAAATAGATGGGGATTTATACATAACTAAACTCTGTCATATATAAGTAATTTTGCACATATACAATGCAACTAAAGCATGAAATATTTTTTATAGTGTACTTATAAATCTCCACCCTCTTGCAAAGTTCTAATTAACCCATGCAATGGTATTCTTAAGGAAAATCAGTAATTACAAGATTTGACCAAACCCTTTTAACAAAATAGTTATTTGATATATTCTTTTAACAACCTAACTCATCGATTCGTATTCATATAGGAGCTGACGGGGCTTAGGGCAGTTCCAACTATGCCGTCGCTTGCTAGTTGGTTTGGACCGAGAAAATCGACGTCATTGGCACGGTCTCGTTGGTTGACCATTAGTTGGGATTCGATCAGTTACCGACGATCCTTTACTCTTTGTTTCTTTTCTTTTCTTGTTTGTTTGTTTATAGATGGCTAGCATTTCAAAAATTTGAATTTCAAATTTTGGTCCAAAAGGCTACATCCAAAATCAAACAAAAATTTCAAAATTTTGTTTTAATTATTTATTTATTTTACCTGTTAATTCATACACAATTACTCATATATATATACACACTCCAAACAACTATAATTCTTACAAAAAACAACTACTACACTTTATAATTCATACAATTACACATTCATTTCATACACAAAAACTATACACCACCAAAGGGGTGAGTGTTTGGACTGATTGAACCGGACTGAACCGAGATCGAACCGGAACCGGCACCAAACCGGTACCGATTATATTGCATAGGTTCGGTTTTCGGTTTTTAAATTAGCATAAAATCGATTCTGATTCTAGGACTGGTTCGGTTCACCGGTTCCTGGTTTTAAACCGGGTTTGGACCGGTTTATATATAAAATATTAAAATTAAAAAATGTGAGTATTAAAATAACGATTAATGTATCTTATGTAAAATAGATAATGACTTGTAGTGCTGACCGAGTTGGAATATGTGTTATGTTTTAGTACAATTGGAATTTTTAGTTAGCTGTAATGTACTATATAATTGTCTGCAAACTTGCTTCTTTCTTATTGTAAGCCTTATTTGTGCTAATCGCAAACCTTAAATCAGAGGCGGGGATTCACAAAAATTTTATTCACATAAATGTCATACTTGAAGTAACAGATGTGTATTTGTACATATTCAAGTCAATGCTATTAACAAAATAGTGTGCATGTACACATTCTACCATGTTAGATGGTCAACTTGCAGTTGTACATCTATTCCAAATGAGATGGTTTTTGCCAACATTTAGATGTGTTTTTGCTTTTCTTGTCTACAAATTCTGGTGTTACGACAATTACATTTTGGTAATTTTAAAGTTTATATTATTTTATGATTATTATCTAATAGATATCAACTTTGAGGATTGTGTACTTGACGAATGAACAAGTCATTACGAATCATATGTCAAGATCAAAAATATAATTAGTAATCGTTCCAAAATTCCATTTGTTTACAAGTTTTATTATTATTTTTCGAAATGTACCACACGCATCGCGATTTGTATCGGTCCAACCTATTCAAGAACCAGCGGAACCGGCACCGACACCGGAACCGGCATACCTATATCCGATCCGGTCCTCGGTCCATAGATTTGCCCAAAGCCGGTTCCGGTTTTGGTCCGGTTCAGGCCGGTTTGGTCCAAACGCTCACCCCTACACCACTACACTCATTTCATACACAAAAACTAGACAACATCACACCCATTTCATACACAAAAACTAGACAACATCACACCCATTTCATACACAAAAACTAGCTACTACCACACCCATTTAATACACAAAATGTCTTACAATAAAAACAAAAGAACATCTTCATCAAATATATCCCAAAATATGTGGAACAATTTGATAAACACTAAAATCCCAAATGCAAGTTCACCATCCGGTTCTTTGTCAGCTCAATAAAACTTTCCAACACCGTCTTAACCGTCTCAATAATTCGGCATACACACCAATTATAAACCCTTACACTCAACAAGGGTGGTACCAAACACAACAATATTCACAAAACCTCAAACCCACATAATTCATACTTCGTAAACTGATACCAACAAACAAATTTCGTTGTTCCCAACACCGGACTTGAAGAAAGTGAAGACGAAGTAGAAGTTGAAACCCAACAAGACACGAAACAAAAAAGAAAACAAGTTCGGTGGACCGACGATGATGCACGAATTATAGCCGAACGGTGGGCATATTGTTTCGAAAATGGCGTACAAGGAAACTCGTAAACCGACATGAGCTTTTGGAAAAAAAATACAAAATTTAATTCCTTAGGCGCTGAAAAACGTAATCTTAATCAACTTACGGGAAAATGGAATAAAAACTATTCTGAGCTTCAACCTCAAAGCGGTGCACGAGATGAAGACATGTTAGAAGCCACCCGAAAGCACTTCAAGCAACAAAACAATAAACGTAAATTCATTTACGAGCAATGTTGGAACGTACTAAAATATTACCCGAAATGTTTTATGGAGCCCAGGGTAATGAGCAACAAAAGTACATTTGAACCCGACCCAAAACCCGTCAATCTAGTAGCGGATGACTCCTTACTGGTCAACTTAAGTCTTGTGACTAACATACAAAGGTTGTTTCAAGACGACCTACTACGTCGTCCACCCGACTACTTCATGAAAACGTTTAAGAGACGAAAAACTTGAAGCCCTTGAGGAAGTTAAAAAAACCGCTCGCCTCCAACAAGCCGCAATACAAACAATTATAGAAAATTCATCAAAAAAGTTAGCTTTCAAAACGTTGAATTTTCTTTGTAAAAAATTACCAAAGTGTGCTTCACAAAAGAAACTAAAAATGATCAAACTCGCTCGAAAAATGTAATAAGCATGTATGGTTCAATGTTTCCGACAGAAGATAAAGATTTGGACGAACACAAAACCTATGTTGAAGACGAACAATGAGTTCTGATTATATATATACACACACATACGTATATATATTTTGCACGAGCACTCACTTCCTTAATGTTTTTTAGAATGGCTTTGAGCGCCCTTCATTTTTTTAAATGGCCATGATCGCCCTTCAATTAAATGTAAAGACATATTCATGTTGTCGATTTTGTATTCAATTCAATCTCCATCCATACTAATTAAATTCAGGTCCATGAATTAATATTGGGTCAATTAATACGATTACATATTACATAAATATAAAAAAAATATCTAATAAATTATTAATATAATTAGTAGAGAATACGATAAAAAAATTTATAGTCTTTATTATTTTTCATCATTTATGATTCGACGATCTTAATTGTTTTCACATAGTTACATTTTGACCCCTTACATACATAATGTATTTATTTAAATTCAAAAATAGATAAAATATTTTATTCATTTATTAAATTGAAGAGTCTATAAACTATATAAAAATTGGTCACAACATTTTATTCATTTTATTAAAATTAAATTCGAAATTTGACCCGCGTCATCGCGTGTCTATAAACAATATAAAAAAGTCGGTCACAATATTATTCATCTATAAAAACTAAATTCGTTCGGCGTTATCGCAATTCTATAGACTATATAAAAAATTGACCAAATATTTTATTCATTTATATAAATTAAATTCGTCCGACGTTACCGCGGGTCTATAAACTATATAAAAAATGATCACAATATTTTATTAATCTATATAAGTTAAATTCGTCTTATATTATCGCGGGTCTATAAACTAGCAACGACCAAGATTTCTTTTATATAATTACATTTTTAACCTTTAGATATTTGATGTATTTGTTTTATTTAAAAAGTCGGTGACAATATAAAACAATCGACTAAATATTTTATTCATTTATTAAAGTTAAATTCGTCACGCTTTATCGCGGGTCTATAAACTATTTAAATAATCAGACACAAATCGGCCACAATATATTATTCATTTATAAAAATTAAATTGATCCTGAATTATTGCGAGTTTATGAGTTAGTACGATAACATTTTATTTTACAAGTTTCAAAGGACACTTAAATTTTACTTGTTTTTAACACTTACATAAAATTAAACTCTCTTTAAGAATTCAACCTTGCAGGTCACTAGTAAAAAAAGTGTTATAGATTTTAGAAGAATATCATGTTAGGGAAACAACATATATAAAATCCGCTAAAAAAGGACACTTTCCATGAACCACGAATATCAATGTATAACAATTGGAAAATTAAAAACAATGGATATAGCGCTCATAGATCTTAGTTATGAAAAAAATAAAACTTAAGTAGCGCTCATAAGTGAATTAAATTAAAAACATGGCGAGCATGAAATTTCAACCACATCCAACACGGGAGTGTTGAAATAACCGGGTGCGTGTCACATGGTGCAAAAATGATGGTAAAGTGATTAGTTACCTATTACTAATTTGATTAATAACAATATTTAAATTATGAACGTCGTAATTTTTTATATGGATGTAAATAGATAGATTAATTTGTTAAAAACATAAGTCAAATAATTAGTTTATTAATTTTTTTTATAAGCAACATAATTAGTAATTTTTTCTATATTTAAATGTTGGTGCTCGTTCCATCCCAAAAATATTATGTTCCAACACCTAGATGGCAAAATGTCTATTTAAAATAATTTAAGTAAATATTACGAGTATTTATTTGCTTATATTAGCTAGTTTAATTTAATTGACATTCGATTAATAACGTCGTTCAACAATTTTGGATAATGGTAATGATATGACTGTAGCAATTTAAATCAATCAAGTCAAATAATAGATATTGATGAAAATCCCGGGAAAGTTTAAATAAGAATCCTTATTAGTGTACATAAATAAATATATTTTAAATTCTTTTTAAATTAATTAACTTTTTAATAAAAATTTATATTTAAACTATTAAAATTTTATACTTTTTAATATGAAATATAAATTAAAAAAAAAAAGTGATATACACTATAAAAAATCTAGTATATTAAGTATTGTATCATATATATATATTTAAATCAATCTCATATTAAAAAGAATCAAATTATAATAATTCTGGTGTTAATTTTTTTGTAAAAAAACATACGTATATTAAGATTAAAAAAAAATATTTATTTTTACCGTTTGTATCATAAGAAATAATTCTAGCAACGATATACTTGGAAGATGCTACATATTTTTCCCACCGTGTGAGTATAAAAATTGGGGGGACGGCAAAACGTCAATATCCTCCACTCCCGTGTTTTTAATTCTATACAAGTTTTATTTTTGTTGGATTTATTTGGAATTATTACAATGTGATAAAAATGAAGAGTAAATTACATTCTTCGTCCTTCTACTTGTATGTTTCTTCTTAAAGTTTCAATATAAAGATTTGAAATTCAAAAAATTATGGTTGCAGAATGACTGAAATTTATTTGGACTTATAGTGCGTGTTTATAACTTTTGGACGTAATGTGTAAATTAGGTGTAGACATCTTTTTATTTCATCATAAATTGTATTGTATTTGTCGCATCTTGTTCTATTTATTTAGCCTTTAGGATGAGTTGAGCCCCATCATCACCTTATCCGGTCTTGTAGAATTGGAATTACTAGTTTATTTTGAAATTAATATTGTCGAATAACTGCGTTCAATATTCTTCCTGGATTGTATTTGGATGACGTGAACGGGCCAAATAATTATAGTTATTATCCGGTCTTAATAAAATTGTTACGTTTTAGCCACAAGATAGCATGGAAAAAGGATATCATATCGTTGATAAAATGCAATGGTTCATTGTTGAAATTTGAATTAGGAAGTCCGTTTACTAACTCCATGCTCTTTAGAGAGACTTAGGGTGTGTTTAATAGCAAGTATTTGGAAGTATTTGAAAGCATTTTGAAGCGACGAGCGACTAGCGGTTAGCGGTTTGGTTGAAAAACTTATTTGGCAATAAAGTAACTAGAGTTTGCATATTGTCTAACTGCTTCCATCTAAAATGCTTGATGAGCAAACATTTCAACTAGCAACTAGAGTTTTGTTCTTGAATTACCTATATATCCTCAAATAACTTTATTATTTATTTAATTAGTTTTTTATTTTAATGTATATATGCCATTTTTTGTAATTTTACACTTTATAATTACTGCTACTGTTACGTTAGCAAACACTTTTTTTAAACAAACAACTACTGCTAACTGCTATTGCTAACTGCTATTGCTAACTGCTTACTGCTTATTGCTACTGCTAGTGCTTACTATTACTGCTACGTGTAGCCAAACACACCCTTAGTGTTTTATTTAATCTTTGATTTTTCAGTTGTAGTTACCTTGACATTCTCATTTATTTTCTCAATCGTTGATGTTTTGTAGGATATATAAAGCCATTGGTCCCATTAATAAAAGTTATGCTTTCTTTCCCATTTGAGTTCTTTTTCTAGTTATTAATATTTGGTATCAAAGCCTCTTCAAGAGACCTGATTCAATCGAAGTTGCAATCTTCTCTTGTTTTGAATACAAAGTGTTGGGATTTAAACACGTTTTCAAGAAGCATTTTACAACGGAATCAATTTGGTAACTAAACTACAAAACGTTTTTTTAAAACAAATCCCACCAAGATCACATATGTATGATTATGGAACTAAAGTAAACAACCATAGGGAGTAAGAAAGGTTACAACCTTTGATGAGTAGTGGTTGCTTAATAATAAGATGATGTAAGAACTTAAACGCTCTTCTCCAAGTGGATGCACACCAATGCAAGATATATCCAAATGCTAGCTTTAGATTAGCAAGTCAAGAACACTCCATAAACTAACTTGTTTAGAAGAGTTAGAAGAAGAAATGGAGCAATCACAAGAACCAAAATAAACTACACTAGATAGTAGTTAGTTTATGATGTTTCTTGATATGCTTTTCATTCAATACTTGCACTCAAAAATCTCTTTTGATGAAGCAAAATCTCAGCAGAAAATTGCCCTTTTAATTCTCTAAAACTCACCCTTTTTGTATGTTTAAAGTGTATGCAATACCTTACATATGTAGGAAGAGACTGGTACAAAAGGGGAACATAATACCCAAAGGATATTGAAGCTTTTTGCCTTGGAAGTTGGTTGAAGACTTTGGAAACCCAAGGTCTCCAAAAATCTGCACATACACCTTCCCAATGTCCCATTTAACTTTGTCTAACAATTTTATAAACTTAGTTAGCCATTTAGTTAGTTACCTAACAAGGTGACTAACACATGCATGCAAAAGCCATGCATGAAATATTAGACAAAGCTTCCTTGAATCAATGACATATATAGATGATCATCCAAATATATATATATATATATATTTCATGTGTTATAATACTTTATGTAACTTCATAAATGTTATTACTCGATCAAGATTCAACAAATTTCAATCAAACTTCAGTTTGAGCATGGCCATG
The DNA here is from genome assembly GCA_963921325.1 of Logfia minima. Taxonomy (NCBI): domain Eukaryota; kingdom Viridiplantae; phylum Streptophyta; class Magnoliopsida; order Asterales; family Asteraceae; genus Logfia; species Logfia minima. Next base: position 23,926,863 of record OY992763.1, on the reverse strand, counting down.
CATTTCAATATGTTTGTATCATCGAGGGGCCCAAAGATATCAATCTTATGAAGGTACAGATTGCATATTGATCACATACGCCTCTCACTACCTTTCATATTGTTCCCAACAAAAGCCCTTATTACTGCCTATTTACAGGAAAACATTACACAATGTCAAAGAACAACATTCCATGTAATCAAGTCCCAATGTGCATCTCAGGTCTAAGGTTACAAAATATGCTACCATTTTCAAAAACACTTGTGACGCCGATTGATGTAGCATAAAAAGTCACATTTTTACGTACATTATTTATCCTATTTTAACCCTAATCTTGGTATATATTCACGATTTCAATATTTTATGACCACAATCTATCAAGAGGGCTAAAACTTAGACGACATATCGAAAACGAACGAAAAGGCTCAAATAACGTGTAAACTAGAGCTAAAACATACACATTCGATTCGCACGAACTCTTAAGCACCCGAAGGTTCAAAAATAGGAAATTAACTTTAATCATATTCATAATGTTCCTCAGGTAATTACGAGAACGTGGGCGAATGCAAAACGGACGAGAAACGAAGAAGTTATGGCCAACCGAAGATACAAGATCGCACGAGATCGCACACTTTAAAGGGGGTATACGGCCTTTAAAGTGACTGTATACGGCCTCTATGGGCGTATACGCCCTCCCACATTGGGTGTATTACCCCATTTGAGTGGTTTTTGCTCCTGATTTAGTCTTGTGAATATACCCAAGCTCCAAAGGGTGTCAATGTGGGTGTCGAATTTTAGTGCAAAGTTTGGATTTTTATACCACACCCTAATACGGGCATAATGAAGATTGAGTGTATTTTGGACATGCTTGATCCTATAAATACCACCCTCAACCTCCTCATTTCAACACACCTCAACACTTCCACGCTTCTCACCTACGCACACACTTCTCTCTCTAGTTTCTCACTCTAGAAACTAGTTTGTAAATATCAGTTAGTTAGTTAGTTAATTAGTGGTAATCAAGCTAGATTAGAGGAGCTACTATTGTAATCAAGGATTATTGAAGTATTAATTCAAGAGTGCAAAGTTCTCGATACGCTGCTTATCTCCAGGTGACATATATTTCTCTCATACTTATAATATGTTTATTTTGCATGATTATCTTGTATGCGGTTTATTTGTTGCCATGATTAGTGAGTAAGTATTGTGATTGTTGAAATGTAGATAATTAGAAATATGGATGATGTTTAATTAATATCTTAATTATATAATTAGGAATTGTTTTGTTATGTATCTGGTTAAACTCATCATGCACTAGACCTAATTTATGGATTACCCTTTCCAGTTTTTCACGTGGCTATCACTTAGTTGTTAGGAATTGATAAAGCCTAATTATGGTAGGTAGTTATCTGTGTATTAGTATAAAGCAACGTAACTACCGTAATTCGACTAAGTACCTAGTATAGCAATGGAACCACCAACGAGTGTAGTACAATTGTGGAAGCCCGGGAAATGTCGTTGGTATCTTATTTCGTGAAATACCTAGGAGTCAGCCCTAGACATGGTCTGAACACGAAAGCTATGAATATACCAGTAAACGTTAGATTCATCGTAAGTAGGTTTAGGGATGAACAACTGATTGTAAAGGAGGGTCTAGCCCAGGACAGAGGCAGTTGAGCTTTTAAACGTTTTAAATAGAGTTTAGAAATGAAAGCAAAGATTCATCGATAGTCTAAGATGCTTAAACCCCTAAACTCTACATCACTAACAGTTTAACGTACGTAGTAAACAATTAGTACATACCTTAATAAAATCAATTAGACCTAGGTGTTAAGAAAGGTCAGATACTATAGACAGTCCGTTACCTTATTCATGCACCCATGATATTTATCCAAGACGGGTCACTAGTCCTCATCGGACAGTGTTGGGGGTCGAACGACCTGATCTGATCAGCCTCATGATAACCTAGTACTCAGCGACATACAAATTTAGATTCTAGACTAGATTTGTAGGGTGCTAGTGTTTACGCCAAAATTTTATCTGATATATATTTAGGAATGTCCCTAATTATCTTTATAATGAATATCATCCAGAAAACCTAATTGTCAAAGTTTCAGCAATCACACTCTATCTATCTGATTTACCTATCCATAGTTTAGAATTTATTTTTATGCAAGTAGTTTAATTAGAACAAACCAAATCCACCTATCCTACACAAACTCATCCTAATATAGGACCTATCCTAGGCATAACCTTCATTTCAATTCGTGACGATCGTCGAGCGATCTCGAGTTATACTTACTGCTTACTCACCCAGTGTAGTAGGTAGTACATATAGTTTGAGCCCCAGCTCTTATAAATTTAAAACACACACTGATTGTGCTCCCTTCAGTCGCTATCCTGCAATCAATACAAAATCGACGACACCTAGTCAGGATTAGACCGACCGTTGGGCGTGCATCAAGTTTTTGGCGCCGCTGCCGGGGAATCGTCTAATGTACGATCTGAAGCTAACTTAGATAGTAATATTTAGGAAACCCTTTCGTTTAGAATTTTCCAAAAACTTTCCGAAAGTTTACTACTTTTCGTAAATAACTTAAGTGTAAATAATTCACCTATCCAAAAATATAACAATGACAAAAAAAAATCCTTTCTTCTATGATTCTCGACCTTCAAGCCCCGTTTCACCCCTCGCGAATCTCACAAAGGATGAAATGATGGCAATGGACGATGCCGAATTCTTCGACTGTCTCGAACGGGAATTAGAATCCGACAACGACCAACTTTAGGAAATTAGTTATCTTAGTTCTATAGCGATCCTTTTGGAAGATCAATATCATCCAAAAGTTACTTTTTTAAAAATTCCTTCTCACCCAAAACGATAATTCTAAAACCTTCTTCTAATGTTTTCTTTTCTGAATACTTGTGTGACGGCAACTCAACAAGAATTAGCAGATCAAATGCAAGTTCTTGTTAATATATTCCAAGGAAGATGTAGTTTGTGTAGTGATGCCCGTTTAGATGAAGAATGCTAGAGAAACACATCTACCTCATTCAACGCAGACTTGCATTCTCATGAGTCCGGTTGCAAACTTCCTTCAATTCCTACACCTACCCAATCTTTTAAATCTTCACTTTCGCTCATTCCTTACCTATCATCATCCAAGACTGACGAAGAGTTCGTTCTAGAATAACTTTCCGAATCTCTACAACTTGAAACTACTGGCCAGGGTGACGAGTACGACATGGTAACGGAGGAATGGAGATGGAGAGACCGAAGGAGGAGATTTATACAGAAGACTCTGCATCACAGGGACTGGAGGACTGCACACCAACTCTAAGTAGTGAACCCATCTCAATTCAAATCGACGTGGTTAAACACATCCTACAGCTAGTTGTGGTTGATTGTATCCCACATATCCCTTCAGATGATTCATTACCTGATTAAATAGATTCTTGCATTACCTTAGAGCTAAACCCCCAAGTATTTGATGATAATGTTGCTACAAGATTGGAGACGTTAATGGACATTGTCCCACCTCCATGCCTAGGTACAACATTTTCATCAAACAAGAGACCATAGGAAGCAAGGTTGGTTTTGTGTCAGAGGCGCCCTGCAAACCATCACTCCACCACATAATGACTTACACGTCATGGAGTGATGAAGACCTCTTTGACCAAGCCACTCCTCAAACCCAAACCAAGGAGGTGGGAGAAAGTAGGAGCTTTGTTAATATTCCAGTAAAACAAATCACTTACTTTGACCCACCTTCTCTTATTGGACATACCCTAGCCGTAACCTGCTTTAATCCTTTAGGTATGTACCAATATTACCACTTGTGTCTACTGACGGATGCAAGGGAGTCGCCTGCATTTCATAGCAAATAAATTTAGAGTTAAGCTAGTGACTCGAACAAAAACAAGCGCTTCTCGGGAGGCAACCCGTGTCTAACGTAGTATTAGTAGTAATAGTAGTTAATTTAGGATAAGTAGTAAAACTAACCCTAATAAGTAGAAGATGAAACCTTAGAATGGATGCCAAAAGTTTCTTAGATTTTTGTGAACAAAAAGGATGGTTTTCAAAATGACTTGGAATTCAAAATCTTATCTTTATTAAAGTCTTTTGTAAAAATCCTTTAAATTTTACTTCTCCCACTTGTGTGAACTTCATCGCATTATCCATTCAAACATTATCAAAGGTCTTAAAATTTTAAAACATCCTTTAACTCACAAAAATGGAATCCGTTTAGAAGCTTGATAGGTGCCTAAATCATCATAACCGCATAATTACATATTTCGAGCATTTGAGGTACTTACATGTATTCCTTTGCATATACTAAGGTTTCACACAAAAAGTCACTTTTTTACGTACATAATTTATCCTATTTTAACCCTAATCTTGGTATATATTCACGGATTTAATATTTTATGACCACAATCTATCAAGAGGGCTAAAACTTAGACGATATATCAAAAATGAACAAAAAGGCTCAAATAACGTGTAAACTAGAGCTAAAACAAACACATTCGATTTGCACGAGCTCTTAAGCACCTGAAGGTTCAAAAATAGGAAATTAACTTTAATCAACTTCATAATTTTCCTCAGGTAAACACGAAAACTATGAATATACCAGTAAACGTTAGATTCATCGTAAGTAGGTTTAAGGATGAACAACTGATTGTAAAGGAGGGTCTAGCCCAGGACAGAGGCAGTTGAGCTTTTTAACGTTTTAAATAGAGTTTAGAAATGAAAGCAAAGATTCATCAGTAGTCTAAGATGCTTAAACCCTAAACTCTACATAACTGACAGTTTAACGTACGTAGTAAAAAATTAGTACATACCTTAATAAAATCAATTAGACCTAAGTGTTAAGAAAGGTCAGATACTATAAACAGTCCGTTACCTTATTCATGCACCCAGGATATTTATCTAAGACGGGTCACTAGTCCTCATCGGACAGTGTTGGGGGTCGAATGACTTGATCTGATCAGCCTCATGATAACCTAGTACTCAGCGACATACAAATTTAGATTCTAGACTAGATTTGTAGGGTGCTAGTGTTTACGCCAAAAGTTTATCTGATATATATTTAGGAATGTCCCTAATTATCTTTATAATGAATATCATCCAGAAAACCTAATTGTCAAAGTTTCAGCAATCACACTCTATCTATCTGATTTACCTATCCGTAGTTTAGAATTTATTTTTATGCAAGTAGTTTAATTAGAACAAACCAAATCTACCTATCCTACACAAACTCATCCTAATATAGGACCTATCCTAGGCATAACCTTCATTACAATTCGTGACGATCGTCGAACGATCTCGAGTTATACTTACTGCTTACTCACCCAGTGTTTTGAAAGTAGGTAGTACATATAGTTTGAGCCCCAGCTCTTATAAATTTAAAACACACACTGACTGTCCTCCCTTCGGTTGGTATTCTGGAATCAATACAAAACCGATGACACCTGGTCAGGATTAGACCGACCGTTGGGCGTGCATCACCGATCCATGAAGTGTTTTGAAAGCAGTCAAGTCCAATATTTATCTTACTTAAATATCAGTGATCTTTGGTTACTCTACCCGGTCAACCAAACGATCTACAATAATCTTTATTCAAACTCATTCCCATGATTTTGATCGATTACGGACATTTAAAATAACCTAGTTACTCACGTACAACCATCTTCGGCTGTTGAAACTCCACTGTTTTGAGTTGTACGATGTACATCGCGACTGTGAACCACAAACCTCACCCTCGTTAACTATGTAACTGATGTAAGAGTTTGCATGGATTGACGACCCATTTGCTAGAGATAGTAATTCATTATTACATCGGTGTAGCTTGTGTACATGCAGATTACGTATCTACTAAAAAAACGAAAGATATATAAGGTTGAGTAATAATCGTTATTTCGATAGAGTAATATATACAACGAATTTACCTTATTCTTAAACCAGTCAGGAAAATGTTTCTCTAAATCATTTAAAGGATTCTCGATAGTAAATTCACTGTAAACAACTTAATGATGTTAGTTGTTAGCTTTGTACATAACTTATGAATAGATAATTCATAATAACAAACAGTTACTTCTTGTATTCATCGATATCAGGACTGTTGTTTAGAACAAACCATGTCATGTTCTTCCGAACTTGATGATCTAACGTCGTATGTACACATTTACTAATTGGTGTACATACCGATTGGAACACACGTGACTTACGTGTTGGGAATGAAGTGTCCTCATTCATATCTGGAAAATTAAATCTCGTATGTATATTCTGAAGATATATTGAACAAAAAGTTAAGGCTTCATCTGCAACGTACCCCTCCGCTATAGAACCTTCGAACTTTATTCCTGACATAATTTTTAAAAATTTTCATGTAGCTTTCAAATGGATACATCTACGTCATGTAAACATGCCCACCTTGAATAGCCTCTTCGGGTAAATGCATAACCAAGTAATCATTATGTCAAAGAATGCCAGATGATAGATTTGCTCGAAACTACACAAAATCTTTATCAATTGGTCTTCAGCTTTCAACATGTCAGACGCAATCAAAGTTTGAGCACAAATTTGTTTAAAGAATGCGAAGAGTTCAACTAATGGTGTTGAAATAGTTTTGTCCAAGAACCCTTGAACTCCAACCGGAAGTAACCGTTGCATCATTAGATGACAATCATGAGACTTCATACCGGTTATGTTGATGTCGTTCTCGGTCACTTTTCGCTTAAAGTGTTGGTATATTAGTGTGTCTGTCACTTGGTCTAGGTTTTAAGTTGTAATTAATTAGTTACATTCTGTATTAGGCGACATTGGCAAGATCGCTTAGGCGATATTGACAATATCGCACAGGCGATATCACCAATATCGCTATGTCGCTGATTAGTTACCTATAAATACGCGCTTAGGGTTTCAGTTGTAAAAGGTTGTTGAACTTGACGATTTCCAGAAGAGCTTTTGGCTGTGTTTTCTGCTTCTGTGGTTAGTATTGTATTCGTTCATTGATTATAATTCTTAATACAATATTGTTTGTGCTTGTGATTAAAAACGTACTTGTGTTTAGCTATTGATTTCCGCTCATTAGCTGTTGAACGTTGATTTGCATGTATTCTGTCATATTAGACGATCCTACAATTGTTATCAGAGCCATATATCCATTGGATTAGTGGTTATTAAATCAACAAAAGTACGTTAAAAGTGGTTAAATCATTAGTTTCATATAGGTTGATTGCTTGTTAGCCTTAAAACTGATTGATTTACTGTTTTTTTTTTGTGTTTTCTGGATTATTGTTCGTCATTAACAACCCTAACTTCGTTTGATCTTTCAGATTAAAAACTTTTTAGGTTTTACAACCGTTTTAGCGATATTAGAAGCGATATTACCATAATATCGCCTCTAGGGTTTTAGCGATATTACCTGATCTGAACTCATTAATTTGAGCGATATCTCTAGCGATATTACTAGAGATATTACTTAGCGATATCGCCTAATTAATTTTAGCGATATTAGTATCAATATTGCCTGTGATATCGCCTTTATTATTCTAATTTTGATTTGCGCTTTATCTAGCGATATTGATAGCTATATCATCAATATCGCTCAATCATCAGCATCTTAGCATTATCATCAATGTCGCTATAACTGTTTTAAATCAGAATTTTTTAAATAAAACAAAGTTTTATCCTACTTAATACATATTAAAATGTCTACTTTACAAGCTGTTAATGCTATGTTGAAACACAATGCTGAGGTTGGTAGCGCAAACAAACCTCTATTCTTTGCACCTGGAATGGAGTATTCTGAATGGCGTGGTAGATTTTTATCTTTTGTTGCTTTTACTGATCCTGAAATGGAGATACCTTTGATCGAGCGATATGTTCGACCGGTTGCAAGTGGAGAACATGTGGGTATACCTCCTCCAAAACCTATTCGTTCAATGACGGCTGAGGAACGCAAGGCATGGGAATGTGAACGAAAAACTCACTCTGCTATAACCATGTCTCTACCTGTCGATGCTATGAAAATGTTCAAACAACATGACATAGCTTATGATCTGTGGAATGGTATAGCTGAAAGATGTGGAGGTACTACTGAATACAAGCAAAGCAAGCTGGAGTTAGTGAAGAAACAGTATGATTTGTTTGACATCCAGAAGAACGAGACGGTTAAGGACTTGTTCTGTAGATATTCACGTCTCGTGAATGAGCTGACTGAGGGTGGATACAAATTCAGCTCTATTGAGGTTAACAAGAAACTGCTTAATGCTCTACCTCCTCACTGGGAAACTAGAGTGTTAATGATGGAGAATGACCCAGACGTATTGGCAATGACTTTGGATCAACTTATTGGCAAATTAGAAACATGTGCTTTGGATATTCAAAAGAAAAGCACAAGATCCAGTTCATTGCTTCCTGATGCTAGTAGTTTTGGATATGGAAGTATAGCTCTGTTATCTGGACTTGTTACTGCTGTATCTAAAACGAATCACTCAGCTGGTAATAATTCAAGTGGAACATTTTCCTCCTTTTCTGCTCAACCATCTTCCTCTGCTACTGCATCACACAACGAGCATGCAGTAATCTTCAATGCATTTTTATCATCTTATGATGATTTTTTATCTAAGAGGATTAGCTCGGTAGATCTTACCGATGAAGATTTTGCTCAAGTTGATCCTGATGAACTAGAGAGAGTGGATCTTCGTTGGAACATGGCTATGCTTACCAGAAGAACGAAAACCTATTTGAAGAGAACAGGAAAGAAATCTCTTGAAGACGTCACTGATAAAACTAGCATGGGTTTCGATAAGTCCAAGATTAGATGCTACAAGTGTCAAAATATGGGACATTTTGCTAGAGAATGTGAGAAAGGTAGACAACCGTCTACTGGATTTACAAAACCTTCTACTTTCAAGAAAGAGAATGAAGTCGTCAAGGCAGCTCTTCTGATGGATGAAGAAGCCTATGATTTTTCTGCTATGGACGATCAAGATAACGTAGCTCTTATGGCGGATGTTCAAAATGAGGTAGACTTTGATTCGTTTAATTGTAATTCCTGTATCACACCAACTGGTAAAATCAACAGGTTCATAGTAGATAATGATCGCTTGAATACAGATCTAACCAATCTTATTGAAGCGAACAAAGTTTTAAAAGATAACGAAAAAGTCTTTACTGTAAATCAGAAAACCCTTATTGATGAAAAGAAAGAGTTAAAGGCAATGATTTTTAACAAACAAGATGAGATTGACAGTTATTTAAAACTCATTTCACATCTTAAAAAGGAACTTGCTGAAACTCAATATGAAAATGTTGATTTAAAACGAAGACTTGCAAATATCTCCACATCTACTATGGTCTTTTCCGACATTCTGCAAAATCAACGGACTGATACGAAGAGTAAGGCAGGAATTGGTTATCACAACCAACCTAATCCCTCAAATTTGAATCAGCCCAGTCTTTCGCAGGACGAAATTAAAGACTATGTACCTTCTGTTATCAAAAAGGATACAAATCCTGTGATTAAATCAGTTAATGTTGATTATCCCGATCAGTCTAAGCTTGTCAAGGCTGAGGATGTTAAACAGCCTAAGATTGTTAAGGCTGCTGATGTCAAGCGACCTGAGTTGCTTAAAGTGTTGAGTTCAAATAACCAGAAGGCTGAGCCTATTAAGCCTCAATTTGAACCAATCAATTTTGTTCCATCAACAAATGTTGAAGAGGTGGAAGAGGTGGAAGATGTAACTCATGAGGTTACACAAGAAGTTGAGAAGAATAACAACAAACCAGAAAATTTAATCCTTACTATCGAAGGTAGAGGTCTTATATTTTCTAAAAGGAAATCTATTACTAAGGATTTAAAAATGAAACAGGTAGAGAATACTCAAAATCATAAGGTTTCAATTAAAAATCCTTCAACTAAGATTTCCTCAATGATAAATACATTTACTCCATCATGCTCACTGTTGAGACATGTTTTGTGACAACAGATCTAGCTTTAAATTAGTCTTTCTAGTTTGTAATAGGTCTTGTATTAATTGTAATCGAGTTTGTACATTGGTTTTGAATTGTAAATGAAAAACTGTGGTTGGAAAACATTTTAGAGTGAAAAATCAAAAAGCTGAAAAATGTTGACCAAGTTTGACCGCGAACCGAGTCAGTTCGCAGGACAAATTTGGGCTGCGAACCGAGTCAGTTCGCTGGGCCTAAATGGGCTGCGAACCGAGTCAGTTCGCAGAAGCCCATGACCCGCGAACTGAGACGGTTATAAATACAAATTAGGTTTCAAACCTAATTAACTTTTGCCAACATACACATACGAACTTCCTGAGTTTTCCAGAGCAATTAAACCTTCTAAAGGCTAGGTATTGATCGTTTAACTGAGATTAATAATCAATACGAAGCAAATTAGATACCCGATTCACTATAATTGTGAAACAATTCGTTATAGATCCTATAACTAAGTATTGAGGGATTCTGCACCTTAATACGTTAGATAACCTCGTTATCGATCCGAATAGACACGGACTTACAATTGGTATCAGAGCCTACGGCTAGATACGCGTAGGTTCGAGGTTATTTGGGATAATAACGATTGATTTGGGTAAATAACGTTTGATTTAGGGTTGTTTTACGTACAATTGGTGCGTATTTTTGACCAAAATCAATTTCTGGAAGTTTTTAGGTTCGTGTACGTTCGAAATCTTAGGGTTTAGACGTTCAAAAACCTAAAAATTTACGTTTTTGGGGATTACAGCCGTTTCTGCGAAGTGAGATTAGGGTTCTGCGAACCGAGTTTGCGAACTAAACTTAGATTCTATTTTGCGAACTGAGTTTGCGAACTGAGATCTGGTTCTGCGAACCGAGTGGCCTGCGAACTGAGATCTTGTTCTGCGAACCGAGTGGCCTGCGAACTGAGTTCTGGTTCTGCGAACCGAGTGGCCTGCGAACTGAGTTCTCACCCTGCGAACTGAGTTTCTGTTTTCGTGATTTTTTGAAAGTTTTGTGATTTGCAATGATGTCAGACCTAAGTAGAATGATTGAGATGGATCATGAGATTGGAAAATCGAATGTTCCACCTAAATTGCTCAGACTAGAAAATTACTATGGATGGAAAGATAGGTTTGAATCCTATTGTAGATTCCATGATTTGGTAATTTGGGAATGCATCAAAAATGGATACACTGCTCCTACCCAAGTCGTTGAGAATGTGACTGTGGCTATTCCTTATAGCCGGATGAACGATGAGCAATAGAAGGAATATGAATCTTAGAACAAAGCTCATTCGTCGATCAAGATGAGTCTTCCAAGGGAGATTAATCATCAACTCAAATCTTTTCACACTGCTAGAGAGCTCTGGGTAGCTCTTGAGAAAAGATGCGAGGGTAGTCCATAGGTGAAAGAAGGTAAAAGGAGTCTGTTGAAGAAACAATTTACCGTCTTTAAAACCTTGAAAGGAGAAGACTTAGATGCTTATGTCACTAGGTATTACCATCTCCTTAGTGAATTGGATGACCATGAGATTTTCTGTACTGATAGGGAGTGATGATTAAGGATAATGAAGAGAGATACTCTAAGATGACCCTAGAGCAGGCTATCGACAAGCTTCGAGGGTATGATTTTACCAAAAAGACGAGGGACACGGATTCTGATCAGGTACAGGATCCTGGGCTATACCATGGAAAATCAAGTCTCTCGAATTCTTCGTCTACATCAACTTCCGCACTACTGGTTGGTGGAATAGATGACAGAGGTGAAATTCTAACTGAGGATCTGTGCTTCATTGCCTCGGATGGAAGTGAGAAACGAAGTAAGACTACTGTTGAGAAGTCACCTCAAGGGCAACATAAAATGCCGATGAGTGTGAAATCTGCAGAACAACAACTGTCTGTACTTGCTTCGTTCGTTGCTTCTTACGAAAACTATATTCAAGGGAAGATCAATGACCCCGCTCAATTTGATGAAGATTATGATCAAATTGACCCAGAGGACTTAGAGTAAATGGATCTCCAGTGGCAACTAGCAATGGTGTCAAGGAGAGTGAAAAATTTCCTAAAGAAAACTGGAAGGAGAGTGGTAGGTAATAGACCGGGCTTTGATAAGTCCAAAGTAAAGTGTTATAATTGCCAAAATTTTGGACACTTCGCTAGGGAATGCCAGAGACCCAAGAATGAGCAGACTGCAAATCCTGTAAGACAAGACACCTCTCTAGCATCAAAAGCTTTGGTGGTTTAACAACTTGATGGTTCATATGACTGGAGTGCTTTATCTGAAGAAGCACTCATGGCTGATATTGAAAATCAAGATAACATGATTGAATCCACGTCTTACATATCAACTGCTGAAGAGTATCAGGTGGAAACACAAGTTACTAAGATGTCAACAGTTGATAATGATGTGCTGGACTTGGGATCTACTGAAGATCTTTGTCCTGAAGATTTTGTGGCTCATATGGCTGATCTCCAAACTGATAAAAAACGGGTATGTCTTGATATTCTCACTCTTACTGATGTATGTCAACTTGTTGCTAGTTTACAGTCCCAAGTAAATGTTTATGCTGAATCACATAGGACTGTTACATCTGAATTAGAACAAGTAAAAAGTGATGTACGTAGGCTAAGTGAGGATAAATTAGCTCTAAAGGAAAAGATTAAGTCTAATATGGCAGATAAGATCGCTCTTAGAGATACTATTAATGAACAAGCCATTAAAATAGACGGTCTTTATCTAAACTTAAGAGACTTGAACAAAGATGTAGCTAATAAAGAGCTCGAGCTATCTGAGTCCAAAATGAAACTAGTTGAGTTGAATCATAAGACTGAAAGTTATAGGACATCTTCCTTGACTTTAGATCATATAATTAGTTCTCAACGGAGTGTAAATGATAGATCTGGACTAGGTTGCCATGATGTACCTCCTCCTTTTAATTCTAATTACACTAAGGCTCATGAAGACTTAGAAATGATAGATGTGCCTGTTAACTCTGTGAAAACTCCAATAAATAAGTCAGAGATATCTGAGTTAGAGAAGCCTGTTATTAAAGACCTAACATCTAACGAGTGCAAAACTAAATTAGATGTTGAGGATATTAAAGGACAGGAAAGTAAAACTTCAGTAACTCAGAAAATTACTAACTTAGAAAAGGCAAAAGAAGTTAAATCTAAGAAGATAATGTCGTGCTTCAAATGCCATGAACGAGGGCATGTGGCTTCTTGTTGTCCCAATAAGAGGTCAGAAACAAAACATAGACTAGTTGACAGTGACATGTCACTGGGTACTTCTAAGATGGATGTAGACAGGTTGAGTTCTAAAAATGGGTTGGACAATCAATCCATATCTAAACCTGTGAACATTTTGAAAAGGTTAGGAACACACAGTGTTTCTCCACCTAAACCTAAACGGTTTTCTAATGATAATACTTTCAATCATTCTCGAGACCAAACACCGTCAAGGTTTAGGACACCTCATCACAACCATAGTCATTTTGAGATTGGTTCTACTTCTCGGAACCATAGTCATTATGAGAGTGGTTCAACCTCACGTACACATGGGATTAAATATAATTTTAATTATAATCGTAATCAAGGACATCAATCCCAAGGTAATGTGTCAGAGAGGCCTGTTTCTCATTCACCTCATATACCCAAGACCAACGTTCCTCAACAAACTCGAACTCCTTCGAAAGTAATTCAGGCCCCAGATGGGAAAAAGGGTTACTTTAAAGAAGTTAAGTTTGTTAATGATGAGGGACGATCCAAGTCTGTTATGGCTTGGGTCCCTCTTGACGACTAATTGTGTACAACTGTCATGTGTAGGAACAAATTGTGAACGGAGATAGCTGGTGGTACGTAGACAGTGGATGTTCAAGACACATGACAGGAGATAGAAGTCTACTGATGGACTTCAAAGGAGGACTGAAGCAGCGAGTTAATTTCGCTGGGGAGAAAGGTGGAATCATCACTGGGAAAGGAAAAGTTTCTAATGGAACTTTGACTCTTGAGAATGTGAACTATGTTGAACAACTGGTTCACAATCTAATGAGTGTTTCCCAAATCTGTGATAAAGGTCATCCGGTATTATTTAATGATACAGAGGCCTTAGTCCTGAAGCCAGGTCTGGTTATTCCAGATAAATGGATTCTAATGAGGGCTCCAAGGAAGAGGGATATCTATGCTATTAACATGGGTATTCCTGCATCTTCAATGGAGTCGACATGTCTATTATCCAAGGCTAGCAGATTCTATACTTTGGCATAGGAAAATGGCACACCTGAATTTTCGAAAAATGAATTATATAACCAAGAATGGGTTAATTCTGGGTGTACCTTCTACGCGTTTCGAGTTTGAAGACAAGTGTGTTTCTTGCTTAAAAGGAAAGCAACATAAGAAACCACACAGGTCTAAAACTAAAAACTCCATTTCCATGCCATTTGAATTGCTACATATGGATCTTTTTGGCCCAATAAGCAAAAGAAGCATAGGTGGCAAGTGGTATTGCTTAGTTGTCACAGATGACTACTCTCGATTCTCGTGGGTATTCTTTTTGGGGTCTAAGGATGAAACTCCAGGAATTCTTATGGAGTTCTTAGACTTAATAGAGAATGTCTACAACACGAGAGTGAAGAGTATTCGTAGTGACAATGGAACTGAGTTCAAAAATTCTACGTTAAATGTTTATTGCTCAAGCAAAGGCATACAACATCAATTCAGTGCACCATATGAACCTCAACAAAATGGTGTTGCTGAAAGGAAGAATAGAACTCTCATTGAAGCAGCAAGAAGAATGCTTGCAGATTCAAGGCTTCCGGTCATTTTTTGGGCAGAAGCGGTGAATACTGCATGTCATGTTCTAAACCGGGTTCTTACTGTTAAAAAGCATAACAAGACTTGTTATGAGCTTTTGAACAATAAGAAACCGAATTTGAAAGGGTTTGAACCCTTTGGTGTCTCATGTACTTTATTGAAAACTAGTTCTCAACCAAAATTTGGTGAGAAGGCTGACGAAGGATATTTCCTAGGTTATGTGCCTAACTCACCAAATAAACGAGTTTTTAATAAAGTTACGGGACGTGTGGAAATAGTTTATAACGTTGAAGTTACGAGCTACACACATGACTCACATAAAGGATTAGATTGACAATTTGACTATTCTGATCTTTTTAAGACATTTAATGTCCCATTGTGTGATTACACGGTTGATCCTGTACTTACTGAACAGTTATTGTCAGGTGATGGAGATATTGGCTCCACTTCAACATCGACTACTTCTGTGGATCCTAATCATACAACATCAAGTGCCACAGAACAACCTCCGGTGGATAACACTCAAGAGACTGACACGTCACCAGTAGTTACCGACACGATAACTTCTGATGAGATGTATAGTACTGATGAGGATATGCCACCATTGGAAGAAATTGGCACCAATCTTTATGATAATATGGTGATTGAGCCGATAATAACCACAAGAATTCACAAAGATCACCCAACTGAAAATATCATTGGTGATCCAACTGCATCGGTTCAAACCAGGGCTAGTACTTCGGAGTACTCGAGTCTTTTTGTTGCCATTATGGAGACTGGGATTATCAATCGATGTTCCTACTCGTGCTTTATCTCACAAATTGAACCTAAAAATGTTCAAATGGCATTAAAGGACAATTCGTGGGTCGAGGCAATGCAGGAAGAGTTATCTCAGTTCTCAAAACTGCAAGTTTGGGAGTTGGTTGATTTACCTGTTGGAGATTATCCAATTGGCACTCGATGGGTATTTAAGTGCAAGAAAGACGATCGGGGAATCGTGATTCGCAATAAAGCTCGTCTGGTGGTTCAAGGTTTCAATCAACAAGAAGGGATTGACTACAATGAGGTGTTTGCACCTGTGGCTAGGCTAGAAGCAATAAGGTTATTCTTAGCATTCGCAGCTTCTAAGAAAATGAAAGTTTTTCAGCTGGATGTTAAGAGTGCCTTCTTGTATGGCAAAGTCAAGGAAACGGTGTATGTTTCTCAACCACCGGGCTTTACTGATCCTAAGTATCCAGATAGAGTATATCGTCTTGATAAGGCTCTATATGGATTACATCAAGCTCCGAGGGCGTGGTATGAAACACTGTCTAATTATCTTCTTGAGAATGGTTTTACAAGAGGAAGAATTGACAGTACACTCTTTGTCAAATGGAAGAAGAGAGACTTTCTACTTGTTCAAGTTTATGTTGACGACATCATCTATGGGTCATCTGACGAAAAGATGTGTAATGAATTTGAACAAGTCATGAAATACAAGTTTGAGATGTCTGCTATGGGAGAACTGACATTTTTCTTAGGATTGCAAGTCGATCAAAAGAAAGATGGGTATTTCATTCATCAAAATAAATATACAAATGAGCTGTTAGAAAGATTCAAGATGGATGAAGCTCGAACTTATCATACCCCTATACCAGAAGCTCATGGACTTGGTCCTGATACATCAAGTGATAGAGACGTGGACCCTACTCTTTATAGGGCCATGATTGGATCACTAATGTATCTTACTGCATCGCGGCCGGATATAATGTTTGCAGTATGTGTCTGCGCACGATATCAAGCCAATCCTAAAGAGTCTTATATGCAAGCTGTTAAGCGAATTCTTCGTTACCTCAAAGGGAAGCCGAAGCTGGGACTTTGGTATCCGACTGATGGAGACTTAGACTTTGTGGCTTACACTGATTCTGATTATGGAGGATGCAATCAGAACAGAAAATCTACAACTGGTGGATGTCAATTCCTAGGGGGTAGACTGGTTTCTTGGCAGTGCAAGAAGCAAACCTCAGTCGCCATTTCTACATGTGAAGCTGAGTATGTTGCTGCCGGCAGCTGTTGTTCCCAAGTTCTATGGATACACCAGCAACTGCGAGACTATGGGTTAAATTTAACTAATACTCCAATGATGATTGACAACGAATCCACCATGTCAATTACCATTAATCCTGTAAAGCACAGCAAGACAAAACACATTGACATACGTCATCATTTTATCAGAGACTGTGCAGAGAAAAAGCTTATACAGTTAGTCAAAGTTCCCTCAACTGATAACTTGGCAGACTTGTATACTAAAGCTTTTGACAGGACGCGTTTTGAGACATTGCTTCAACTAAACGGAATGAGGAATCCCGAATAATTTGTCTTCCAAAGGTGTATGTTCTACTTTGTAGTTTCTTTTATTTTTCTGTATTTCTTTCTTTTAGAAAACGTTATGGTTTTATCTGCTGGGAAATGATAGTACATTAGAGGAAAATGCTTAATAACAATAAGTATAAGTCTTTGGATAGATGTGTTAGTAGATTCTAGGTAGTTACATTAAATCTACATCTTTAAAACCAGGCATTTACTTATGTTTATTTTAGTATACACCTCTCTCCACATGTTATCATTTGCTTAGAAGAATTGAATCTAGACAGCTTCATTATATGATGTACTGATAGGCAAATTCTGATATGATTTCTGAGCATATAATAAGTAATAATGCTTCTGTATGTTATCTAGTGTGATCTGCTATGTGATGTATGACATAAGTCTTAATTGTTGAATGATAGTCTAACCATGCACTGTTATCAAAGATCTATGAAACTATGTCAAGACAAATAGTAAGAATTATGACTATTAGCAAAACTACTGGTGACTTTGTTGTACTATGTACAGACCTGGCTCCTTTAGTTTTGCCAATGGTTTCAAACTTATCTTGTTCATACTAAGGGATCTTATGTTGTACTAAGTACAGATCTAGAACCACTAGTATCTTCAAAATAGCTTTGATGTTTGTCAGATATTAAAATAACTCAAGGGTATGTTATATGCTTCGAAAGGAACATCATTTAGTAACCTCTACCTTGAATCTGAAAGATATAGCGTTATGTGTTTTACTTGAATTCTCAGTATATCATAGTTTGACTCACATTAGGTAATGTACATACCAACAATAAAGGCTTGCTATGAAATCATTGTAGACTTTGTTTATGTGGATCATAATATCGGTAATCGTCTTGAACTGTCTGTGATATTTGAACATTTTCATGATTGATGAATCATTTGTTCTCAATTACTGTAAATGTATGATTAATGAACATGATATATGTTGTGGAGATAGGTAACCAAGATATACTTTCATAAATATAAGTTGACAAATGGTTAAGTTGTACTTAAGTGTCACTACTCGTGAATTTCATATGGTATGTATACTACCAATCTTCCAAGACTTTTTAAATCTTAAAGTACTGTGTATTCTTTCTAATATGATCCCTTAGCAGATTTAACTATTAATGTTCAGCATTTGTAATAGTTGTGTCATTAATAAAATGGTACTCGATACCTATGTTCATGCGAACCCAAAACTTGCGATTCGAGTTCTTGCGAAGCGAAACGAAGTTTTTCTTCGATTTTGGAACTTTACAAACAGGGATCCGCTTTTCACTCCGTATATTATTATCATCTTCTTCTTGCGCATCTTTTAAGGTATGTTTCACATGATTTCATTCAGTATTTCATGATTAATCGATCGATTATTGGATTTTATAAGTTTCGGTTGAACACTGTGATAATTAGCGTATAAAATTCTTTAATCTTGTTAAATCGATCTCTGTTGAACATGCTGCTAACATCTGATTGCACAAACACGAGTTAATTTTTGATTTTGAAATTGATTGGGCTCGGATACGCTCCTGCGAACTGAGATCCAATCTCAGTTCGCAGATCCCTCTTGCGAAGTGACCCAGGTGTTGACTTTGTTGACTGCGAAGCGAACCCAACAGGGTTGACTTTGTTGACTGCGAAGCGAACCCACTTGATTGACTTTGTTGACTGCGAAGCGAACCCACTTGGTTGACTTCGTTGACTGCGAAGCGAACCCACCTGATTGACTTTGTTGACTGCGAAGCGAACCCACTTGGTTGACTTCGTTGACTGCGAAGCGAACCTACCTGATTGACTTTGTTGACTGCGAAGCGAACCCACTTGGTTGACTTCGTTGACTGCGAAGCGAACCCACCTGATTGACTTTGCTTGACTGCGAAGCGAACCCACTTGGTTGACTTCGTTGACTGCGAAGCGAACCCCACCGGATTGACTTTGTTGACTGCGAAGCTAACTAAACTATTGACTTTGCTTAATCTGTTTAGTTTACATTTTATCATGATTTAGACTTATTTTCGATTTGCGACATTTATGTTTACAAATAATTAATAAGTCTGACTTTGTTATCATACGTTTCGACTTAAGAGCTTTCGCTTATAAGTAAAATACGTATTCGTGATAGCATATTTTCTGTTCTATCATGTCGAAAGACTTCCGACTCAAATGTAGTCGTGCGGCGTGTCCCGATATTCGATCGGCGGTATGACTGTTCAGGATATGCTTTATAACTAGCGAACTATATATAATTTAGAGAATATAATTGAAAATTTAAGTCTTGTACGCTTAATAGTTCAATTAAGTTAAGTAAATTACGTTAGTAATTAATAGTAAACTTAGATGTTTGGTGACAATCTTTGTTCACAATACATCAATGTTTAGAATTAATTACTGTTCGTTACGGCATTTTATCTTGATGGGGAATTTACCATTCGTGTAACTCTTTTGATTACAGAAATGGCTGCTCGCTCATTTGCTCCGTGTCATAACATTCTTGTTAATCTTGATGTCAATGAGCGTGGAGCTGAACGCTTCACTGAGATTCTAACATATTTGGCACGTTCGAGATTTCGATATGCTGTTACTAAATCTCCACCTCTGTCGCGTGACCTGCTGACTCAATTCTGGAATAATATTGAGTTCAATGCTGCTGCAAACCCTCCAGTCATTTGTACTAGGGTTAATGGTCATCCAGTTGTCTTCTCTGCTGACGATCTTAGACAGATTCTAAATCTGGGTACCGTCGAGCAGGAAGCTGGGCCATCCGTGTATTCTTCGGATTTCATAGAGGGTGCACTCGGTCGAATGGGTTATTCTGGTCCTAAGCGTGGACGCCAATTTATCAAGGCCTTTGTTCTTGGCCAATGGAGGTTCCTGTTCCATATTATTGTGACAATCTTCGGGAACAAGAAGGGCGGATACGATGAATTGAGCCCCGAGCTGTTATCTGGTTTACTGTCACTGGTTTATAATAAACCATACAGTTTTTCCTCATACATTTTTAGCTCTTTTATTGGGCAGATCACTGGAGCTGTTCGCTCCAAGTTTATGCTCTATCCACGTTTTTGCATGATCATTATACTTCAGCGCATTCCTGGATTGCTGAATATTCAGTCAGATTTGCATGTGGATAGGATCGGACTTCGAACATACAACGCTTGTTTTCTTAATTCTTCTCGTCGTCCGGATCAGATCAAGCCGGAAGCTTGTGATCTTTTTGGTCATCTTCTTGATGAACATTATGTAACTCCACCAAACAATGGATGGTTGGATGCCGATGCTCCACTGCAACCTCAACCATCCCCTCCAGCACAAGTTCCAGCTCAGCCGGCGGTTGTTGCTCTACAGCTCGGCCCGCACGAGCTTATAGAAGATGTGTTGAACCAAGCAGCTCAACCTGATGTTGCTGCTAAAGTATTACATGAGGTTCTTATTCAGAACGATGATGCCACTGATCCACTCTTACTTGAGGTGGAAAATTTTCAGGCAATCGAAACCGTCGACCCAGAGGTTGTTCAACCTAAGGGTGAACGGGTTTCAGCTGATCAAGATGCTGGACCGTCTAGTGCTTTTAGCAAGGATGGTGCCACTGCATCTGATACTGAGGATGAGGATAGTGATGATGATCCTTCTCCTTCCTTTTTGACGGGAATTCCTTCAGGAATGATTCGTCAAGGTTCAAGACTAATCATGGATCCTGCCTTAAAGGGCAAACACAAAGTTGATGATCGTGATCCTGATTACAGTTTGGTTGATGAAGATTCTGAGGAGGACCATGCTTTACCTCTTCAAACCAGCCGCCGCAAACGCATTCGCTCTTCAACTGCTCAATTGACTATTGGCGAATTATCTCGTCCTGCGGTACGGATAACACCATCACCGCCACCAATGCCTACTTTATCACTTTCTCCTGTGCCAAGGCCTGCTGCTTCGGAGCCTCTTATTCTTCAATCTACTAAGGCCAGCCTTATCACAGCACGGTTGTTATTGGCTGATGTTGCTGCTCTCATTGGTAAACATCTTCCCTCATCTGATACTGCAACTGAATCAGCAACTGCCATTCCTCTTCGGACTTCTGACCGTGTCACTACTTTGGAACTACGGGTTAAAGCTTTGGAATTTCAGAATCTCAAACTTGCAGCTCTCCTTAGTACTCAAAGTGCTTCAACGACTCACTTGTTGAGATCACATGCGCTTCTATTAAGTGAATCTGCTGATCAACAGCGACAGATTGACCGTTTGGAACGCATAGTCAACCATTTGTTGACGGGACAGCCGTCTCAGGGGGAGATTATGGCGTATCAAGTTGCCAGAGACGAAGATGAGCTGATAAGGAAACGGCGTCATGAGGCCTGTAAGGATGATGAAGAACTAAGTAAAAGGCGAAAGGACACAGATGATGATCCCAACTCACAAGATGATAGAGAGCCGACTGGTCCGTCAACGACTGGTGAGCTTCCTATAATTCAGGGGGAGTCTACTAAGGCAAGTGGAAGTGGTGCTGGTACAAGTGCACATGAGGGTGGTGCAACTGAAGGTGAAGTTTACATTAACTTAGACTAAGTTGTAATTTTATTTCAACCTCTGTAATTTGTAACTTAAGAATATTTTGTCATATATATATTAGACTTGCGATTTATTTTTACAAGTTAAATATATTTAGTCGACTTGAGATTTATAATAACAAGTTAATTAAATAAGTTACAATTAATAAAAATTGTGTGGAATTTTGATCGAAAGTCTACCGACTTACAATAGTCGTGTGGCGTGTCCCGAGTTAGTTTCGGCGGTCAATCTTTTACTATAATCTTTGCATTTTAGACTTGAGAATCGTCAGACTGACAAGTTAATTATGCAGAAGAATTAATTAATGGTAAGCCTGAATGTTTGGTGATCATTTCACAATACATTAGTGTTTAAATTTAACTAATATTCTGATATTATAAGACTTTTGAAATCTTAGATTGATTGTAATTATATGTTAAGATCAATGAAAGATTTATAAGTTCATATAATGTATTCGAGATACACAAAGAAATTAATAAGAAAATTCTTAGATTGATTCAGGGAAATCAATAAAAGAATTTATGATATTAATTGCTATTGATTAATATGGAAATCCTTAGATTGATTCAGGAAAATCGATGAAAGGATTTAGAATATTAATGATTATTTGTGTATGACCTAATATAGGTTTGGAAGTGCTAGATCTATCCGATTCTGATAATGATATACTTGATGAGATAGATGAAGACATTGATTATGATCTAGAGGAGGGAGAGTTTGTACCTCCTGAAGATTGGTCTTCTGTCTTGGAGTCTGGGTTAGATGAAGGTGTAGATCTTGATGCTGACATCGATGAACACATAGTAAGCCCCTCAAAGACAAATGTTATCTTTCAGGATGAGGATGGAGAAAGAGTTTTGGATTTAGATGAAAATCTAAGTGAATCAACTGATTCTGAATCCGATGATGAACTTCCTGAGAAATTGAAGAATAATCCGATGTTTAGACCTTTGAAAAGAAAAAGGGAAAAGACATGGATTAAAGAAGTAGATATCACTGGAAAACGTATACCTAAAAGGGGTATAATAGGATGGTATTACGATGCCGACTTAAAGCTTTTCGCAATAAAAAGATATGACGGAGTTCAATACTTTGAAAAGAAGCTTGCAGTCTTCAGTTCTTTACCGCGTTTTGAAATCCGAGACTTGGCTAGATTGGAAATGATTAACCCCAGTAATGATCCTTTTGGACGATACGTAGAGAAGGTTATCAAGACTGAGGGTAGATCATTGAAGTTTCAAAGAATTAAGCTGAGGGTTGGAAAAACAATAAAACTTAATGAAAGAAGCAAAAGAACTGGAAGGCGTCGAAGAATGAAAGTATATCCAGCTGTTAAGTGCATGCAGCAGATTCCTTTAAAGACCATGCCTCAAGATATCTTAGGCAAATTGAAGAGATGGTCTGTTGATTCTGTGACTGGAGAAGCTCTCATGTTTGTACATGATGATGAAGTTGAGTATGAAGAGAGCGAGATCTTAAAGATTTATGATCGACGACATCTGATGAACTTATCAAGGGATGACCTATTAATGTTACACAAGAATAGGATCACTGCAATTGAAGGATGGGAAGATGTTGCTCGAGACTATCAGTCAATGGTTAAAACATGCATCAAGCTGAAGATATATGCTGGAAGTAAAATTTACAAGTGATTACCAAAGACAAACTTGAAGACCAAGACACTAAGACAGCTAGAGCTATTGTCAAGGGGGAGTCTGTTGAGACATGTTTTGTGACAACAGATCTAGCTTTAAATTAGTCTTTCTAGTTTGTAATAGGTCTTGTATTAATTGTAATCGAGTTTGTACATTGGTTTTGAATTGTAAATGAAAAACTGTGGTTGGAAAACATTTTAGAGCGAAAAATCAAAAAGCTGAAAAATGTTGACCAAGTTTGACCGCGAACCGAGTCAGTTCGCAGGACAAATTTGGGCTGCGAACCGAGTCAGTTCGCTGGGCCTAAATGGGCTGCGAACCGAGTCAGTTCGCAGAAGCCCATGACCCGCGAACTGAGACGGTTATAAATACAAATTAGGTTTCAAACCTAATTAACTTTTGCCAACATACACATACGAACTACCTGAGTTTTCCAGAGCAATTAAACCTTCTAAAGGCTAGGTATTGATCGTTTAACTGAGATTAATAATCAATACGAAGCAAATTAGATACCCGATTCACTATAATTGTGAAACAATTCGTTATAGATCCTATAACTAAGTATTGAGGGATTCCGCACCTTAATACGTTAGATAACCTCGTTATCGATCCGAATAGACACGGACTTACACTCACATAAGTGTTCATGTGCTGTATATGTTCCTGAAAACAAGCCTCATAGAGTTCCTCTTTTGCCAAAACCACTATCTAGTGATGATCAAACTTTCCGAGAGAGACGATCATGCTTCTACTGTAAGAAGCAGGGTCATCTCATTAATCAATGTCCTGTGCTTGCTAGAAAGTGGGCATCTAGAACTGATCCACGTTCTTTTAAACATAAAAATATTCAAAAGACAAAACAACATGGATTATCTCGAAATGTCCCAACCTCTAGAGTTAATAACATTAAACCTACTCAACAAATTGTTCGAAAGATTGATGTTGTTAACAAGCAACAAAATACTCCATATAAAGTTTGGAAAAGGAAAGATGTAGGACATAATGTGTCATCTGAAGTTATCACATCAGTAAAAGAAAATGATTTACTGAAAAACAAGGTTTTAACTGATGTGGTAATAATTGATGAAATCTCAGGAGTACCCAAGTCTATCAAGGCTTGGGTCTCCATTTCAAACTAACCATTTGTCTCTTGGTGTTGTGACAGTCAAAGGTGCTGAATAGCAAGTGGTATGTTGACAGTGGCTGTTTACGAAACATGACAGGCAATATCTCCCTTCTCTCTGATGTTAAACCATATAATGGGGGATATGTTGCTTTTGCTGGCAATAACGGTGGTGAGATAACTTCTTGCGTACAAAGGGTGAAAACACCAGATATACTGACCTATCTGTTTGATAGACTTGAGACAATTGGTTTTTCAAAAAGACGTTTAATTGTGTCTGAAAACAACTAGGGAGATGATAGTATATTAGGAGACACCCCTCAAAAGTCAATCTTAAGTTTTATCCTCGATGTATCAGTAGGTTTATCTCGTATTTGTTATACATGTCCTTACAGGCATCTGATTACTTGTACGATGTATTGGTAGGCATTTTCATACTCTTCTTTAAGCAACTAAGAAATACCTTAATCTGTGTTTAAATCTTTTGTGATAACCAACATATGATGTATGACAATGGGTCTTAATTCTTATGTATCAGCTTGCCATGCTTCTATTAACTTGAGTTTGTATATGACAACATTTGGGGATTTATGCTGTCTGTTTCCTTTGTTGTACGTTTGTACAGACCTGGTCTCAGTCAGTATACTTTCAACATCTAAGCAAACAAAAGTAAAAAATACTTTCAAATCTTATAAAATCAAAGATTACTTACAAGGTCGCCAAATGGTTTGACCAAGTCTGGTTTTGCTTACACCTGAATCAAGTTTATGTCGCTTTGTTGTACGTATGTACAGACCTGTCACCGCTAGCTTGATTCTTAAAAAAAAAAAAAAAATGTTGAATTCAAATGCTTTCTCTAACTAATCGAAGTCTTGGGCATGTCTTGATACTAGGAGTATGTCTATGTGGGATTCACGGAGATCTATTCACTCTCACAATAACTGCTAAGCTTGAAGTTGATTATGTTACATGTTTAAGTGGACAAACAATACCGATAATCGTCTTGTTACTGATTGTCTCTTTGGCTAGTTAACTTTGTGTGCTAAATTTACATTTGGACAACTATACTGATAATCGAATTAAAATTTGATATTGTATTGCGAATCTGTCTTTCTAATATGATCCCTAATTAGACACCATCTAGTTCGTCACCAAAAATAAGACAGATCCAGTGACAAAGCAGCCGATTATTAGAGTTCATTATTCATCAACTGCAAATTTGAAGAAGATATCTCTGGAAGATGTTACCCTTGACTTTCTATGAAGATTTGTCTGCTGATTATTTTTGAAGACCAAGCTGAAGACACGGGGGAGTTTGTTGGTACATTAGTGTGTCTGTCACTTGGTCTAGGTTTTGAGTTGTAATTAATTAGTTACATTCTGTATTAGGCGACATTGGCAAGATCGCTTAGGCGATATTGACAATA
Source organism: Logfia minima (assembly GCA_963921325.1). Taxonomy (NCBI): domain Eukaryota; kingdom Viridiplantae; phylum Streptophyta; class Magnoliopsida; order Asterales; family Asteraceae; genus Logfia; species Logfia minima. The sequence continues at coordinate 23,900,947 of OY992763.1, read as the reverse complement.
TCGCATAGGCGATATCACCAATATCGCTATGTCGCTGATTAGTTACCTATAAATACGCGCTTAGGGTTTCAGTTGTAAAAGGTTGTTGAACTTGACGATTTCCAGAAGAGCTTTTGGCTGTGTTTTCTGCTTCTGTGGTCAGTATTGTATTCGTTCATTGATTATAATTCTTAATACAATATTGTTTGTGCTTGTGATTAAAAACGTACTTGTGTTTAGCTATTGATTTCCGCTCATTAGCTGTTGAACGTTGATTTGCATGTATTCTGTCATATTAGACGATCCTACATAAAGTTTGATCCAAATCCATCGGGTAATTTAACACCTTTAACGAATTCACAAAAACGCCGCCTGTCATCAGTTGTGAAAGAGTACTTGGGATGAGGCTTTAAGTACTTCCCGCTTCCTTTATCTTGGAGCCACAACTCATTTCGAATGTTCAAAATTTTCAAGTCTTTTCTTGCATTATTGTTGTCTTTGGATTTATCATTCATTAGTAAGGTACCCAACAAACTCTCATATACACTTTTTTCGATATGCATGACATCTAAATTGTGCTTTAGTTGAAGAGAAGACCAATAATCGAGCTCGATGAAAACATAACGTTTACTACAATTCAACTCTTTTGCATCCCGTTTTCTCTTCATACCCCCAAAACTAGGATGTTTACCCGGGGTACGTGACGGCAGTTGAGCAAGTTGCTCTAAGATTGTGACGTAACGTAAAAAGTCATGTTTTTACGTACATTATCTCCGGATTTTGACCATAATCTTTATGAAAACCTTTGATTTAAATGATTTTTCAACTAAATTCATAAAAAGGGTTGAAATTAAGACGATGCGTTAAAAATCAATGAAAATGACCAAATAACATGCAAAACAAGACAAAATTTTCAAAGGTCAGTTCACCACCCTCAAAATTACCTTTATGCTATAAATTGAGAAATTATTCTTAATTAGTCTCATAATGTTCCTCATGTAATTACAAGAACGTGGTCAAAAGAATAGCGCAAAATTGACAAGAAACGAAGAAGATACGACCAAATGAAGATACAAGGACGCACGAGCTCGCACACGACCACACTAGGTGACCGTATACGGCTAATAGAGGGCGTATATGGCCTCCCATATGACCGTATGATGCATCACTTGTTGTTGTTCCTGACAATCCTTCAAAGCCGAGGCTTTCAAAGCTAGAGGCTGCCAGGCCTTTTTTCTTCTACATCACCAAAACATAATGTAGCTGAGCTTAAGAAGAAAATTGTTGTAAAGGGCACGGATGGTGAAAATGTGAATCAAAGATTTTAAGGAGTGTTAAGAAGAAGATGATGATCTTTTAAAGATTTTAAGGAGTGTCAAAAAGAAGGGTTAGTTGAAGGATGATGATAATAAAGTTTCAAAGAAGTCTATTGAACCCCAAACTATTATTAGTGAAGATAAAGATGGGTGTCAACAGGATTTGCTGAAGTACATTTTTCTAGCCTATGATGTTTGTAAGTTTCTCTTTAAAACCTAATATTTTGTTATTTTTTTCAATTTTTTTTATTCTTTCATTTCTATGAATTTTTGGTTTGTATTTCTATAAATCAGTCGGAGTCGATGTTTAAAAATCATATAACAAAAGAAAACAAGTTTGAAGCTTTCAAAACATCGGTCGATAAGTTGCTCGATAAAGATCCCGTTCGCATGTCTATGACAGGGATTGAACTTGTATGTCTTTCTTTTATATTCTGTCATTTCTACTTTCCATTTTGTGACAACCCTCGAAAACCGGTAAATTCCGTACACCCTAAATCATGCATTCTTACGCTAATTTCCCTTTAAAGAAATCAAACTTGATTTAAACTCAGATAAGTCTAGCACACGACCACGTTGCACATTTTGGTGCACACCACTTTAATACATGATGCATTTCGTTTACTTAATTATTGAGAATTTACACAATATAAATCGGATGATTTCCGATAAACACGAACGTTGGTGATAAGTATTTCCTAAATAACATAAAACTATTTAACAATAGTTATTTACCTATACTATTATGATAGGGCTTAAAGCAAAACCTTTCAAAAGATTTAGATCAAGTTATACGATTTAATTCAAACACAATGATGAAAGGTAATACGAGATTCACTAAACGAAACATCGATAATTTACGAATGATTTGAAATTAACTAACAATGTTCCAACCTCCTTTAATCTCCCTAATTACCCTTGATTAGCTAACCTACACCTAATTAATCACCTCCTTAAGCTCCTAAACATGTAACTAGTGCATTAAGTAGGTCAAGACTCGAAAATTAATTACAAGCTAGCAAGCAACTAGGTCACCAAAGTCAAAGGAGCATATTTCTCCTTTCCCTCCAATCTTCTTGCATACGTTTCCAAATCCCCAACTCTCTTCTCATCCAAACAATCCCTCCTCTCTACTTGCTTGCTTGCACACATCACCTTTCCATCAATCTTTCATGCTAGAGATAATCAACCCACTTGCTTCCTACTTCAGTAGTCTAAGCTACTTGCAAGACCAACAAATACACACGTATACTTCATATTTCACTCTTCAAAATCTGCACAGACACTCTCAATTTCTCTCTCACTTTTCACCCTCATTTCATCATCCTTCAACACCTTCATCTTTCTTCAAGAAACCACCACCCTCGAACCACCATACAACCACCACAAACCACCGTGAACCACCACCTTTATACATCATTTTTCACCATCTTTTAAGCTCTAGTTCACCATTGGGTTCTTGTGATCTCATAATCTTGAGAACCACATCATTCTAAGGAAAAGCTAGGAGTTTTGGGTTTTAAAAGGATTTTGAGGAAGCTTTCAAGTTCTCTTCTTTTTCTTACCTTTTCATCCAAGAGCATTGTAAGCAAACTCATCCTTTTGGTCTTGTCATTTCCTACATATTGAATACCCACATGCTAGAAGTTCACTCTTGTGTTTTAATCAACTAAATGTATGTTAAGAACAAGCTAAATCAAGTTTAAAGTGATCAAGAACAAGTTTGGGTTAAAATGGGTACCAACATGTATGATTTGGTAATGTATGTATAATATGAGATGTTTTGAATGTCTTCACATGGAATGATATTAAAAATGGTGAAAGGGTTGGCTAAACACATAATGTTAAGGACATATGTATAAAGAGATGATTTGAAAGTGTTAAAACAAGATTTGAGTTCAAATGGTAAACAAGTCGTTAAAAGAGCGGGAAACGGCTTTCAAAATGAGAAACGAAAATAGTGCTTTAAAACGAGAAGCGAAAACCTAAAATGTCACATTTTGGACTAGAAACATGTTACACCTTGTTAAAATGCTAAAAAGTTGGATTGGAATGCCAAAAATCGTGTTTGAAGTCATTTTGTGAAAAACAGGGAAAATGTCGGATTTTGGCCTTACACGGACGAGTGAGCTTTCACCCGGATGAGTGAATTAAGGTACCTTGAGTTCCGTTGGCTGATCACCCGGACGGGTGACATGTCACCCGGTTCGGTTAAGCCTTACCTGGACGGATAAGCCTTATTCCAAACTTTGAAAAAAAAAAAAAAATCTCATTTGAGAAAAAATTTATTGATTACCAAAATTTGAATTTGAGCTTACTAGTTAGAAATTTTAGTTTGAGAAAAAATTTCATTTTACTCGAACAATTTTCGGAACAATTTTGGAGGGAAAAGCTATAACTAAAACGATAAGATAGTTTAAAAAGATACGTTTTGAGGGCGATAAAGAGAATAAATATAAATATAAGTATAAATAGAAATCACTATGATTTCGAGAAACACAGACGTATACATACAAAACTATCACAAACGTGGTCGTACATATGTTCGAATGGTAATGATCCTACTAGTTGAGTGAACAACTAGCATAGACGGGCCGATAGAGCCGTCTACTTATATAATTGACCTCATGCGTATAGGGCGCTATGAGGCTATTTTCTAATTGGGCAAACGATACTTTTAAAAGGCTAGCACTCTTGCTCACTAGGTGAGTTCACACCCCCTCTTTTACTGTTTTTAATAATTTATAAATTGGGGTGAAAAACATATGAACTGTTTTGTAAAACATGACCATGAATCTTGTGCGACCCTAAGTTAACATGTTGTAGTGCATTGAAGTCCTCTTGCTTACACAATATGACCATTAGCTAGATGACGCTAGCCACGTGGATATACGTATAGTACTATCGGGGTGACTGCCCACCATAATTGTTATCGGTTAGTCGCGCTAACTGTCGACGTTGTATCGAAATAAGGATCGTATATCTAGTATGTTGAGATGCACAAGCAAGTAATGTAAGTCGTGGATTGGTTATATGCCTAAGTGTTGTCACATTAACTCGTATGACCTAGCTAGTCTAAGGGGGACTACCGTCATGGCTTTGTTGAATTGAGATGTTGTTTATTATATGATGTTGCAAAGGTTTATGCTTGCAAACAATTGATTTATACAAGTAAAGGTTTAACGATAAAGTCTTAAACCTGTGGATTCACTCAACAGTTTTGTTGACGATTTATAAATATGTTTTTCAGGGAATTAGCTGCGACGTAAGATCATGCATGCATATTTTGGGACCTTTGCTCATCACGATGAATAGGATGCCATTTATTTTGAAAACATTGAACCTATAGAATATGATTGAAATGTTAATCATATCAATTTGTGTTGGATATTAAAATATAGATTGTAAACATTGTTATTGTAATTAACCATGTGACTAGTCTATTAGTATAAATAGCTAGTTAGGGTTAATCATTTGTAAGTTTCCAAGATTAATAGAAAAACACATTCAAAGGAAACTCTCTCAAATATCATTGAATCATCATAAAATTGCTTGAATATAAAATTCGTCAAAATTAATGTAAATTTGATTGTGATAATCAGATCAAAAGCTTCACTAGTACATGATTGATTATCTTCATGATTGAATCAATTCGAAATTGATGAATGGATTGAAGATCAGAAATTGATATCACGTACAGAGAGCTGTTCAGGAAGAAGCTGTTACAGTGCGACCTTATTCTGCGAACTTGTCAGTGCGACTTTATCTTTGCGAACTTATTAGTAGTGTTGCATATCAGCTTCTGAGACTTTACTTCTTCGAACTTGTATCTGCGACCTTAGTGTAAGACTTTATTGTGCGACTTTATCTTAAGTTCACATATCAAGTTCGCATAACAGTAAGTTCGCATACTCTCATTTGTTTTTTTTTTTAAAAAAGGCGGGAAAATTTTACAATTATTAAAATTTGAATTTAAGCTTCCCATTGACTACTTTTAGTTTAAGAAAATTTTCATTTTACTCGGGCAAAATTCGAAAATTTTGGAGGGAAAATTCTTATGGATAAAATTTGAAATTTTCGATCAACATTTTCTTAAAGAAAATGATTCTTTAAACACTTCAAAATCTTTAATCTTTAAAAGATCCATTCAAGCAACGATTTTTTATGATGACGAGAGATGAAATTGAGAATGAACATGATGAAGAAAACAATACAAGTATTCAAAGAACGTCAGAGTTTTATGAGAAAAAGATGCTCAGTGCATTGAAAAAGGAAGCCGAGAAAGCTGTTATGGAAAATTGGGAAGTGAAATATAAGGAAGAACATGCTCAAGTCATTAAGCTATCAGTTGAAAAGTCAAATGCTTTGCATCAACTCAAGCTTCTTGAAACTCAAATTGAGACACAATCTAAGGTACATTCTAAAGTTCTAACTGAGTGTTAAAACAAATTAAGCTTAGAAATCGTAAAGGTTGATAACCTGAAAAAGGAGCTTGCAAATAATCTTAATGTGTTAAAAACTGTGTCTCAGGAAAGGGATGTTTTTAAATTTCACAGGGATGAGTATCTCATTACTAATAAGAAACTTGAAAAAGAAAATAAATCGTTAATAACTGAAATTCTTGAATGTTCATCCCAATGTAAAGCATCAAAAGACGTTGAAAATCGTGTTAAACAAATGTATGACCATGCAATTGCTGAAAGCAAGATCAAAGAACTTTAACATAAATTGTTTAAACGTGGTCAAACAGATCAAACCATTTTTCTCAATAAACCTAAGGATATCAAATTTTATAATCCAAGAGAAGGATTAGGTTTTGAAAATCCCTGCTATTTACAAAAATATATTTCTAAAGTACCTACCTTGTATAACTACAGTGACATGGGAAGTATTTTAAAAATGTTTTTTGTATAAACAACTAATGAAGAACAAGTTATTGATAATTTCAATAGAGCAAAAACTAAGAATGCACAATTTTCATTTAATTATGAGAAATTAAATGAAAGTTATGGCACAAGGAAAATACCACTTTCTGATGATTATTTTCCAAGTTGTTCAACAACTGTTATTGATCAAGATGAGGTTATGGAACAAGTGGTTAAAAAAAAACTTTATATTCCAAATATAATTTTGGAAAATAAAATTTTTGATCTTGAAAAAAAAATAACCACTCTACAACTAACTTTTGATCAAGAACGAACAACTCTTTTGCAAACTATTGAACACATTAAAAGTAATTCATCTTAATCTAGTTCAACCTCATTATCAAAATCTAACCATGAACTTGAATTTGAGAAGAACTTAGGAAAAGAGTGTGACAACCCTCGGAAATCGGTACTTTCCGTTCACTTTAAAGTCATGCATTCTTACGCTAATTCCCTATTTAATGAAATCAAACTTGATTTAAACCGAGATAAGTCTAGCACTAGCCACATTTGCACATTTTGGTGCACACTACTGCGATGCTTGATGCATCTCGTTATATGATTATGAGAATTTCAAAATAGATCCGATGATTCCGATAAACACGAACGTTGGTGATATGCATTTCCTAAACAACGTAAAGCTAATCAATAATGGTTATTTACCTATACTCTTACGTTAAGGCTTAAAGCCGTTTATCTCAAGAGACTTAAGAATCAAGCTTAGACGATTAAAACTTAACCAACGAAGAAAGGTAACACGAGATTCACTAAACGAAACACAAACTCTTACAAATGAATTAGAATTTTACTAACCATATCGCAACCTACGTTAACCTCCCTAATGATGCTTGCTAGCACCTAAACACCAAACTTGAAACCAAGTAGCTCAAGCATGTCAAATTAATTCCAAGCTTCCTAGCACATAGCTCAAACTAAATCAAGCAACTAGGTAGCTAGCTTAAATTAATTCCAAGCTACCTAGCAAGCATGTCACTTAAATTCCACCTCCTTTCCTTCTTGCTTAAATTAAATCAAGCTAGTTAACAAGCATGTCAAAATTAGGAAATGCCCAGATTTTTTTTTTCATTCCTTCTCCTTGTCTATCCTTGTCTACGTAGCACCATTCCTAGCCACTCCTTCTCCTCCCTACTTGCTTACTTGAGGTGATTGAATGACTAAGCACTTCACATCACCAATAACCACTTGCAAGATCTTTGAGTACTAGCTTAATCTTAAAGGAAATAATCAGCATACGTACAACACACACTTCATTTCCATTTCAAAAATTTGCACATTTTCTCTCAACTTTTCCCTCTCATTTCACCTTCTTCATCCATCTTTAAAGATCAACCACCACCCCACCACCACAAACCACCATAAGACCACCATAAACCACCACCATTTTACATCATTCTCATCACCATTTAAACTCTAGTTCAAACATCTAAAGGAAAACTAGTCCATTTGGGCATTTAGAAGGAGCTTTTGGGTTGAAGTTTCAAGTTCTTCCTCTTCTTTTCTTTCCATTTCATCCTAACACCATTGTAAGGAAACTCCTCTTCTTAATCTTGTCATTTCCTACATATTTAAGTGTATTAATGTTAGGTGTTCACTCTTACTAGAAATAAACTTAAAAACTCATAATTGTATGAACTATAACAAGAATGTGTTAAAAAGAACCAAAACAAAAGCTATAAAATTCGGACAGAAACTTTTCTTGACTTTGGAAGTGAATAACTTGGTCAAAACTTAACCAAATCTAGTGTTTCTTGAGTCTAAAATTAAGTTTAAAGGGTTATCTTTCCAACCCAACTGGTTTCATGAATTTTGGACAAGTATAAGTACTTCAAAACGTATTTTTAAACCAAGGTGTGCAAACTGTTCTTAAAAGTCAGAAACTGACCCAACTTTAGAAGGTCATAAATTTCAAACCATGGATCCAAATGAAGTGATTCTTTTTCCTACAAGTCACATATTTTGTTAGCTTTCAAAGTAGTATGATTACACTCTATGAAAGTAAGTATAACTCCATGTACAGACAGATCTTCGACCAACTGTCCAGAAAGGGTACTGTTGGACCCTAGTGTAGAATTAAACATGTTTGAACCCCTTAAACGTAACCAAAAATTACGAAACTTACATTTCTGAAAAGCTAAGACATAGGGGAACATGTGGTAAAAATTTCATAAAAATCTAAGCTCATTTGACTAGTCAAAATCGTAGTCAAAGAGGGACTAAATTCTGGACAGAAACTGTGAAAATTGATGGAAATCTTTGACTTGCGAACCGAGTTAGTCGCCAGAGTCCAAAACTCGCGAAACGAGACTTGTATAATTTAAAACCCGACAAACTCAAAGATTAGGTTAAAGACGAAGTTAAAACATGGATTTAAATGAGTTTTAATGTTTTTGAAAACTAATAAAGATCACCAACGGGTCGTATACTTTTCTAATACGAAACACATTTTCAATCTACTAGTTGAGTGAACAACTAGCATAGATATGCGGGTAGCTATCTACTTATATCAACCTAGGTGTGCGGGTAGCCACCTACTATTACAAATCTAGATATGCGATTAGCTATCTACTTACACAAACGACCTCATGCGTTTAGGGCGCTAGGAGGCTTTTTGGGCAAACACTCTTATTACTTGCTAGCATTCACATAAGCTCACCAGGTGAGTTCACAGCCCCTATTTTACTGCTTTCTAAATTTGGGGTGAAAAACATATGTACTGTTTACATACAAACTGATTTCATGCGATGATTGAAAACCTGACAACGAATCCTTGTAAGAACCTACGTTAAACTAGTTGTAGTGCATAGAAGTCCTCATGACTACAAACTGTAACCATTAGCTAGATGACGCTAGCCACTGAATATGCGAATAGTACTATTGAGATGACATCCCTCCCACTTTTTTTAGTCATGCTAACTGCCGACTGTATGTCGAGACGAGGAGCGTATATTTTATTGTCCAGGCACAAACATTTAAAGTCGTGGTTTGGTTATAGGCCTAGGTGTCGCCACTTTAACTCGAAAGGTCTAGCTAACCTTCGGGGGATCACAGTCAGCTATTTATTGTTTTAAACTGTATATCATCGTACTATTTGCCATGGATGGCACAAACAACTTGTCAGACGTTTACTAAACTTTTGGTTTGATTGACGAAATCTTAAACCTGTGAATTTCACTCAACAATTTTGTTGATCCTTTTAACTATGTTTTTCAGGGAATTAACAGCGCTGTAAGAATCTTGCATGTATACTTTTGGGACCATTGCTCACCACGATGAATAGGATGCCATGCTTTTGATAAATATTCAAACTATGATTTGTGATTAAATTGTTAATCATATTCTTTTGCTAAACGCCTATTGTTTTGTAAACAGGACGAACTTGTAACCGTGTTGTTTAAAATATTTATGGCATTCTAAATTATTGTTTGCGATAATCATACGCTTATTGATCGTTCCCGTTACGCCCCCGAGCTTCCGCACTTGTTACTCGTGAAATGATTTTATCGGGGTGTGACAAAGAGTTTGACAAAAAGAAAGCCTCAAATGTGAAACACGTTTTGAAACCACAAGTGAATGTTCTAGAGAAGACTTGTACGGATAAATCTTCCAAACCAATTTCAAAAAGGATTTCTCAGTTTACCAATTATTCTTTGCAAAAGAATAAGGGTTATTCTAAGAAATCACATTCACCTGGAACATTTACTCAAACGAATTTTCATCGTTCAGATTCTTATGCTTTCAATATTTCACGTAAATCGGTTTCTCAATTTCCAAAGAAAACCAAAGTTTGGAAATCGAAACAAAGCTTTTCTAGAACAATCATCCCAACCAAAGTCATTCAACTACTCAAGATTGAAGATGTTTGCTCTTGCACCACAAAAGGTTTCTTATCCGTTGCAAAGAAAGAATGATTTTGTAAACCCTATTCCCAAAAGATTTCACTCACCGTTGATCCCACGAAACTTATTTCGAAGTGAAACACCGAGTTTCAATTCCAAATGGAATTAAACGTCTTTAAACCAAATAGACACAACTTATAACTAGTTTTCAAAATTCTCAAAACCCATTGGTACTGTGCTTAAATGGGTTCCAAAAGTTGTTGTCTAGTTTCACAATGACTTATGAACAACTCAGTTCATAACTCGGTTTTAAAATGAATAGGACTTATGAACACATCGGTTCATAACTCGATCTTCAAATGAAAATGGTTTATGAACATTTCAGTTCAAACCCGTTTTACCTAAAAGAGCTCAAAAGTGACCTTCTATTAAGGGGGAGTGTGTTTAAAGATCAAAACTTTTAAGTGTTAACATCTTTATCATTATCAAACACTTTGAAAGATTTTCAAATGATTTTGGTTCTTATACTCTTGAAGGGAAATCATACCGAAGACATCTAAATCGATGTAATCCCAAAATCACAAAATCATGATGTGATGATCAATTAATGATCAACTTTTTGGCATATGCTGACATCTGCACTGAGTGTTATAGAATAAAATTACTCCTACCATCCACCAGAGCCGGATGGATCTACCATAGGAGCCACCTTCCAAAATTTAGGATGCGAGGGTATTTTAGGTCTAAGTGAGAGGATTGGTGGAGATGAAAGTGTAGATCAGCATACTTTCAATAATGCCAAATGCAAAACAGGGAGGAGTTGAAAAATGTGAGAGGTTGAGTGACAAGTGTGTGAAAGGGTTAAATGAAAACGGAAACCCTCACTAAACAAGAAATCGCCGGGTTGCCACATCTACTATCGGATTTCATTCGTTGATTTTTGGTATTGAAGAAGACATCATGGACCCAGTGATGCAATGCACATTACCCTCCTAGCCACTCAAGTACTTCTTAAAAAGTCCTTGTTTCAATTTCTCACGGAGATTTAGCACATAATCTATTGACATCTCGTTTGGAGATTGTTAATATTGAAACAAGAGGACAGTCTGCTCCAGTCCCTGACTTCATGTCATGCACTTATTAAGTCTAGAGCCAAAAGATATAAAATATGTTTAGGACACTAAGTGTATTTTTACACACCATGTCTAAGTGACATTATGCATATCTATGTGATATTGCAGGAACATTCATAGTGATACCTAAAATGGTATTCCACAATGATTGAATGGAAATCCTACCAATATTAACATCAATGCCAACATTGAAAGTAGGTCACTCAGTTGATTTATTTAATGTTTTCAATTGATGTGTAAACTGGTAATCTATGTGATCCAGGAGTTATAGTATTTTCATAAATGAGTTTTCTGAAAATACAAACAACTTTTTCTTGATTTACTCAAGTAAATAGTTGTCTTATCCAAATGGTTTCGAAATTGATGCTTATATGAAGTTTACTATCATTTTCCGCATCATTATCTCGAGAGTATTGGTTTGATAGTATTTTAAGCAAGTATCAGATTTGTAACGTATGTCGCTTATTGAAGATACAACATTCAACGGAATGTTCTTGAAAGTTCGTTGCTCCGATAATTTGATGGAGTCTACTATTCTTCAAACACGTTGTGTTACACCATATTCATGATGTTCACGATGTATCATAATCATCATGAAGGGGGAGAAAAGAATTAGTGTTTGAAGATAGTAAAGAAAAGAGTTAATATTTGAAGATAAGTGAAGCAAAATATTTGTATTTTGAAGATAATATGTTTAATTAAAGATAAAGCTTCAATGAAGAACTAATATCATCTTTCTACAAGTTTGGGAAAAGATAATCTATTTGAGGGGGAGCAAGTCAGAATATGAAAAAGGTTTGAATTAGAAGTTGAAAAGACTTCAAAAGATGAAATAAAAGGATTATTGATTTTAGGGGGAGCAAAATAGGATTTGAAAATGGTTCAATTTAGAAAGTAAAAGCTCTAGAAGATCAATATTCAATTGAGGGGGAGCAATAGAAGAGAAGCTTCAAAAGTATTAATGAAAGATCAAGATTGCAAAGACAAAAACATAAATCTTTCATACATTGGAATTTATTAGTTCAAAGAGGTTTCATCGGCAACAACCAGGTGGAATATACTTTCAGGATTAAGATAAAGAAAAGGTGCTTTCAAACAGTGAGCTTTCAAGAGAAATATTCCAATAACTCATTCAAGATGAGAAGTTGTCATTGAAGATCAAGAAAAAGATTTGTCTTCAAGTTTATCTTCGAGAGTTAACTTCAAAGATAAAAGCTGAGACAAAATAGTCAAAAATGCGCTTCAACGTGTTTTTCAGCTTATAAAAGATTCTCAAAGTTCAAGCTCAAAAGATACATATCTGAATTGAAGACAATCCAAACAAAGTTTACAATCAGGGGGAGATTGTTTGATATTAAAATATAGATTGTAAACATTGTTATTGTAATTAACCATGTGACTAGTCTATTAGTATAAATAGCTAGTTAGGGTTAATCATTTGTAAGTTTCCAAGATTAATAGAAAAACACATTCAAAGGAAACTCTCTCAAATATCATTGAATCATCATAAAATTGCTTGAATATGTTTAACATTTTGCTAAACGATTATCGTACTTGTAAACTTGATGAATTTGTAACCTTTGATCTTAAACTATTTATGGCATTCTAAATATACGTTTGCGATAATCATATACTCTCGATTTAATTGTCGAATTGATCCGCGTCACGCCCCGTGTTTCCGCATTGCTTAAACGTGACATGATTTTATTTGCGTGTGACACATTTAATAGTCTATGACATGCATTTTTGCATCTTCTAGTCCTTGTAGATCGTCAGTTTTTCTTGCTGGTTGTTGATACATCTTAGTGTGTCTGTCAGTTGGTCGAGTATGTAATGTGTAAATGTAATAGACTTGTTAAGTTTACATTTTCTGTGTTCTGCGACACAAGGCTTGTATCGCATGAGTTGTAGTTGCGACACAGAGTTTGTGTCGCAATAGTGATCTCTGCGACACAAGGCTTGTGTCGCAAAACGGCCAGTTTGTTTAGTATAAATATCAAAGTTAGAGATATTTAAAAAAAGACTTTTGACACACTCTTTATTCTCTGTATTTTGGCTGCTACATCTTTGAGAGAATACCTTGAGTATAGAAATATAAAGTTTTATTCCTTTTGTTCTTCATTGTCTAAACTTTATATTCTTGTGATTGTCTCCTCCATGCGATTTGATTAAAAGATTCAAGATTGGGATCCACAATTGGTATCAGAGCCACAATCTTTGATTATTGGTGGTATCAAATCATTTGGGTAAGTATTTAAACACTTATTTTGATTATTTAACATTTGTTTTGGTGTTAGATCTTCATTGTAGGTATTTTGGAGCTGAAGTTTTGATGTTTTTGAACCTAAAAATCCCTGTTTATATAAGATTTTTCGATTAAAAAACATTTAGGTTTCGAAAATTTTCGTTTTTGAGGTTTTTCGCACTGATAGCGCCGTTTCTGCAACACAAGATTGCGACATAATATTGTGTCGCTATAGGGTTTCAGCGACCTTAATCCAGCGACATAGTGTTGCGACATAAGGTTCTTGCGACCTTAATCCTGCGACATAACACTGTGTCGCTGTTTGTTCAGTTGCGACATAATCTTTGTGTCGCTTCTAGTCCTCTTGCGACATAACTTCTGCGACACAACATTAGTGTCGCATTATTCAGTTTTCAGAATTTTTGAAAAGTCTCTCGAGCCCATCACCATGTCTGCTTCTACATCAACATCACTTCAACAGGTTGGGGCAATGTTAAAGCACAATAGTGAGGTGGGTTCTACAAACAAACCACCGATGTACACTACTGGTATGAACTATTTAGACTGGCGTCAACGGTTTGAAGCATTTGTATCGTTCAACGATGCTGAGATGCTGATCTATTTAGAGGAACGATATGAACGCCCTGTTCGAACTGGTATATTTAATGGACCTATTCTTGAAAATCCATTAAATCAATGACTCCTGAAGAACGTAAGGCCTTCGTTACTAAACGAAAAACATATTCTGCAATTACCATGGCTTTACCTCAACAAATATTGAGACAACTACGCCATCACAAGACCACTTATGATCTATGGAAGGGGTTCGAAAAGAAATGTGGTGGTAGTGACCAGTACAAGCGAAACAAACTGGATCTCGTTAAGAAACAGTTTGAGGTCTTTGACATGTTACCTACTGAGTCTTTGGAGGATATGTGTAGTAGATACTCCCAGCTCGTAAGTGAATTAGTCGAGGGTGGTGTAACTCTCGACAAAACCGATGTAAACAAGAAGCTTTTGGGTTCCTTACCCAAGAAGTGGAATACACGAGTGCTGCTGATGGAAAAAGACGAGAATATAATGGATATGGAGCTCGATGATCTGATCGGACAAATTGCTGCTGATCTCCTGGATATGCAGAAGAAGGAGACCAAGGCTACTGCACATATTCAGAAGCCTATGTTATATGGTGTGGATGTTCCTGCTGCAGCAACTCAAGCTGCTGGGGCTGCATTCTTTTCTGGGGGTTCTGGTGCTCTAAATACATCTACTGGTTTTGGATATACTACCACTAACTCTTCTAGTGGGGGTGGTGCTTACTCCAACTTTAAAGGAGCATCTCCTGCAGTTGCTGAAGAACATGCAGTTGTCTTCACAGCTTTCTTGTCAGCTTATGATGACTTCCTATCCAACAAGAACATCACCGTGAATATGACTGAAGAAGATTTCAGTCAAATTGATCAAGAAGAGCTTGAACGAATGGACTTGAAGTGGAGCATGTCACTGATCCGGAAGAGAAGGGTCTTGGATTCAATAAGAGCAAGGTGAAATGCTACCAGTGTCACAACTATGGACACTTTGCTCGTGAATGTGACCGAAAGAAGAATCCACCTTCCGGTTTATCCAAGCCCTCTCAGTCCAATTCATCCGAGAAGACCAAATCTGACGAAAAGGCGATGGTTTCCGCTGCGCTACTCCTTTCCAACAATGCTTGGGAATGGTCTGACCCAGATGAAGATGATTCAGAACGGGCACTGATGGCTGAAGTACATGAGGTACATGATGAACCATTATCTTGTGTATCATGTGTTAAATTAACTAACCAGCTAAACAGGTATAGAGAGGATACCACACGCCTTAACACTGTCATCGAAAATTTAAATGAAACAAATAGTATGTTACGTGACAGTGATAAGGCCAGTGATCAAAAGTTAAAAGCTGTTTTGGAAGAGAAAAAGGAACTAAAAGCTAAAAATTTTGAACAACAAGATGAAATTGGTAGCTATGTTGACATGCTATCATCTGTTAAAAGGGAACTTGTTGAATCTCAAACTGAGGTTCTAAATTTAAAGAAAAAGCTTTCAAACTTTTCCACATCCTCTCTAGTCTTTGATGAAATCCTACAGGCACAGAGGACTGACACTAAGAGTAAGGCAGGACTTGGTTTTCATCAAGTCCCACCTCCTAAGGATTATTTACCTATGCTTGTTAGGGATAATGTCAATGATATGATGCCTATCTTTACTAAGATAGATGTTAAAACTGTCAAACCTACTGTGAGCATCAATATAAGTAAGTCTGAGCTAGTAAAGGCTGAAAATGTCATCATTGCATGTGAACAACCTGAAACTAGTAGGCCCGAGCCAGTTAGGGCTAATACTAGTGAGTCTGAAACAAGTAAGACTCAAAAGGTTGAGAAAGTTAAACCTATTAAGGCCAAGATTCATCAGACTGAACTTATTAAATCTGAAAATATAGTTGAGCCTAAATTAGGAAAGACTCTTTCTGTGCTTCCTCGTATTATTGAAGAGGAAATTGAAATTGAGGATATAACTGATCAAGAGTATCGACCAGTTAAGACAAACGTCAAGCCTGAAAATCATATAATTACTATCGAACAAAATGAACAGGCTATAACAAAAGGAAAAGGTAAAGCTATGGCTGAACCTCAAAAGAAGATTGTTTCTAAAACAACTATATTAAATAAATCTTCTAAAAACTCTTCTAAAGCATCTCTTGCTGAATGCTCACGTAAATGTGACTGTTCAACACATGCTTCTTTTGGTCGAGCTCATCGGTTTATTCCTCAATCTCAATCAAGTGTTGAGCATCGATCTTGTTTCTACTGCAAGAAGCAAGGTCATTTGATAAATGTTTGTCCCGTGCTTGCGAAGAAACATTATGGGAAACAGGTTTCGCGAGCTTCAAAATTTAAGAATCCTTCAGAGAAGTCTATTTCAATGAAAGGCTCAAAGACTCCTGTCCTAGTTGTCAAAGTCAACAAAGTTGAGCAAAATACTTTGCAAAACTTGAAGCTCAAAGTTGTTGACTCGCAAGCATCCAAACAAAAGCAGGTTTGGAAGATTAAAGAATCTTGCAAAGACTCAACATCCAACAATACCTCATCAGTAAAACATTCTAAACTTTTTGAAAACAAAGTTTTGACTGATGTGGTCATTGTTGATGATGTTACTAGAGTACCCAAGACTATAAAGGCTTGGGTCTGCATTTCTAACTAATTTACCTTGTTTGTGGTGCCGCAACAACCTGAAGCTGTAAAGAATAGTAAATGGTATATCGACAGCGGTTGTTCTCGGCACATGACCGGTGATGTTTCCCTTTTATCTGAGGTTCATGCCTACAATGGAGGATATGTGGGCTTCGCTGGTGACAAAGCGGGAGTTATTTCTGGTCAGGGTACGCTTACTAATGGAATAGTAAGCTTTGAGAAGGTGAATTTTGTAGAACAATTGCAACACAATCTTCTCAGTGTCTCTCAAGTGTGCGATAAAAAGTACACTACTACTTTCACAGACACCGAGTGTTGCATATTGAAGCCGGGATTTGTTATCCCTGAAGAATGGGTGCTTCTAAGGGCACCTCGGGAGCGAGACACGTATATTCTTGACATGAGTACTGTGGAAACTACACAGCTCACATGTCTTCTATCTAAAGCTCCTGAGAAGGAATCGTTATTATGGCACAGGCGTATGGGACACTTGCACTTTCGCAGTATGAACTACCTGATCAAGAATGATCTAGTGCGAGGTGTCCCTAAGCAATCCTTTGGACTGAATGATCATTGCGTCCCTTGTTAGAAAGGAAAACAACACAAGAAGTCTCACAGACCGAAGTTGGCTAATTCAACTGAGAAGCCATTGGAGATGTTCCACATGGATCTATTCGGACCAGTCAGAAAGAAGAGTTTGGGAGGTACTTCTTATTGCCTAGTTGTGACAGATGATTATTCGCGGTTTTCTTGGGTTTATTTTCTGAAGACCAAGGATGAAGTGCCTGAGATTCTTATTTATCTATTCGATAAACTGCAAAATCTTTGTGATTTGAGAATCAAGAAGATAAGGAGTGATAACGGTACAGAGTTTAAGAACTCGATTATGGAGCTGTACTGTTTGAGCAATGGTATTGAACACCAATTTAGTGCCGCAAGGACTCCACAGTAGAATGGGGTTACAGAATGTAAGAATAGGACTTTGATTGAGGCTGCACGTACACTGCTATGTGACTCTAAGCTTCCAATCACATTTTGGGCCGAAGCTGTGAATACGGCCTGCTATGTTCTGAATCGGGTGTTAATGGTTAAGAAGAAGAACAAGACATCCTATGAATTGTTCAACAACAGAAAGCCTAATCTACAGTTTCTTGAACCGTTCGGCTGCCTATGCACTATTATGCACACCAAGGAACGAATTGCTAAGTTTGGTGAGAAATCTTGTGAAGGTGTTTTTCTAGGATTCTCTAATAACTCACCAAACAAACGTGTGTATAACTTAGTGACCAAGCGTGTGGAAGAACATTTTGAAGTCACCTTTTTCCATTACACTGACAACCCTCAGGGGAAGGGACCCGAATATTTGTTTGACTATCAAACACTGTTTGATTCTTTCAATATTCCTGAGGAAAATGAAGAAGAGGATATAGTGACACTACTTCATGGGCTGGACATCGATTCTGAAACACCACCCATCTCTGTTCCTCCACCACCTATAGGAACACCAGCAACTGCTCCTGCTGCTACTTGTGAGACTCCACCTCCACTCGTCACTGAGAATGTTCCTGATCCTACAAATGATAAGGAACAAATGTTTGAGGATTCTGTTCAATCACCTGCATCTGACCTTGAAGATTTACCTGCTGCTACGTGTGAAGAAGGATGATCGGGGCGTGGTAATTCGCAACAAAGCACGTCTAGTGGTCCAGGGCTTCACTCAAATTGAAGGTTTGGACTACGATGAAGTATTTGCCCCGGTTGCTCGTTTGGAAGCCATCCGCATTTTCCTGGTGTACGCTTCATTCAAAGGATTTCGGGTTTACCAGCTTGACGTTAAGAGTGCATTTCTGTATGGTCAAGTGGTTGAAGAGGTCTATGTCAAGCAGCCGCCTGGTTTTGAAGACTCTGTTCATCCTAACTACGTCTGCAAGCTGGACAAGGCATTGTATGGTCTTCATCAAGCTCCTAGAGCTTGGTATGAGCGGCTTGCGACTCATCTTCTGAAGAATGGTTTTGTACGAGGAACGATTGACAGTACTCTCTTCATCAAGCATGCAGGGGAGGACTTGTTATTAGTATAGGTTTATGTGGATGACATCATCTTTGGTTCCACTAAGGATGCACTGTGTCGCGACTTTGAGCGGATCATGAAGTCAGAATTTGAAATGAGTGCAATGGGGGAGCTAAAATTTTTCTTGGGCGTACAAGTCGAACAGTCTGCTAAGGGGATTTACATTCATCAGTCCAAGTATGTCAATGATATGCTTACGCGGTATAACTTGACTGACTGTAAATCCTATGGGACGCCTTTAGAGCTGAATCATCACCTTGGTCCAGCTAAAGATGAAGAGGACTGTCCAGAAAAAGATTACCGATCTATGATTGGTTCTCTGATGTATCTCACTGCATCGCGTCCGGACATTGTCTTTGCAGTCTCTCTCTGTTCCAGGTATCAGGCTAAACCGAAGGTGTCTCACATGAAGGCAGTTACGCGAATCTTCGGTTATCTCAAATGTAGACCAACTCTTGGTCTCTGGTATTCTAATGAGAAAACCTTCGCGCTCACTGCTTACTCGGACTCGGATTATGGGGGATGCAATATGGATAAGAAGTCCACTTCTGGTGGATGTCAGTTTCTTGGACCTCGGCTCGTATCATGGCAGTGCAAAAAGCAAACAACTGTTTCTACCTCAACCGCAGAGGCTGAATACATTGCAGCTGCTAGTTGCTGTTCCCAGGTTCTTTGGATACAACACCAGTTGCGCGATTACGGTTTACTCTTAACTATGACTCCTATTCATATAGATAATACTGCTGCTATATGTATTACTCGTAATCCTATCCAACATTCTAAGACCAAACACATAGAAATTAGGTTTCATTTCATTCGTGATTGCTATGAAAAACACCTAAT
Organism: Logfia minima; assembly: GCA_963921325.1. Lineage (NCBI taxonomy): Eukaryota > Viridiplantae > Streptophyta > Magnoliopsida > Asterales > Asteraceae > Logfia > Logfia minima. The sequence continues at coordinate 23,881,349 of OY992763.1, read as the reverse complement.
TGATCTGGTCCAAATAGATACCCTTAAGCAGAATGCCGACCTGTTCACCAAAGCCTTTTCCCGTGTTCGTTTCGATGAGCTAGTCAACATGATAGGGTTACGTTTCTTTCCCATTCAAAAGTAATATTTGTGACCTTAGTCTATTATGTTCTTATTATTATTATTAAAAAAAAATAAAATGCAATAGCCACTCTTTGTGCTTACTAGCATTAAAGAAAAGCAACGTTGCAACATTTGCAAAAGACGTTTAGTTGTGTCTGTAAACAACTAGGGATATGATAGTACATTAGGAGACACCCCTCAAACGTCAATCTTAAGTTTTATCCTCGATGTATCAGCAGGTTTATCTTGTATTGGTTATACTTGCTCTTATAAACATCTGATTACTTGCACGATGTATTGGTAGACATGTTCACACTCTTCTTTGAGCAACTAAGAAATACTTTAATCCGTGTTTACTCTTTTGTGATGACCATCATATGATGTATGACAATGTGTCTTAAATTCTTATGTATTAGCTTGCCATGCTTCAATTAACTTGAGTTTGTATCTGACAACATTTGGGGATTTATGCTGTCTGTTTCCTTTGTTGTACGTCCGTACAGACCTGGTCTCAGTCAATATACTTTCAAACACTAAGCAAACAAAAGTCAAAGTACTTTCAAATCTTATAAAATCAAAGATTACTTACAAGGTCGCCAAATGGTTTGACCAAGTCTGGTTTTGCTTACACCTGAATCAAGTTTATGTCGCTTTGTTGTACGTATGTACAGACCTGTCACCGCTGGCTTGATTCTTAAAAATGTTGAATTCAAACGCTTTCTCTAACTAATCGAAGTTTTGGGCATGTCTTGATACTAAGAGTATATCTATGTGGGAGTCACAGAGATCTATTCACTCTCACTATAACTGCTAAGCTTGAAGTTGTGTGTGTTACGTGTTTAAGTGGACAAACAATACTGATAATCGTCTTGTTTCAGACTGCGTCTAAGGCTTGATAACTTTCTTGATAAACTTAAAATTGGACAACAATACTGATAATCGAATTAAAGTTTGATATTGTCTTGTGAGTCTGTCTTTCTAATATGATTCCTACAATGACACATCTCAAACTGTTTTTTTCTGTTTTTATTTATTATTTATTATGTATTATTCTGATATTTGATTTATTTACTTCGTTCACTAAGTGTCACAAATACAAAATATCTTAAAAACGTGAACCCTTGATTGACTTCTGCGACACAAGACTTGTGTCGCATATTTGTGTTGCCAACCCTGCGACACAATAATTGTGTCGCATACTTTGTGGCCCAGCGACACAATCATTGTGTCGCACTATTATGTCGCCTATTGTGCTGCCCATTCAGCGACACAACCGTTGTGTCGCTTATTGTGTCGCTGCCTTGTGTCAGGGGTATAAATACCCTCGTGTCGCTGTAATTATTATCTAATTACCAGCGACACAACAATTCAAAACCAGCGACACAAGGATTTTCTGCGACACAACAAAACCGCTCCACTTTTCGATTATTTCGGATTGTTCTGTGGATTTCTGTTGTTTTCTTCACTTGAATCGTGTTCTACTTACTTAACCGCATCCACAGGTACCAATTTTAACACCTTTACTTGTGTATTCAATCATACATTTGAATTTAAAGTTTCGGACTTTTTAGGGTTTATATTTTTGCGAAATTAATTGCCTTAATGTGTTATAATATGCGTAATAATTGTTGATTTATGCTCCTGCTATATTGATACACCTTCGGACACGATTAAAACATGAAACCCCCAATTTTTGTTCATCAGCAAATTCTGGGTTTCAAAGTGTTCATCTTTGCGACACAAGCGTTGTGTCGCTGTCTTGTGACGCTGCTAATGCTGCGACACAATACTTGTGTCACTGGTTTATGACGCTGCCTACTTCTGCGACACAATAGTTGTGTCGCTACTTTATGTCGCTGGTTTCTCCGCGTCACAACCTCTATGTCGCCGTTCTAATTGTGCGACACAACCCTTATGTCGCTGATTAATCATTAAATTGATTTTATTGCAAAACTGCGACATAACTCGTTATGTCTCAAACTAATCGTGCGACACAAGGCTTGTGTCGCAAGACATTTTTAATTCAAAAATGTCAATGATTATTTGTTGAAACTAACGGCTTCCAAGTTTCTCGTGTTCTTACAGATATGGCAGATATAAATGTGAATGCTCTCTTTTGGGAACCACGTCATAATGTCACCGCATTTTTAGATGATGACAAGGAATCGGCCGCGCCATATCGACCGATGATTGCCTTCCTTCGCCGCTCTAGGATATACAATGCAATCACGGCCACCACAGCTATTTACCGTGATCATGTCACGAACTTTTGGACCAATGCGGCGATTAATTCATATCTCCCGTATACAAGACTTATATCAAGAGTTCACGATCGTGAGATCATCGTATCTGAACAGACTATCAGGGATTTCTTTGAGTTTTCGGATGATTCAGAAATGCCGGTTACTTTTTCGAATGCCTTTATTGTTAGTACATTTAGAGTGTCTGTCACTTGGTCTAGGTTATTGAGTTGTAATTAATTAGTATAGTTTGGTTACTGGCGACATTGGCAATATCGCATAAGCGATATCACCAATTTCGCATGTGCGATATCACCAATATCGCTAAGCTTACTGATTAGTTAAGTATAAATATGTTTTTAGGGTTTCAGTTTATGGTGGTTGACATACGAAATTAAGCAGCTTGTGTTTTCTCTCTGGACATTCTTCTGTAATTCACATCTGGTTTGGTTTGATAAATATATTATTGTGATTACTTGTGTTGAGTTTAATTCTAAACGTACTTTGATTTTGCTATTGTATTCCGCGCTCTAGCATTTGATATTGATTCATTGTGAAAAGGCCTGTCCTTTACGGTCCTACAATTGGTATCAGAGCAGTTAATCATTGGATTAGTGGTTTTTGAATCAATTTTAGTACGTTTATAAATCTTTTAAACTTGTTTTACGATAAACAAATCGTTTATCAGTCTTAAAAGGTTTTTATTCATTAGTTTTTGTGATATCTGGTGCTGTGTTCGTATTTTTTAAACCTTATTTTCGTTTGATTCGTAAAAAAAAATATTTTTTTTAAGGTTTACAGCCGTTTTAGCGATATTGACAGCGAAATTACCATCAATATCGCCATTAGGGTTTTTAGCGACATTGTTAATTCCGTGCTCATTAATTTGAGCGATATCACTAGCGATATTACCTTGATATCGCCTAGTTGATCTTAGCGATATTATCCCAATATCGCTTGATTGATTTCAGCGATATTATCCCAATATCGCGTGTTATATCGCCCTTTGTTATCTAATTTTGATTTGTGCTTTAACTAGCGACATTGATAGTGATTTTATCAATATCGCCTTATCAATTTAGTCTGCGATATTAATAATATCGCTTTGCTATTTTAAATCAGATTTTTACTTAAGACAAATCTTACTTTTATTTTAAAACGTCGACCTTACAAGCTGTGAATGCCATGTTAAAACACAATGTTGAAGTTGGTTCTGCTAATAAACCTCCATTCTTTGCTCCTGGAATGGAGTACTCTGAATGGCAAGGGAGGTTCTTATCGTTCGTCGCGTTTACTGATCCAGAAATGGAAATACCATTGCTTGAACGATATGCTAGACCTGTGTCGAGTGGAGAACATGTAGGCATTCCTCCACCAAAGCCAATTCGTTCTATGTCGGTTGAAGAACGAAAAGCATGGGAATGTGAGAGAAAGGCTCACTCTGCAATAACCATGGCTCTTCCTGCTGATGCCATGAAAATGTTCAAACAACATGATATTGCCTATGATCTATGGAATGGCATTGCTGAACGGTGTGGAGGTACTACTGAGTACAAACAGAGTAAACTGGAGCTTGTGAAGAAACAATACGATCTGTTTGACATCCAGAAGAATGAAACAGTTAAGGATCTGTTTTGTAGATATTCACGCCTTGTGAATGAATTGAAAGAAGGAGGGTATACATTTAGTACCATTGAGGTTAATAAGAAACTTTTAAATGCCCTTCCTTCTCACTGGGAAACTCGTGTGCTGATGATGGAAAATGATCCAGATGTGCTGGCAATGACTCTAGATCAACTCATTGGCAAATTGGAGACTTGTGCATTGGATATTCAAAAGAAAAGCACAAGATCTGGTTCCTTGCTTCTTGACAATAGTAATTTTGGATATGGTAGTACAGCACTTCTATCTGGGCCGTCTACCTCTGCGTCTAAAGCCAATTATTCTCAGGGAAATCACTCTGCTGGAACATTCTCTTCGTTTCCAACTCAACCATCTCCCTCTGCCACTGCATCTCAAAATGAGCATGCAGTTGTCTTCAACGCATTCTTATCATCTTATGATGATTTCCTGTCTAAGAGGATTAGCTCGGTAGATCTTACCGATGAAGATTTTGCACAAGTTGATCCTGATGAGCTAGAGAGAGTGGATCTTCGTTGGAACATGGCCATGCTTACCAGAAGGACTAAAACCTATTTAAAGAGAACTGGAAAGAGATCTCTTGAAGATGTCACTGATAAGACAAGCATGGGCTTCGACAAGTCCAAAATTAGATGCTACAAGTGTCAAAATCTGGGTCATTTTGCACGAGAATGTGAGAAGGGAAGACAACCATCTACGGGTTTTACAAGACCTTCTACTTTCAAGAAAGATAATGAAGTAGCCAAGGCAGCTATTCTGTTAGAAGAAGAAGAAGCCTATGATTTTTCGGCTATGGATGATCAAGAAAACGTAGCCCTTATGGCAGATGTTGAGAATGAGGTAGAATGTGACTCTTTTAACTGTGAAACCTGTATAAAATTAACTGGTAAAATCAACAGGTATGTAAGTCTCTAGATCTTGGTTAGCGATAACGGATTATCTTTTAGGTATTGAGGTGCGGAATCCCTCAATACTTAAGGTTTATTGCTTATATAACTTTGCAATTAATTAACAAGCTTCGTTTTGATATTAATTAGTGTTAAACAATCAAAACCGATCTTATTCAATAAATGCTTTTATTCAATAAATGATTTCGAGGAGAGAATACTTAAAATATTTGGTGTGTGTTATTATGGCACGGATTTCTGGATCTATTATAATGAACAGCATTTAAAATATTTATATCTGGTTCAACTCGCAGGCCATGGGCCTTGCGAGTTGACTCAACTCGCAGCCCATGGGCCTGCGAGTCCAGATGGACTGCGAGCCCACATCTCAGCTCGCAAGTAGGTCCTGCGAACTGAGAAAGCTGCGAGCCCAAAACTCAACTCGCAGGTAAGACCTGCGAGTCCAGTTTCCAGCGAGCCCAGATCTCAACTCGCAGCTGAGAGCTGCGAGTCCAGATTGGACTGCGAGTTGAGATCTCAACTCGCAAGTCTGTTGACCTGCGAGTTGACTTCTCAATTCGCGATTCAGACCTTAACTTAAAATCGATATTTGTCTAATAACATTTAACAAATAATAATAACAAGTTAATATCATATATTTACAAGTCTAAACCAATTTATACAAGTTTGATAATAAATACACTAGTCCTATTACAAGCTAGATCTATTGTCACAATAACATGTCCCAACAGACTCCCCCTTGACAATAGCTCTAGTGTCGTTATCTTCAACTTTGTCTTTGGTCTTTTACTTGTAAATACTACTGCCCATATGAATCTTCATTCTAATACAAGTCTTCACCATGAATTGATAATCTCTTGCAAGATCACCCCATGCTTCAGTCGTTAAGATCCTGTTTTCGTTTAACTTCAACAGGTCCTTCCTCGACAGATTCATCAGGTGTCGATGGTCATAGACTGTTAGAATTACTCTTTCTCCTCCTACGACTTCATCATCAGCTTCAACCATGACAGCTTCACCAGTCTCTGAGTCCACGTGCCAGTTCAGAAGATTTCCCAGAATATTCTGTGGCATTGTCTTCAGTGGTATCTGCTGTATGCACTTGACCGCTGGATAAGTTTTCTTCCTTAATCTTCGGCCAGTTCTCTGACTTCGTTCCTTTAATTTGATCGTCTTTCCGACTCTTGGCTTAATCTTCTCAAACTTCATTGATCTACCCTCAGTCCGAATGATTCTCTCAACATACGTTGCGTAGGGATCATTACTGGGATTTATTAGTTCTAATCGTGCCAAGTCTCGAATTTCAAATCGAGGAAGCGAACTGAATACTTTAAGCTTCTTATCGAAATATTGAACTCCGTCAAATCTTTTGATAGCGAAAAGTTTCAAGTCAGAATCAAAATACCAGCCGATGATCCCCTTCCTTGGAGCTTTCTTTCCAGTTATATCTACTTCAGACATCCCAACCTTTTGCTTTCTCCTTTTCAGAGGTCTAAACATGGGATTATTTCTGAGTTTTTCTGGAAGGTCATCTTCTGATTCAGAACTGGTTGAGTCATCTAGACTTTCATCTAACTCAACAACCCTTTCTCCATCTTCTTCCTGGATGACCACTTTAGTTGTAGATGGGCTTACAATGTGTTCAACAACGTCAGCGTCAAGATCTACACATTCGTCTGCCCCATCATTAACAATGAAAGTCCAATCTTCAGGAGGTACAAACTCTCCTTCTTCAAGGTCAAAGTCAATGTCCTCATCTAATTCATCTGGCATGTGGCCTTCAGAATCTGATAAGTTCAACATTTCATGACCTATAGAAATACATACACAAATAGATTAATATCATAAGTTCTTTCATTGATTTCCCTGAATCAATCTAAGATTTTTCTTATTAATCCCTTTGTGTATTTGAAATATATTATATATATATACTTATTCAAATCTTTCATCGATTATGATAATCGATCTAAAATTTGAATAAATCTTATAATATGCGAACATCATATATTATATGATCCTATAACTCTTTTATCGATCATAGTCAATCTAGAATTACAAAAGACTAATAATATACGAACATTCATAATTATAACATTTTAAACATTCAAGTTTAAACATCTTAATTACAAAATAATTCAAAGTTACAATGTATTAATAATTACAATCAGTCTATATTAATACAAGTGTCACCTTCTTCAGCTCCACCCTTCGCAGCACCAGCTCCACTACCACTTGCTTCAGCAGACTCCCCCTGAAATGTAGTCTGCTGACCAGTCATTGAAGGACCGGCCAGCTCACTATATTTTCCAGCTGCGGGATCATCGTCTTCATCATTCTTATTCTTCTTCGCCAGCTCATCTTCCTTGCAGGACTCTTGATATATCAATACCTCCCCTTGAGATGGCTTGTCCTTCAGAAGGCTGATGACCAGGCGATCAAGTCTATCAATTTGCCTCTGCTTGTCAGCTACATCATCTATCAGATTGTTATTCGTCTTGATGAGCAGTGAATAGGCATCATTCTGATTAGTCATGTTATCAGACATAGACAGCATTTGAGAAATCAAGAATTTGACGGTTTCTTCCAACTCTCGAACTCTGGACTCTAAGCTATTAATATGATCAGAATCAGTCGCAGAGGAGGTGGATGGAGCAGCAGTAGTGGTGGTTGGTGGCGTGGGAGCGGGCGGTTGCATTTTCTTCGCTATCTCGGTAGCAACATCGGTTAATAGACGCGCTGCGACCCTGCTAGATTTGGTGGTTGGGTGCGAAGACGGGCGAACCAAAGCAGCAATCATTTCAGCCTCTAAGGGCGTAGAACTGGATTGTAGATGAGCTGCAGAGGTTGAAGCTGTTTGTTTGAGCAGTTTGCGAGGTCGAGTAATGAGCACCTCCTCCTCTTCTTCTTCATCCTCATCTTCATCAACCAAAACAAAATCGGGATCTTGGTCCACGGCTTTCCTCTTTAACTTCAATGCCGGATCCATAATCAATTTTGATCCTTGACGAATCATCCCTTCAGGGATACCGGAGACAAACCCTGGTGGTCCAGTCTCATCATCATCATCAGACTCAGATTCAGAAGCCGAAGCAGCTTCTCCATCTCTGCCCGATGGACCGGCAGCCTCTGGTGCCTCAGTGGTGGGTTCTGCAACCCTTGGTGCTTCAGCAACATACTGATCCACATCTTGCATGATGGGATCATTGGCATCATCAGTATCAGCCAGTACTTGTTGCACCACTTCGGCTGCAACATCAGCATTAATCTCTTGCCCAGATTGATGCACCTGAATCAAAACCTCCTCGATCAGTTCTTGTGGCTCAGGAGCACCCTCGTCCACATCAACATCTAGCCAACCATGATTTGGTGGCGTCACATAATCGGGATGGATCAAGAACCCAAACAGCTCTGTCGGCTGTGGTTGCATTTCAAACCTTCTTGAGGTGTGCATAAACATGGCATTGTAAGCCCTCAGCCCGATGGTATCAACTTTTAAATCAGCTTGAAAGTCTGGCAAGTCAGGAATCGAAGCCCGAATGATAAGCATACAAAATCTGGGATATAGCATAAACTGAGACCTGACACCTCCCAAGATTTGTCTAACAAATTCTCCAAAAACATAGTCTGAAAAACTGTATGGTTTATTGTAAACCAGTGACAGTGCAGCCGATAATAGAGAAGAGCTAAGCTCATCATATCCTCCTTTCTTTGGCCCAAAGATCGTGACCAAGACATGGAGTAAAAATCTCCATTCTCCGAACACGAGAGCTTTCAGAAACTGACGGCCTCTCTTGGGTCCAACATACCCCATACGTCCTAAAGCTCCCTCGATAAAGTCCAACAGAAACTCAGTTGGTCCATCTTCCTGCTCCACAGTTCCCAACTGTAAAATGTTCCTAAGATCTGAAGCAGAAAAGATAACCGGACGATCATTTATCCTTGTCTGGATGACCGGAGGATTCACCGATGTATCATATACAATATTTGCCCAGAACTGGGTTAGTATATCTCGTGATAGGGCCGGTGACTCAGTGATAGCATATCGAATCCTCGATCGTGCCAGATAAGAAAGAACCCGAGTCAATCTAGATGCACCACGGGCATCTACGTCTAAATCGACCAGAACATTATGATGTCCAACGAATTGTCGAGCCATATCTGTAATATCAAAGATCACACAAATGTTAGACAATTAGTTTAAATATTGATAAACTTATATGATCTACAACTCATAATTGAACTATTAAGTCGTGAAACTTAATTATCAATTATAGTTGTTCAACATATACAGAATCAATAAGTCTAACTTTCAAATTTACCTGCTACACAAATATATTACTTATTACGAAAAGTCATAAGTCTTATATATAGAGTATACGGATTTACGTGTTTACATTTAAGTCGACACGTCTAACCGTAGACTATTTTAACTCATAAACGCTTAATTAGTTAACTAATCGAGAGATCGTAAATTAAAATTAGAAATCAAAAGTTTCAAAAAGTCAACTCGCAAGTTCAACTCGCAGAGTCAACAAAAGTCAATTCGCAAATTCAACTCGCAAGTTCAACTCGCAGAGTCAACAAAAGTCAATTCGCAAATTCAACTCGCAAGTTCAACTCGCAGAGTCAACAAAAGTCAACTCGCAAGCTCAACTCGCAAGTTCAACTCGCAGAGTTCAAAGTTGACTCGTTGACCTGCTGACCTGCGAGTTGAGTTGGATCTCAACTCGCAGGATGAACTGCAAAAATGACATCATCAAAATTTTCAAATTTTGGGAAGTTTTAACATGATCAACCTATGTCCTCAGTTCCAACATACTCCTATTAACATAAAACCCACGGTTTCTTGTCCATTTGAGTAAGATTTGAATGACATTTGTAATTTTAAAAATCAAAACCCTCATTTTTATTTAAAATGCCGATTATGATTAAATTACGCGGTGGATTTGTATGATTTATACCTCAATAGATTAGGAATGCAAAGTAGGATATAATGTATATTGTCAAAGGTTCGTTGTACAAGCTGAAATTTCGAAAATAAAATCGAAAGGAGTTTCGGCTCGCAGTGTGTCTGGGTTCGCAGGTGTGTTTGGATTCGCAAGTGTGTGGAATTTGAATTCGCAGCTTCCTTTTGACACATTTGAACTCGGCTCGCAGAACTCAACTCGCAGAGTTGAGTTCAACTCGCAGCCATGTCAACTCGCAGCACTGTTCTCGGCTCGCAGTTTTTGTCTAAAAATTACATTTTAATTACAAAACGTCATTTTTAAGTCCAAATTGTGTACAAGTCTAAAATCTGAGGATTTTTCACTCGTTTTTCTTATGGGATAGCGAACAAGTCTAAAATAAAATATTTTTCACTTGTGAAACAATCATGCGACAATACGAACGAGAAACATAAATAAAATAAAATAAAAATAATAAAAATAATAAAAAGAAAAAATAAGATAAAATGAAATAAATAAACGTACAATGATTCATAATAAACATTGGTATCAAGTACCCTTGTATTAATGAAACACTTTGACTAAAATAAAATTACAATAAAATAAAGTAAATTAAATTCTAATCGAGGGCATTAAGAAATTTATCGACAGTGGGATCATATCAGAAGGAAACAGCTGAACCAAATGATGAGTAAAAAGTCTAAGAAGATTGTTAGTATGCAAACCTTATGAAATTCACAATAAGTTACATAAGAACTCACAACTTAACCATTTATCAACTTACATTTATAAGAGTATAACTTGGTTACCTATATCCACAAAATATAATATTCACATCAAAATGAAGTGATTTAAATATCATAGACAGTTCAAGATGATTACCGGTATTATAATCCATATAAACAAAGTCTACACTGATTTCCAAGCAAACCTTTTATTGTTTGAATGTGTATTACCTAATGTGATTCAAAAATGACATACTGAGAAATTTAGTAAAACACATAACACTGTTTCTTTCACTTTGCAAGATAGAGGTCACTAAATGATGTTCTTTTCGAAACATATGACATACCCTTGAGTGAATTTATAAAATGTGACAAACATCAAACCCGTTTCGTAGATACTAGTGGTTCTAGATCTGTACTTAGTACAACATAAGATCCCTTAGTATAGACAAACCAAGCTTGAAACCATTGGCAAAACTAAAGGGGTCAGGTCTGTACTTAGTACAATAAAGACACCAGTAATTTCACTAACAGCCATAATTCTTATTATTTGTCTTGACATATTCTCATAGATTCTTGAAAACAGTGTATGGTCAGACTATCTTTCATCAATTAAGACTTATGTCATACGTCATATAGTAAATCACACGAGATACCACACAGAAGATTTATAGCTTATTATATGCTCAGAAATCAAAGCAGAAATTGCCTACCAGTACATCATATAATGAGGTTGTCTAGATCTAAAGTTTTTCAAGCAAATTATATCGTGTGGAGAGAGGAGTATACTAAAATAAAGATAAGTGAAGGCCTGGTTTTAAAGATGTAAAGTTCATGTAACAAATTTGAATCTACTAACACATCTAACTTAAGACTTTTACCTACATTTATTAAGCCAATTCCTCTAATTTACTATCATTTCCCAGTTGATAAAGACTTAAGCTTTATCGGAGGCGATTCCCCAACGGTAACAAGCAAATGAATGCCATACGCCTCACCCCTTTTTCCCTTTTTTTTTAAAAATAAGCATAAACTAATAATATATAAACGACTAATTATTACAAATCAACTCTATGGAAGACTAATCCTCTGGATTTCTCATTCCATTTAGTTGCACCAATTTCTCTAATCGAGCTCTGTCGAACGCTTTGGTGTATAAGTCTGCTAAATTATCCACAGATGGAACCTTAGCTAACTTTATCAGGTTCTTCTCAGCACAGTCTCTAATAAAGTGATGTCGAATGTCAATATGTTTAGTTTTGCTGTGTTTGACCGGATTATTGGTTATTGAGATCGTTGATTCATTATCAATCATCATAGGAGTATTTGTTATACTCAACCCATAATCAAGCAATTGTTGTTGTATCCACAGAACTTGGGAACAACAGCTGCCAGCTGCAACATACTCGGCTTCACATGTAGAAATGGCTACTGAGGTTTGCTTCTTGCATTGCCAAGAGACCAGTCTACCTCCTAGGAATTGACATCCACCGGTTGTAGACTTTCTATTCTGATTGCATCCTCCGTAATCAGAATCAGGGTAAGCCACAAAATCTAAGTCTCCATCAGTCGGATACCAAAGTCCCAGCTTCGGTTTCCCTTTGAGGTAACGAAGAATCCGTTTTACTGCTTGCATGTGAGATTCTTTAGGAGTGGCTTGATATCTTGCGCAGACACATACTGCAAACATTATATCAGGCCTTGATGCTGTAAGATACATTAGTGATCCAATCATGGCCCTGTAAAGAGTAGGATCCACGTCTCTATCACTCGATGTATCTGGACCAATACCATGGGCTTCCGGAATAGGAGTATGAAAAATTCTTGATTCTTCCATCTTGAATCGTTCTAGAAGCTCATTAGTATACTTAGTCTGATGAATGAAATATCCATCTTTCTTTTGATCGACTTGCAATCCTAAGAAAAATGTCAATTCACCCATTGCTGACATCTCAAACTTGTTCTTCATAACCTTTTCAAATTCACTACACATCCTTTCGTCAGATGACCCAAAGATGATATCGTCAACATATACTTGAACAAGTAGAAAGTCTCTTCTTTTCCATTTCACAAAGAGTGTACTGTCAATTCTTCCTCTTGTGAATCCATTCTCAAGAAGATAAGTGGACAGTGTCTCATACCAGGCTCTCGGAGCTTGATGTAATCCATATAGAGCCTTATCAAGACGATATACTCTATCTGGATACTTTGGATCAGTAAATCCCGGTGGTTGAGAAACATACACCGTTTCTTTGACTTTGCCATACAAGAAGGCACTTTTAACATCTAGCTGAAATACTTTTATTTTCTTTGAGGCTGCAAATGCTAAAAATAACCTAATTGCTTCAAGCCTAGCCACAGGCGCAAACACTTCATTGTAATCAATCCCCTCTTGTTGATTAAAACCTTGGACAACTAGACGAGCTTTATTGCGAATTACGATTCCTCGATCGTCTTTCTTGCACTTAAATACCCATCTAGTTCCAATTGGATATTCTCCAACAGGTAGGTCAACCAACTCCCAAACTTGCAATTTTGTGAACTGAGACAGTTCTTCCTGCATTGCCTCGACCCACGAATTTTCCTTCAAAGCTATCTGAACATTCTTAGGTTCAATTTGTGAGATAAAGCATGAATATAGACATAGATTTGAAATCCCAGTCTCGTTCATTTCAGCATACAAGCTTGAATGAGTGGATGTACTAGCTTTAGATTGATTTCGAGTCAGAACAGGAGAATTTGGATCACCGATGATATTATCAATTGGATGAATCCTATTAATTCTTGTTGAAGTAACAGGTTCAACTGGAATATCATCCTGTAAGTTGGCACCAATTTCCTCTAAGGGTGGTATACCATCATTAGTAGTTGATATCCTTAATTGTCTCAGAGGAGTAAGAACATCATCCATAACCCTTTGAGAAGCAATTTCAGGATCTTCACTCTCTTGAGGTATATCATCTTGAGGTAGTTGTGACTCGATAGGGGGGACAACATCAGTATCGACAATATTCCTAGCATCAGACGTTTGAGCACTCGATGTTGGAGAAGGAGTGGGATCCTCATCTCCCGACAATAAATGCTCAGGAATGTCTGAGTTACTGACATAGTCACTGATAGGGACTTTAAATGACTTGAAAAGATCTGAATAGTCAAACTGCCAATCCAATCCCTTATGTGAGTCATGTGTATAGCTTGTAACTTCGATGTTATAAACTATTTCAACACGTCCCGAATTTTTATTGAAGGCCCTTTTGTTTGGTGAGTTAGGCATGTAACCTAGGAAGTATCCTTCGTCAGCCTTTTCACCAAATTTAGGTTGATGACTCGTTTTCAACAACGTACATGAAACTCCAAAGGGTTCAAACCCTTTTAAGTTCGGTTTCTTTTTGTTCAAAAGCTCATAACATGTCTTGTTCTGCTTTTTAACCGTAAGAACCCGATTGAGAACATGACATGCTGTATTCACTGCTTCTGCCCAAAATATGACCGGAAGCCTTGAATCTGCAGGCATTGTTCTCGCTGCTTCAATTAGAGTTCTATTCTTCCTTTCAGCAACACCATTTTGTTGAGGTTCATATGGTGCACTGAATTGATGTTGAATGCCTTTGCTTAAGCAATATACATTCAATGTAGAATTCTTGAACTCGGTCCCATTGTCACTACGAATTCTCTTAACTCTTTTTCTATAGATGTTCTCTATTAGATCAAGAAACTCCATAAGAATGCCCGGAGTTTCATCCTTAGATCCCAAAAAGAATACCCAAGAGAATCTAGAGAAATCGTCTGTGACAACCAGACAGTACCATTTGCCACCTATGCTTCTCTTACTTATTGGGCCAAAGAGATCCATATGTAGCAACTCAAAAGGCGAGGAAATAGAGTTCACATTTTTAGACTTGTGTGGTTTCTTATGCTGTTTTCCTTTCAAGCAGGATATACACTTGTCTTCAAATGCAAAACTCTTCGGTGGTACACCCAGAACTAACCCATGTTTGGTTATATAGTTCATTTTTTGAAAGTTTAAGTGTGCCATTTTCCTATGCCATAGGAGAGAGTCTGATTCTGAAGCCTTGGATAACAGACAAGTAGACACCATTGAAGTAATAGGAGCATTCATGTTGATAGCATAAATGTCCTTCTTCCTTGGAGCTTTCATCAGTATCCATTTATCGGGAATGATAAAACCCGGCTTCAGGATCAAGGCCTCTTTCTCAGTGAAGAGAACAGGATGACCTTTATCACAGACTTGGGAAACACTCACTAGGTTGTGCGTTAGTTCTTCAACATAATTCACATCCTCTAGAGTCAAAGTTCCATTAGAAACAGTTCCTTTCCCAGTGATTACTCCTCCCTTATCACCGGCGAAGTGCACTCCTTGTCTCAGTCCACCTCTGAAGTCTGTCAGTAGACTTCTGGTTCCTGTCATGTGCCTAGAGCATCCACTGTCAACATACCACCAATTATCATTGTTCCCAGTCTGCTCCTGCACATACAAGTTGTAAACAATCAGTTATCAAGAGGGACCCAAGCCATTACGGTCTTGGTTTGTCCCTTATCATCGACAAACTGTAGCTCTTTAAAGTAACCATCCTTCCCATTAGGAGCTTTGGTCACTTTTGAAGGAGCATCAGCTTGCTGATGACTAGTGGTCCTGGGTCTATGAGTTGACTGACTTCCAACTCTCCCCGATACATAACCCTGGAATTTCTGCCCTTGGTTACGATTATTATAGGACCCTTGGTTAACTCCTTGTGAACGAGATGTAGATCCAATCTCAAAGTGACTTTGGTTCCTTCTCGGAGTCATAAACCTCGACGGCACTTGATCCTTAGCAGAGTTTTCATGCCGTTTAGGTTTTGGTGGCGAGACACTGTGAGACGCATCTCTTTTCAGAGCAGTCACAGGTTTAATACCAATACCAGGTCTGGTACCTAACCTGTCTGTGCTAGAGATATTTTTAGACTTATCACTGGCCTCGCGCTTAGGAGCAGCTTCATTCTTCTTATTGGGACAACAAGAAGAGACATGTCCTCGTTGATGACATTTGAAGCATGACATCTGCTTTCGTGACTTAGCAGTCTTAGCAGACTCCTTCTTTATCTGATCAAAAGACACTGAAGGTAACTCCTTATGTTTCTTAATGACTTCATTATTTCCATCAGTACTTCTAATCATCCCACTTGATACAAATTGTACTTTAGTGAGAGATTTGACTGTACTCTTGGTTAAAGATGAATCATTGACAGTCTCCTTTTGGATCTCAGATGCAATAGACTGTTGATTTTCCAAATCCTCAGTCTCAGGATTAACATCTGTCATTTCTAAGTCAACAGAAGTGGAAGCAGTGTAATTGGCATTAAAAGGCGGAGGGACATCTGAGTATCCTAGGCCAGTAACATCCTTTACACTACGTTGAGAGCCAATGATTCTATCTAAGGTCAAAGAAGAAGTTCTATAACCTTCAAATTTTCTATTCAGCTCTACCAGTTTCATATTTGACTCTGATAACTCCTTATCCCTAATAGCTATATTTCTATTAAGCTCATTAAGGTTTAGATATAACCCGTCTATTTTAATACATTGTTCATTTATAATGTCAGTCAGACTGGTCTTATCTAGAGCATCACTCTTAATCTTCTCGTTCAGTGCTAATTTATCTTCACCTAACCGACGAACATCAGACTTAGCTAAGTCTAATTCTGAGGTCAAGGTTTTGTTAGATTCTGCAAAGACACTAACCTGTGTTTGAAGATCAGTAACTAA
Source organism: Logfia minima (assembly GCA_963921325.1). Lineage (NCBI taxonomy): Eukaryota > Viridiplantae > Streptophyta > Magnoliopsida > Asterales > Asteraceae > Logfia > Logfia minima. The sequence continues at coordinate 23,865,021 of OY992763.1, read as the reverse complement.
ATAGCATACATCGGTGAGAGTAAGGAGATCTAAACATACCTTTTTCTTTTCGGATTGAATATCAGCCATATATGCCACAAAATCATTGGGACTCATTTCTTCTATCGAGTTGATGTAGAGAACATCTTCCTCAATCCCCTTAACTTCAGTGTGTGGCACATTAGCTTGAAGTTCTTCAGTAGTTGGCATGTAGGAAGTGGATTCAATTTGTTTCTCTTGATCGTCAATCTCAGCCATGAGAGCTTGCTCTGATGGTGTAGACCAATCATAAGATCCGTCTATTTGCTGAACCACTAAGACTTTGGAAGTTAGATTACTTCCCGAATCTTGTTTTGAAGTTCCAGCATCAACCTTTGGTCTTTGGCATTCCCTGGCAAAGTGTCCGTAACCTTGACAATTATAACACTTGACCTTGGACTTGTCAAAACCTGGTCGATTTCCAACCACTCTCTTACCCGTACGCTTTAGGAAATTCTTTACTCTCCTTGACACCATAGCCAGTTGCCACTGGAGGTCCATTTCCTCTAAGTCGTCAGGATCAACCTGATCATAATCTTCATCAAATTGTGCTGGATCGTTTATCTTCCCTTGAATATAGTTTTCATAAGAAGCAACGAACGATGCCAACACAGAAAGTTGTTGTTCGGCTGATTTCACACTCATCGGCATCTTATGATGCCCTTGAGTGGATTTATCTGAGGTGGTGTTCCTGTTTCGTTTATCACCGTTATCCGAAGCAATGAAACAGAGATCCTCAGTCAATTTTTCTCCAATCTCATCAATTTCACCTGCAAACAAAGCCGTGGTCAAATTGGATGAGGAGTTAGAGATACTAGTCTTTCCATGGTACAGACCAGGATTCTGTAGATGATCAGAATCCGTATCTCTCGTTTTCTTAAAGAAGTCATAACCCCTTAGTTTATCAATCGCTTTCTCTAGGGTCATGGTTGCATATCTTTCATCATTATCTTTCAGCATGATACCGTACATCTCCCATTTACAAGGTAAACCCTCAATAAACTTGTCGGTTTTCTCCTTGTCATTATAAAAGATAGCATGGTCGTCAAGCTCACTTAATAGATGATAGAAACGGGTGGTGTAAGCCTCAAGATCTTCTTCTCTAAAAGCCTTAAATACCATAAACTGCTTTTTTAGAAGATTACATTTACCAGCTTTCACCTGAGGGCTCCCCTCACATCTCTTTTCTAGAGCGTCCCACAGCTCTTTAGCTGTGTGAAAGGACTTCAACTGATGGTTGATCTCCTTAGGAAGGCTCATCTTAATTGAAGAATGTGCTTTATTATCGATGGTGAATTCTTTCTTCTGATGGTCATTCATTCGATCATAAGTCACAATCACTGTTGCGTTCCCTACCTCAACTGTAGGTGCAACATATCCGTTTTTAATACACAACCAAATAGTGATGTCGTGGAATCTACAGTAACTTTCAAATCTGTCTTTCCACCCATAATAGTCCTCAAGTCTAAGTAGCTTCGGTGGAACATTAGATTTTCCAACCTCGTGTTCCATCTCGATCATTCGGCTTAAATCAGACATTTTAAAGTGAAAAATTAGGTTATATTGCGAATTTAATAATCTCAACTCGCAACTAAAAAATGTCAACTTGCAGAAAATCTCAGCTCGCAGAAACTCAGTTCGCAATGGAACTCGGTTCGCAGCTGATTCTCAACTCGCAGAAAACTCAGTTCGCAATGGAACTCGGTTCGCAGCTGATTCTCAACTCGCAGAAAACTCAGTTCGCAATGGAACTCGGTTCGCAGGAATCTCAACTCGCAGAAACCCTAATCTCAACTCGCAGATAACAGTAACCCTAATCTCAACTCGCAAAACGGCGCCTCGAAATCTGGGAACTGAAACTTTTTGGTATTTCACGAATAAATCCGTAGATTTCGTTCGAAAAACGACCCTAAAGATGTTATATAACAAAAAAGCCTTGTAACCACAACGTTTCTAAGCCCGAAAGCTCTGATACCGTATGTAAGTCTCTAGATCTTGGTTAGCGATAACGGATTATCTTTTAGGTATTGAGGTGCGGAATCCCTCAATACTTAAGGTTTATTGCTTATATAACTTTGCAATTAATTAACAAGCTTCGTTTTGATATTAACTAGTGTTAAACAATCAAAACCGATCTTATTCAATAAATGCTTTTATTCAATAAATGATTTCGAGGAGAGAATACTTAAAATATTTGGTGTGTGTTATTATGGCACGGATTTCTGGATCTATTATAATGAACAGCATTTAAAATATTTATATCTGGTTCAACTCGCAGGCCATGGGCCTTGCGAGTTGACTCAACTCGCAGCCCATGGGCCTGCGAGTCCAGATGGACTGCGAGCCCACATCTCAGCTCGCAAGTAGGTCCTGCGAACTGAGAAAGCTGCGAGCCCAAAACTCAACTCGCAGGTAAGACCTGCGAGTCCAGTTTCCAGCGAGCCCAGATCTCAACTCGCAGCTGAGAGCTGCGAGTCCAGATTGGACTGCGAGTTGAGATCTCAACTCGCAAGTCTGTTGACCTGCGAGTTGACTTCTCAATTCGCGATTCAGACCTTAACTTAAAATCGATATTTGTCTAATAACATTTAACAAATAATAATAACAAGTTAATATCATATATTTACAAGTCTAAACCAATTTATACAAGTTTGATAATAAATACACTAGTCCTATTACAAGCTAGATCTATTGTCACAATAACATGTCCCAACAAGGTATATAGTAGATAATGATCGCTTGAATACAGATCTAACAAATCTTATTCAAGCGAACAGAATTTTAAAAGACAATGAGAAAGTTTTTTGAAATAAATCAGAAAACTCTTATCGAGGAGAAGAAAGATTTAAAAGCTATGATCTACAATAAACAAGATGAAATCGATAGCTATCTAAAACTAATTGTTCATCTTAAAAAGGATCTTGCTTCTGCTCAAGCTGATAATCTTGATTTAAAACGAAAACTGACAAACATTTCTACATCTACTATGGTCTTTTCTGACATCCTTCAAAGTCAGAGAACTGATACAAAAAATAAGGCTGGCATTGGTTATCACAACCATCCTCCTCCTTCAAACTTGAATCAGCCTATTCTGTCAAAGGATGAAATTAAAGATTTTGTGCCTTCTGTTCTCAAGAAGGATACAAATCCTGTGGTGGAACCAGTTATTAGTGAAGAAGTTAAACAGCCTAAAATTGAAAAGGCTTCTGATATCAAGCGACCTGAGTCGCTTAAACTTCCAACTTTAAACAAGAGGAAGGCTGAGCTTATTGAGCCTATTTTGTTTGTGCCTTCAACAACTGTTGAAGAGGTGGTGGAAGTGGAAGATGTAACTCACGAGGTTACAAAGAAAGTTGAGAAAAATAATAGTAAACCTGAAAATTTAATCCTTACTATCGAAGGTAGAGGACAAATTTTTACTAAAAAACAATCAACTACTAAGGATTTAAAAATGAAACAGGTAGAGAATATTAAAAATCATAATGCTTCAATTAAAAATCCTTCATCTAAGGTTATCTCAACTATCAATATAGTTACTCCATCATGTTCACATAAGTGTTCATGTGCGGTAAATGTACCTGATATCAAAACTCTTAGGTCACCTCTTTCACCTAAACCACTATCGAGTGATGATCAGACCTTCAGAGAGAGAAGATCTTGTTTTTACTGTAAGAAGCAAGGTCATCTCATTAATCAATGCCCTATGCTTGCTAAGAAATGGGCATCACGAAATGATCCAGGTCATTCCAAAAATAGAAATTTTCAAAAATCAAAACAGCCTGGATTATCTCGTAGTGTCCAAGTTTCAAAAGTTAATAACATCACTCCTACTCAACCGATAGCTAGAAAGGTTGATGTTATTAAAAGGCAATTTATTGTTCCTCAGAAAGTTTGGAAAAGGAAAAAGGAACAGGTTTTAGTTTCATCTAAAATTATCACATCAGTAAATGAGAATGATTTACTGAAAAACAAAGTGTTAACTGATGTGATAGTAATAGATGAAGTTTCAGGAGAACCCAAGTCTATCAAGGCTTGGGTCTCCATTTCAAACTAACATTCTTTTTCTTGTGTTGTGACAGTCAAAAGTGCAAAACAACAAATGGTACGTTGATAGTGGCTGTTCACGACACATGACAGGCAATGTCTCCCTGCTTACAGATGTTAAACCACACAATGGGGGACATGTTGCCTTTGCTGGTGATACTGGAGGAACAATAACTGGATTAGGAACACTCACTAATGGACAAGTGAGCTTTGAGAATGTGAACTATGTTGAGGAGTTGAAACACAATTTGATTAGCGTCTCACAAGTTTGCGACAAGAAGTTCACTGCAGCATTCACAGATCTAGAGTGTTTGATATTGAAGCCGGGATTTGTGATTCCCGAGGAATGGATTCTTATTAGAGCTCCAAGAGTGAAGAACTCTTACATTTTGGATATGAGGACAGTTGAAGCTGAGGAACATACCTGTCTATTAACCAAAGCTTCTTCTAAGGATTCATTATTGTGGCACAGAAGGATGGGTCATATTCATTTCAAGAAAATGAATTATCTGGTAAAACACGATCTAGTGGAGGGGATTCCTAAGCAATCTTTTGCTTTGGAAGATGATTGTGTTTCGTGCTTAAAAGGAAAACAGCACAAGAAGTTTCACAAGTCTAAGCAAGTTAATTCCATTGAATCTCCATTGGAATTACTTCATATGGACTTGTTTGGACCCGTTAGTACGAGGAGTATTGGAGGCAAATCTTACTGCCTAGTAGTTACTGATGACTACTCTCGTTTCTCGTGGGTTTACTTCTTGCGATTAAAAGATGAAACACCAGATATATTGACCTATCTTTTCGATAGACTTGAAAACCTGTGCAATTTGAGGATTAAGAAGATACGTAGTGACAATGGAACGGAATTCAAGAATAAAATTCTTGAACTATACTGTCTACGTAAAGGGATTGTTCATCAATTTAGTGTTGCCAGAACTCCACAACAAAATGGGGTTGCCGAGAGAAAGAATAGAACGATCATTGAAACAGCTCGGACTATGCTTTCAGACTCACATTTACCAATAACTTTCTGGGCTGAGGCAGTTAACACGGCGTGTCATGTATTAAATCGTGTTTTAATGAATAAAAAGAAAAATAAAACTTGTTATGAGTTATTCAATAACCGGAAACCAAACCTAAAATTTTTAGAACCTTTTGGATGTCCTTGCACCATTTTAATTACAAAAGATAAGATTTCTAAATTCGGTGAAAAGGCATTTGATGGGTTATTTCTAGGGTTTTCGGTTAATTCTCCTAACAAGAGGGTCTTCAATAAGGAAACGGGAAAGATTGAGGAACATTTTGAGGTAAAATGTTTAAAGTACACGGAGACTCCAAAAGGAAGAGGTCCGGATTGGTTGTTTGAGTACGATTCTTTATTTAACTCATTCCACCTTCCAACATTTGATGAAGTAGATGAAGCTGTAACGCTTCTTCATGGGTTACATCTTAATCCTGATATCTCTTCACCATCACCTTCTTCCTCTCCTGTTAACACTGTTCCTTCATCATCTTTGCCCGCTGCTGTTCCTGAGAGTTCTTCTGCTGATCAACAACCTGATTCCTCTCCTGCTGCTGTCGATGCTGTGGATGACTCTCCTCCTGTAACTGAAGATGAACCCTTTGCTCAAGAGGTTGAGCTGAACAATTTGGAATCAAACCTCACACCTGATCCAATACCCGTCTCCCGTATTCACAAAAATCATTCTCTAGAAAATATAATTGGAGATTTGGATGCAGGTGTTCAAACAAGAAGCAAATCAGCTAGTCAAATTTCTGAAATTGATGCTGACATTGAAGAATGCTTCTTATCCCAAGTTGAGCCAACAAAGATTGATGCGGCTCTAAAGGATTCACACTGGGTATCGGCAATGCAAGAAGAGTTGCAGCAATTCGTGAAGTTGAAAGTCTGGACTCTTGTACCACTTCCTAAAGGTGTACATCCAATTGGAACGCGTTGGGTGTTTCGTGTTAAATGTGATGATAGGGGAGTGGTGATTAGAAATAAGGCTAGGCTTGTTGTACAAGGATATACACAACAAGAAGGATTAGATTATGATGAAGTTTTTGCACCTGTTGCAAGAATGGAATCCATTCGTATTTTCCTAGCCTATGCAACTTTTAAGGGATTTCGTGTCTATCAGCTGGATGTGAAAAGTGCGTTTCTATATGGAAAGGTTGCTGAAGAAATCTATGTTCGTCAGCCTCCTGGTTTTGAAGATTCGGTCAACCCAGACTATGTGTGCAAGCTGGATAAAGCTCTTTATGGTCTACATCAAGCTCCGCGTGCGTGGTATGAACGGTTGGCAACGCACTTGATCAAGAATGGTTTTGAACGTGGTCAAATCGACAGCACTTTGTTTATCAAGAGAACTGAAAAGAGTCAGCTACTAGTTCAAATCTATGTAGATGATATTATTTTTGGTTCGACTGATGAATCTTTGTGTCGTCATTTTGAGAAGATTATGAAATTCGAATTCGAAATGAGTGCTATGGGGGAGCTAAAGTACTTTTTGGGTGTCCAAGTTGATCAATCTCCGAAGGGCACCTACATTCATCAATCAAAGTATGTCAATGACATGTTGACACGCTACAAATTGCTTGATTGTAAAGAATATGGCTCTCCCATTCCCATCAATCATAATCTTGGACCAGATACCGAAGAGGAAGATTGTGAATACAAGCTGTATCGGTCGATGATTGGATCGTTAATGTATCTTACTGCTTCTCGACCCGATATAGTGTTTGCTGTGTCGCTGTGTTCTAGATATCAATCGCAACCCAAGGTTTCTCACTTAAAGACGGTTAAACGGATATTTGGATATCTCAAACATAGACCTACTCTAGGTCTATGGTATCCAACCGAGAAGTCATTTGCTCTCACAGCGTATTCTGATTCTGACTATGGTGGTTGTAGCATCGATAAGAAGTCTACGTCAGGAGGATGCTAGTTTCTTGGTTCACGCTTAGTCTCTTGGCAATGCAAAAAGCAAATGACAGTTTCCATTTCCACAGCGGAGGCTGAATATATTGATGCTGCCAGTTGCTGTTCACAAATTTTGTGGATTCAGCACCAACTTCGTGATTACGGTTTACTCTTGACCATGACTCCATTATATATTGATAATACTGCTGCCATATGCATAACTAAAAATCCTGTACAACATTCGAAAACCAAACACATAGAGATTAGGTTTCATTTTATACGGAGAAACATTTGATCGACCTTGTCCAAATAGAAACTGATAAGCAAAATGCTGATTTGTTTACCAAGGCCTTCTCTAGAACTAGGTTTGACCAACTGATTGATATGATAGGGTTGCGCTTCTTTCAAGACAAAAAGTAAACTGTGACAAAATCTTTATGTTGCTTATTTATTTGATTCTGCATACAACTGTTTATGGCAATAGCCACTCTTTATGTTTCTTAACATTAAAGAAAAGCAATATTGCAACATTTGTAAAAGACGTTTAGTTGTGTCTGTAAACAACTAGGGAAATGATAGTACATTAGGAGACACTCTTCAATTGACAATCTTAAGATTTATCCTTGATGTATCAGTAGGTTTATCACGTATATGTTCTACTTGACCTTCTAGACATCAAACTACTTGCACGATGTATTGGTAGGCATTCTCATACTCATCTTTCATCATCTAAGAAATCTCTTATTCTGTGTATGATCTTTCGTGATGATCATCATATGATGTATGACAATGCGTCTTAATTCTTATGTGTCAGCTTGCCATGCTTCTATTAACTTGAGTTTGTATATGACAACATTTGGGGAATTATGCTGTCTGTTTCCTTTGTTATACGTTTGTACAGACCTGGTCTCAGTCAGTATACTTTCAAAAACAATGCAAACAAAAGTCAAAAGTACTTTCAAATCTTATAAACTTAAAGATTACTTACGAGGTCGCCAAATGGTTTGACCAAGTCTGGTTTTGCAAACACCTGAATCAAGTTTATGTTGCTTTGTTGTACGTAAGTACAGACCTGTCACCGCTGGCTTGATTCTTAAAAATGTTGAATTCAAATGCTTTCTCTAACCAATTGAAGTTTTGAGCATGATTTGATACTAAGGGTATATCTATGTGAGATTCACGGAGATTTATTCACTCTAATAATAACTGTTAAGCTTGAAGTTTGAGTATGTTACATGTTTTAGTGGATTAACAATACCGATAATCGTTCTGTTCATGCTTGTCTATTTGGCTAGTTAAATGTACGTGATAAATTTAAATTTGGATCACTATACTGATAATCAAATTAACACTTAATGTCTATCTTGCGAAACTGTCTTTCTAATATGATCCCTAATAAGACATCATTTATCTCGTCTTGTTTTTTTTTGTTTGTTAAAAAAAAAAAAAAAAAAAAAAAAACATTGAACAGTATGCTGTGTGTGTTATTTAATTTTATAGTTTATTTATTTATTTTATTTTATTTTATTTTATTTTGTCACAAATTACTGTTTATCTTTGAATTTTAGCGATATTGTTGGATTTTGGCGATATTGGGACATCGCCAATTTAGATATTTGTGTAGCGATATTGTTTAGCGACATTGTTCAGCGATATTGACAATATCGCTGAATACTTTAATTTTATATAAACAAATATCTGTCACTGTATTCGATACACTTTCAAATACTTTCAGCGACATTGACCTGCAATATTGAGAACGATTTTAGCAATATTGAAGACCAAGCTGAAGACACGGGGGAGTTTGTTAGTACATTTAGAGTGTCTGTCACTTGATCTAGGTTATTGAGTTGTAATTAATTAGTATAGTTTGGTTACTGGCGACATTGGCAATATCGCATAGGCGATATCACCAATATCGCATGTGCGATATCACCAATATCGCTAAGCTTACTGATTAGTTAAGTATAAATATGTTTTTAGGGTTTCAGTTTATGGTGGTTGACATACGAAATTAAGCAGCTTGTGTTTTCTCTCTGGACATTCTTCTGTAATTCACATCTGGTTTGGTTTGATAAATATATTATTGTGATTAGTTGTGTTGAGTTTAATTCTAAACGTACTTTGATTTTGCTATTGTATTCCGCGCTCTAGCATTTGATATTGATTCATTGTGAAAAGGCCTGTCCTTTACGGTCCTACATTTATCTCTGGAGGCATGATCCGTCTTGGCTATCCCACTATCCCAAGAGATCAATATCGCAAGGCCTTTCTCACCAAGGTCTGGCGGTTTTTGATGCATATTATGATAGTATGCCTTTCAGGACGCATGTAAGTCCGTGTCTATTCGGATCGATAACGAGGTTCTCTAACGTATTAAGGTGCGGAATCCCTCAATACTTAGTTATAGGATCCATAACGAATTGTTTCACAATTATAGTGAATCGGGTATCTAATTTGCTTCGTATTGATTATTAATCTCAGTTAAACGATCAATACCTAGCCTTTAGAAGGTTTAAATGCTCTGGAAAACTCAGGAAGTTCATATATGTATATGGGCAAAAGTTAATTAGATTTGAAACCTAATTTGTATTTATAACCGTCTCAGTTCGCGGGTCATGGGCTTCTGCGAACTGACTCGGTTCGCAGCCCATTTAGGCCCAGCGAACTGACTCGGTTCGCAGCCCAAATTTGTCCTGCGAACTGACTCGGTTCGCGGTCAAACTTGGTCAACATTTTTCAGCTTTTTGATTTTTCACTCTAAAATGTTTTCCAACCACAGTTTTTCATTTACAATTCAAAACCAATATACAAACTCGATTACAATTAATACAAGACCTATTACGAGCTAAAGAGCCCTTTTACAAGCTAGATCTGTTGTCACAAAACATGTCTCAACAGACTCCCCCTTGACAATAGCTCTAGCTGTCTTAGTGTCTTGGTCTTCAAGTTTGTCTTTGGTAATCACTTGTAAATTTTACTTCCAGCATATATCTTCAGCTTGATGCATGTTTTAACCATTGACTGATAGTCTCGAGCAACATCCTCCCATCCTTCAATTGCAGTGATCCTATTCTTGTGTAACATTAATAGGTCAGCCCTTGATAAGTTCATCAGATGTCGTCGATCATAAATCTTTAAGATCTCGCTCTCTTCATATTCTACTTCATCATCATGTACAAATATGAGAGCTTCTCCAGTCACAGAATCAACAGACCATCTTTTCAGCTTACCTAAGATATCTTGAGGCATAGGCTTTAGTGGTATCTGTTGTATGCATTTCACAGCTGGATATACTTTCATTCTTCGACGTCTTCCAGTTCTATCGCTTCTTTCATTAAGTTTGATAGTTTTACCAACTCTTGGCTTTATTCTCTGAAATTTCATAGAACGACCCTCAGTCTTGATAATCTTTTCTACATATCGTCCAAAAGGATCATTGCTGGGGTTAATCATTTCTAATCTAGCCAAGTCTCGGATTTCAAAACGTGGCAATGAACTGAAGACTGCTAGCTTTTTCTCAAAATATTGAACTCCGTCAAATCTTTTAATCGCAAAAAGCTTTAAGTCAGCGTCGTAATACCATCCTATTATACCTCTTTTAGGTATACGTTTTCCAGTGATATCTACTTCTTTAATCCATGTCTTTTCCCTTTTTCTTTTCAAAGGTCTAAACATCGGATTATTCTTCAATTTTTCAGGAAGATCATCATCGGATTCAGAATCAGTTGATTCACTTAGATTTTCATCTAAGTCTATCACTCTTTCTCCATCCTCATCCTGAAGGATAACTTTTGTCTTTGAGGGGCTCACTATGTGTTCATCGATATCAACATCAAGATCTACACCCTCGTCTAGCCCAGACTCCGAGACAGAAGACCAATCTTCAGGAGGTACAAATTCTCCCTCCTCTAGATCATAATCAATGTCTTCATCTATCTCATCAAATATATCATTATCAGAATCGGATAGGTCGAGCACTTCCAAACCTATATTAGGTCATACACAAGTAATCATTAACTTGTCAGTTTGACGATTCTCAAGTCTAAAATGCAAAGATTATAGTAAAAGATTGACCACCGAAAATAACTCGGGACACGCCACACGACTATTGTAAGTCGGTAGACTTTCGATCAAAATTCCACACAATCTTTATTAATTGTAACTTATTTAATTAACTTGTTATTATAAATCTCAAGTCGACTAAATATATTTAACTTGTAAAAATAAATCGCAAGTCTAATATATATATGACAAAATATTCTTAAGTTACAAATTACAGAGGTTGAAATAAAATTACAACTTAGTCTAAGTTAATGTAAAGTTCACCTTCAGTTGCACCACCCTCTTGTGCACTTGTACCAGCACCACTTCCACTTGCCTTAGTAGACTCCCCCTGAATTATAGGAAGCTCACCAGTCGTTGACGGACCAGTCGGCTCTCTATCATCTTGTGAGTTGGGATCATCATCTGTGTCCTTTCGCCTTTTCCTTAGCTCTTCATCATCCTTACAGGCCTCATGACGCCGTTTCCTTATCAGCTCATCTTCGTCTCTGGCAACTTGATATGCCATAATCTCCCCCTAAGACGGCTGTCGCGTCAACAAACGGTTGACCATGCGTTCCAAACGGTCAATCTGTCGTTGTTGATCAGCAGATTCATTTAATAGAAGCGCATGTGATCTCAACAAGTGAGTCGTTGAAGCACTTTGAGTACTAAGGAGAGCTGCAAGTTTGAGATTCTGAAATTCCAAAGCTTTAACCCGCAGTTCCAAAGTAGTGACACGGTCGGAAGCCCGAAGAGGAACGGCAATTGCTGATTCAGTTGCAGTATCAGATGAGGGAAGATGTTTACCAATGAGAGCAGCAACATCAGCCAATAACAACCGTGCTGTGATAAGGCTGGCCTTAGTAGATTGAAGAATAAGAGGCTCCGAAGCAGCAGGCTTTGGCACAGGAGAAAGTGATAAAGTAGGCATTGGTGGCGGTGATGGTGTTGTCCGAACCGCAGGACGAGATAATTCGCCAATAGTCAATTGAGCAGTTGAAGAGCGAATGCGTTTGCGGCGGCTGGTTTGAAGAGGTAAAGCATCGTCCTCCTCAGAATCTTCATCAACCAAACTGTAATCAGGATCACGATCATCAACTTTGCGTTTGCCCTTTAAAGCAGGATCCATGATTAGTCTTGAACCTTGACGAACCATTCCTGACGAAATTCCCGTCAAAAAGGAAGGAGAAGGATCATCATCACTATCCTCATCCTCAGTATCAGATGCAGTGGCACCATCCTTGCTAAAAGCACTAGACGGTCCAACATCTTGATCAACTGAAACCCGTTCACCCTCAGGTTGAACAACCTCTGCGTCGACGGTTTCGATTGCCTGAAAATTTTCAACCTCAAGTAAGAGTGGATCAGTGGCATCATCGTTCTGAATAAGAACCTCATGTAATACTTTAGCAGCAACATCAGGTTGAGCTGCTTTGTAACATCCTCTCCCGCGGTCTGGTAATTTCTATTATTTAATTTAAATTGATTATCTAATTGTTTTAGAAATTATTTAATATTATGTGTTTCATTGTGAAACGTAGATAATAAGTCCTTTGACTTATTGTGACTAGTGAAATATTGGTTGTTTTAAATTATTATAGATGACGGTAAAATAAAATAATATTTCTCGCAAACGATTTTCAGGTTCCAGACAAAAGATTTAGGACGGGTATAAAATTATACCATTTATTACAAGCCGACTTTGTAAACCGACTCATATATTCTCATATCTTCTTCTTCTAGATTTCATTTTGAGAAATTGCAATTCAAAGAAATCATAACCAAAAATTGAATTCATGCTTTTGCTCCTATGATTTCGAATTCATAACATCAGATTCATCATCCTCTATATCCTAATCTTCATCATATTACCAATCCTTTTAATTTCAAAAGAAGAAAAGAAGAGTAAGTTTGATTTTGAATGTGTAAATCGAATTGAAGCTTGATATGTTGTTATTAGGTGTTGTTTGAAGTTACTTGAAGTATTAGAAACCTTAGATTTGAGTATTATGAAGTTTTGGTGAGTTTTGATTTGAAAAACTCGTTTTTGCAGCGAAGTTCGCAGTTCTCAGTTCATCCTGCGAACCCAAAACCTGCGAACCGAGCCGAGACGCGGTTTTGTGAAAATATCACTAACTCGGATTTAATTGAAATTCGTATGGTCACTCGGAAACGACCTAGTAATCAAGGCTATAATCTATTAGCCTAGGCTGTTTTTGGCCATTCGGGGTCATCTAGGGCCCGAAAATGACATTTTTCAGTTTTAAGCGTCATTGCGGACTTTTCTAAGTTCATTTCTGATTGAACTTTTGTTTGCCTAGCCTTCAGGGATTACCTGATTTGATAAATGGACTATAATGATAATTATGGAACGAACTTCTGACTTGTTTACGATTTTCTGTTTCAGATCAGCGTAAGACTCAGTGATATAAGAATCTTGAGTGTGGAGACGTCAGAGGTATCGGTGAGTGGATTCGGAACTTATCATTTGATTTAGTTGTAACTATTTGGTTACAACAAGTAAACGTAGATGTGTATTAGACTGTTAGTCTTGATTATCGATTATTGATCTACGTGATATGTGAACCAATGTGTACTATGTTATTGAGGTCAACGTGTAGTTGGACTTCTGGTTATTATGTGTTTTACACAGGTTTTGATTCATTTGTTGTGTTTGAAACCTGTGTATGTATTTAATAACCAATAGTTATCGGTCTATTCTGTATTGGCCATACGGATTGACGGTAAGTGTTCTTGGGGGAATCCCCGGGTATTATGATATCCCCAGAGCCACCGATCCTCATTGAATTATGTGCGTTTACGATTATTTGGTGTAAACTGCTAGTTATTCTAAGTTGAATGGAGTGTGATGAATCTATTCACTTAGCTTCGTGCTAACCCCTCATTTTACTTCCTGCAGGATATGTTTTGTTTAATTGTGGGTGCAGGAGGTGATTGGTTGATCAAGGAATGTTTTAAATTCATGCTTCCGAGTTTATTAATATTATATTGTTAACTAGAAAGAGGGGTGTTATATGATTGGTTCAACACATCGTCAATAAGTTCGTGCTGGCCGGGCTGTGGAGCAACAACCGCCGGCTGAGCTGGAACTTGTGCTGGAGGGGGTGGTTGATGTTGCAGTGGAGCATCGGCATCCAACCATCCATTGTTTGGTGGAGCTACATAATGTTCATCAAGAAGATGACCAAAAAGATCACAAGCTTCCGGCTTGATCTGATCCGGACGACGAGAAGAATTAAGAAAACAAGCGTTGTATGTTCGAAGTCCGATCCTATCCACATGCAAATCTGACGGAATATTCAGCAATCCAGGAATGCGCTGAAGTATAATGATCATGCAAAAACGTGGATAAAGCATAAACTTGGAGCGAACAGCTCCAGTGATCTGCCCAATAAAAGAGCTAAAAATGTATGAGGAAAAACTGTATGGTTTATTATAAACCAGTGACAGTAAACCAGATAACAGCTCGGGGCTCAATTCATCGTATCCGCCCTTCTTGTTCCCGAAGATTGTCACAATAATATGGAACATGAACCTCCATTGGCCAAGAACAAAGGCCTTGATAAATTGGCGTCCACGCTTAGGGCCAGAATAACCCATGCGCCCAAGTGCACCCTCAATGAAGTCCGAGGAGTACACAGAAGGGCCAGCTTCCTGCTCGACTGTATCCAGATGTAGAATCTGTCTCAGATCGTCAGCAGAGAAGATAACTGGAATGTCATTAACCCTAGTATGAATGACTGGAGGGTTTGCAGCAGCATTGAATTCAATATTATCCCAAAACTGAGTCAGAATGGATCGGGACAATGGTGGTGATTCCGTAACGGCATATCTAATCCTTGATCGTGCCAGATACGTAAGGATCTCAGTAAAGCGCTCAGCACCGCGCTCATTGACGTCCAAATTCACCAGGATATTATGAGTAGCAGAAAAAGATCGAGCAGCCATATCTGTAATCATAAGAGTTACACGAATGGTAAATGCTTCATCAAAGTAAAATGACGTAACGAACATTAATTAATTCTAAACATTTATGTATTGTGAACAAAAGTGATCACCGAACATCCATGTTTACTATTAATTAATAACTTAATTTACGGAACTTAATTGAACAATTAAGTGTAGAAGACTTAAATTTTCAATTATATTCTCTAAATTATATATATAGTTCGCTAGCATAATCACAAAGATATGGTTCACTTATAAACCTTAGTTCGTAAGTCGGAACCGGTATTGGATACATGCATTACTTATAAGCATAAGCTCGTAAGTCGTAACATATATTTACCAAGTAACAAAGGTTAGACGAATAATTATTTGTAATCATAAAGATCTCAAATCGAAAATAGGTCTAATCATGTAAAATTTAAAATAACCAAATACATCATTCAAGCAAAATCAAGAGTTCAACTCGCATCGGAGAAAGTCAAACAAGTCAAATAAATTGGGTTCGCATCGCAGGTCAAAGGAAGTCAACCCTTTGGGTTCGCTTCGCAGTCAAAGGAAGTCAACCCTTTGGGTTCGCTTCGCAGTCAACGAAGTCAACCCAAGGAACTCGCTTCGCAAAGGGGGCTGCAAGTGGGTTCGCATATCTGGATTCGCAGGTGGGATCGCAGATCTGGATTCGCAGATCTGGGTTCGCAGGTGAGGTTTGGTTTCACAATTTTGATTTTTTGACTTTATAATATTCTTAACTCTAATTGCAAATTGCCAATTGAATTTTAATATATTCCAAGTCAATAATGATAATCTATAAATCGT
The DNA here is from genome assembly GCA_963921325.1 of Logfia minima. Taxonomy (NCBI): domain Eukaryota; kingdom Viridiplantae; phylum Streptophyta; class Magnoliopsida; order Asterales; family Asteraceae; genus Logfia; species Logfia minima. The sequence goes on along the minus strand of OY992763.1, from coordinate 23,849,204 downwards.
AATTGAACGATTAAGTTTGTACAACTTAATTATCAATTATAATCATTAATGACATAGATACAGTTAATAATTATAACTGTGTTCGTTAATTTGTAACATAAAGTCTCAAATTAAAAGATATATATAACTTATTACCGAAAGTCATAAGTCGTATATTTTGCATATGCCTTTACGTATTCACAGTGAAGTCCATACGTCTAAGCATGTTAGCTTATAACTGATTATTAAAATAGTAATCAACAGTTCTTAAGCTGTAAATAAGACCAATTGCAATTTTGTCACATTGAAACAACACGGAATACTAAAGTATAGATGAATTGAATTCCAAAGGATTAAAAACAATAAAGAAACAAACAAACAAAAGTAAAGGTATCAAGTACCATTTTATTAACGTAACAATGAAAATAATCTATTACAAATGCTGGACATTAGTAGTTGAAGCTGCTCAGGGATCATATTAGAAAGAATACGCAGTACTTTAAGATTTAAAAAGTCTTGGAAAATTGTTAGTATACATACCACTTGAAAGTCACGAGTAGTAACACATAAGTACAACTTAACCATTTGTCAACTTATATTTATAAAAGTATAACTTGTTTACCTATCTCCGCAACATATATCACGTTTATTAATCATACATTTACAGTAATTGAGAACAAATGATTCATCAATCATGAAAATGTTCAAATATCACAGACAGTTCAAGACGATTACCGATATTATGATCCACATAAACAAAATCTACAATGATTTCATAGCAAGCCTTTATTGTTGGTATGTACATTACCTAATGTGATCCAAAATATTACATACTGAGAACGCAAGTAAAACTCATAACACGTTATCTTTCAGATTCAAGGTAGAGGTTACTAAATGATGTTCCTTTCGAAGCATATAACATACCCTTGAGTTATTTTAATATCTGACAAACATCAAAGCTATTTTTGTAGATACTAGTGGTTCTAGATCTGTATGTAGTACAACATAAGATCCCTTAGTATGAACAAGATAAGTTTGAAACCATTGGCAAAACTAAAGGGGTCAGGTATGTACTTAGTACAACAAAGTCACCAGTAGTTTTGCTAATAGTCATAATTCTTACTATTTGTCTTGACATAGTTTCATAGATCTTTGATAACAGTGCATGGTTAGACTATCATTCAACAATTAAGACTTATGTCATACATCACATAGCAGATCACACTAGATAACATACAGAAGCATTATTACTTATTATATGCTCAGAAATCATATCAGAATTTGCCTATCAGTACATCATATAATGAAGCTGTCTAGATTCAATTCTTCTAAGCAAATGATAACATGTGGAGAGAGGTGTATACTAAAATAAACATAAGTAAATGCCTGGTTTTAAAGATGTAGATTTAATGTAACTACCTAGAATCTACTAACACATCTATCCAAAGACTTATACTTATTGTTATTAAGCATTTTCCTCTAATGTACTATCATTTCCCAGCAGATAAAACCATAACGTTTTATAAAAGAAAGAAATACAGAAAAATAAAAGAAACTACTAAGTAGAACATACTCCTTTGGAAGACAAATTATTCTGGATTCCTCATTCCGTTTAGTTGAAGCAATGTCTCAAAACGCGTCCTGTCGAAAGCTTTGGTATACAAGTCTGCCAAGTTATCAGTTGAGGGAACTTTGACTAACTGTATAAACTTTTTCTCTGCACAGTCTCTGATAAAATGATGACGTATGTCAATGTGTTTCGTCTCGCTGTGCTTTACAAAATTTTTTGGTAATTGACATGGTGGATTCGTTGTCAATCATCATTGGAGTATTGGTTAAATTTAACCCATAATCTCGCAGTTGCTGTTGTATCCACAGAACCTGGGAACAATAGCTGCCAGCAGCAACATACTCAGCTTCACATGTAGAACTGGCGACTGAGGTTTGCTTCTTGCACTGCCAAGAAACCAGTCTACCCCCTAGGAATTGACATCCACCAGTTGTAGACTTTCTGTTCTGATTGCATCCTCCATAATCAGAATCAGTGTAAGCCACAAAGTCTAAGTCTCCATCAGTCGGATACCAAAGTCCCAGCTTCGGCTTCCCTTTGAGGTAACGAAGAATTCGCTTAACAGCTTGCATATGAGACTCTTCAGGATTGGCTTGATATCGTGCGCAGACACATACTGCAAACATTATATCCGGCCGCGATGCAGTAAGATACATTAGTGATCCAATCATGGCCCTATAAAGAGTAGGGTCCACATCTCTATCACTCGATGTATCAGGACCAAGTCCGTGAGCTTCTGGTATAGGAGTGTGATAAGTTCGAACTTCATCCATCTTGAATCTTTCTAATAGCTCATTAGTATATTTATTTTGATGAATGAAATACCCATCTTTCTTTTGATCGACTTGCAATCCTAAGAAAAACGTCAGTTCTCCCATAGCAGACATCTCAAACTTGTGTTTCATGACTTGTTCAAATTCATTACACATCTTTTCATCAGATGACCCAAAGATGATGTCGTCAACATAAACTTGAACAAGTAGAAAGTCTCTCTTTTTCCATTTGACAAAGAGTGTACTGTCAATTCTTCCTCTTGTAAAACCATTCTCAAGAAGATAATTAGACAGTGTTTCATACCACGCCCTCGGAGCTTGATGTAATCCATATAGAGCCTTATCAAGACGATATACTCTATCTAGATACTTAGGATCAGTAAAGCCCGGTGGTTGAGAAACATACACCGTTTCCTTGACTTTGCCATACAAAAAGGCACTCTTAACATCCAGCTGGAAAACTTTCATTTTCTTAGAAGCTGCAAATGCCAAGAATAACCTTATTGCCTCTAGCCTAGCCACAGGTGCAAACACCTCATTGTAGTCAATCCCTTCTTGTTGATTGAACCCTGTTAGATCGAATCTTGTGATTTGGAGGTGAATTGAAATAAATCCGAGAGTATAAGTACGTATGTATATGAATGAATATGAACAAGTAATCAATTGTTTCTATATTGCTATTACAACTCTGTTACAAGCTCTAATCTCTCTCAATATGATATACAAACATACGCTCACAAAACTCTCTGGTTCAACAACATTTTGAAATGAAAAACAAAGTCCTGTATTTATACACTTCCTGTTTCTGCGACTTTGTCATTATGAGACTTTATTGACTTGCGACTTTGTTATGAGACTTTGTTCCTATGAGACTTTGTTGACCCGCGACTTTGTGCCTGCGAACTTGTACCTGCGAATTTATTATTAAGTTCGCATATAGTATTTCTGCGACACTAACTTAAAGTCGCATGACCAGTTTTTCACTTACGAATGCAAATCCTATTTTTATATCTAACAATCTCCCCCTAGGATTTAGCATCTTGATTTTCTTGAATATCTTCTTTGAAGATCTTTCTTTATATTTCTGATGATTCAGCCTTTTGTCTTGAATCTTTTGAATGTCTTTGACATAGAGAATTAGAACTTTCTTTTTGAGTTCTACTCTACTCTTTTCCTCTTTAACTTTTCTTCACACATGATTGTTGACTTTGAACTTCTTCTCTTTTGTAATCTTTTCTTTTAACCTTCTTTTTAGATAGACTGTCAGCAGTCTTCTCTTCATATTGACATTTCTTCTGAATTTTATTTCTTGACTCTCATTTCTTGCTTTAGCTTCCCCTTAAATGCATATCTTGATCTTCTGGAGCTTTTAATCTTTACTTTGACATAATCTCTTCTTTATTTCTTTTCTTTTCATTTGAGCTTGTAACTTTAATCATTCTTCCTTGATAGTAATTGTGATATAGCATGAATATCTTGAACATGTCATTCTTGGAAGAGTGTTTTTCTCATTCTTTTTAGTAACCAAAGGTAAGAAACAATTCATTTGATGTAATCTCAGAAAAGTTGATTGTATAATCAGAAAATAGATTTATGAAAATACTATAACTCCTGGAACACATAGATTACCAGTTAACACAATAATTGAATCAATTAAATGTTTCAATTGAGTGACCTATGTTCAATGTTGGCATTGATGTTAGCATTGGTAGGATTTCCATTCAATCATTGTGGAATACCATTTTAGGTATCACTATGAATGTTCCGGCAATGTCACTTAGACATGCATAATGTCACAAAGACATAGTGTGTAAAAATACACTTTGTGTCCTAAATATTTTTATATCATTAGGTTCTAGACTCAATAAGTGCATGACATGAGGTCAGGGACTAGAGCAGACTGTCCTCTTGTTTCAATATTAACAATCTCCAAACAAGATGTCAATAGATTATGTGCTAAATCTCCGTGAGAATACTGAAACAAGAATTTATTAAGAAATTCTTGAGTGGTTAGGAGGGTATATGTGCATTGCATCACTGGGTCCATGATGTCTCCTTCAATACCAGAAATCAACACATGATTTCCGATAGTAGATGTGGCTACCCGGCGATTATTTGTTTAGTGAGGATTTTCTTTTTCTTTTAACCCTTTCACACACTCCTCACTCAACCTTACTCAATTTTTCTACTCCACCCTCAGTTGGCAATGGATTTAAAATTATGCTGTTCTGTACTAGAATTTTCACCCTCCCTCATTCTAAGACACCTAAACTTTCATCCTATTTTTGGAAAGTGGCTCCTTTGGTAAATCCAACCGGTTCTGGAGGATTATAGGAGTAGTTTATAAACTAACACTCTTAGTACAGAAAACAGCATTTTGCCAAACAATTTGATTGAAATTGGAAATCTGATTATTCATCAATCCTTGGAATCTCGAAAAAGTCTTTGAGAATCTTTCAAAGTGTTGTGCAATAAGCAAATAGGTTTGAACACTTGAAAGTTTTGGTTTTTGAAAAAATACTCCCCCTTAACATATGCATAAGATTAATGAAATATAACATATGAAGGTGAGTTATAAAAACAAAATCTCTTTTTCTTTTGAAGATCGGGTTTTACTCTGAATTTGAGTAAAAACCATCATGCATCACTTATGCAAACTATTTCAACTTTTGATTCTCCCCCTCAAAATATGACAGAATTTTGCAAATCGAGTTGAAAATGACAGATTATTGCTTAAGTGAAAGCATGCCTAACTGAGACACCAAAAAGTGAAATCGTTTTTCATCTAAAGGTTTGGTGAATCGATCGGCCAATTGATAATCTGTTTTGACAAAAAATAACTCGATATGCCCTTTTTCAATGTGATCTTTTATAAAATGATACCGAATATCTATGTGTTTTGTTTTTGAGTGTTGAACTGGATTGCAAGAAATAGCAATCGCACTCTGAGAATCACAATAGATAGGTATCTTTTCAAATTTAAAACCATAGTCCATAAGTTGAGATCTCATCCACAAAACTTGTGAACAACAAACAGCAGCCGCAACATATTCTGCCTTAGCTGTTGATGTTGAAACACAATTTTGTTTCTTGGAAGTCCAGCTTACAAGTTTATCTCCCAAAAATTGTACACCACCAGAAGTACTCTTTTGATCAAGTTTACAACCTGCATGATCTGCATCTGAATAGGCTGTTAGTTCAAAACCAGTGTCCTTGGGATACCACAACCCCAAGTCAATTGAATATTTAAGATATCTTAAAATTCGTTTGACTGCTTGAAGATGTGAATCCTTTGGAGCTGCCTGATATCGAGCACAAACACATGTAGAATACATGATATCTGGACGGCTCGAAGTTAAATACATTAAGGAGCCAATCATGCTACAATATAAAGTTTGATCTACTGATTTACCCGAGCTATCAACATTTAAACGGGACCGAGCTTCCATGGGTGTGGATATGGGTTGAGAATCTAGCATTTGGAATTTTTTCAGAAGATCGAAAATATATTTTGTTTGATTGATAAAAATTCCATTTGATAGTTGTTTGACATGCAACCCAAAAAAAAAGTTCATTTCACCCATCATGCTCATTTCAAATCTTGATACCATTAATGCCGAAAAGTTTTTGCAATATTTGGCATTAGTGGATCCAAATATGATATCATCTACATATATTTGAATTAATATGATATCATCTTTTTGTTTCTTAATAAAGAGAGTGGTGTCAAGTGTACCCTTTGAGAAACCGGATTGGACAAGGAATTTGGATAACACATCGTACCAAGCTCGTGGAGCTTGCTTTAATCTATAGAGCGCTTTATCCAGTCGGTATACATCATTTGGTCGCTTTGGGTCGACAAAACCGTCTGGTTGACCCACATATACCTCTTCATTAAGAATGCCATTAAGAAACGCTGTTTTCACATCCATTTGATAGACTGTGAAGTTCTTGTGAGCAGCATAAGCCAGAAAGATCCGAATGGCTTCAATACGTGCAACTGGTGCAAATGTTTCGTCATAATCAATCCCTTCTTGTTGACTGTACCCTTTTGCAACTAGGCGAGCTTTATTCCAAATAATGACCCCATTCTCATCCTTTTTGTTTTTGAATATCCACTTGGTACCCACAATTGATTTTCCAGGTGGTCTAGGTACAAGTCTCCAGACTTTAAGACGCTCAAATTGATTAAGCTCATCTTGCATGGCATTAATCCAATCATGATCAAGTAGAGCATCTTTAACACTTAATGGTTCAATGGAGCTCAGAAAATTTGAATATAAACATTCATTTTGAGTAGCTTTTCTTGTTTGAACTCCAGCTGATGGATCTCCAATTATTTGAGTACTTGGATGCGACTTGGTCCATTTTCTCTCAAATGGTAGGTGTTGATATTCAAATTGAGTGTTTGAAGTATCAACATAGGGTATCGGACTTGATAATTCAACCTGGGAAACATATTGTGATTCCGGTGTAATTTCTAGCATTGATGAAGTAGATGGTGAACTAACTGGCGATGATGATTCTGGTGATTCAATTTGCACATCGTGGGGAGATTCAGGACCAGGTAGATCGATTGAGATTTCAGAAGTTGGAACAGTTTGAGAAGAATCAGCAGACGACGAGGATGTTCCAAAATATTCATCATAAAAATCTGAAAACATTTCTTCAATGTCATTCATAATTGATGTTTTAGATCTGTCTGCTTCTGAACTGGTTAAACCGGGTTTTGAAGTGCTTTGTTCAAAAACCATTTCTGATAATTCGTCAAACGTGACATTGACACTTTCATTGACTAACTTTGTACGCTTATTATACACCCGATATGCAACTTTATCCTTTGAATAGACAATAAAAACTCCTTCATCACCCTTTGGACAAAACTTTCCTAAATCCTCACGATCATTTAACACATAACATGGACATCCAAAGATGCGGAAAAACTTTACATTTGGAGGACGATTGTTGATTATTTCATATGGTGTCTTTCCAAACCTTTTATTGATAATTGATCGGTTTTGAGTAAAACATGCAGTATTTACAGCTTCTGCCCATAAGAACATCGGTAATTAAGAGTATATGAGCATTGTGCGAGCTGCCTCAACAAGAGTTCGATTTCGACGTTCTACAACACCATTTTGTTGTGGAGTACGTGCAGCGGAATATTGATGCGTGATTCCAACCGATTCCAAATATGAAGTAAGTGTGTTATTTTTGAACTCAGTTCCATTATCTGAGCGAATTGATCGTACTTGAAGTTGAAGATTCACTTGTGTTTGTCTCAGAAAGGTGATGAGAGTCTCTAGAGTATCTGATTTAGATTTTAAGAAGAATACCCATGTGTAACGTGAAAAATCATCCACAATTACAAGAATGTACTTCTTGCCATTGATTGATTGAATGCGCATTGGTCCACATAAATCCATATGAAGAAGATGAAGGACAGCATCTGAACTTTGTGTTGATTTGGATTTATGAGAAGCATGTTTCATTTTTCCCAGTGCGCATGATTTGCAAAGATGATCTTGATCATATTTCAGTTCAGGAAGACCATGAACAACACCAGAACGAGAAAGATTATTGATCTGATGAACATTGAGATGAGAAAACCGACGGTGCCACAACCATAATTGTTGAGAAGAGGCTTTTGAAAGTAAACATACATCAGCCATGGGTTGTGCGCTATCTAAATCAATGGTGTAGAGGTTTGTGCTACGGGTTCCGTTTAATAGTTCCTGACCATCTTCAGTTCGAACACAACAACTTCGTTTTCGAAACAGAACCTCTAAATCCTTGTTACAAAACTGACCGATGCTAAATAAATTGTGACCTAAGCCTTCAACATAAGCAACCCTTTTAATCGTGATTTTGCCTCTAACCAGATCGCCAACTCCCATAATAGCAGCATAATGATTATTCCCAAAACGAACAGTCCCCATGAATTTTTCAATAAAGTTTATCAAGAGGGACTTATCTCCGGTCATGTGTCTGGAACATCCTGAATCAAGATACCAAACACATACCGAGATTTTCTGCAAAATCAAACCATCGAAGAATCCTTAGGAACCCATTTTTCAACGAGTTCGTCAGGGTTAGTGCAGTTTATGGTTGATTGATTTCTTTTAGGGACCCATTTTGATACAATTTGGGGCGGACTTTTACGTTTAGGAATCCATTTGGAAATCATTTTGGGTGTTGTCTTTTGTTTAGAAATCCATTTTGAAACCAATTCTTTTGAGTTCCATGATCTAAATTGATATGGCATAGTAGGTTTATAGTAAGTATTACGTCTAGCTACAATTCTATCATTCAACATAGATTCATTCACATTCACAAGAAAATTTCTAGAATAACGCAAAGTATGATTACAATTGTTTGAATGCTGAAAATACAACGAAACATGTTTGTTGATATTATTGTAGTTACACGAATAACAACTATTGAAAGTGCGATTTAACTTTTGACTCTTTGGACTTTGGGATTTGTCATGAAGATTTGTCGTTTTTAGATCTGAAACATGAAAAACACCAGAATTAGTATTTGCAAAATCTGATCTAATGCTCTTATTTGAAGAAATCTTAACATACTTTTTATTCTTTTGCAAAGAATAATTAGTAAACTGAGATTTCTTTGGAGCATTAACAGAGTGCTTTATACTCTTTTCTTTCAAAGATTGTTTAACAGTTGGTTCAATCTTCTTTGTTATCGTTGTTTCCAAAATCTCATCAGATTCCATAAGTTTATCAAATTCAAGTTCTTGAGAAGATTTTGAAATCGATGCTAAACTAGATGTCAAAGAAGTATTTTTGAGTTGTTTAATATTATGTAAAAGAGTTGTCCGTTCTTGATCAAAAGTTAGTTGTAGAGTGGTTATTTGTTTTTCAAGATCAAAGATTTTATTTTCCAAATTTAAAATTGGAATATAAATTTTTGTTTTAACCACTTGTTCCATAACCTCGTCTTGATCAATAACAGGTGTTGAACAACTTGGAAAATAATCCTCAGAAAGTGGTATTTTCCTAGAGCCATAACTTTCATTTAATTTCTCATAATTAAATGAAAATTGTGCATTTTCAGTTTTTTCTCTATTAAAATTCTCAATAACTTCTTCTTCATTGGTAGTTTTTACAAAAAACATTTTTAAAATACTGCCCATGTCACCGTAGTTATACAAGGTAGGTACTTTAGAAATAGCCTTTTGTAAATAGCAAGGATTTTCAAAACCTAGTCCTTCTCTTGGATTATAGAATTTGATATCCTTAGGTTTGTTTAAAAAAATGGTTTGATCAGTTTGGCCGCGTTTAAACAACTTATCTTGAAGTTCTTTGATTTTGTTTAACAAACTCATCTTTTCATTAATTGCATGATCGTACCTTTGTTTAACACGATTTTCAACGTCTTTTGATGCTTTACATTGAGATGAAATTTCAAGGATTTCAGTTATTAAAGATTTATTTTCTTTTTCAAGTTTCTCATTAGTAATGAGATACTCATCCCTATGAAATTTGTAAACATCCCTTTCCCGAGTCACAGTTTTTAATATAGCAAGTTTACTTTCTAATTTTGTTTGCAGTTCACGCACATGAATTCTTTCATCTTTTAATTTAGCAGTTAGATTAGCATACATAGTATGCAATGCATTATGTAAGAATTCAGAATCTTGTACCTCAGAATCTGAATCTGCATCTCCTTCAGTGGAGGTAGCTGATATGTTGGCCATGAATGCCATGTTGACTTCCAAATCTTCTTCTTCTGAATCAGTCAAATTTAACCAAGCATCATTCTCAGCCAATAAAACTTTCCCAGCTTCCTTCTGTTTGGACATCAGCATCTTTGCCTTATAGTAATCAGAATTACGTACTCTTGGCTTCTTACAATCCCTAGCAAAGTGTCCAAACCCTCCACAGTTATAACATTTGTTATCTACTTCTCCTCGTGAATTCCCATCAACCTTTTTCCCTTCATAACTGCCCTTGTATTTCCCATCATCATTGTTTTTGAAATCTGAGCGTTTGGTGGATGTTGATGAAGTCCGTAAGTGATTGTTTGTAGGTTTCTTCCAGTACTTCTTTGTCATGGCTTTGGTGATCAGTGCCATTTGTTTTACAATCTCCTTCATATCCTCATCTGACTCACTTTCTTCCTTATCTGAATTAGATTCATACTTGATCTCCCTTTCAACTCTTCTTGATCTGATATGTCCCCTTCTTTCAGTAATCAAAGCAAGAGGATCATTTAACTCTTTCGCCTCAGTACCCTTTACCATCTCATTTACCTCATCCTGGTTATGATTTAGAATTTCATATATATCATGTATATCAACTGAAGTTAAATCTCGGTTCTGAATGATGTTACTAGCATATTGTTTCCATTCGGGAAGCAGATTGTTCAAAAACTTAATGTTTATCTCCAAATTCTGTTTCTGAAACTTATTCTTTCGAACTTCATTCAACAGTAAACAAAACCTATTGTAGGTTGTTTCAAGTTGTTCACCCGATTTTGCTTTAAAAGCTTCATATGCTTGGAGACAATGAGTCATCTTTGTTTGTTTTCCTCATTCAGACCCTTGTTGTTGTCTACCAATAGCATCCCACATTTCCTTTGCAGTTTTGTAGCTGTCAACTTGAACGTAGATTTCATTTGTCAATCCTTGAAGGATATAGGATTTCATTTCCTTATGTGCCTTCCTTAACTTCTGTTGTTCTTGACTTAATTCATTTTCACCAAGTTCTACTCCTGAAGTATCACCAGCTTTATAAAACGGTAGTTCTCCTTTAGTCAATGATTCCTTCAACAACGAATAGTTGTCTTGTCGTTCAATCCAATCAATGAATCTGTCTTTCCATTGAGAATAGTCTCCTCTGAACAAGACTGGAGGCTTATCTTTCGTTCCAATTGCTAGTGCTTCTCTCGACATTTTTCCTGAGTACGATATTTCCCTCCAAAATATTCGAATTTTGCCCGAGTAAAATGAAAATTCTCTCAAACCAGAATTAGACAACGGAAAGCTCAAATTTAAATTTTGATAATTGTAAAATTTTCCCGCCTTTTTTTTTTTTTTTTTTTTTTTTTTTTTCAGAACAGAATGCGAACTTAATGATAAGTTCGCAGAGAATAAAGTCTCAGAAACAGATATGCGACTTTACTAGATAAGATCGCATATAATAAAGTCTCAGACTTCAATAAAATCGCATAAACAAGATCGCAGAATTAAAGTCAGAACCTAAGTGCGAACTTAATGATAAGTTCGCAGGAATATAGTCGCAAATTTAAAGTCGCTGTTTGTCAACTTCACGAAAAACACCAAATCTGAATTCTAACAAATGATGAAATTGATAGCTAATCTTGATTCCTGATTGATCCTTATCACTAATATGATGCTTTGATCGGTGGAAATTCTCTTCAACAGCCTCAATTAATACAAATCAAACTTAAACCGCCATTTTTATGTTTGAATCAAACTTCAGAATTTGAATGAATTGACCGTGAAATGTTCAATCTAACTGTTATATATCACTCCCTAAACCTTCGTTAATGATTAACTTGAACTGAAACACACAATTTAAGCAAAATTACTCAAAAATCAGTACGTTCTTCTTCAAATACCCATTTTGCAAAATTCTTCGAATTAGAGCTTGATTTCCGCAATTGAACCGTGTAATTACTTCCAAATCCTTCAACCAATGCTCTGATACCAATTGTTGGATCGAATCTTGTGATTTGGAGGTGAATTGAAATAAATCCGAGAGTATAAGTACGTTTGTATATGAATGAATATGAACAAGTAATCAATTGTTTATATATTGCTATTACAACTCTGTTACAAGCTCTAATCTCTCTCAATATGATATACAAACATACGCTCACAAAACTCTCTGGTTCAACAACATTTTGAAATGAAAAACAAAGTCCTGTATTTATACACTTCCTGTTTCTGCGACTTTGTCATTATGAGACTTTATTGACCTGCGACTTTGTTATGAGACTTTGTTCCTATGAGACTTTGTTGACCTGCGACTTTGTTCCTATGTGATATTGCCGGAACATTCATAGTGATACCTAAAATGGTCTTTCACAATGATTGAATGGAAATCCTACCAATGCTAACATCAATGCCAACATTGAAAGTAGGTCACTTAAATTGATTCAATGCCAACCTTTTCATGTTTCAATTGATGTGCTAACTGGTAATCTATGTGATCCAGGAGTTATAGTGTTTTCAGAAATGTGTTTTCTGAAAATACAAACAACTTTTCTTTGATTTAATCAAGTGAATTGTTGTATTACCCTAAGGTTACAAAATGGTGCTTATTGAGTATTCAACATTCAAAGGAATGTTCATAAGAGTTTGTGCGTTCTACTATTCTTTAAACACGTTGTGCTACACCATGTTCATGATGTTCACGATGTATCATAATCATCATGAAGGGGGAGAAAATAGATTAGTGTTTGAAGATAGTAAAGAAAAGGTGAGTTGGTGTTAGAAGTTAAGTTGAAGATAGTAAAGAAAAGAGTTTGTGTTTGAAGATAAGTGAAGAAAATGGTTTGTATGTTGAAGATTACATGTTTAATGAAAGATAGAGCTTCAATGAAGAAATAATATCATCTTTCTACAAGTTTGGGAAAAGATAATTTGTTTGGAGGAGGAGCAAGTCATAATATGAAAAGGTTTGAATTAGAAGTTGAAAAGGCTTCAAAATATGAAAAGATTATTGATTTGAGGGGGAGCAAGTCGAAAATGGTACAATTAGAAAGTGAAAGTTCCAAGAGATCAATATTCAATTGAGGGGGAGCAATAGAAGAGAAGCTTCAAGAGAATTAATGAAAGATCAAGATTGCAAAGACAAAACCATAAATCTTTCATACATTAAAATCAAATACACAAAAGAGTATTCAGGATTCATCGGCAACAACCAGGTGGAATATACTTTCAGGATTAAGATAAAGAAAAGGTGCTTTCAAAGAGTGAGCTTTCAAGAGAAATATTCCAACAACACATTCGAGATTAGAAGTTGCCGTTGAAGATCAAGAAAAGAATTTGTCTTCAAGTTTATCTTCGAGAGTTAACTTCAAAGATAAAAGCTGAGACATAATAGTCAAAAATTCGCTTCAACGTGGTTTTCAGCTTATAAAAGATTCTCGAAGTTCAAGCTTAAAAGATACATATCTGAAATGAAGACAACCCAAGCAAAGTTTACAATCAGGGGGAGATTGTTAGATATTAAAAATATAGATTGTAACCTTTGTTATTGTAATTAAGCATGTGACTAGCCTATTAGTATAAATAGCTAGTTAGGGTTCATCATTTGTAAGTTTCCCATTCATTATACACTTAATAGAAAAACACATTCAAAGGAAACTCTCTCAATTCTCATTGAATCATCATAAGATTTCCTTGAATAAGTTTAACAAACCCTTGAACAACTAGACGAGCTTTATTGCGAGTGACGATTCCCCGATCGTCTTTCTTGCACTTAAAGACCCATCTAGTTCCAATTGGATATTCTCCAACTGGTAGGTCAACCAACTCCCAAACTTGCAGTTTTGAGAACTGAGACAACTCTTCCTGCATTGCCTCAACCCACGAATTATCCTTTAATGCCATTTGAACATTTTTAGGTTCAATTTGTGAGATAAAGCACGAGTAGGAACATCAATTGATAATCCCAGTCTCCATAATTGCAACAAAAAGGCTCGAGTACTCAGAAGTACTAGCCCTGGTTTGAACCGATGCAGTTGGATCACCAATGATATTTTCAGTTGGGTGATCTTTGTGAATTCTTGTGGTTATTATCGGCTCAATCACCATATTATCATAAAGATTGGTGCCAATTTCTTCCAATGGTGGCATATCCTCATCAGTACTATACATCTCATCAGAAGTTATCGTATCGGTAACTACTGGTGACGTGTCAGTCTCTTGAGTGTTATCTACCGGAGGTTGTTCTGTGGCACTTGATGTTGTATGATTAGGATCCACAGAAGCAGTCGATGTTGGAATGGAGCCAATATCTCCATCACCCGACAATAACTGTTCAGTAAGTACAGGATCAACCGTGTAATCACACAATGGGACATTAAATGACTTAAAAAGATCAGAATAGTCAAATTGCCAATCTAATCCCTTATGTGAGTCATGTGTGTAGCTCGTAACTTCAACGTTATAAACTATTTCCACACGTCCCGTAGCTTTATTAAAAACTCGTTTATTTGGTGAGTTAGGCACATAACCTAGGAAATATCCTTCGTCAGCCTTCTCACCAAATTTTGGTTGAGAACTAGTTTTCAATAAAGTACATGAGACACCAAAGGGTTCAAACCCTTTCAAATTCGGTTTCTTATTGTTCAAAAGCTCATAACAAGTCTTGTTCTTCTTTTTAACGGTAAGAACCCGGTTTAGAACATGACATGCAGTATTCACCGCTTCTGCCCAAAAAATGACCGGAAGCCTTGAATCTGCAAGCATTGTTCTTGCTGCTTCAATGAGAGTTCTATTCTTCCTTTCAGCAACACCATTTTGTTGAGGTTCATATGGTGCACTGAATTGATGTTGTATGCCTTTGCTTGAGCAATATACATTCAATGTAGAATTTTTGAACTCAGTTCCATTGTCACTACGAATACTCTTCACTCTCGTGTTGTAGACATTCTCTATTAAGTCTAAGAACTCCATAAGAATTCCTGGAGTTTCATCCTTAGACCCCAAAAAGAATACCCACGAGAATCGAGAGTAGTCATCTGTGACAACTAAGCAATACCACTTGCCACCTATGCTTCTTTTGGTTATTGGGCCAAAAAGATCCATATGTAGCAATTCAAATGGCATGGAAATGGAGTTTTTAGTTTTAGAACTGTGTGGTTTCTTATATTGCTTTCCTTTTAAGCAAGAAACACACTTGTCTTCAAACTCGAAACGCGTAGAAGGTACACCCAGAATTAACCCATTCTTGGTTATATAATTCATTTTTCGAAAATTCAGGTGTGCCATTTTCTGATGCCAAAGTATAGAATCTGCTTCTGAAGCCTTGGATAATAGGCATGTCGACTCCATTGAAGATGCAGGAATACCCATGTTAATAGCATAGATATCCCTCTTCCTTGGAGCCCTCATTAGAATCCATTTTTCTGGAATAACCAGATGACCTTTATCACAGATTTGGGAAACACTCATTAGATTGTGAACCAGTTGTTCAACATAGTTCACATTCTCAAGATTCAAAGTTACATTAGAAACTTTTCCTTTCCCAGTGATGATTCCACCTTTCTCCCCAGCGAAATTAACTCGCTGCTTCAGTACTCCTTTGAAGTCCATCAGTAGACTTCTATCTCCTGTCATGTGTCTTGAACATCCACTGTCTACATACCACCAGCTATCTCCGTTCACAGTTTGTTCCTACACATGACAGTTGTACACAATTAGTCGTCAAGAGGGACCCAAGCCATAACAGACTTGGATCGTCCCTCATCATCAACAAACTTAACTTCTTTAAAGTAACCCTTTTTCCCATCTGGGGCCTGAATTACTTTCGAAGGAGTTCGAGTTTGTTGAGGAACGGTGGTCTTGAGTCTATGAGGTGAATGAGAAACAGGCCTCTCTGACACATTACCTTGGGATTGATGTCCTTGATTACGATTATAACTATAATTATATTTAATCCCATGTGTACGTGAGGTAGAACCGCTCTCATAATGACTATGGTTCCGAGAAGTAGAACCAATCTCAAAATGACTATGGTTGTGATGAGGTGTCCTAAACCTTGACGGAGTTTGGTCTCGAGAATGATTGAAAGTATTATCATTTAAAAACCGTTTAGGTTTAGGTGGAGAAACACTGTGTGTTCCTAACCTTTTCAAAATGTTCACAGGTTTAGATATGGATTGTTTGTCCAACCCAGGTTTAGAACTCGACCTGTCTACATCCATCTTAGAAGTACCCGGTGACATGTCACTGTCAACTAGTCTATGTTTTGCTTCTGACTTCTTATTGGGACAACAAGAAGCCACATGTCCTCGTTCATGACATTTGAAACACGACATTATCTTCTTAGACTTAACTTCTTTTGCCTTTTCGAAGTTAGTAATTTTTTGAGTTACTGAAGTTTTACTTTCCTGTCCTTTAATATCCTCAACATCTAATTTAGTTTTGCATTCGTTAGATGTTAGATCTTTAATAACAGGCTTCTCTAACTCAGATATCTCTGACTTATTTATTGGAGTTTTCTCAGAGTTAACAGGCACATCTATCATTTCTAAGTCTTCATGAGCCTTAGTGTAATTAGAATTAAAGGGAGGAGGTACATCATGGCAACCTAGTCCAGATCTATCATTTACACTCCGTTGAGAACTAATTATATGATCTAAAGTCAAGGAAGATGTCCTATAACTTTCAATCTTATGATTCAACTCAACTAGTTTCATTTTGGACTCAGATAGCTCTAGCTCTTTATTAGCTACATCTTTGTTCAAGTCTCTTAAGTTTAGAGAAAGACCGTCTATTTTAATAGCTTGTTCATTAATAGTATCTCTAAGAGCGATCTTATCTGTCATATTAGACTTAATCTTTTCCTTTAGAGCTAATTTATCCTCACTTAGCCTACGTACATCACTTTTTACTTGTTCTAATTCAGATGTAACAGTCCTATGTGATTCAGCATAAACATTTACTTGGGACTGTAAACTAGCAACAAGTTGACATACATCAGTAAGAGTGAAAATATCAAGACATATCCGTTTTTTATCGGTTTGGAGATCAGCCATATGCGCCACAAAATCTTCAGGACATAGATCTTCAGTAGATCCCAAGTCCAGCACATCATCATTAACTGTTGACATCTTAGTAACTTGTGTTTCCACCTGATACTCTTCAGCAGTTGGCATGTAAGACGTGGATTCAATCATGTTATCTTGATTTTCAATATCAGCCATGAGTGCTTCTTCAGATAAAGCACTCCAGTCATATGAACCATCAAGTGGTTGAACCACCAAAGCTTTTGATGCTAGAGAGGTGTCTTGTCTTACAGGATTTGCAGTCTGCTCATTCTTGGGTCTCTGGCATTCCCTAGCGAAGTGTCCAAAATTTTGGCAATTATAACACTTCACTTTGGACTTATCAAAGCCCGGTCTATTACCTACCACTCTCCTTCCAGTTTTCTTTAGGAAATTTTTGACTCTCCTTGACACCATTGCTAGTTGCCACTGGAGATCCATTTCCTCTAAGTCCTCTAGATCAATTTGATCATAATTTTCATCAAATTGAGCGGGGTCGTTGATCTTCCCTTGGATATAGTTTTCGTAAGAAGCAACGAACGAAGCAAGTACAGACAGTTGTTGTTCTGCAGATTTCACACTCATCGGCATTTTATGTTGCCCTTGAGGTGACTTCTCAACAGTAGTCTTACTTCGTTTCTCACTTCCATCCGAGGCAATGAAGCACAGATCCTCAGTTAGAACTTCACCTCTGTCATCTATTCCACCAACCAGTAGTGCAGAAGTTGATGTAGACGAAGAATTCGAGAGACTTGATTTTCCATGGTATAGCCCAGGATCCTGTACCTGATCAGAATCCGTGTCCCTCGTCTTTTTGGTAAAATCATACCCTCGGAGCTTGTCGATAGCCTGCTCTAGGGTCATCTTAGAGTATCTTTCTTCATTATCCTTAATCATCACTCCGTACATTTCCCAATTAGGAGGCAAACCCTCAAGGAACTTGTCGGTTTTCTCCCTATCAGTACAGAAAATCTCATGGTCATCCAATTCACTAAGGAGATGGTAATACCTAGTGACATAAGCATCTAAGTCTTCTCCTTTCAAGGTTTTAAAAACGGTAAATTGTTTCTTCAACAGACTCCTTTTACCTTCTTTCACCTGTGGACTACCCTCGCATCTTTTCTCAAGAGCAACCCAGAGCTCTCAATCTCTTTTTGTTAAGCAATCTCAACATCTGATGGTTGATCTGTGATATTGGAAGAATATTTCTTCCCATGCTTCTCCTCATACCCATATATCTCCCATGCTCTCTTCCTCAATCTTTCCTCTCTTTCTACTTAGCCAATTGTGTTTTAAACATAGGCTTTCTTGGATCTTCTACTTCCTCCTCTTCTTTTACTTCTTCCACCATCTTTTCTTTCCCTTTATCTTGATGTGATTCCTGATGCTGTGTCTCAGTCTGTACAGACTTTGACCCTTAGACTTGCCGTTTTCACTCTGTAGCCTTTGAAATATCATACCAATGGGAGCATCATCATGATCATCATCATCAAAGTTATGTTCTAGCAGAGATTCAAAACTGCAATTTGGACTGATAAGGATATTTTCATATAACTCCTCTTCTTCTTCTTCTTCTTCTTCCATCTCTAATAGATCTTGAAGTTTCAATACACCTTTAGATGTATCTTGTTTCTTCTTTTGGCCATTGTTTTTATCTTTTTCCTATCTTTGATCATTACAACCGTAGGCTCTTCATCTTCACCTTCCTTATCTCTATGCCTTTTTAAATTTTGAATAACTCGATCATAGGCTTTTTCAACTTCTTGATCCACCAGAGTCCTAACGTTCAGGGGTTTGTAGTACTGCAGTGTGTTCCCCGTGAGTATGTACAATAATCATCATTTGAGTCTATGGCTCTTTATCAGACTTAGACTTCCTCCAAGTCTATTGCTCCCCCTGAGTATGTGTACCCTGACTGTGTGATTTCACCTTAGCACCTTCAGGTCCATCATCACCATCGTCACCTTTGTTCATTTCATCATCTTCACTTATATTCTCATTATTGTTCTCATTATTATTTGGAATGTTATCTTTTGGTAATGATTGGTCTACATCAACATCCACCATCTTCTCCCTCATAAATCTACCTTCAGTCTCCTCTATAGCTCCTACAGACTAAAACATCTCCTCCTTTTTGACATCTATAAAGGTTGAAAGCGTAGTCTGCAGCTGCTTTTGATTTACATTCTGCTCCAATATGTCAAAGTTAGAACTAAGAGTTGACACTAGATCCTCATCTTCTCTAGGTCATTCAATTTATTATTGGCCTCAGTCTGAACCCTTTCAGACAACAGATTGCTGGATTTAAGCACATAGTCAAGTGTACTAGAAGAGCTAGAAGAGGCACAGATTGAGATTGTAAAGTTGGATTTAGAGGTGGTATTGATAATTGTTCCTCACACCTCCCAGATTGAACCGTATACGGCTCAAACGAACCATATACGGTTCGCGCGACATGTATATGCTTAAATCTTCAATCTTGATATTGTTCGCGCGATACGGATTGATTTTGTGAAGGTCAAATACGGTTCGGATGGTCAAAAATACGATTCGGGAACTTGCCTATAAATACCAACCTCCTCATCCAACATTTACACACCTTTCTTTCACACCTCTTACCTTTCACCTACAAACTTCTATCTAGTTTCTTTTACTTTCTCACTCTAGTTTAGCCCTCTAGTTTAATTACTAATTAATTTTAATTAGTAATTAACTAGAAGGTAATTAGGATTAAATTAGTAATGTTAGAATGACAACTTTTATGTTTGTATTCAAGAATGTTCGATATACGTTCCGACTCAAGAATTCAACCATTCGCTATTATTATTTTGCTCTAATTTTCCGGGTGTATCTTCTCCTTTTCTTTTATTAATTTGTCATAATGTTCTTGTTTGATGTTTGTGATTTATTAATATTTGAAATGTTAATTGCCATGATCTGTGAGTAGTTTATTATTGTGATTTGTCAGAATGTAATTAATTAGAGGTAGTGATGATGAATAATGTAACTCTGTTTTGTCGTAACCTCTATAATCTAAACCTGTGAATTAAATGACCCTTTCCAATTATCTACGTGACTATAACCTAGGTATTAGAAATTGATCAAGTCTAATTAGGGTAACTAGTTATCTGTGTAAATAATCATACATGATTAAGAAGCTACGAAACCACCGTGTAGTACATAGTTAGTATGTAAATATTAAAAGAACTATGGAATCACTGTATATCACTTAGTGGATCTTCCGACTTAAGTATGATTGATGTAAGGAGAATGTATACACTTCCATTACATTATTACTTACTGAACTACATGGCTTGCATATGAAGCAATGCTAAAACATTGTAAATAATCCAGGGATATATAATTGATCGTAGAGGAGAGGTTTAGGTTACGAAACGCCATAATTTTATGGAGAAGAAATCAAAGCTTTACGTAGCTTTTAATATTTACAACCCTAGGTCTTACTTAATAGTTCGGACAAACCAAGTTAATTATTTGGATTTCTTAAAATAAACTTATATCGGTGTTAGGAAAGACCAAATTAATCATTATAGTTTGCTACTTTATTCATGAACCTAAATAGGTCACTAGTTCTATATAAGAACACCGTTGGGAGTCGAACAAACTCATTTGGTCAGTATCATGATAATCTAGTTCCTGGAGACATGCCACATTAGAATCTAGACTAATATGGTAGGGCTCTAGTTTCACACAAACTATAGGTAAATAATATTTTAAGAATACTTATAAGTTCATCATCCCGAAAACTCTAATTGTTGCTACTCAGACAAATCATATTCTACCTATATCTACTTTATCCTAATTATTTACCCTTGAATTTATTTTTATTTATTTGTTTTATTAGAATTACAAAAATACCAAAACACCAAATCTACCTACTTTAATATCCTTCCGAAAGAATTAACTCTTCTAAAGCATCACCTTCATTTTAATTCGTTACGATTTTAATAACGATATTAGGTTATACTTACCGCTTACTAAGAAGTAGGTAGTACATATAATTTAAGTCCCAGCTAATTAAAAATATTAAACCACCGATAGCGCACCGTTCTGTCACCGTCCGGCGACTTCAACTCGTGACGACAACGCTAATTCGGTTTGTTAGATTTGCTTAGCTAGTTAATTAAATTACAAAGTGTCATTATAGTTTGAATTTCCATTCGGATTTCGTTAGCGATTAATGTTCGCGTTGTGAACAAAATAATGGAAACATGAGAATACAACATTCAAAAATTATCAAACTTGGTATCCATCATACAACATAGCTCACAAATTTTCTATGAAAATTTGGGATTTTTTAGACTTATAGATTATCTATCAAGTCAGTTTCCACTAACTTTTAGGCTTGTGTATTATTTTAAAGTCATTTTGAGTACTGGAAAATTAATTCCTAATAAAAATTAGTCAAAGGTAAGCCTAAATTCATTGAATTTTTTTTAGTAAAAGTTACCGGTAAGTTCGAAGGTCAAACGAACTTGAGAAAGTTCGAAGAGAAAAGTCAACAGTCAAACGAACTTAGGACTATGTTCGAATACAATTAAGTTCGTACGAACTTAAGAGTGTTCGAACACAAGTCAACAAAAGTCAAACGAACTTCTGATAAGTTCGAAGGAGTCAAAGATCATACGAACTTATAGAACACAAGTTCGTAAGAAACCACACAAGTTCGTACGATACTTCACAAGTTTGTACGATGATCAGATCAACCCTAATTTGTAAAACTTCGAATTTGGGCTCTTCTAATCTCGAATATCAGTGAACTTTAACACTATGAACATAAAAATGTCTATTTAAACGTCAAAGTCTTTCGTATTCTCTTGTTCTATATCGAGTAATACCCCGAACCTTAAATGAATCAATCGTTCCTGGTGATTGGATCCACAAGGTAACAAGTATAATTGAGTGCAAACTCCTCAATTAAACACACGATAATAACAAGTAAACACGGATATGTAAAGCTCACAAATTAATAGCTTTATTGAATATAATCTCCGTTACATTCAAACGAAGATACAAACTCTCTCAATTGTCTTTATGCGAACTTGCACTAAGACCTATGACTGAGTTCTAAACTGAATAATTGATTCCTCACTTTCAACCTACGGATATGCATATATAGTGTCTAAGTTCATATGGACTGAGTCCTACAAACTTAGCCCACTTGGAAGCCCATATGAACTTGGCTAAGTTCGTATGTCCTCCTAAGTTCGTACCTACATCTAAGTTCGTACGAACTTACATATACTCATATAAGATAAAAGTTAACGAATAAAATGATTAACAAAATGACCAATTAGAAAGTAGATGCTGTTGTCACACAAGATGTACCAACACCCACTATTACTGACCGTTTCCTGAAAAACATGTAAAATAACCGGGTCAACTTTAAAACATAGTTGGTGAGTTCACAGCTTTCAAGTTTCAAAAGCCGTTTAAAAGTTGAAGAAACCAAGTTTAAAAGATTCACGTCGCTACATGAGAAGTCATTTATACGCATAGCCAAGTACATTCAAGAACGATGTTTATTTAAGAACAGTGTTTATAATGCTTGAGTCCACAACCAAACCTCTGACGACACCCATAAACAAATCATGCTTATCGTTAACATGATTTAAGTACACGGTCTTATGTCCGCGCGAGAAACGAGCAGAATGGGACATGTTACATAGTCTTATGCCCCCGCGAGAAACGAGCAGAATGGGACATGTTACATAGTCTTATTCCCCCGCGAGAAATGAGGGGAGCGGGGTGGGAGTGTCAATCCCAAATAGCGCTATCCATAATAACAACAGGCTCAAATGAGTTAATGGGTTGTGTGAAAGAACGAGTCACCAGGGATTTCACATACGATAGTTAAATAAAGCATGTAACACAAGCATATAAGTAGTAAATGAACGCATACAAAATAAGTACTTGCACAAGAACAACATTTTCAATAAGAACCACATACTTTTCACCCCAAAACATTTAATAAAACATTAAAAAGAGGGGTTGTGAATACTCACGATTGAGAGTGAGCGTAACGGTTGGATGTAATGCGCGTACCTTACGGCTATGACTCCTATCCAAGTCCTATGAACACGAGGGTTCTAATTACTTTCTCAGCTAATTCGGTTTGTTAGAATTTCTTAGCTAGTTAATTAAATTACAAAATGCCATTATAGTTTGAATTTCCATTCGGACTTCGTTAGCGATTAATGTTCGCGTTGTGAACAACATAATGGAAACATGAGAATACAACATCCAAAAATTACCAAACTTGGTATAGATCATACAAAATAGTTTACAAATTTTCTATGAAAATTTTGGAATTTTTAGACTTATAGATTATTTATAATCTAATTATGTCTAATAAGTGAAGGAAATTTGGGAAATTTAGCAAATATCCATGAAAAATTCTGAAACTTTTACCAAGACAGTTTCTACTATAGACTTTTGTAAACTTTTCAAGTTATTTTGAGCACCGGAACATTGGTTCCCAATAAATTACGATTAAGAAAACTTAAACCGAAAGACATATCATAACACATGTAAATGATGTGAAATTTGGTGTATAGTGTCATTTTTTGAGGAAAATGACATAGAAAAATCCTCATAATTATTTGGGACTTAAAACTAATTTTCATGATTAAACCACATATAGCCATAGTTTTCATTATTTTATGAAACATACATATATGTTTCCAAAAATTTCAATTTTAATTCTCATGACTTTTCTATCATACATGTTATTGAGAAAAATTATTCTCATATTTTTAACACGATTTTTCATGCATTTTTGAAATTTTGTAATGTTACAAACACATAGCTTTCACATTTCCACGCATTTTCATAGTGTTGTGTTCATGCATTTTCTAAAAATATAAGATCATCACAACAAAATACAATCTTTTTATCGTACTGAGATAAACATGTTAGGGAACTAAAAACATTTTTTTTTTTGATTTATTGAACACTTTAGAACCCATGAATATACATCACAATCTAGAGTGAAATAGAGTGAGTTGTGTAAGAAAAAGAAGGGATTTAAGTGGGGGAAGGGAGGTCCGGTTTTTGGGGTAAACATGGGGGTTTTAAATATATTTTTTTGTTAAAATATAATGTGTATTAGTTCTGTTATTTATTTGTATTAAAGTTGCACAAGTCTTGTATATTTCAAGGCTTTAAATTGTAATGTTTTAATGCTTAATATTTGTGTTATAAAAATTGATGTTCTAAATTTCTAAAATACTTCAAATTGTATTTAGATTTTTTATAATGGGGGTTCAAGTGTTAGTTTGTCGGATTCGAGTTTCATTTATTCAATTCAGGTTGCGTTTACCGAGTTTCAGAATTTCGGTTAATTCCGATTTTTGTGATAAGACAAAATCTTGTGATGATATATAAAATTTAATTTCCTTTGTTTTCATTGGCACTTCGTAACCAAATTAAGTGTTTCTCATAGACTTAAGGGTCGCTAAGCAATTCTCTAAGACGTTACGCGATTTCATTAACTTAAGATATCAGTACTTAAGGAGTCGTAACCTAGACTTTTCACTAGGATTTAAGAGTGTAGTAAACGTAAATTGAGATACTTGGAATCTAAGAGCGGTGATGACTTGAGATTTTTTTTACGGTTGTCACATAAGCCTAGTACCGGCCGGGTACCCATAAGACACGGGAAAAAGGGTTAAAACACCTAATTAAACCCTAATTTCAGTAATGCTTTGTTCTTGGACGGCTTCAGACGATTTTTAGAGAAATCCTAGGCCACCAAACATCACTCTAATCATTATGTAAGCTAAAGATCATCATTAAACATCCAAACCACATTGATTTCTTGGTTAATTCTTGTTCTTATTAACTATGAATTCTCCATTGAATTTTGTTTCTTGTATGGTTGAATTCTTGGTTACTTCTTGTTCTTGATTTCTTGGTTAATTCTTGATCATGGGCTAACTTTTGTAAATTCATCTAGATTATTATTCATGTGTCAATTTGTTACTTGATCAAAGAACGATTTGTATTACAACTTAATTAATTCATTCAATTGATAGTTTATTTGTTTCAATGAGTGAAAACTCTTGTATTTAGTATTCTATTTACATTGATTGACGTATGTTAGTCATTGTGCTTTTGATTGGAGGCTATAGAAGAATTGATTTGAATTAAGTTAGTTGAAAATAGGTGGATCATACAAAGAGAAGTCTTGTGTGATTGTTGATGTTGATGTGTGACAACCCTCAAAATACGATAAATTTCGTACATCATTAATACGTGCATATTAGGCTAATTCCATATTAAATTATGTGAATTTAGTAGTTATTATCATTATGATAATTATGCTAATACATGAGCATAACAACCTCTGATAATCGATAAACGTTCATATGAACCAAAAGTCGTGCAACGACAAATTAAAGTATGAAATTAATCAAACGAGGTATTGATAAGAACTTGAATAATATTATAATTAACTAGTAGTTATTTGCTACTATTATGCTAGGTTATGGCATAACATTTCGAATAATTGAATCAACGAATATATGAATTCAACTAACGCAAAAACGCGAATAATAATAAACGAATTATCAGAAACATGCGTATGATATCGTAATGAATCATAATTATATAATTCTCTATGAATTACTCTAATTACCTCTAATTAACCCTAATTAAACATAATCACATAGTTAGCACTTAATAAATTGAGATTCGTGCTTAATGACCTAAATATCTAAACTAATTAGCTAAATGAAATCCCAAGAGCCCCCCCCCCCCCCTAAAATCAGCCACAAAACGGGCCCCCTCTCCCTTCCAAAAACCGGCATGGCCCCCTCTCTCCTCCTTGACTTTCTTGCAACACCATACCAATCACACACCTCCACCATGCCTTATTCCACCTCCCATTTTGACAAAGTGTTGGAGTTAGTGAAAAGAAAAACACACACACTCATTTCCCTCTCCAAAAATCCGCATTCTCTCCCTCTTTCCCTCTCCCAAAATCGTTCATCATCATCCTCATATCATCTTTATCATGTTCTTCAAGAAACACCACCCTAAACCACCATCAAACACCATTTTCAAACCCTAATCTAGTACTCTTTTAACCTAGAAACAACTACACATCATAATACAATTATATTTTCATGGGTTAACTTTCTCAATCTCATAATCTTGAGATTTGGAACCATCGAGAGAAAAAGGTATAAAAATCGGGTTTATAAAGGATTTCAGGTTGAAGAATCGAGCTCAAATCCTTTTCTTTCTTAAAATTTGTCATCCTAAAGCTTTGTAAGGAACTTTCGTCTTTAATCTCTTCATTCCATAGATTTCATGTACTTTATGCTAGATGTTCACTCTTGTGTTAAATTCAACTAATGGTATGTTAAAAATGTTAATTTATAAAACTAAACGGTTAAAACTCGTTAAAAAGAACCAAGTAACTCAAAACTCAAAGAAAACTTACTGGACAGAAATTTTGGACGAATTTGGAACATCATAACTTGGGTATAAAATAACCAAATTGAGTGATTCTTGAGCCTAAACTCAAGTTTAAGAAGTTAGTTTTCCAACCCAAGTGGTCTCATGTAATTTGGACAAGTTTTGATACTCCAAATCGATTTTATAAAAACATGTGTCTAATCTGTCTTCGGGAGACATAATTTGATCCTACTTTAAAAGACCATAACCTTTTATCCACAAATCTAAAAGATGTGAATCCTTTTCCTAAAGGTAAAATTTTTTCTTAGCTTTAAAATTAGTATGATCACGTTTTTTGACGGATGAGTTTACATCAGTAAACAAATGACCCTACTTTAACGATGTTGTACCTTTGTGTACTAATAAATAGTTTTTAACCCCTTTTACATATCCAAAAATTATGAATCTTACTTTTATTTAAACCTAACACATATAGTAACACAGGATAAAAATTTCATAACAAACTAAGTTCGTTTGACTAGTCAAAATAACACCACAAAAAGGGTCAAAAATAGACAGAATTTGTCCAAATGGATTTAAACATTTAAAATGAGAACTAGAGGGACTATACATGTAAAAATATTAACTTATGGACCTTGGCTGTAAAAATTAGTAAGTTATATGTAATTAAAGTATAAACCATAATTTAAAACAAGATCCATGTTGTTAAACACTAATAAACCGAAGTATTGTGTAAGAAACGGAATAAATGAAACTTTGAACTAGAAATCATAAAATGTAAACTATAGGGAACTAAAGGTGTAAAATCCATCAGATATGGACTGAGATGATGAAATCAGTAAGTTATAATATACTAAAGTGTAATCTATAGCTTAAAGTGTTAAAAACAAGACTTGTGTGGTTAAAAGCCGATAAACCGAAACGTTGAGTTAAAAATGAGATAATTGTAAACTAAAGGGATTAATTGTGTAAAATTAGAAATTTCATGGACTTATAACTCAAAAAAAGTAAAACAAAAGTCCACAAGTGAAAACCCTAACAAAAGATGTCGAGAATATAACTTATACGGTAAAAATCGAAGAAACCGAACGGTTTAACCTAAATCGGCAAAATAGAAATTACAAGGACTAAAATCGTCACTTTGAAACCTTTAGGGACTGTCAAGTACCTTGTAAATCAGGGGACTTTGTTATAAAAATATAAATTAAATTATGATTAGTGTATAAACTGAGAAATCGTGAAAACTGAATTATAACGAGATAAAATGTATAATAACGATAAAGGTTATAAACATAAGTTATAAAACTTATAACGTTGTTAAAATGCATATTATGGATAAGAATCATGATTATATTATAATAACGTACAACTCACGATTTAAAATCCAAATGAATGAAATCGTGAACTTCGAATCAAATACGATCGAGACGATATATATATATAACGAATAAAAAATCAACGCTATTAATATATTATGAATAATAGTATATTATAAAGTTGAAATAAACGATTATACTTTTGAAAACGATTTTACAACTTGTCGTTTTCGCCTGTAATGGCATTTCAAACCCTAGTTGAGTGAACAACTAGCATAGACGGACTATTAAGTCGTCTACATTTATTAACTCGACCTCATGCGTTTAGGGTGCTAAGAGGCTTACTTTGGAAATTTTTACTTAAACTATATTTGCTACTTAAACTTTTACTTAAACTATATTAACTCGACCATTCACGCTCGGACTCAGGTGAGTCAGCCCTACTTTTAGTGTTTTAATGCTTTCAAATATTGGGGTGAAAAACATACTGATTTATGCGATTATTGAAAATCTGACAACGTATCTTTATGGGAGACTGAGTTTTGACAATTGTAGTGCCTAAGTCCTTGCTTGCAATACTATAACCATTAGTTAGATGACGCTAACCACTGAGTATACGGATAGTACTATCGGGGTGACGTCCCTCCGACTTGTTTAGTTAGTCCCGCTAGCTAGCGACGTTGTTTCGCATCGAGGATTGTATACTCAACCGGTCCAAGGCAACTTATTCATTGTATGTTGTGGTTTGGTTATAGGCTTAGTTTCGGCATATTAACTCGAATGGTTTAGCTAACCTTCGGGGGATCATAGTTAGTGAATTTATTTGAGAATAATCGTACAACAGGCTTTGGATGCCACTTTTGAATCACATATAAATTTTACTAAATGATTGTTTATGATTGAGTCATTAAACCTGTGAATTCACTCAACAATTATGTTGACGTTTTATAAATATGTTTTTCAGGGAATTAGCCATGCCGTAAGTCACGTACATATTTGGGACCGTATTTGCCACGATGATTAGGATGCCACTTTTGAAAATTATGGGATTTATTAATATGACTAATCTAATGTAGGTTTATTTATGAAAATCTCGGAACTTACCTTTTGAGTTAAAAAGAATGTATTTGATAACATTGGTATTTTGACGGCCTGATAAGCCGTAATGTTTGTAAAACTTTTAATGACATGTTAACATATTATGTTCTGCGATAATCATACGCTCTCGATGTATTGTTATTCGATCCAGTCACGCCTCAAGCTTCCGCATGATTAACTGTATGTATTTCAAATTTGGGGGTGTGACATGATGAAAGTAAGATCACACGATTAAGTCATCAAGTTAACTGAATTGTCTAGTTATAATTAAGAGGTCTAAGATGTCAAGGAAACTTGTATTTTGTAATCTTATTTAGGTGAGTGCATTGTGAAAACTAGATGAACATGTTTCTCTAATTTGAGTTTAAACTATCTTTTATTGCTTTAATTTACTTTAATTGTTAATTATTAAACCATTGACTGTCTGTCGTTAAAAGGAAAAATCCCCAATATTTAATTGCTTTATTTATTTAACTATAAACTGTACAAATAATCCTCATAATACATATAAATTGTTCCTGTGAGAGACTACCCGGTTAACTTATCACTTTTATACTACTATCCAATTAGGTACACTTGCCTAGTTGTGTAATAGTTTACTTTGATATTA
Organism: Logfia minima; assembly: GCA_963921325.1. NCBI lineage: Eukaryota > Viridiplantae > Streptophyta > Magnoliopsida > Asterales > Asteraceae > Logfia > Logfia minima. The sequence continues at coordinate 23,819,648 of OY992763.1, read as the reverse complement.
TTTTACTATTTTTATAACTAGATATTTACACATCACAATCATTTCATACCTTTGCTGGCGCTTTGATTCTCTTAAAACAGTCACTATTGTGTTTCTCATAGCGTTATCTTCATCCATCACTATGATTTTAGGTTGCACTCCAAATGCTTTTAAAATTGATCTAAGGGGCCATGTGTAAGACTCTTTAGTTTTGTTTACTAACAATCCAACACCAAGTGTCACACATTTCTTGTGGTTGTCAATTCCGATGAAAGGAACAAACACCATGTCGTACCTAACAAATTTTAGAAATTAGATTTGATAAGTTAAAACATAACATGTTATATAATTACATGTGATAGTAGTAACATATGTGCTATTATCCGTTAACCACATGCGATAACAAAAAACATCACATGTGATATAAAAACCGACAAATTTTTTTGTACTTCTTGGTTTTGTATGTGGCATCCAAATAGACTATGTTTCCAAACTCTTTATAATGAGATTTGCCTATATTATCAGCCTAAAATAGCAGCTAAACTGTTGTCTTCCAATTTATAGTGAAGCAAGAAATTTGTACATATGTAGCTCTATTCTTCCTTTTTGTTATCAACATATGTTCATCACTTTTTCCTATATAAGCATTTATATCTTTTTTAAAGTTCTTGAAGTCTACACTTGTACCATTTACATTCTCGTATGATCCTTTTATACCCTTGTATATGTTATGATTATTTGTAGGACAAATGTTGATTGTTGCTACTTTGAAAATGAAATTTTGCTCTCAGAATTTTAGTTGTCTTTCCCTTCTCAAGAGATGCTTATACTCGTCCAAAGCCATCATGTGATTGTGCGGCTCATCAAATTGAACTATTTTAAACATTGTGTTAATCCCTGTAACCCAGTTACATACTATCTTAGTTTTACAACATGTGATTGTCAAGTTTGAACTCCTTTCCATTTTGACTTTTCTCAGGGTTCATTTTTTCGACATTGTTTTTTCTAGGTTCTCCCGCCTTATTACACATGTAGTGTTTTTCAGATACAGTTTTATCTCTGTCGCTCAACCTTTTCTATGTATATCTCGTTGCACCAAATCCACCAAGTTATATGCATTGTCAAGTGTTAGAAGTACTTATCCCAATAATGGTTTATTAGCATCAGGTGCGTGGGGTATTTATATGGGGTTTCGCTAGGTGTTTCAATATAATTAAAACATATGGAACACTTTTGGCATTGGTGTAGGTTGAGAACCTGAAGACGAATTATGTAAAATATAGAACTATTAATAAATAAATGTCATGAAACTATGCAACACATGTGTTAAAATTACTAACATGTGTGTTATCAAAAATTCAGAATCACATGTATTTGTGTTACACAGAATATTTAGTAATAATAACACAGTGTTATTGTAACTAACAGATGTGTTCTTAGACATTCACAACCCACATGCTTTTTTGTTACACAGCCACATGATATTTAGTAATAATAACACATAGGTTATTTTGACAACCCTCGAAAACCGGTATATTTCCGTACATAATTAACATGCATTCTTACGCTAATTCCCTCGTAATTGAAATCAATTTGATTTAAACTTGAGATAAGCTAGCACACGCCCACGTTGCACATTTAGGTGCACACTATTTTAATGTCGGATGCATTACGTTTACGTAATTATTGAGAATTGCGCGATTCAATCGGATAATATTCGATAAACACAAGTGTTGGTGATAAAATTTCATAAATAACGTAAACCTATTTAATAATTAAATAGTAGTTATTTACTACATTATTATGCTAGGTTAAAAGCATAACGTTATCGGGTAATTTAATAAACGCGTATACAATTTAAATTGAGCACAACATTTACGAACACGTGGTTGATTAAACGGACATTCAACTTACGTTTTGGAATTACCTTAATTTCCCTAAGTTACACTAATTATGAGATTTACACTTTAATTAATCTCTAATTAGCCTAATTAACTAAAGATCTAGTTAACTAATTATGTTAGACAAACAATGGACAAGAAATTAAGAGGCCATGCCACCCTTTGACTTTTTGGCCGATTTCCCATACCCACCACCCTCTTGATTCTTTTGCTAGCATCTATACTCCACATGCCATCCTTATTTCCAATTTAATAATGGAAAATCATACTCGTTGTTTTACTTCTATATACCAAGGGTTGTTGCTAGTGGAAGAAGCACAAAACACACACACCACACCCACTTGAAAAATCTGCATTCCCCTCTCCATACTCCTTCCCTTCCACGCCATTTTCAACTTCATTCTTTATCATTTTCATTTCAATGAAAATGTTCAAGAACAATTACATGAACCACTACTACTACATCATCTCTACATTACTTCTACTACATTATCCAAGCTCTTAATCATTATTAGTCTTCTTAAATTCTCATAATCTTGAGAATTAAATCACTAGCAGAAAAAGCTAAGAAAATGGGTTTTAAAAAGGATTTCGGGTTGAAGATTCAAGTTCAAGTTCAAGTTCTCTTCTTAGTATAATTATTCATCCTAACTCATTGTAAGGAAACCTCTACTTTTGTCTCTTTATTTCCTTAGTTTTGAAGGATTATATGCTAGATGTTCACTCGTACGTTAAAACCAACTATATATATATATATAGGCCTAGGTGTCGTCACTTTAACACGCAAGGTCTTGCAAATCTTCGGGGGATCACCGTCAGCTATTTATTGTTTTAAACTGTATATCATCGTACTCTTGGCCATGGTTGGCACGATATGATTTGTGGAACATTACTAAACTCTTGGTTTAATGTTTGAACCTTAAACTTGTGAATTTCACTCAAAAATTTTGCTGACCTTTTTACTATATTTTTCAGGGAATTAGCTTTCATGTAAGAATTCCATGCACGTTTGGGACCTCGCTTACCTATGAAGTTAGGATGCCATTTTTGGGAAATACTTAAGGGACTTCTTTTGTATTACTATAAACGGTTTTTATTTATATTTGTGAAATCTCTAAACTACTGTTATTTTGATAACACTATTACTTTTGGTGACTGGTTAAGTCGCAACGTCTGTAAACAATATATGGCATTCTAACATTATGTTCCGTTGATAATCATATGCTCTTGATTAGTTAGATAAGTAATCGCGTTCACGCCCTGTTCTTCCACACTTAACTTAATCGTGATTTGATTTTGGTGGGGTGTGACAGATTGGTATCAGAGCCATTGGTTATAGCGAACTAGAAGTCTTAGAGACCTAGACTATAACCCTAGACACGAGAATTCATTTCATGCATTTGCATCACTCATACCTCATCGTACGAAATCTATTGCCACAACACGTCTAAGGAATACCCCATCGTCGTGATCGATACCGATGATGAATCTTCTGAGCACGACTATGATAACGATGACACATCCGAGTGCGAAAACCTAACGTTCCGCTTTCGAGCGACCTTTGACGATGATAGTAACGAGACATCACCGTTATCATCGACACTACCTTCGACGACACGCGACACAACTGCTTAAGTCAATGAGACGTGGAACCTATTCGCCAAAATGGCACGCGCACTTGAAATGGGTGAACCTTCCGAATTACGCGCTTACCCGAAGGAGGGGAGCCTATACTATAACCGATAAGTTAGTGAGTATTCCTTCTAAGTATGACTAGTTCGGGTGTTGCAGCATCTGACTTTAATTTGACATAGCTTGATCACCTATGTACAATTAAAGAGGAATTGATGCGAGATCAGAAGTGGTTATAAGTAGTAAACGTGCAACCTAGAATTCCCTTAAATAAAGAAATCCTTCTAAATAGTTGATGTACCTATATTGGTCACCACGACCAACTCACACATTAGGAGCCTTGCTGAGCTACACGACTACGTCATGAAGTTGCAGAGCGATACGTCCCGTCTTGATGAGACTAGGATATCAATGTACTTCCGTGATTTTATTAGGCCTACACAGGGCAGGTTGTGCCGACTCTATATCATGCACTAAGAAACTTCGTATTAATGGGTATAGAAGAACATCCTCACATTTTGTTCTACGTAAGAACTTAAGAACAAATGTTTTCTTACTTAATGTACGATGTGACGTACGATGACTTGCATTCCGCGTTCTTGTGTTGGCATTGATCATTATATATCCTTATCGCTTCCTTATTGCATGTACTAGTACCTAAATCATGCCACCAAGACGCCAAAATACCATTTACAGACAGAGGAGCTCAGAACCCACGAACGCCGAGGCCGTTGGGGGAAATGACCGACTTGGTAAACTAAATAACAAGCAATAGAGGATCGGAGAATTACAAGGGAAATATGCCAAAGTGTGTAAAGTGTGGAAGACACCACAAGGGCATGTGTAATCATTGCGGCAGCTGCAACAAATGGGGTCACAAAGCTAAAATTTGCAGAAAGAACCCTCTCATTCAGGACGATAATGGACAACGGAACTCTAGGTGTTTCGAGTGTGGGAACCCGAGCCATTACCGGAACAATTGCGCAAAAGTCAACAACAACAAAAATGACAACGCCAATAACAATAACATTACTCACCCCGGTGATTATATTTAAAGGATAGTAACGATATGATTACTAAGTGACAAGGTGTTTAGTCATTAAAACTTTTGTACGAGGAAAACATTTTCCATTATGTAACATGTATTTAAAAATCAATTTCCATTTAATACTACAATTTTGATTAAAGGGAATCTTATGGTACTTGGCGTATTTAAAATCAAGTAGAGAATATCGGTTTAATATGACAATTTATTTTTACGACGTTTTTGTTGATACATATTAGAGTGTCTGTCAGTTGGTCAAGTCTGTAATGTGTCTGTGTATGTAATAGACTTAGAATAATTACATTTTCTGTGTACTGCGACACAGTGCTTGTGTCGCACTAGTTGAAGTTGCGACACAGTGCTTGTGTCGCAATTGTGACCTCTGCAACATATCGCTTGTGTCGCATTTTTCAGTTTTTCAAAATTTTTTGAAAAGTCTTTCGAGTCCATTACCATGTCTACTTCTACTTCACTTCAACAGGTTGGAGCAATGCTGAAGCATTCAAGTGAGGTAGGTTCTACAAACAAACCACCGATGTACACTACGGGCATGAACTACTTAGACTGGCGTCAACGGTTTGAAGCTTTTGTATCTTTCAACGATGTTGAGATGCTGATCTATCTTGAAGAACGATATGAACGTCCTGTTCGAACCGGTATATTTAATGGACCTATTCCTGAAAAGTCCATCAAATCAATGACTCCTGAAGAGCATAAGGCCTTCGATACCGAACGAAAGACCTATTCTGCGATTACTATGGCCTTACCTCAACAGATCTTGAGACAACTACGTCATCACAAGACCGCTTATGATTTATGGAAAGGGTTTGAGAAGAAATGTGGTGGTAGTGATCAGTACAAAAGAAACAAACTGGATCTGGTTAAGAAACAGTTTGAGGTCTTTGACATGTTACCTACTGAGTCTCTGGAAGATATGTGTAGTCGATATTCTCAGCTCGTAAGTGAATTGGTTGAGGGTGGAGTAAATCTCGACAAAACTGATGTAAACAAGAAGCTTCTGGGTTCATTACCAAAGAAATGGAATACACGCGTGCTGCTGATGGAAAAAGACGAGGATATAATGGATATGGAGCTTGATGATCTAATTGGACAGATTGCTACTGACCTCTTGGACATGCAGAAGAAGGAGACCAAGGCTACTGCACATATTCAGATTCCCATGTTATATGGTGTGGATGTTCCTGCTGCAGCGACTCAAGCTGCTGGGGCTGCATTCTTCTCTGGGGGTTCTGGTGCTCCTAATTTATCTGGTGGTTTTGGATATACTACCACAAACTCTGCTAGTGGGGGTGGTACTTACTCCAATCTTAAAGGAGCATCTCCTGCAGTTGCTGAGGAACATGCAGCTGTATTCACCGCTTTCCTGTCAGCATATGATGATTTCCTATCAAACAAGAACAGCACTGTGAATATGACTGAAGAAGATTTCAGTCAAATCGATCAAGAAGAGCTTGAAAGAATGGATTTGAAGTGGAGCATGGCTATGCTCACAAGACGCGTCAAGAATTTCTTGAAAAAGACTGGGAGGAAGAACGTCACTGATCTAGAAGAGAAGGGTCTTGGTTTCAATAAGAGTAAGGTAAAATGCTATCAGTGTCACAACTATGGACACTTTGCTCGTGAATGTGACAGAAAGAAGAATCCACCTTCCGGTTTGTCCAAGCCCTCTCAGTCCAACTCATCTGAGAAGACCAGATCTGATGAAAAAGCGATGGTTTCCGCTGCGCTACTGCTTTCCAACAATGCTTGGGAATGGTCTGACCCAGATGAAGATGATACAGAACGGGCACTAATGGCTGAAGTGCATGAGGTACATGATGAACCCTTATCTTGTGTATCATGCATTAAATTAACTAACCAGCTAAATAGGTATAGAGAGGATACCACACGCCTTAACACTGTCATAGAAAATTTAACTGAAACAAATAATATGTTACGGGACAGTGATAAGGCCAATGGTCAAAAGTTAAAAGCTATTTTGGAAGAGAAAAAGGAACTAAAAGCTAAAAATTTTGAACAACAAGATGAAATTGGTAGCTATATTGACATGCTATCATCTGTTAAAAGGGAACTTGTTGAATCTCAAACTAAGATTTTAAATTTAAAGAAAAAGCTTTTAAACTTTTCAACATCCTCTCTAGTCTTTGATGAAATTCTACAAGCACAGAGGACTGACACTAAGAGTAAGGCAGGACTTGGTTTTCATCAAGTCCCACCTCCTAAGGATTATTTACCTATGCCTGTTAGGGATAATGTCAATGATATGATGCCTATCTTTACTAAGATAGATGTTAAAACTGTCAAACCAACTGTGAGCATCAATATAAGTAAGCCTGAGCTAGTTAAGGCTGAAAATGTCATCATTGCATGTGAACAACCTGAAACTAGTAGGCCTGAGCCTATTAGGGCTAATACTAGTGAGTCTGAAACAAGTAAGACTCAAAAGGTTGAGAAAGTTAAAACTATTAAGGCCAAGATTCATCAGACTGAACTTATTAAATCTGAAAATATAGTTGAGCCTAAATTAGGAAAGACTTTTTCTGTGCTTCCTCGTATTATTGAAGAGGAAATTGAAATTGAGGATATAACTGATCAAGAGTATCGACCAGTTAACAAAAACGTCAAGCCTGAAAATCATATAATTACTATCGAACAAAGAGAACAGACTATAACAAAAGGAAAAGGTAAAGCTATGGCTGAACCTCAAAAGAAGATTGTTTCTAAAACGATTAAATTAAATAAATCTTCTAAAATTTCAACTAAAGCATCTGCCGCTGTTGAATGCTCACACAAGTGTGATTGTTCCACACATGCTTCTTTTGGTCGAGCTCATCAGTTTGTTCCTAAATCTCAATCTTGTTTTGAGCAACGATCTTGCTTCTACTGCAAGAAGCAAGGTCATTTGATAAATAATTGTCATGTGCTTGCAAAGAAACAGTCTGGGAAACAGGTTTCTCAAGTTTCAAAACTTAAAAAACTTTCAAAGAAGCCTATTTCAATGAAATGCTCTAAGCCTACTATCCCAGCTGTTAAGGTCAACAAAGTTGAGCAAAATACTTTGCAAAACTTAAAGCCCAAAGTTGTTGACCTGCAAGCATCCAAACCAAAACAAGTTTGGAAGATTAAGGAATCTTGCAAAGATTCTACATCTAACAATACCTCATCAGTCAAACATTCTAAACTTTTTGAAAACAAAGTTTTGACTGATGTGGTCATTGTTGATGATGTTACTGGAGTACCCAAGACTATAAAGGCTTGGGTCTCCATTTCTAACTAATGTACCTTGTTTGTGGTGCCGCAGCAACCTGAATCTGTAAAGAATAGTAAATGGTATATCGATAGCGGTTGTTCTCGGCACATGACCGGTGATGTTTCTCTTTTATCTGAAGTTCATGCTTTCAATGGAGGTTATCTGGCCTTCGCTGGTGATAAAGGGGGAGTTATTTCTGGTCAAGGTACGCTTACCAATGGAATGGTAAGCTTTGAGAAGGTAAATTTTGTGGAGCAATTACAACACAATCTCCTCAGTGTCTCTCAAGTGTGCGATAAAAAGTACACTACTACTTTTACAGACACTGAATGTTGTATATTGAAGCCAGGATTTGTGATCCCTGAAGAATGGGTGCTACTGAGGGCACCTCGGGAGCGAGACACGTATATTCTGGACATGAGTACTGTGGAAACTACACAGCTCACTTGTCTTCTTTCTAAAGCTCCTGAGAAGGAATCGTTATTATGGCACAGGCGTATGGGACACTTGCACTTTCGCAAGATGAACTACCTGATCAAGAATGATCTAGTGCGAGGTGTCCCTAAGCAATCCTTTGGACTGAATGATCATTGCGTTCCTTGTCAGAAAGGAAAGCAACACAAGAAGTCTCACAGACCGAAGCTGGCCAATTCAACTGAGAAGCCCTTGGAGCTGCTACACATGGATCTATTCGGGCCAGTCAGAAAGAAGAGTTTGGGAGGTACTTCTTATTGTCTTGTTGTGACGGATGATTATTCGCGATTTTCTTGGGTTTATTTTCTGAAGACCAAGGATGAAGTGCCTGAGATTCTTATTTATCTATTCGATAAACTGCAAAATCTTTGTGATTTGAGAATCAAGAAAATTAGGAGTGATAACGGTACAGAGTTTAAGAACTCGATTATGGATCTGTACTGTTTGAGTAATGGTATTGAACACCAATTCAGTGCCGCAAGGACTCCACAGCAGAACGGGGTTGCAGAACGTAAGAATAGAACCTTGATTGAGGCTGCCCGTACAATGTTATCTGACTCTAAGCTTCCAATCATCTTATGGGCCGAAGCTGTGAATACGGCCTGCTACGTTCTAAATCGGGTATTAACGGTTAAGAAGAAGAACAAGAAATCCTATGAATTGTTCAACAACAGAAAGCCTAATCTACAATTTCTTGAACCGTTTGGCTGTCTATGCACTATTATGCACACCAAAGAACGAATTGCTAAGTTTGGTGAGAAATCTTGTGAAGGTGTTTTTCTAGGATTCTCTAATAACTCACCAAACAAACGCGTGTATAACTTAGTGACCAAGCGTGTGGAAGAACATTTTGAAGTCACCTTTTTCCATTACACTGACAACCCTCAGGGGAAGGGACCCGAATATTTGTTTGACTATCAAACACTGTTTGATTCTTTCAATATTCCTGAAGAAAATGAAGAAGCGGATATAGTGACACTACTTCATGGACTGGACATCGCTTCTGAAACACCACCTATATCTGTTCCTCCACCACCAACAGGAACACCAGCAACTGCTCCTGCTGCTACTTGTGAGACTCCACCTCCACTCGTTACTGAGAATGTTCCTGATCCTACAAATGATGAGGAACAAATGTTTGAGGATTCTGTTCAATCACCTGCATCTGACCTTGAAGATTTACCGGCACTTCAACACGAACTTGAAGCTGACTCCACAAACCTTGATTCTATCATCGTTCCAGCTGCAATTCCGAGTTCTCGGATAAATGTGTCACATCCAGTTGATGCCATTCTTGGTGATTTAAACAAAGGTGTTTTAACGAGAAGACAGATTGCTGCTGCTGAACAATCTGTGTTGACATCGTCTCCTATTACCGTCACTGATCCTGTTTGTCTTGCTTCGAAAATTGAAGAATGCTTTCTCTCCCAAGTAGAACCGAAGAAGACAGCTGATGCGTTAAAGGATCCATACTGGGTTGAAGCTATGCAGGAAGAGCTTCAACAATTCAACAAGCTGCAAGTATGGACTTTGGTGCCTTTACCCAAGGGTGTTCATCCAATTGGCACTCGCTGGGTATATCGTGTGAAGAAGGATGATCGAGGTGTGGTAATTTGTAACAAAGCACGTCTAGTGGTCCAGGGTTTCACTCAAATTGAAGGTTTGGACTATGATGAAGTATTCGCTCCGGTTGCTCGTTTGGAATCCATTCGCATTTTTCTAGCATACGCTTCATTCAAAGGATTTCGGGTTTATCAGCTTGACGTGAAGAGCGCCTTTCTGTATGGTCAGGTAGTTGAGGATATCTATGTAAAACAGCCGCCTGGATTTGAAGATTCTGTTCATCCGAACTATGTCTGCAAGCTAGACAAAGCATTGTATGGTCTACATCAAGCCCCTAGGGCTTGGTAGGAGTGGCTTGCAACTCATCTTCTAAAGAACGGTTTTGTTCGAGGAACAATCGACAGTACTCTCTTCATCAAGCATGCCGGGGAGGACTTGTTATTAGTACAGGTTTATGTGGATGACATCATCTTTGGTTCCACCAAGGATGAACTGTGTCGCGACTTCGAGCGGATCATGAAGTCAGAATTTGAAATGAGTGCAATGGGGGAGCTGAACTTTTTCTTGGGCGTACAAGTCGAACAGTCTGCTAAGGGGATTTATATTCATCAGTCCAAGTATGTCAATGATATGCTTACGCGGTATAACTTGACTGACTGTAAACCCTATGGGACGCCCTTAGAGCTAAATCATCACATTGGTCCAGCGGAAGATGAAGAGGACTGTCCGGAAAAGGATTACCGATCTATGATTGGTTCTCTGATGTATCTCACGGCATCACGTCCGGACATTGTCTTTGCAGTCTCTCTCTGTTCCAGGTATCAGGCTAAACCGAAGGTGTCTCATATGAAGGCAGTTACGCGAATCTTCGGTTATCTCAAATATAGACCAACCCTTGGTCTATGGTATTCAAATGAGAAAACTTTCGCGCTCTCTGCTTATTCGGACTCGGATTATGGGGATGCAATATGGATAAGAAGTCCACTTCTGGTGGATGTCAGTTTCTTGGACCTCGGCTAGTATCATGGCAGTGCAAAAAGCAAACAACTGTTTCTACCTCAACCGCAGAAGCTGAATACATTGCTGCTGCTAGTTGCTGTTCCCAGGTTCTTTGGATACAACACCAGTTGGGCGATTACGGTTTACTCTTAACTATGACTCCTATTCATATAGATAATACTGCTGCTATATGTATTACTCGTAATCCTGTCCAACACTCTAAGACCAAACACATAGAAATTAGGTTTCATTTCATTCGTGATTGTTATGAGAAACACCTAATTGATCTAGTCCAAATAGATACCCTTAAGCAGAATGCCGATCTGTTCACCAAAGCCTTTTCCCGTGCTCGTTTCGATGAGCTTGTCAACATGATAGGGTTAGGTTTCTTTCAACTTCAAAAGTAATATTTGTGACCTTAGTATGTTATGTTATTAGGATTATTATTATTAAAAAAAAAAAAAAAAGGTTAGTTATTGCAATAGCCACTCTTTGTGTTTTCTAGCATTAAAGAAAAGCAACGTTGCAACATTTGCGAAAGACGTTTAGTTGTGTCTATAAACAACTAGGGATATGATAGTACATTAGGAGACACCCCTCAAACGTCAATCTTAAGTTTTATTCTTGATGTATCAGTAGGTTTATCTCGTATATGTTAAACATGTCCTTACAATCAGCTGTATCACTGCACGATGTATTGGTAGACATTCTCATACTCTTCTTTGAGCAACTAAGAAATCCTTTAATTTGTGTTTATTCTTCTGTGATGCTCAACATCTGATGTATGACAATGTGTCTTAATTCCTATGTATCGGCTTCCCATGCTTGTATTAACCTGAGCTTGTATCTGACAACATTTGGGGATTTATGCTGTCTGTTTCCTTTGTTGTACATTCGTACAGACCTGGTCTCAGTCAGTATACTTTCATAAAGTAAGCAAACAAAAGTCAATGTACTTTAATGTCTTATAAAATCAAAGACACCTTACAAGGTCGCCAAAAGGTTTGACCAAGTCTGGTTTTTGCTTAAACCTGAATCAAGATTAAGTCGCTTTGTTGTATGTATGTACAGACCTGTCACCGCTGGCTTGATTCTTAAAAATGTTGAATTCAAATGCTTTCTCTAACCAATCAAAGTTTTGGGCCTGTCTTGATACTAGGAGTATATCTATGTGGGAGTCACAGAGATTGATTCACTCTAATAATAACTGCTAAGCTTGAAGTTGAGTGTGTTATATGTTTAAGTGGACAAACAATACCGATAATCGTCTTGTTACAAATTGTTTCTCAGGCTTGTCTACTTTGCTTGATAAATTTAAATTTGGACACCTATACTGATAATCGAATTAAAATTTGATATTGTCTTGCGAATCTGTCTTCCTAATATGATCCCTAAATCGACACTTCTCAAAGCGTTTCTTTGATGTTTATTTGTTATTATGATATTTGGTTTTTTATTTACTTCGTTCACTAAGTGTCACAAATACAAAATATCTTAAAAAAAAAAAAAAAAGTTGTGAACCCTTGATTGACTTCTGCGACACAAGGCTTGTGTCGCATATTTGTGTTGCTAAACTGCGACACAAGACTTGTGTCGCATGCTTTGTGGACCAGCGACACAACAGTTGTGTCGCCCGATTATGTCGCATAATTTGTGTTGCTAATACAGCGACACAATCCTTGTGTCGCATAATTGTGTTGCCAACATAGCGACACAACACTTGTGTCGCAACATTGTGTCGCTCATTGTGTCCGGGTATAAATACCCTTGTGTCGCTGTAATTCGTTTTAATTACTGCGACACAAGCGGATCCTGCGACATAAGCCCTCTGACGCAATCTTTGAATTTTTTTTAATTTTTCTGTGATTCTTTGGCGTTTTCTGTTGATTTCAACCCCTGAATCGTGTTCCCCTTATCATTCCGCGCTCATAGGTACCCATTTTAACACTTTTTATTACGTATTCATTCGGGAATTTGTGTTTGAACATTCGGGTTTTAGGGTTTTTAATGTTTTGCAAAATTAATAGCCTAAATGTGTTTAAATCTAAGTAATTGATGTTGCATAATGTTCCTGCTGTGATTGTGAACGTTTTGAACCTATTGAAACTCATTTTCCCCAAAATGTGTTCATTAGAAAAATCTGGGTTTCATCGTGTTCTTCATTGCGACACAAGCTGCGACACAAGCGTTGTGTCGCAGACTGTGTCCTTATGACGCTGCTTCTTGCTGCGACACAATAATTGTGTCGTTGACTTATGACGCTGACTATGTCTGCGTCACAACTGTTATGTCGCTGAGCTATGTGTGCGACACAATCCTTATGTCGCTAATAAATCATTAAATTGATTAAATTGCAAAACTGCGACATAACTCGTTATGTCGCAGTCTATCCTGCGACACAAGGCTTGTGTCGCAAGACATTTTAAATTCAAAAATGTCAATGTTAATTGCTGAGACTAATGGCTTTCAAGTTTATCATCTTATTTCAGATATGGCTCACGTTAACGCTTTGTTCTGGGAACCGAGACATAATGTCACGGCCTTCCTAGATGACGAGAAGGAATCGGCGGCGCCTTACCGTCCGATGATTGCCTTTCTCCGCAGATCCCGTATATATACTGCGATCACTGCTACCACAACCATATACAAGGATCAGGTCTCCGAGTTTTGGGTAAATGTTGCGGTCAATTCAGACCTTGAGTTTCCGCGGCTCATATCTCAGGTCAACGAGCGCGAAATTATTATCTCTGAGCAAACTATTCGGGACTTCTTTCAGTTTCCAGATGATTCCGAGATGCCCATGGCCTTCTCCCATTTGTTTATTGCCGGGGGCATGGGTCGCCTTGGATACCCGACTATCCCACGTGATCAATACCGCAAGGCCTATCTCACTAAGGTCTGGCGGTACTTGATGCACATTATGATTGTCTGCCTTTCTGGCAAGAAGGCTGGTTTTGATGGGATGAGTCTATCTACTGCATCCGCTATGCTGGCACTTGTATACAACAAACCCTACAACTTCTCGGGGTACCTTTTTCGGCTTATGGTAGACAATGCTCAGGCTGGGGAGGGACAGTGGGCTTTGTACCCACGTTTTGTCCAATTATTGCTAAATCATCTACTCCCAGGGTTACCGGTGGCCCCACAACACCAATTTCGCCCAACACCGATGAATACCCGGATCTTCATGGTATCCGGTCAATATGCAAAGGGTGCACCGGTCCCGCCTGATGTGCCACTTTTTGGCCATATTGTGGATGAGGCCTATGTGCCTCCGGAGGGTGATGAATTCGCCGATCCGGCTCCTATTCCTAGGCCATTGTCACCTCCGCCACAGGCACCGGTTCAACATCATCAACAACAACATCAACAGCATCACCAACAACAACAACAACAACAACAACAACAAGCTATCAATCCCGATCCTCAATTTGAAGATCTCATGAGGGATATTGATGACATATGCCCCTCTCCTCCCAGGTCGACGGGCAAAAGGCCACGTGAGGATGTCACTTACATTGTCTCTAACGACATACCAACATCCAGTCGACCTCGCACCTCTTCATCTGCAGGGCCTTCAGAAATTCAGACTCCAGTGCACCCTCATCCGGATATTATAAAGCAACTTTTGGAACGGATGGAGGAAATGCAGAAGACTGTGAACGACCAGGCTATTATCATTCAGTCTCAAGCTGCACTTATCGAGGCTCAAACTTCTAGAATTACGACCTTAGAGGATAAGTTTAGGGAGTTTGAGACCCGGTCTATTGGTCCGGGGGAGTCTGTTCCCTCTGGTCCAACTATAGAACCAATAGGACCGGGGTCAGAGTCTGTATCTGATGATGTACAAATTGAACCATCTAATGAAATACCTTCTTTAGAGTACTTCCCCGTGCATTACACTCCAGGCCAGCCGAGACCTTTGGCTGTCGATTATTCTTGTGCAGATCTTTCATTCATCCAACGTATGCTAAATGAAGTTAACTCTGATGATGAAAGTGAAAACTTTGAGGATTCCGATGATGTTGATATTGAGGAGGAAGGACTTGATGATGATGAGTTCTATGATGATGCACCGACCATTGAGACTGATTCTTCTGAGGATGAAAGTGAAGAAGAAACTGATAATGCATCTGATGCTCAGGCTCCTGAAACTGAAACTACTGAAACAAGAGCTGAGAAAATTGCTAAATGGTGGCCTCATGGTAAGGCTGGAATTCAGGTACCCGTAACTTGTAAATCATACAAGGTTAGTGGGGTGTATACGGGGTTAATAAAGAGTTGGAAGGTATCCAATGGTGTTTTCATGATCAAGAGACTTGATGGTGTCCAATATTTCAAAAGATCATTCACCAAGCTGAGCACTTTGCCAAAAGGAGAAGTAAATCGTCTTGCTCAGCTCTCTTTGATAAATCCGTCCAGAAATGACCGTGCTAATTATATCCAAACCACTCTACAGCGAGAGATACGCACAAAGAGATATAACTTCATCAAACCGACTTTGGGAACTAGGTATATCCATAAGAAAAGGATAGACCCGGTGACCAAACAGCCGATATGCAGAATGAGGTATCCTCCGGCTGATTGTTTGAAGAATATTCCTCTGGAAACAATTCCCCTGGACTTTCTGAGAAGATTTCATTACTGGGAACTGGATGCTCATACCGGTGAAGCGGTTTTGGTTTTTGTTCCTGATACAGAGCAACCAGAGAAGAACTCGCTGTATGGTTTGAAGAAAGCTCAGTTTAGAGTGTTTGATCCTATGAGCTTGATAAACATGTCATCAAAGGACTTGAGAAAATTGTTTGACAATCCGATTCGCTTTAACGAGAAGAATGCTGTGAACAAGAAGATCGCACTTCAATATCAGAGGATTGTCAATGTTTGTGTGACACATGGGATACACGCTGGCGGTGTATTCCCAGCAGGCTGGGTTTGAACGAAGATCTTGAAGACCAAGCTGAAGACACGGGGGAGTTTGTTGATACATATTAGAGTGTCTGTCAGTTGGTCAAGTCTGTAATGTGTCTGTGTATGTAATAGACTTAGAATAATTACATTTTCTGTGTACTGCGACATAGTGCTTGTGTCGCACAAGTTGTAGTTGCGACACAGTGCTTGTGTCGCAATTGTGACCTCTGCGACACAAAGCTTGTGTCGCAGAACGGCCAGACAGTTTAGTATAAATACCCTTGTTATAGATATTTAGGGTAAGTGTAATCATTGCGGCAGCTGCAACAAATGGGGTCACAAAGCTAAAATTTGCAGAAAGAACCCTCTCATTCAGGACGATAATGGACAACGGAACTCTAGGTGTTTCGAGTGTGGGAACCCGAGCCATTACCGGAACAATTGCGCAAAAGTCAACAACACCAAAAATGACAACGCCAATAACAATAACATTACTCACCCCGGTGATTATATTTAAAGGATAGTAACGATATGATTACTAAGTGACAAGGTGTTTAGTCATTAAAACTTTTGTACGAGGAAAACATTTTCCATTATGTAACATGTATTTAAAAATCAATTTCCATTTAATACTACAATTTTGATTAAAGGGAATCTTATGGTACTTGGCGTATTCAAAATCAAGTAGAGAATATCGGTTTAATATGACAATTTATTTTTACGACGTTTTTGTTGATACATATTAGAGTGTCTGTCAGTTGGTCAAGTCTGTAATGTGTCTGTGTATGTAATAGACTTAGAATAATTACATTTTCTGTGTACTGCGACATAGTGCTTGTGTCGCACAAGTTGTAGTTGCGACACAGTGCTTGTGTCGCAATTGTGACCTCTGCGACACAAAGCTTGTGTCGCAGAACGGCCAGACAGTTTAATATAAATACCCTTGTTATAGATATTTAGGGTAAGTGTAATCATTGCGGCAGCTGCAACAAATGGGGTCACAAAGCTAAAATTTGCAGAAAGAACCCTCTCATTCAGGACGATAATGGACAACGGAACTCTAGGTGTTTTGAGTGTGGGAACCCGAGCCATTACCGGAACAATTGCGCAAAAGTCAACAACAACAAAAATGACAACGCCAATAACAATAACATTACTCACCCCGGTGATTATATTTAAAGGATAGTAACGATATGATTACTAAGTGACAAGGTGTTTAGTCATTAAAACTTTTGTACGAGGAAAACATTTTCCATTATGTAACATGTATTTAAAAATCAATTTCCATTTAATACTACAATTTTGATTAAAGGGAATCTTATGGTACTTGGCGTATTCAAAATCAAGTAGAGAATATCGGTTTAATATGACAATTTATTTTTACGACGTTTTTGTTGATACATATTAGAGTGTCTGTCAGTTGGTCAAGTCTGTAATGTGTCTGTGTATGTAATAGACTTAGAATAATTACATTTTCTGTGTACTGCGACATAGTGCTTGTGTCGCACAAGTTGTAGTTGCGACACAGTGCTTGTGTCGCAATTGTGACCTCTGCGACACAAGGCTTGTGTCGCAGAACGGCCAGACAGTTTAGTATAAATACCCTTGTTATAGATATTTAGGGTAAGACATTTTTCCAATCATTTTATTCTCTGTATTTGGCTGCTACACTCAATTTGAGAGAATATAGTGGGGATTGAGGAATATAAAGTTTTGTTCTCATTTGTTTATCATTTAATACAAACTTTATATCTTTTGCTTTGTCTTCTTGTGTCACACCCCAATAAAATCGTGTCTCGTTTAGTAAATGCGGAAGCTCAGGGCGTGACGCGATCCAGTTCGACAAGTAAATCGAGAGCATATGATTATCGCAAACATATACTTAGGATGCCATAAATAGTTTCGGTTCAACGGTTACATATTCATTGTGTTCACAAGAACGATATATGTTTAGCAAAACGTCATGATTAACATTTTAATCATAAAATAATAGTCTCAATGTTATCAAAAGAATGGCATCCTATTCATCGTGGTAAGCAAGGGTCCCAAAGTATGCATGCATGATCTTACGTCGCTGCTAATTCCCTGAAAAACATAGTTAAAAGGATCAACAAGATTGTTGAGTGAAATTCACAGGTTTAAGACATCATCATTTCAACCAAGTGTTTAGTAAACGTTTCCTAAATCATTTCGTGCCATCCATGGCGATTAGTACGATGATATATATAGTTTGAAACAATAAGTAGCTGACGGTGATCCCCCGAAGGTTTGCAAGACCTTACGAGTTAAAGTGCCGACACCTAGGCCTATAACCAAACCACGACTTTTAGTTGTTTTTGCCTGGGACCAGTAAAATATACGCTCCTCGTCTCGACATACAGTCGGCAGTTAGCATGACTAACAAAAGTGGGAGGGATGTCATCCCAATAGTACTATTCGCATATTCGGTGGCTAGCGTCATCTAGCTAATGGTTACAGTTTGTAGTCATGAGGACTTCTATGCACTACAACTAGTTTAACATAGGTTCGCACAAGGATTCGTTGTCAGGTTTTCAATCATCGCATGAAAACAATTTGTATGTAAACAGTACATATGTTTTTCACCCCAAGTTTATAAAGCAGTAAAAAGCAGTAAAATAGGGGCTGTGAACTCACCTGGTGAGCAAGAGTGCTAGCGTTTCAAAATGTATCTTTTGCCCAAATAGAAATAGCCTCCTAACGCCCTATACGCATGAGGTCAATTATATAAGTAGACAGCTCTAATGGCCTGTCTATGCTAGTTGTTCACTCAACTAGTAGGAGTATTACTTGCCATTCAAACGTATGTACGACTCGTTGCTGATAGTTTCGTATGCATACTTGTATGTTTCTCGAAAACATAATTACTTTGCTATTACAGTGTACATTTAAGGTTTTTAAACCTAAAATGTATATCGTTAGTGAAAACGCGATTCTTAAATCGATTAAAAATTTTCATTATCATTTGTTCAAAACCGTGACGTTTAAATACATTTATCTATTTGTTCAAGATTGGAAATTGTTGGATTTACAGAGTTTAGTGTTGTTTTCGTTAATGTTGTTAGGCCAAAGTTAGTGTTGTTAACTCACAGTTAGTGCTGTTAGTGTTGTTAAGTCTGTTAGTGCTGTTAGTGCAGTTACCACTGTTAGTGGAGTTACCACTGTTAAGTCACAGTTACCACTGTTAGTGCAGTTACCACTGTTAGTGCAGTTAGTGCTGTTAAGTCACAGTTACTACCGTTAGTGCAGTTACCACTGTTAGTGCAGTTACCACTGTTAGTGCAGTTACTACTGTTAGTGCAGTTATCACTGTTAGTGCAGTTAGTGCTGTTAAGTCACAGTTAACACTGTTAGTGCAGTTACCACTGTTAGTGCGATTACTACTGTTAGTGCAGTTACCACTGTTAGTGCAGTTAGTGCTGTTAAGTCACAGTTAACACTGTTAGTGCAGTTACCACTGTTAGTGCAGTTACCACTGTTAGTGCAGTTAGTGCTGTTTTCATTTTTGAACAGATTTTGCCCCTTTATGACCCTTCTTTGGCTACGGTTTTGACTAGTCAAATGGACTTATTATGTTACGAAATTTTTATCATATATTCCCCTATGTCTTAGGTTTACAGAAAAGTAAGATTCATAATTTTTGAACAAGTATAAGGGGTTCAAAACTATTTATTAGTACGCAAAGGTACAGCAGCTATTTTTCTAGATAGTTGTTAAGAAAATCATTTGTTTACTAAGTTAGACTCATCTTCACAAAACGTGCCCATACTACTTTTAAAGCTAAGACAAAATGTGACCTTTAGGAAAAAGATTCATCTCTTTTGGATCTATGCATAAAAAGTTATGGTCTCTCAAAGTAGGACCAAATCTCGTCTCCTAAAGACAGATTAGACACATGTTTTTGTAAAATCAGTTTGGGGTATCAAAACTTGTCCAAATTGCATGAGACCACTTGGGTTGGAAACCTAACTCTTTAAACTAAATTTTAGACTCCAGAAACAATAAATTTGGTTAATTTTTGACCGAGTTATTTACTTCCAAAGTCAGTCAAAGTTTATGTCCAGTAAGTTTCTTTGAGTTTTGTGTTTATTTAGTTCTCTTTTAACGAGTTTTCGTCATTAGTAATACATATTTATGTGTATATTAGTTTATTTTAACATAGGAGTGAACATCTAGCATGTGAGTATTTAAAATGAATGAAATGAATAGATCAAGAAGAGTTTCCTTACAATGCTCTAGGATGAAATGGTAAAAAGAAGAGAACTTGAAATCTTCAACCCAAATCTCCTTTTTTTTTTTTAAATACTTAATGATGATCAAGAGCTTGAAAGGAGGTGAAAAATGAGGTATAAAAGGTGGTGGTTCATGGTGGTTTGTGGTGGTTTGTGGTGGTTGTTCTTGAAGGAGGTGGTGAAAGTGGTGAAATGAGAGGGAAAATGAGAGAGAGAAATGTGCAGAATTTTTGAAATGAAATTGTGAAGTGTGTGTACGTAATGTTTTCTCTTGTTTAATGCCTTTCTTAAATGTGAAGCAAGAGGAGGTGGTGATGGGAGGTGCTTAGTCTTTCAATCAAATCAAGGGAGCAAGTGGCGTTGGATTATAAGCAAGCAAGTAAACATGTGAGTGTGAAATTAAGCAAGTAACCAAGTAGGAGAAAACATATGGTTGAGAAAGGAGCTTGCGAAGTGAGATCACGTAGAAAAGGAATCTGCATTTGAATTAAGTGACATGCTAGCTAGGTTGCTTGGATTTAATTAAAGCTATGTGCTAGCTTGCTTGGTTAAATTAGAGCTATGTGCTAGCTTGCTTGGAATTATTTTGACATGTTTAAGCTTCTAAACGATTAGTTTAAGTGGCATAACAATATAAGTAGTTAACTACTAATTATATTCAATAGTTTTATACCGTTCGGGAAAAAGTTATCACTAACGTTCGTGTTTATCGGAAATCATCCGATTTATATTGTGAAATTCTCAATAATTACTTAAACGAAATGCATCAAGCATTAAAGTAGTGTGAACCAAAACGTGCAACATGGGCGTGTGCTAGACTTATCTCAGTTTAAAACACGTTTGATTTCATTAAAGGGAACTAGCGTAAGAATGCATGATTTTAAAGTGCACGGAAAGTACCGCTTTTCGAGGGTTGTCACATTCTCCCCTCGTTAAAGAAATTTCGTCCCGAAATTTAAGTAGTGTCACGAGCAACTGGTGCTTTATCAAAAAGGTGTGGGTACTTCTTCCGCATTTCATCTTCACGCTCCCAAGTAAACTCTGGGCCGCGTTTTGAGTTCCAACGAACTTTTACTAGTTTAATCCGACTGCGTCGGAGCTTTTGGACTCTCCCGTCCGATACTTCGATAGGTTCCTCCACAAAGTTGAGTTTGTTATCAACGTAGACTTCATCAGGAGGGATGATTAAGGATTCGTCGGAAAGACACTTCTTTAGATTACATACATGGATGGTGTCGTGGATACTGCTCAATTCTTGAGGCAGTTTGAGTTTATAAGCCACAGGACCAATCCTCGCAAGGATTTCAAAAGGTCCTATGTACCTAGGATTTAGCTTCCCTCGTTTCCTGAAACGAGCTACCCCTTTCCAGGGCGATACTTTGAGTAGGACTTTGTCACCTACTTGAAATTCCAAAGGCTTACGGCGGTTGTCAGCGTAACTTTTCTGTTGGTCTCGGGCAGCTTTCAATCGATTAAGAACTTGAGGTATCTTGTCCGTTGTCTCCTGGACAATCTCTGGACCAGAAATTTGTTTGTCACCCAACTCTGCCCAGCAGAGTGGTGATCGGCACTTGCGTCCATACAACGCTTCAAATGGTGCCATTCTAATGCTGGTGTGATAACTATTGTTGTAGGAGAACTCGGCTAGGGGTAAATGTGCATCCCAATTTCCTCCAAAGTCAATCACACATACTCGTAATAAATCTTCAAGCGTTTGAATTGTTCGCTCACTCTGGCCATCGGTTTGAGGATGGTAGGCAGTACTCATATCAAGACGAGTACCCAATGCCTTTTGTAGTGATTGCTAGAAGTGAGAGGTGAATCGGCTATCTCTATCAGAGATAATGGATATAGGTACACCGTGTCTAGAGACTACTTCTTTCAGGTAGACTCTAGTTAGCTTATCCATTTTATCGGTTTCCTTGATTGCTAGGAAATGGGCTGATTTTGTCAAACGATCAACAATGACCCATATCGTGTCAGCTCCAGTTGATGTTTTTGGCAGCTTAGTAATGAAGTCCATTGTTATTTGTTCCCATTTCCACTGTGGCATTTCAGGTTGTTGTAGAAGTCCTGACGGCTTTTGATATTCGGCTTTGACTTTTGAACACGTCAGACACTTGCTAACATAAGTGGCGATCTCTCTTTTCATGTTCGGCCACCAATAATATCCTTTGATATCTTAGTACATTTTGTCAGCTCCTGGGTGTATTGAGTAGTTGGACTTATGAGCTTCGTCCAATATTAACTTGCGCAATCCCTCAACACATGGTACCCAAATTCGGTTCATGTAATATAATGTATCATCCCCTTTGGTTTCAAGTTGCTTCTCCATTCCCCTCAGAGATTCTTCTTCAAGACGTTCGCCAGTGAGAGCTAGTTTTTGTGCATCGCGAATTCGTGTATTGAGATTTGTGTGAATGGTCATCTCCAATGCACGTACTCTACGAGGCTTAACTCTTTCCTTACGACTCAGAGCGTCAGCTACCACGTTAGCCTTGCCCGGGTGATACTTGATTTCACAGTCGTAATCGTTAAGTAATTCGACCCAACGTCGCTGTCTCATGTTGAGTTCTTTTTGGTCGAAGATGTGTCGGAGAGATAGAAGAAAATCAAAATGGTAGAATAATCCATATAGACGAATATGAAAGATTAAGAGATCAAGTTGCAGAACTGGATGCCCGAGTTTGGGAAATCGGGATGAAATGCAAAACCTATGAGCTAGAACTGAGAATTGCCAAAAGGCCTATTCTTGTGCAAATCAAGGATAGGATTTGCTTCTGGAAGAAACTGGCAACTAATTTCAAACAAAGGGCTAAGCCTTGGATCAAGAGGATGTGCCGACAATCCACTGAGGACACCGTGATCTACGCTACGTCTCTACGTTATAGTGACATGTTAGAGGCACGTTATTATCTGCATGATCTAAACTTAGAATAGATTAGAAGTAGAAGGTATCTCGGATATTATTATATGTAAGAAGATGTATTGAGACATAGATAAGGAGTAGACCTTGATCAATTTTGTAACAAACGTCTCAAACTTTTGTACGATGCTTGATGCGTTATTATATAAAATCTTTTTGTCTATCGAATTTAGACCACTACTGGGAATAGAATCCCGTAAATTAGACACTAAGTACACAATAGAACTAGCGGATGGTAAACTAATAGAAACTGAAGAAGTTATACCGGGATATACCCTATCTCTCGAGGGTCATCATTTCGAAATAGACCTATTTCTTGTAGAGATAGGAAGCTTTGATAATGTAATCGGAATGGATTGGCTATCCAAAGATCGCGCAGAAATTCTATGTTTCGAGAAAGTAATACGAAATCCGTTACCGTATGGAGAAATCTTAATAATACAAAGAGAAGAAACTCAAGGAGCGACGAATAGATGACATGCCGATCGTATGTGAACATTCAGGAGTGTTTCCTGAAGATTTGCTAGCACAGCCGCTCCCGAGGCAAGTCGAATTCCGTATCGATCTAGTACTAAGAGCCGCACCGATCGCGCTCTCACCCTACCATCTAGCTCCATCGGAGATGCAGGAATTGTCTACGTAGCTACAAGAACTCCTAGACTTAGGATTCATTCGGCCGAGCTTTTCACCTTAGGGAGCTCCGGTGTTGTTTGTAAAGAAGAAGGATGGATCCATGAGAATGTGTATCGACTATCGAGAACTAAACAAAGTAGCTATTAAGAACCGATACCCTTTACCACATATCGATGATTTATTCGACCAACTTCAAGGTTCCAGTTTCAATTCAAAAATCGACTTACGTTCTGGATACCACGAACTGAAAGTTCGAGAAGAAGATGTACCCAAAACTGCGTTTAGGACTAGCTATGGTCATTATGAGTTCCTAGTTATGCCTTTCGGACTGACAAACGCGCCAGCCGTGTTCATGGACCTTATGAACAGAGTCTGCAAACCCTACCTCGATAAATTTGTCATCGTATTCATCGATGACATCCTTATATACTCACAAACGAAGGAGGAGCACGAGAGACGCCTAAAATTAATCCTTGAACTATTGGAGAAAGAGAAGTTGTACGCAAAATTCTCGAAGTGCGAGTTTTGGATGCGAGAAGTCCACTTCCTTGGCCATGTGATAAACGAGAAAGGAATTCATGTGGACCCATCCAAAATTGAGGCAATCAAAAACTGGGAAGCACCGAAAACCCCGACTGAAATACGTCAATTTCTTGGTCTGGTTGGCTATTATCGTCGATTCATCGAAAACTTTTCCAAAATAGCCCAGTCCCTCACATCACTAACTCAAAAAGACAAGAAATTCGATTGGGGCGAAAAACAAGAAGCCGCTTTCCAACCACTAGAACATAAACTTTTCACTGCGCCTCTCTTGTCCTTACCTGAAGGAGTTGACAATTTTGTTGTCTACTGCGATGCTTCGCATCAGGGATTAGACTGCGTGCTAATGCAACACGACAAAGTCATTGCCTATGCTTCTCGTCAACTGAAGATTCACGAGAAGAATTATACAACTCACGACTTAGAATTGGGAGTTGTCGTGTTTGCACTAAAAATTTGGAGACACTATTTATACGGTATCAAGTGCACTATCTTTACCGACCACAAAAGCCTACAACATATCTTTGATTAAAAAGAACTCAACATGAGACAACGTCGCTGGGTCGAACTGCTAAACGACTACAACTGTGAAATCAAGTACCACCCGGGCAAGGCTTACGTAGTAGCTGACACCCTGAGTCGTAAAGAAGGAGTCAAAATCCGCAGAATTCGTGCGTTGGAAATGACCATCCACACAAATCTCACTACTCAAATTCGCGACACACAATGAGTGGCTTTAACGGCTGAATGCCTGAAAGGTGAATCCCTAAGGGGAATGGAAAAGCAACTCGAATCTAAGGAAGATGAAGCGTTGTACTTCATGAACCGAACCTGGGTACCATGCGTTGACGAACTATGCAAGCTGATACTGGACGAAGCTCATAAGTCCAACTACTCAATACACCCAGGTGTTGATAAGATGAATCACGATCTCAAAGGTATCTACTGGTGGCTAAACACGAAAACGATATCGCTACCTACGTTAGCAAATGTCTGACATGTTTGAAGGACAAAGCCAAATACCAAAAGCCATCAGGACTTTTATCAATAAGCTACCCAAAACGTCAATTGGATCTGACACGACATGGGTGATTGTCGACCGACTGACGAAATCAGCCCACTTTCTAGCCATCCAAGATACATATAAGATGGAGAAACTGACAAGGATATATATGAAAGAGATCATTTATCGGCACGATGTGCCACTATCCATTATCTCAGATGGAGATAGTCAATTTACATCTCGCTTTTGGCAATCATTATAGAAGGCTCTAGGTACTCGCGTCGATATGAGTACTGCCTACGATCCTCAAACCAACGGCCAGAGCGAACGAACGATAAAAACGCTTGAAAGATTTATTGCGAGCATGTGTGATGGACTTTGGAGGAAATTGGGATACCCATTTATCCCTCGCCGAATTCTCCTACAACAACAATTATCACACTAGCATCTAGATGGCACCGTTTGAAGCGTTGTATGGACGCAAGTGCCGGTCACCACTTTGTTGGGCAGAGTTGGGGGACAAACAACTTTCCGGTCCTGAGATTGTCCAGGAAACAACGAACAAGATATCTCAAGTACTTAACCAATTAAAAGCGGCCTGAGAACGACATAAAAGCTATGCTGATAACCGCCAGAAACTACTCGAATTTCAAGTAGGAGATAAAGTCCTACTCAAAGTATCACCCTGGAAAGGGATAGCTCGATTAAAAAAAAACGAAGCAAACTGAACCCATGATACATAAGACCTTTTGAGATCCTTGCGAGGATTGGTCATGTTGCTTACAAACTAAAACTGCCTCCAGAATTGAGCAACAGTCATGACACTTTCAACGTGTGCAATTTGAAGAAGTGTCTTTCTTACGAAACTCTAATCCTACCTCCCGACGAAGTCTGTGTTGATACACGACTCAACTTTGTGGAGCAACCTATCGAAGTGTCGGACTGGAAGGTCCAGAAGCTTCAACGAAGTCGGATTAAAATTGTTAAAGTTCGTTGGAACTCGAAACGGGGCCCGAAGTTTACTTTGGAGCACGAAGATGAAATGCGAAGAAAACATCCGCATCTTTTTGAACACACGGCAGTTGCTCAAGGCACTGCTTACATTTCGGGACGAAATCTCTTTAACAAGGGGAGAATGTGACAACCCTCGAAAACTGGTATATTTCCGTACATAATTAACATGCATTCTTACGCTAATTCCCTCGTAATTGAAATCAATTTGATTCAAACTTGAGATAAGCTAGCACACGCCCACGTTGCACATTTAGGTGCACACTATTTTAATGTTGGATGCATTACGTTTACGTAATTATTGAGAATTGCGCGATTCAATCGGATAATATCCGATAAACACGAGTGTTGGTGATAAAATTTCATAAATAACGTAAAACTATTTAATAATTAAATAGTAGTTATTTACTACATTATTATGCTAGGTTAAAAGCATAACGTTATCGGATAATTTAATAAACGCGTATACAATTTAAATTGAGCACAACATTTACAAACACGTGGTTGATTAAACGGACATTCGGTAACGTACAAATATTATGAAATCAACTTACGTTTACATAATTCACTTGGAATTACCTTAATTTCCCTAAGTTACACTAATTATGAGATTTACACTTTAATTAATCTCTAATTAGCCTAATTAACTAAAGATCTAGTTAACTAATTATGTTAGACAAACAATGGACAAGAAATTAAGAGGCCATGCCACCCTTTGACTTGTTGGCCGATTTCCCATACCCACCACCCTCTTGATTCTTTTGCTAGCATCTATACTCCACATGCCATCCTTATTTCCAATTTAATAATGGAAAACCATACTCACTCTTTTACTTGTATATACTAAGGGTTGTTGCTAGTGGAAGAAGCACAAAACACACACACCACACCCACTTGAAAAATCTGCATTCCCCTCTCCATACTCCCTCCCTTCCACACCATTTTCATCTTCATTCTTTATCATTTTCATTTCAAGGAAATGTTCAAGAACAATTACATGAACCACTACTACTACATCATTTCTACATTACTTCTACTACATTATCCAAGCTCTTAATCATTACTGGTCTTCTTAAATTCTCATAATCTTGAGAATTAAATCACTAGTAGAAAAAGCTAAGAAAATGGGTTTTAAAAAGGATTTCGGGTTGAAGATTCAAGTTCAAGTTTAAGTTCTCTTCTTATTATAATTATTCATCCTAACTCATTGTAAGGAAACCTCTACTTTTGTCTCTTTATTTCCTTAGTTTTGAAGGATTATATGCTAGATGTTCACTCGTACGTTAAAACCAACTAGATATATATATATATATATATCTTAATGGTTGTTTGAAAGATTTAAACGGTTAAAAATGTTAAAACTACTTTAAAATGATCAAGAACGTAATGAGTGTTAAAATAAGTACCTAGATATACGATATTTATGATATGTATATTATGATGTGTTTGAGAGTGTTGAAATGGATTTATGGCTAAAATAGTGAAAGAATCATTTAATGAGCGAAAAACGGGATTATAAACGAAAAGCAAAACGAGACCTTAAAATGAGTAATGAAACCCTCGAATATCTTATCTTGACAAAGAACACGTTTAAGCATTTTAAAATAGCTAAAAGATATGTGAAATTTTTGTTTAAAGTAGGTTTAAAAGGTCAAAAATCCGTCATCTGGCCATTTCCAGTTTCTGTGACAAATTTTCCGTTTTAGACACTTTTTCCCGGCGGGAGGATGTGATCCCGGCGGGAGATTGGACTTCCCGGCAGGAAATATTGTTTTTCAACATTCAACTTCTTCTTGAAAGTTGTAGCCCTTTGAGTTACAAAAATTTGGACACTTGAATCACCTCAATCGGAGTTCATATGAGAGAGTTATGGCCAAAACCGTGGAGCCTCGCCGAAATTATGATACTTCTTTGTTTTTAACATTTTCTTCAACGTTTTCATTCGTTTCCTTTTCGCATCCGTTCCTAATGATAGTAAACACATTTAAAGCATATTAAGTTCCAAAAGTACATGAAACTAATGATAAATACCGATAACACGCGAAAAATTGTGAGGGTAAAACATGTATGAAATGAACAATTGGAATTCGTAAAGGGGCTTATTTAACACCACGTTTTAGACAAACGTTAACGAAAATTATTGAATGAATTGAAATGCGCGTTTTCACGAACAATATACGTTTTGAAAGTATAAATCTATAACGTACACTTTAATAGCAAAGTAACTATGTTTTCGAGAAACATACAAGTATACATACAAAACTATCACCAACGGGTCGTACACTTTTCGAAAACGAAATACATTTTCAACCTACTAGTTGAGTGAACAATTAGCATAGATGAGCGGCTAGCCATCTACATATACAACTCTAGGTGTGCGGGTAGCCACCTACTTTTATGAACATAGATGTGCGGTTAGCCATCTACTTATGCAAACATAGATAAGCGATTAGCTATCTACTTATACGAGCGACCTCATGCGTATAGGACGCTAGGAGGCTATTTCTAGGCAAACTTATTCATTTTAAACGCTAGCACTCACACAGCTCATCATGTGAGTTCACAGCCCCTATTTTACTGCTTTTCACTGCTTTCTAAAATTGGAGTGAAAAACATATGTACTGTTTACATACAACTGTTTTCATGCGATAATTGAAAACCTGACAACGAATCCTTGTGCGATCCTATGTTAAACTAGTTGTAGTGCATAGAAGTCCTCATGACTACAAACTGTAACCATTAGCTAGATGACGTTAGCCACCGAATATGCAAATAGTACTATTGGGATGACATCCCTCCCACTTTTGTTAGTCATGCTAACTGCCGACTATAAGTCGAGACGAGGAGTGTATATTTTAATGGTCCCAGGCAAAAACAATAAAAGTCGTGGTTTGGTTATAGGCCTAGGTGTCGTCACTTTAACTCGCAAGGTCTTGCAAACCTTCGGGGGATCACCGTCAGCTATTTATTGTTTTAAACTGTATATCATCGTACTCTTGGCCATGGTTGGCACGATATGATTTGTGGAACATTACTAAACTCTTGGTTTAATGATTGAACCTTAAACTTGTGAATTTCACTCAACAATTTTGTTGACCTTTTTACTATGTTTTTCAGGGAATTAGCATTCATGTAAGAATTGCATGCACGTTTGGGACCTCGCCTACCTATGAAGTTAGGATGCCATTTTTGAGAAATACTTAAGGGACTTCTTTTGTATTACTATAAATGGTTTTTAGTTATATTTGTGAAATCTCTAAACTACTGTTATTTTGATAACACTATTACTTTTGGTGACTGGTTAAGTCGCAACGTCTGTAAAACAATATATGGCATTTTTAATATTATGTCCCGTTGATAATCATATGCTCTTGATTAGTTAGATAACTAATCGCGTTCACGCCCCGTTCTTCCGCACTTAACTTAATCGTGATTTGATTTTGGCGGGGTGTGACAGTTATTGTGGCTTTAGTATGTTGCACATGGAAAGCTACATCGGTCAGACAAGTACTAAATAGGTTCTCAGAAATTCACATGTGATATTCACAATGACATATTTTTTTCTTAGACATGATATTTAGTAATAACACATGTGTTATCAGAAAATCACAATCACATGTGTTATTATTGTACATATAAGGTCACAAGTTATGTTATAGTATAATTTTTCAAGTCACCTGTAACATTCTTTTCATTAGGTTGCTCACCCGGAGTTTCCGCGTGTTCTTCGAATTTAACCATTTTCTACGTTGATCAATACTTCTATATCAGAGAAAAATTACAAAATTAGATATCACATGGGTTATATGTAGGTATATGCCTTTAATATGTGTTTAAACTATAAACTAAATCACATGAAATCACATGGATTCTTCTAAATCAACTTAAATTTGTTCATCAATGAACATACAATCAATGTTTCAAGAAACTACAAACTATGTTCTTATGATTTGGTCCTTTATTAAAGCATATCAGCTATGAATTTTCAAAAACCATAAATAACATATGATCAATCAATTTGAAATCATATCTTCATTCGTATGAAATCACATAATATCACATGAATTCTCAACTTCAATTAGATGAAATTACAACTTCATTTACGTGATAAAGCGGCTCTATTCGATTAAATCTCGTCTGCAATATTCAACAAAATCACATCAAATCACCCGTAATGTAATATTCGTAGGTTGAATTTCAATCGATGTGTCTCTAATTGCTCATATAATTGTATGTTCGATCGATTTTGAATTCAGAAACCCTAGTTACTTCAATCGCGAGTGTAAAACCATACTTTCTTACTTTCTTCAATGGTTGTGTTCCTGCTTACTTGCGTATTTTGTATCTAATTATATATGTTTTATTTTTGGTAGATTAATTTGTGAATGACCAAAATACCCTTCCACCTTTAATGAGAATAGTGAAATTTGATTGGTTCTCTCATTCTCAAAGAATTAGTCATACTTTAATGATCCTCACTCTAAGTTCATATATCTAATTTGTATTGCGATGAAAGTATCTTTCATCTTAAAAGTACAATAGATTGATCAACTCATATATTTAATTTGTATTGTAATTATTTTCTAGAGGTGGGTTCAAATAAGATTGACAAAAAAGTAGAGAATGAGAGAACCAATCGGATCACTCCATTTTATTACAAAACTCATTTTCACTTTAACTTTTAAAATTAAATATCTCACAAACCATAAGTCAATAAATTATAAAAATTACATATGCGGAATCAACTTTTTTGTATCTTGTTTTAGAGATCCCACAAGCTATATTTCTGACGAATGTTTTTTTTGTCGGGTATTAAAAATATAATCACATGTGATTTATGATAAAAAGTTAAAATTGACACACGATTATTTATTCATGGTATACTTTTATTAACACATGATTACAACTTAATGTTTATTCACATGGATATTATAAATAAAATTTTAAAACTTACGTTTGTTTTAAGCAAAAATCACATGTGATTGCTAGTTTGATATTTAATCATATATGATTTGACATATAGTCACATATGATTTGGTATATAATCACATATGATTTTCAATTAAAAATTGATCTTTGATAATTAACTTACCAATATATGATAATTCATATATGATTATTATTTAAAATCACACGTGATTATTATTTAGTGTTTAAATCACATGTGATTTAACATTAAGAACTTTTAAAACCCATTAAAAAATAGGAAAAAGAATTCGTCGAAAATATATCATGTGAGATCTCTAATTAAAGATAAAATGACATTGATTTTAATGGTGTAATTTTATAATTTATTGATGTACGGTTTGCGAGATATTTAATTTTAAAGAAAAATGTGAGAATAAGTATTTAAAATGAAAAAATCATATTGATTCTCTTATTCTCTAATTTTTTAACATTCGTTTTTGAACTTTCCTCTTATTTTCTAATGTTATAAGTTTATTATAAGATATGATATATATATAGGGAAAATATTCATAGGGAAGTTCCAAATCTTGGGGAATGAGGGAAACAAATCTTAGCCCTTGATTTTTTTATAACTAAATATTTTTAAAATTCATTTGTGATGGATGTTAAATTTTGAAATTATTTGTGATTTGTAAAAATTCATTTATAATGAAATCAAGGGTTGAAATTTGTTTTATTCCTTCTTTAACTTTTTTTCTTCCCTCTTGATCTCCACCATATATATATATATATATAATTTGGATTCACTTATAACCAAAAGTGTCCTTTCTTTTTCTTCTTTACTGGATCCTTCATGTGTCCTTCTATATCATCATCAAGGTCATTCAAAGTATGCCTTTTTAAGTGTGTATGCACATATATAGTTTAATAATTCTACTTTAGTACTCCACGTTTTAAGCAATTAAAATTGTACATTGACTTGAACTAAACTCATAAGAAACACCTAATTAACCACTATAACAATAACCATTATTTCAAACCTAACTTGATGTACCACAACTTACCTAAACCTACAAGTTTCAACATTTGATGACTCAATATATAGTCTATACGAAAATATAGTCTTTACCAAAAAAGAAAAATAATATATAATCTTTACCAATTCGCACACACAGAGACACACATATATATATATATTATATTATATATATAATATCAATTATTATCATATATATTGACTAAAAAAGGTTCTAAATTAGGAAAGTGTCAACAAAACATGTTAACAATAGATTTCATAAAAACTGGAACGATAATCTTTAGTTAATACTTAATATTGAAAACAATATATATGTTATATATAAAAAATGATGGTATAGAAGGCAAAGATTATGTTATGAATCAAAGCAACATTTGTGAAAATGAACCAAATTACGCTAAACCATTTGAAGTCATTTTAAAGTTTTGGAGTTAATCTTATATACTTGGAGATAAGTTGTACTTTCCGGTCATCGAAGAAATACGTATAAGAGTTGGGAGAGAAGGTAACATAATAATAAGTGATTCATACATTACTATTTTTCATACGTACACTAAAAAATATGTTTTACGTTATTGTACATTACAACATCACATATTGTGATATATGAATAAAAACTGATAATATATGAATCACTACTCTGAAATAATTTATTATTGCTACTCAAGTTTTTCCCAAAAACATTAAAAAACCTAGAAGAATAAAAGCAAGACAACAAATGACAAAAAAGGGTGTTATGCAATGATATAAAATTAAGACTTCTCACATCTCCACTCCACTCATCTCCTCTTTGACCCCATCATGCTTCTTTCTCTTTACTCTTTGAACATCATTTTTTTTATAATGAAAAAGGACGTCTCGAACTGATATGATATGACAATTTTCTCTTTGATTGAACTAACCTTATTTATAACCATATTCATTGAAATCAAATAACCAACACTATTTGTGGTTTCCGCATGGCACAACAGGTATATATTCCATGATGTTACATTTAATTAAGGTTTTATGTTTGTGTTTTTGTTCTTTATTTTGAGTTGGATATATGCAGGAAGGTGGATGGCCTTTGGGACTGCAGCCTTTGAATGTAAGAGCAAGAAACCATAACTTCTCAGGATCAATCTCATGCAACACTTTGCTCACTGACTCTCCTTCCTTAACCTCAGATTGTTCTTCAGATTTAGACACACAGGTTTGTTAATTTCTTTCATCTAATTATGATATCATGGCTCAGTACTACCCACACAGGTTTCTTAATTGGTTGGCCTAACTACAAAGCAAATATATAAACTAATTTACTTTTGGATATAGATTTAGCATGCCCTTGTATCTTTATATCGTTTCAAACATAAAAAACATGCTTATAACAAGTTTTTCCCTTAGCCATAGCGTAGTGAGCGAGCTTTGTGGCCATCATACTTTCATAATCATTGCAAACTATTCATTATATTCTTAAATGTAATGAAAATAATTAACTATGCATTAGTGAATTATTCTATAACTTTTTCTTTAACTTAGCTCACATTGCATATATGTGCAATCCACACATATTGACGTGTTTCTTACACAGACGGAAGGACTTTTGGTCAATCATTCTATAACTACCTTATAATTTTATTGCAAATATTTATCAGAAACGGCCATAGTTTTTCATTATATTGTTATACGTACTTTGTGATTATATTGGCTAATTTGAAATGTACAAATAAACAATAAAAGAATATGATATTAGAATCTTTCAAGTCACAAGAGCTCTTTCAGCTTTTACTTTATGTTGGGTTAACCTTTTCTTCTAAGAGTAGAAATTATGTTTTGAAATATAAAGCGCAATTTCCGATGCATAAGGTAAGATTAATCAATGCATTGAGTTTAATCTCTAGAGGTGAGCAATAACCTTTTTTGTTATCTTTTGGAGTTTCTAATTGTGTCTTATTCTCCCAAGCTTCTTTTGGTATGAGACATATATAAAGATATATACAAGATAAAACCAAAAATGTATGTCCTGGAAGTAGATGATCAAACACGTTTCTACCTTGAGACAAGCGAATGTAATGTTCATTATAAAATGGACACTTTTTCCCCTGTAAAAGCACATGTCACCCTTTAATTGTAATTTGGGCACATCAAAATATAAGGCTAGATAATCACTTTCCCCATCAACTGAAAATCAACAAGAATATTATATCCGCGCTTCACTACGACTCTAGTTCGTTAGTCGCTTATTAATCACATGTACCTATCAACGTTAAAATCTAAACTATGAATCAGTTTTACACTTTTGAATAGAAAGATAATTGTGTTTAGTTTCAAAGGGTAAATCCATTTAATTACAGTTGATCACGCAGTATAACGTAATGTTCAAGAATTTTTACTTTAAATCATGTGTTTTCACTAGCAAACATACCTTACACCGTGGTAGTGTACTGTCTATATATATGTACTTAAAATAATGTTTGGTACTGCATGGTTATGAAGTCCACAGGTTCTTTTTTTCATGACAAGAGCATCACCCTAGGGAATCTTTTGGGTGTTTCAACAAGATCTTTAGGAGGACGTAGAAGAAGAGTCCACCTCTCAGAAACCATAACTTTGGGACACAGCAATAATAGATCAAACGCCAGATCAAAAACTTGGTGTTACAAATTTTGTTTGTGCCCAAGAGACAACGTTGATGTCGATATAGCTAGAAACAATATTGTTCCCCTTGGACGATTTCTTGAAGTGGAAAGAAGAGCCGCTCACGAGCACACGAGGCGAGGTCAACATGGACCCATGATTTATGGACCTGATGATGAGCTCGCTCTTGCTGATCAATCAATATCCAATTCATTGTTTGTGGATGGACAAATTGCTCCTCCAACCCATTCAAGCTCCATTGATTTTGATGCTAATGGAAGGAAAGAGGGTAGAAGAATAAGAACTCCTTGTTTTTGAAACTTACTTTTCTTTCTTATTTTTGTTACTTGAAATGTTGAATTCATAACTAAACCTCTCATATATTCGTTACTATTAATATTGATGGTGTTTGATGCGTAGATGATGAGAGTGTCCAAAGTCCAAACCGTTGGAGTGTGTTCTCATATATTAGATGTTTGACAAAATCTTAAAGTGTCAAGATTTTTTATAACACCTGTGACTTTGAATCAACTTTTTATTCTATATAATGTCAAAGTACAATTGAAGCGTAATTGTTCAAAATTAAATATACAACATGCCTAAATTAAACTAGCTCTTTGAGTATGTCATCTAATTTGTCATCTGGTCCCACAAAACATTCTTCTTCTATTTAAGTAGTTTTGATATGAGATAT
Organism: Logfia minima; assembly: GCA_963921325.1. Lineage (NCBI taxonomy): Eukaryota > Viridiplantae > Streptophyta > Magnoliopsida > Asterales > Asteraceae > Logfia > Logfia minima. The sequence continues at coordinate 23,784,256 of OY992763.1, read as the reverse complement.
ACACATTACATGCATAAGTCTAATGGCTTAGTAAATTCGTTTGTTTGCGTACAAAATATCACATACAATATGCAATAATAATGTATAAAATATGAAATGAAAAAAATACAAAATATGTTAAGATGTTCGTGTCGGGGAAAATTAGGTAATCCAAGTCGTTATCTGACATCGACAAGCATGCGTGTTATCTATGTCACGACTATTTATACAAGCACTAAGCATAGTAGGCAAGTATCAACTTAGTATCACAAGATGAATCTTGTGTATTAATCGTACAATATGAGTCAATGACTATTACGCTTCGGCCTTTGATTACTTAAAGACTACGTGACATAATATATATCTAAAAACCAACGTGATATTAAATGCAATTAAACAAAAAATCAAGTAATCAGATAATCACGTGTTATATTACAAAGATCCCAGTTTTAAAAATAACACAAAACTGACCTAGAAGTTTAGACTATTACATTTCTAAGTTGTCATTTCCACGTACTAATCATACATGTGTACATAATATTATGATGGGTTTATTATTTTGTTATGTATCGAACTTTACATTTATTACTATTGTATGTAACCACCTTTCAAAAATGCTATTGTATGTATCAAACTTTACAATTTCGTATATTGTATGTAGCGGGTGACCAGATGAGTAGGTACCCGATTTTTCCTTTTGAAAAAATGTCTATTGTATGTATCGAATTTTGTAAAAGTGTCTATTGTAAGTATCAAACTTTGTAAAAAATGTCTATTGTATGTATCAAACTTTATAAGAATGTTTATTGTATGTAACGAAACCGGTGGTTTTCGGTTATCCGGTCACCCGTTACATACAATATACGAAATTGTAAAGTTTCATACATACAATAATACTTTTGAAAGTCGGTTACATACAATTGTAAAAAATGTAAAATTCAATATATATACAAATAATAAACCCTATTATGATTGTGCTATAAAAACAAAAATATAGTTTATTTTCAATAATAACGGTATATTTAATTTATAGGAATTCATCGAACCTTTAATTTGTTAAAATCATGATCGAGTTTGATCATTATTAGGGCAGTTGGGTCGTCGGTTTAGCCGACAAAACCGACGTCGTTGGCACAGGATCGTCGGTTGAGCCGTTGGTTGCCAAACGTCGAATATCCGACGGGGTTCGTTCCACTTCGGTTTGAAAAAAGTGCCAAACGGCTACTTTCAACTTTTAATATATATATATATATATATATTTTATTTTATTCTACTAAATCAATACACACAATTACTCCTATATATATACTCACTCCAAACAACTATAATTGACACAAAAAACAACCAATTCTCTCTATAAACTTGTACAATTATAAACCCATTTTATCCACACAAAATACATATTATGTCTAATTCCAATTCCGATTCCAATATTGAAGAAATTCAAACGCTAACGAGTGTTTTCGATACGACCGCCGCAATTAATATGATTAATTCGATAGACTCCGATTCCGACCAAGATGTAGAAAGCTCATTCCGTCCGCCAAGAAGTCTGAGACAATTTTTACGGAGAAATCGTGACAAGGCGAGCCAACGTTTATTTTTAGACTACTTTGCCGAGCACCCAACATTTCTGGCGGATTACTTTCGACGACGTTACCGAATGAGTCAACCTTTATTTATTCATATATGCCAAGGTATATTATCGTACTCCCAACTTCCGCTACCTCCATATTTTGCATATTTTCACCAAAGTTGAGACGCTGTCGGTGCACTTGGTTATAACGTTTTTCAAAAGTGCACTTCCGTCGTACGCCAATTGGCATACGGTTGTGCCACCGATGCGTTTGATAAATACTTACACATGGGTCAACAAACGTGATACAATTGTTTAGACAATTTTACAAAATGTGTATTTCATCTATTTTCGACCGAGTACTTAACAAAACCGACACTCCAAGATGTGCAACGTTTACAACAACGTCATTCGGAGTTGCATGGTTTTCCGGGTATGCTTGGGAGTATCGATTGTATGCACTGGCCTTGGAAAAATTGTCCAGTGGCATGACAAGGTCAATACATCCGAGGTGATCAGGGATGTCCAACGATCATGCTCGAAGCGGTAGCCTCTTATGATATGTGGATTTGGCACGCCTTCTTTGGTCCTGCAGGTTCGAGTAACGACATCAACGTTCTAAATGAATCGGATTTATTCAACGGTTTACTACAAGATAGAGTTCCTCAAGTAGAATTCACCATTGCCGGACAACAATTCACCAAAGGCTCTTGCCGACGGGATTTATCCAGAATGGGCTACTCTTGTAAAGTCGTTTAAGTTTCCACTAACGCAACAAGAAATACGTTTCAAGAGATATCAAGAATCCGCAAGAAAAGATGTGAACGAACATTCGGTGTGCTTCAAGGCCGTTGGCAAATCATAAAAAACCCGACAAGACCTTATAGCATCAACAAAATAAAAAGAATCATATATTGTTGTGTGATTTTACACAACATGATAACCGAGGACAACGGTCGAAATGTGTGTCAACTTGAAGAAGATTATTTGACAAACCCGACAAATTTACCCCGAAGTTCATGGGAAGAAAGGGTTGCAACTCAATTACGTATGGACAAGAAATTACGCGATCGAACTCTACATCATCAACTTCGCAATGCTCCAATCGAACACGTTGCGCAACTCCCACCAAATTTCAGCCAACGTTAATCATATCTTTTTTCAATAAATGCAATGTTTTTAATTATTGTATTTTTTTTAGGAAATGTAATGTTTGTTTTTAATTATTATATTTTTTTTTTAGGAAATGTAATGTTTATTTTTAATTATTGTAATGTTTTTATTTTAATGGAATGTGTTTTATTTTAAGTATTGTGTTTTAAATATATAAATTAAAAACTGACCGTGACCATTGGCACGGGTCAGTCAGTTGTTAGTCAGTTTCAATCAGTTTTGAAAAAAACTGACGTGACGCTGATTTGCTAGAAAATGACCAGTCATTTTTCAGTTACCATTGAGAATGACCTTATTACTTATTATATATAATTTCTTTCAAAGCTATTATGTTATTAGATAATGGGAATGAATTAGCAAGTAACAAATGTTTGATTCAAACTAATTAATAAGGTCATTGAATTTAACAATATGCTTATAAAAATTTGATCATTACCTTGATCAGGATTAAGTTGCATGGTAGTTGGAGTGTACGCACATCCATCCGTATGTATAATCTATGTCTATGTATAATATTTAGAAAGATGGTGTGAGTTGCAATGTAGAATTAAAAGTCGTATTTATAGTATGAAATTAAGTAGGTTGTTCATCAAACATGACTTTTGGATATTAACAACTTGGCAACTTAACATACATGTGTCATTCTACAGAGAAGTTGAACATGCAACTTCTTTGAATTAAGTATATAGGGTCGAAAATCATCCATACGGTTTTTTCTTTTTTAATGTCACTCTTAAACTTCGATAATAGCGGCAAGTATTATCCCTTTAATTTAAAATGAGAGTAAGCGTTATTACATCACTGTCAACAGCTTATTGTTTTTTTTTCAGTTTTTCTCGTCATTTTAATACTACGTCAATACTTTCACAAAAAAACTGGAACACTGCTAACAGATGATCAGTCTTCAGAAACACTAAACCCACCATTTACCAATCATAATTCAATACACATAAAAAAAAGAAAAAAAGAAAAAAAGAAATGACCCACGTTTAATCCATCTTGAATTATCTTTGTGAATAAGAAAATGGAAGCCTACGACCAAAGACGGATGCAAGACCGAATGGTGCCAATAGAAAAAGTGAAAGACAAACGGCAGATGGAGAGGGGACAGTGTCAATTGACACCTACCTTAAGGTTACTCTTTTGTCTTAAGTTTACCTCTTCACTACCTAAAATGACTAAAATATCCCTTTCTTTTTTTTCTCATATTGTGTTAATTTTTAACAACTTTTTTCACTTCTACGTAAATGTCTATTCTATGTTCTTTTATTTATCATCTCTTCACCGGATTACAGAAGGTTAAATTCTCACAACCCGGAACAAAATCAAAATATGAGAAAAGCAAATCAATTCATATGCTACCACAAACACCAAAATCAATCACAAATAAAAACAAAATTCTAACTCGAAACTAAAATCAGTTAAAGCCTACAAACCTATCTCTTCATCTTCATCCTTGAAAAAAACAACCCCACAGATCTCAAGCAACAACTATATAATTTGACCGATCAAACCAACCTTCCTCTCGTGTTTTTGGCGTAAACTTTATTGGGGTTCAAGCACACCATGCATGTTTGCAACGAAAACAAAATTTTCTAATAACAATAAAAACGACATGTATGTTAAGAACCCTTCCATGGATTACATTTAAAACATTTAAGGAACATAAAAGTAATTAAGGGCAGAAAGTTTATACCAATGTAGATTTAAAGGATGACCAAAACTTCAAGATAGAAGTTCTCTATCGGTGACACAAGTCGGGTGCTAGCCCACACCTCCGTTCTTTCTTGATCCCAAGTCAAGAAGACACCAATGAAACTCTTTTCACACCCCTCTAACAAGTGTACACTCTTTTGGATATATTTAGTGTAAGAACACACAAATTTTATGTATGTCCCCTTGATCTTGGTTCGATAACACAGTTATCTATAGTATTAAGGTGCGGAATCGCTCAATACAATTGATTCAAGTTTATATAACGACTCTATTTACTAATATGCTTTGTTTTGATATTAACCAATGTTAAACAGTCAAAACCTAGCCTTTAGTCTATTTAATTCTCTCTAGACACTCAAAACTCTGCCAATTCCTTGAATATTACATTAATTAACCTAAATATTCATTAAATATCCCGTTTCAAGTCGCAGCCCGTGGGCCTTGCGAGTTGACTCAGCTCGCAGCCTATGTCAGCCCAGTGACTTGTCTCGGCTCGCTATACTTATACCTTGCAAGTTCAGTTCTCATCTCGCAAGTCCCATGACTTGCGACTTGAGTTCTCAACTCACACTTCAGACTTTAGTTCGTATTCTTTATTTGTCTAATACTTTAGCCAATATATTTAACAACAATAATAACAAACTAATATCATATATTTACGAATCAAAACCAATGTACAAACTTGATAAGAATTACACTAGTCCTATTACAAGCTAGATCTGTTGTCACAAAACATGTCTCAAAAGACTCCTCCTTGACAATAGCTCTAGCGTCTTTATCTCCATATAGTCTTTGGTTTTTACTTGTAAATTTTGTTGCCCGCAAATATATTCAGCTTTAAGCATGTCTTTACCATCATCTGATAATCTCGTGCAAGATCACCCCATGCTTCAGTTGTCAAGATCCTGTTCTGATTTAACTTCAGCAGATTTTTCTTTGACATATTCATCAGGTGTCGATGGTCATAGACTCTCATAATTTCCCTTTCTCCACATTCAATCTCATCATCAGCTTTAACCATGACAGCTTCTACAGTCTCTGAATCAACGTGCCAACTCTTAAAATTTCCCAAAATATTCTGTGGCATTATCTTCAATGGAATTTGCTGTACACACTTGACAGCTGGATAAGTCTTCTTCCTTAGTCTTCTTCTAGTTCTCTGACTTTGTTCTTTCAACTTAATAGTTTTCCCAACTCTTGGCTTTATCTTTTCAAACTTCATTGAACGACCCTCAGTCTTGATTATTCTCTCCACATAACTAGCACATGGATCATTACTAGTGTTATTTAATTCTAATCTAGCCAAGTCTCGAATTTCAAACCTAGGCACAGAACTGAAAACGGCAAGCTTTCTCTCAAAGTATTGAACTCCGTCAAATCTTTTTATAGCAAAAAGCTTCAAGTCAGTGTCAAAGTACCATCCGATAATACCTCTTCGCGGTACACGCTTTCCTGTGATGTCAACTTCACTAATCCCAGTCTTTTCCTTTTTCTTTTTCAAAGGCCTAAACATCGAATTATTCTTAAGCTTATTAGGAATATCATCTTCAAATTCAGAATCAGTTGATTCATCTAGATTTTCATCTAAATCAATAACTCTTTCTCCATCTTCATCCTGAATAATCACTTTCGTCGTTGATGGGCTTACAATGTGTTCATCGATATTAACATCAGGATCTACACTTTCGTCTAACCCAACATCAACACTAGAAGTCCAGTCATCAGGTGGAAGAAGTTCACCTTCTTCTAAGTCAAAATCGATATCTTCATCTATCTCATCAAGCATATCGCTTTAAGAATCAGATAAATTCAGCATTCCCAAACCTATAGAAGTACATACACAAATAAATATTAATATCATAAATCTCTTTGTGTATCTAAAGCACATTATATAAACTTATAAATCTTTCATTGATCATAAAATAAAATTATAATCAATCTAAGATTACAAAAGTCTTATAATATCAAAACATATTGTCAATCATTAAATTTAAACATTAATGTATTGTGAATAAGAATAATCACCAAACATTCAAGTTCCAAAACTTAATTGAATTATATTACAATGTTAATAAATACAAAATCTCGTTTCATCTAGCTTCACCTTCATCAGCACCCGTTGACTCAGTTCCAACACCAACACCAGTCTCAGTACCATCACCAGCACCAGACTCCCCCTGAATATTAGCCTACTGATCTGTCGTAGACGGACCATCCAGCTCACTATCTTTCTGAGCAGTGGGATCATCATCTGTATCATCTCGTCTCTTCTTTGCTAGTTCATCCTCTCTGTAGGACTCTGTGTATATTAACATCTCCCCATGAGATGGCATTTCCGTTGGCAGGAGGGAGACAATTCGATCAAGTCTGTCGATCTGACGTTGCTTATCAGCTACATTATCTACCAAAGTTTTATTTGTCTTGAGCAGTAGTGAGTAAGCTTTAGTCTGTTCAGTCAGCATTTGAGACATAGACATAACTTGATAATACGTGCAGGATCAGTCATAGGTGAGGATGAGGGAGCATCAGTAGTGATTGATGGAGGCATGGTAGCAGGTGGTTGCAATTTCTTAGCTATCTTAGTAGCTACATCTGTCAACAATTGAGCAGCAACCCTGCTTGACTTTGTTGTCGGATGTGAAGTGGGGCGAACAATAGCAGCAATCATCTCATCCTCAGAAGGCATCGAGAGTGATTGATTTGGAGAAATTGAGCTGGAAGCAGTTGGCCTAGCACGCTTGCTACGACGAGGCACAAGTTGTGCATCATCTTCATCTTCATCTTCTTCAAGTATAATGAAGTCCGGATCCTGATCGGCGGCTTTGCGTTTTGTTTTTTGGGCCGGATCCATAATCAACTTGGACCCTTGACGTATCATTCCAGCCGGAATCCCCGATACAGAACCGGATGGACGATTCGCATCATCCGTAGAATCAGAATTAGAATCAGATGCAGTATCGCCATCACGTCCAGTCGGACCAAAACCATCAGATGTCCTAGCAACTAGGGGCGGTCCAGTAGTACTCGGACCTTCAGTAAAATATTGATCGATCTCTCGCAAGATCGGATCATTGGTATCATCATGCTACACCAGCACGTCTTGCACAAGTTGTGCAGCAACATCGTGATTCACCTGTGGCAGAGGTTGGTTTACCTGATCCAAAACATCCTCGATCAGCTCTTGTGGCTCAGGTACTACCTCAACAACATCAACATCCAGCCAACCATTATTCGGAGGTGCCAAATAATGAGGATTTATCAAAAATCCAAATAACTCTGTTTGTTGGGGCTACATCTCAAAACGTCGCGAGGTATGCATAAACATAGCATTATACCCTCGAAGCCCAATAGTATCCACATGAAGATCTGGATGAACGGCCGGCATATCAGGAATACTAGCCCGAATAATCAACATACAGAATCTCGGATAGATCATAAACTGTGATCTAACAGCCCCCGAGATCTGTCGAACAAATTCGCCAAACAGATAATCCGAAAAGCTGTATGGTTTATTGTAAACCAGGGACAGTACTGCTGAAAGCAGTGAAGGGCTCAACTCATCATATCCTCCCTTCTTGGGACCAAAAATCGTGACTAAGACATGCCACATAAACCTCCACTCGCCGAACACTAGGGCTTTAAGGAACTGGCTTCCTCTCATAGGTCCAACGTAGCCCATACGTGTCAGTGCTCCCTCAATGAAGTCCGAAGGAAACATTGTTGGTCCAACTTCTTGCTCTACGTTGCCCAATCGTAAGATATTGCGTAGATCTGTGGAAGAGAAGACTACAGGGCGATCATTAATCCTCGTCCGAATAACTGGAGGATTTACAACTGTATCGTACTCAATATTATCCCAAAATTGGGATAATATGCCCTGTGATAATGCAGGCGACTCGGTGATAGCATAATGAATCCTTGACCGTGCCAAAAATGTGAGAATCCTAGCCACACGAGAGGCACCTCGTGCAGTGACATCTAGATCAACCAACACGTTGTGATGAGCTGCAAATTGTCTAGCCATATCTGTAATGTATAAATCACACAAAGGATAGACAATTAGTTTAACAAATCGTACTCCAATCAGTTGTAACTGATGAACTTATATAATCTACGACTCGTAAGTGAACGATTAAGTGTTAAAACTTAATTAACAATTATAGTCGTTAATTATATATATACAGTCGATAAGTCTAACAGTTTTCTTAACTTGTTACAAAAACTCTCAAGTTGAATATATAACTTATTAGCAAAAGTCGTAAGTCTTCTATATATATAGTATATGATTTTTCAAGTTCACAATGAAGTCCACACGACTAAACATATAACTAATAATTAAGTTATTAATCGATAGTTCGTAAGTTGAGAAAATAATGTAAGTAGTCGACTCGCTAGTCAATTCGCAAAAACAAGTCAACTCGCATATCAAGTCAATTCGCAAGCTGACTCGCAGGTCAATTCGCAGACCAACTCAGTCCGCAAGTCAAACAAGTCAAACGAGTATAGTGAGTCAACTCGCAAGGTCAACGAGTCAACGATTCGAGTTTCAATTCGCAAAGTTGGTCTGCGAACTGAGTTTTGAACTCAATTCGCAGGACGAACTGACGTTGCGGGGTAAAATCAAAAATGAAGACTAAACGAGTTTTAATACAATCGATTAGTGCCATTTCATACTATACACAGCGATTAACATAAACCCTAAGGATTCTTGTTATTTCTATCGCTATATCGTAGTAATGTGTTCAAGATTTAAAACGAAACCCTCATATTATAAATACGTCGATTTCGAGTTAATTATACGATGAAAACCATTGATTAATACCTCAAAATGTTCACAACGACAAGTTGTATAAAATGAATGGAGTGAAAATGTCGTTCTTGTACAAAGAATCACGAAAATAAAAAGAAATCAAGATGCGGCTCGTTTCGCTAAAAGTCAATTCGCAGGGTGTGTGGGTTCGGTTCGCAGGAAATAGTAAGTTTGACCTTTCAATTCGCATGGTTTTATACCAGGTTGACTCAACTCGCAGAAGAGATTAGTCAACTCGCAATCTTTCGTTTCGCTAAACTTAGAGACATATTGACAAGTCAAAATATTAAACTTTCCATTGCGTTTTGGTCACAGTTATTCAACATGGAACGAGAAATTGCCGTTTAACTTAATTCCAAAGGGTCAAAGTTATAAAAATGAAATAAGATAAAACTATAACGTAAATACCACAAACGAATAAACAAACTAACTAGTATTATCAAGTACCATTTTATTAATGAAATAAGATAAACAATACATATTTGAGGCGTTAAGTTTATCTGCAGAGGGATCATATTACAAAGAATAGGCGGGACCAATTGTTTATTAACAAGTCTAAGAAGATTGTTAGTATACATACCTCATGAAATTCACAATAAGTTACAGAAAAATTACAACTTAACGATTTATCAACTTATATTTATGAAATTATAACTTGTTTACCTTTATCCACGTGATATAACATACTTAGATATTACTTCACCAAAGTGAATGTTCAATTTGTCATAGATAGTTCAAGACGATTACTGATATTATGATCCACATAAACAAATGATACACTGATTTCCTAGCAAGCCTTTATTGTTAGTATGCATATTAAACAGTTTGATCCAAAATACGACATACTGAGAATGCAAGTAAGACACATAACACTGTATCTTTTATAGATAGGGTAGAGGTTACTAAATGATGTTCTTTACGTAACATATAACATACCCTTGAAATTTTAGATTTTGACAAACATCAAACATATCTTGAAGATACTAGCGGTTCTAGATCTGTACCTATTACAACAGAAGATCCCTTAGTATGAGCAAGACAAGTTTGAGACCATTGGCAAAACTAATGGTGTCAGGTCTGTACTTAGTACAACAAAGTCACTAGTAGTTTTACTAAGAGCCATATTTTTAACTATTTGTCTAATCATATATTAATGGATTTTTGATAACAGTGTATGGCTATACTATTATTCAACAATTAAAACATATGTCATACATCATATAGTATATCACATTAGATAATACGCATGAGAATTATTACTTATTTAAATTCTCAGAAATCATAGCATAATTTGCCTACCAGTACATCATATAATGAATCTTGCCTAAACTTGAGTTTATTGTTAACAAGTAATAATGTGTGGAGAAAGGTGTATAATAAAATAAATATAAGTAAAGTCCTGGTTGTAAAGATGTAACGTTAATGTGACTTACAGGAATCTACTAACATATCTAACTTAAGGCTTATAGTTATTATTTTTTAAGCATATTCTCCTAATGTACTATCATTTCCCAGCAGATAAACACTTAACTTTTTCGAAAAGAAACTACAGTAGTTCTTTTATCGAAGGCGATTCCCCTCAGGTAACAAGAAAATGAATGCTATACGCCATCCTCCCCCTTTTTTTTTTTTTTTTAACAAAAAATAACTATTTTATAAATACCCTTTGGAAGACTAATCAATCTGCATTTCTCATTCCATTCAATTGAACCAATGTCTCAAATCGAACTCTGTCAAATGCCTTGGTGTATAGGTCTGCTAAGTTATCCACAGATGGAACCTTAGCTAACCTTATTAGTTTCTTCTCAGCACAGTCTCTAATAAAGTGATGTCGAATATCAATGTGTTTAGTTTTAGTGTGCTTTACCGGGTTATTGGCTATAGAGATCGTTGATTCATTATCAATCATCATAGGAGTATTTGTTATGTTTAACCCATAATCCCGTAGTTGCTGCTGAATCCATAACACTTGAGAACAACAGCTGCCAGCTGCAACATACTCAGCTTCACATGTAGAAATTGCTACTGAGCTTTGCTTCTTGCATTGCCAAGATACGAGTCTACCTCCGAAAAATTGACATCCTCCGGTAGTAGACTTTCTATTCTGATTGCATTCATCATAATCCGAATCAGTATCAGCAACGAAATCAAAGTCTCCTTCAATTGAATACCATAGACCCAACTTTGGCTTCCCTTTGAGGTAACGAAAGATTCGTTTTACAGTGTCACACCCCCAAATTTGACATTTACAGTTAATCATGCGGAAGCTTTCAGGGCGTGACGAGGATCGAATAACAATACCTCGAGCGTATGATTATCGCAGAACATCGATATTATTAGGATGCCAAAATAGTTTTACAAACATTTCGGCTCATCGAGCCGTCAACATGTCAAGGTTATCAAATACATCATTTTAAATAAAATGCAAGTTCCGGGATTCAATAAAAATACATCAAGTCAATATTATAAATAAATCCCGTTAGTTTAAATATGGCATCCTAATCATCGTGGCAGGTACGGTCCCAAATATGCATGTGTCTTACGGCATAGCTAATTCCCCTGAAAAACATATTTATAAAAGGTCAACATATCGTTGAGTGAATTCACAGGTTTAATGACTCTATCATAAACCATTATTTATAAACATTTCATCAATAGATCAAAAGTGGCATCAACGGCCTATTGTGCGATTATTCTCAATTTAAAACAATAAAAGCAAACACTGACTGTGATCCCCCGCAGACTAGCTAGGTCCTGCGAGTTAATATGTCGAACTAAACCTATAACCAAACCACAACTCACATATAATTCGTTTGCCTTGGACCGGTTAAGTATACTCGTCCCCAAAGTGCGAAACAACGTCGCTAGTTAGCGCGACTAACTAAAATAAACGTGGGATGGGGATGTCAGCCCCGATAGTACTATCTGTATACTCAGTGGTTAGCGTCATCTAACTAATGGTTATAGTGATTGTCAGCAAGAGGACTTCTATGCTACAACATGAAGAATTTAGTCGCCCATAAAGATACGTTGTCAGGTTTTAATAATCGCATAAATCAGTTATATGTTTTTCACCCCAAATTTGAAAGCAGTAAAACGGTAAAAGTGGGGCTGTGAACTCACCTGAGTCCGAGCGTGCTAGCAACACAGTTTTAAATCACAATTGTCCAAGTAAGCCTCTTAACGTCCTAAACGTAAGAGCTTATGTTAATGCATGTAGACGACACAATGGTCAGTCTATGCCAGTTGTTCACTCAACAAGATTCGTAAGATTTGCCATCAACGGGCTTTTGAAACATCCCACTTTCATTTAAAAAGAACGACACGTTGTGATCCCACTTTGTTTCCAAAATCATTAAAACGTATCTAAGTCCACATTAAAAATACCTTATTAAACGTATTATACTATTAATGTGTAACTTTCATTTATTCAATACATATACTTTCACATAGTTATATATATATTTATATATCTCAATTACGTTTGATTTAGGGTTTTCATGACATGTATTGACGTTGGTAGTCTTTCGTTATTATATTATCATCACGTCATCTATTTCCATATACACATATAAATATAAAAATATACTCATGTAGGCATCTATTTATATATATATATTCATTCTCACTATAATTACCACATTTTAAACGTTAGCATATATATATATATATATGTATTCTCATAAGCATTTATACATTTTACTTGTCGTTATGATATATTGACCAACAATATGTACATTTATTCATACGTACATTCCTATACACATATTAATATAGTTATACGCCTTTATAATTTATTTTCACACTTTTACCTTACGATATTATTTAATTCCTTTTAAATTCTATTTATAACCTAACTTTAGGTTTTAATAAATTAAATTCTCGTTCTAAACATTTTAAGGCATGACTAATATTTAACTAACCTTTTAATTCATTGATTTTCCAATTTAAGTCTAAATTTACCGATTTCTATACGTTTATCATTTAATTAAATAAATTCGCATTTTTAACTCGCGGTTTCGTTTTAAAATCCTCGTTCAATGTTTAAGTCTCGTTTTTATTATTTAAAATTTTATTAACTTATTTAAAATATCTTAAACTCACTGATTTTGTATAAAAGTTCTTACTTCCTATGTTTTTGCAATTTAGTCCCTAAAGTCTTATTTATTCTATTTTTAACACTTAACTTTTATAAACTTAAAGTTTAATAACCTACATTTTGTCCTAAGTTATTCTAACACTTTTTTTACACCAAATTACATGAAATACACTAATCTTTACATTAAAAGTCCTTAATATATGGTTTTAATCATATTTATCCTTTTTAGTTTAGTTATCTCACTTTTAACAGATTCTGTCGAATTTTTAGGTCAACTTTGCTTACGGTTTTGACTAGTCAAACATGTTCATAAAATTATGAAACTTTTTCTACACGTTCTCCTATGTCTTAGCTTTCCAGGAACATAAGATTTGTAATTTTTGGTTAAGTTTAAGGGGTCCAAATACATTTTACATCACACAAAGGTCCAACAGTACTTATTTTGGACAGTTGGTCATAGATCCGTATGTATCTTGAGTTTTACTTAACTTCACAAAATTAGATCATAGAACTTTCAAAGATAACACAATTTTTGACTTTCAGGAAAAAGAATCAACTCTTTTTGATCTACGGTTTGAAAGTTATGATATTTTAAAGTCAGGTCATTTTCTGTCCCAACAGTACAGCTTGTACACTTTAACTTAGAAATTCATTTTAAAATAGTAATACTCTTCTAAAAATTATGAATCCAGTGGGGTTTGATAGCTAACTTCTTGAACTTAACTTTAGAACCAAGAAACACGTAATTTCATCAAGATTTGACCAAGTTATGAAGCTTCAAAGTTGACACAACTTTCTGTCTGGATTTCAAATTGTTGTTTATGGACTGTTTTGGTGATTTTTAGTGTAACTTGGTTATGAAACATGTAAATACGATTTTTCAAACTAGATCTTGGCAAGAGTGAACATCTAAGCACACAATAACCATAAATTAAGCATTTTATAAAAGATCTAAAGGGTTTGTAGGTAGATTTTCCTTACAATGCATTAAAAGAGCAAATAGGGCAAAATGAAGGTTTGACTTGGTGTTCTTGAGCTCCTAGCTTCCAAATCCATGGGTTTGGGTTCTTTTATTTGTGAAATGATATGAGATTAGTATATGCACGTTTTTGTGAGTAAAATGAGAGCAATATAAGTGTTTTAGGGGTGGTGGTTCATGGTGGTTGATGGTGGTTGATGGTGGTTGTATGGTGGTTGAGTGGTGGTGTAATGGTAGACTTATGGTGGTGTTTCTTGAGCAAGAAATGAGGTTTGGGGCTGCAGAATTTCGTGGTTTAGAGGGCTGAAAAGAGGGAGAGAGTTTGAGTGTTTGTGTGTGTGGAAGTGAAGGGAAAGGGGGCCAAGCATGGAGGTATGGAAGCATGGCTTTTTCCTTGTTTCATGGAGGTCAAAGCATGGTGTATCCCTTGATTTAGGGGTATGGTCATGGGGATTCATGGCAGATTTTTGGGCAAGGGAAGGGCCCACTTGTGATTTCCCAAATCACATTAAGTCTAGATATTTTAGTCATTAGGTGCTAATCTCGATTAGTTAGGTTTTTAATCGCGAGATTAAGGTTAATTAGGATTAATTAAGGTAGATTATGGTTAATTAGAATAGATTAAGGTTATTAGGATATTATAATGTTGTTAATTGATTGAAATAGTATTCAATTGATTTGCCGATACTTCGTTTGTTGTTATACGCAAAATCTCTACGTTTTTGCGTTTATCGAATTCATATATTCTTTGATTCGATTATTTGTAACGTTATGAAATAACTTAGAATGACAATAGTAATTAACTATTATTAATTAGACTAATGTTCAAGTATTTATCGATACCTCGTTCGATTAAATTCACAATTTATTTCGTCGTTGCACGTTTCTTAGTTCACGTGAACGTTTATCGATTTCTAAAGTTCGTTATGCTTTTAAATTAGCATAATTATCATAACATTAATAACTACTATTTATTATTAAATAGATTTAAGTTATTTTAAGAAAAACGATCACAACGTTCGGGAATCTCGGTTTCTACCGATTGTTTCGGTTATTCTCAATAATCACCAATGCATCTCGCATTTAAAATAAGTTGCATCTCATATGCCAATGTGGGTTTTGTGCTAGACTTTATTTGATAAAAACGAATTCACTTTAAATCAATAGGGAATTAGCCTAAATGCACTTGATAATGATGTACGGAATTAACCGAAATTTGAGGGTTGTCACATACAGCTTGCATATGTGACTCTTTCGGATTAGCCTGATATCTTGCGCAAATACACACAGCAAACATAATATCAGGTCTAGATGTAGTCAAATACATTAGTGATCCAATCATGGCCCTATATAGAGTAGGATCCACATCCTAATCACTCGATGTATCGGGACCAAGTCCTTGATTTTCTGGAATAGGAGTTTTATAGATACAAGATTCATCCAGCTTAAAACGTTCTAATAACTCATGTGTTTATTTCAATTGATGAATAAAAAATCCATCTTTCTTTTGGTCAACTTGTAAACCTAAGAAAAAACTTTAACTCTCCCATAGCAGACATCTCAAACTTGCTTTTCATAACTTGTTCAAAGTCTCTACACATCTTTTCGTTAGATGACCCAAAGATAATGTCATCGACATATACTTGAACAAGTAGAAAGTCCTTTTTCCATTTTACAAAAAGTGTACTATCAATTGCACCTCTTGTAAAGCCATTCTCAAGAAGATGCGTGGATAATGTCTCATACCACGCCCTTGGTGCTTGATGTAACTCATATAGAGCCTTATCTAAACGATATACTCTATCTGGATACTCAGCATTAGTAAATCATGGTGGTTGTGAGACATACACCAGTTCTTTGACTTTGCCATACAAAAAGGCGCTCTTAACATCTAATTGAAAAACTTTCATTACCTTAAAAGATGCAAATGCTAAGAATAACCGAATTGCTTCAAGCCTAGCCACTGGTGCAAACACTTATGTGTAATCAATCCCTTCTTCATGACTGAACCCTTGAACAACTAAACGGGCTTTATTGCGAGTAACGATTCCCCGATCGTCTCTCTTGCACTTAAATACCCATCTAGTTCCTATTGGATATTCACCAGCAGGTAAATCAACCAATTCCCATACTTGTAACTTGGAGAACTGACACAGTTCATCCTGCATTGATTCGACCCACGAGCTTTCTTTTAGTGCAATTTGCACATTTTTAGGCTCAACTTGTGAGATAAAGCATGAATTTAGACATAGATTTGTAATCCCTGTCTCTTTCATTTCGGCATACAAGCTTGTGTAATTGGATGTACTAGCTTTAAATTGATTCCGAGTTTGAACAGGAGTCTGTGGATCACCGATGATATTCTCAATCGGATGATTCCGATTCAATCTCGTTGTTGTTACCGTTTCAACTGGTATATCAGCTCCTAAGTTATTATCAAACTTAGTTTTAGATGTATACAGAGGGAAAGTCGTGTGCAATGAAAAATGCAAGCACGGCTTGGGGAGGGATTTTTACTTATTAAAAAGGAAATTATCTACTCCATCCGACTAGTTCCGGGTTCGAATCCCTGGCAACCCATTGTTCTATTGAATTCTATTCTATAGTGTAGAGAAATCTTTTTTTCTTTTTGTAAACCGCTTTTAATTTCCTCCAATGGTGGTATAACATCATTAGTAGTAGATATCTTTAATTGTAGTGAGGAGTAGGAATGTCATCCACAATCCTCTGGTAAACAATTTCAGGATCTCTTCCTCTTAAGATATAGCAGCTGGAGGTTGTTGTGACCCACTTGTTGATGCTTCATCGGAATCAACAATAGTCTCTGAATTACTTACATAGTCACTGATATCCTCATCTCCAAATATTCGATGTTGGAGCCTGGTTTATATCCTCATCTCCAAACAATAAATGCTCGGGTATCTCTGAATTACTTACATAGTCACTGATAGGGACTTTAAATGACTTAAAGAGATCTGAATAATCAAATTGCCAATCTAATCCCTTGTGTAAGTCATGTGTGTAGCTCGTAACTTCAATGTTATAAACTATTTCCACACGTCCCGTAGATTTATTGAAGACACGTTTGTTTGGTGAGTTAGGCACATAACCTAGGAAGTATCCTTCGTCAGCCTTCTCACCAAATTTTGGTTGATTGCTAGTCTTCAATAAAGTGCATGAAACTCCAAAGGGTTCAAACCCTTTTAAGTTAGGTTTCTTATTGTTTAAAAGTTCATATCAAGTCTTGTTTTGCTTTTTAACCGTAAGAACTCTATTTAGAACATGACATGTAGTATTCACCGCTTCTGCCCAAAAGATGACCGGAAGCCTTGAATCTGCAAGCATTGTTCTAGCTCCTTCAATCAACGTTATGTTTTTCCTTTCAGCAACACCATTCAGTTGAGGTTCATAAGGTGTGTTGAATTGATGATGTATCCCTTAGCTTAAGCAGTAGACATTAAACGTTGAGTTCTTGAACTCTGTTCCATTGTCACTACGAATTCTCTTAACTCTTGTTCTATAGACATTCTCTATTAGGTCTAAGAACTTCATAAGGATACCAGGAGTTTCATCCTTAGATCCCAAAAAGAATACCCAAGAGAATCTAGAGAAATCATCTGTGACAACTAAACAATACCATTTTCCACCTATGCTTCATTTACTTATCGGACCAAAGAGATCCATATGTAGCAATTCAAATGGCGAGAGGATCGAATTTTCAGTTTTAGACCAGTGTGGTTTCTTATGCTGCTTTCCTTTCAAACAAGAAACACACTTGTCTTCAAACTCAAAACGTTTCAATGGTACACCTAGAACTAACCCATTCTTGGTTATATAGTTCATTTTTCGAAAGTTCAGGTGTGCCATTTTCCTATGCCATAAAAGTGAGTCTGCTTCAGAAGCCTTGGATATAAGACATGTTGACTCCATTGAAGTAATAGGAGCACCCATGTTGATGGCATAAATGTCCTTCTTCCTTGGAGCCCTCATCAATATCCATTTTTCGGGAATAATGAAACCCGGCTTCAGGACTAAGGCCTCTGTCTCATTGAAATGTACAGGGTGACCTTTATCACAGCCTTGGGAAACACTCACTAGGTTGTACGTTAGTTCTTCAATGTAATTCACATCCTCTAGAGTCAAAGTGCCATTTGAGACTTTTCCTTTCCCAGTTATTACTCCTCCTTTATCACCAGCGAAATGAACTCGCTGTTTCAAATCTCCTTTGAAGTCTTTCAGTAGACTTCGAGTTCCTGTCATGTATCTAGAACAGCCACTGTCTACGTACCACCAATTGTCGTCTTTCACAGTCTGCTCCTGCACAAACAGTTTGTACACTATTAGTTCTCAAGAGGGACCCTAGCCATTGCGGTCTTGGTTTGTCCCTTATCATCTACAAACTTTAATTCTTTAAAGTAACCATCCTTCCCATTAGGAGCTTTGGTCACTCTCGAAGAAGTTTGAGCTCGTTGATGATTGATGTCTTCAGAGGTGAATTAGAGGAGAACCTCCTAGACGTTGAACTATGAGTTCTATTATTATATCCATAATTAAACTCAGGTGTACGTGAAGTAGAACTAATCTCAAATTGACTATAGTTTCTACTTGGAATCCTAAACCTCGACGGTATTTGATCTCTAAGCTTATTAATAGAATGATCAGGCCGTTTAGGTTTAGGTGGAGAGACACTGTGAGAAGCATCTCTTTTAAGAATATTTACAGGTTTACTACCTAATCCCGGTTTGATACCTAACCTGTCTATACTCGAACTAGAGATATTCGGTGTCTTATCGTTATTCACGAGCTTATGTGGTGCTTCCAACTTCTTATTAGGAGATAAAGAAGCCACGTGTCCTTTTTGGTGAAACTTGAAGCAAGACATCTGCTTACGTGACTTAACCACTCTTTCACCCTCTTTCTTAATCTGAGCCGAAAACACTAAAGGGGAATTATCTTGTTCCTTAATAAACTCATCATTTACATTAGTATCAACCATCATTTCACTCGAGACAACATGTACTTTAGAGAATGGTTTGGTCTTACTAATGTCAGATGATGGATCTTTAACAACATCCTTCTGTGTTTAAGAAATTTCTGACTTTTTAGTTACCAATTCCTCAGGTTTAGTATTCACATCAGTCATTTCTAAGTCAACAGAAGTAGTAGTGTAATTTGAATTAAAAGGTGGGGGTACATCACCATAACCTAAACCAGTCACATCCTTTACACTACGTTGTGAGCTAATTATTTTATCCAAAGTTAAAGAGGATGTCCTATAACTTTCAAACTTACGATTTAGCTTAACTAACTTCAATTTTGACTCAGATAACTCCTTATCTTTACTAGAAATACTTTGATTTAAATCTTTCAAGTTCAAATATAAGCCATCTATTTTAACACACTGTTCATTTATGATATCTCTTAGAGTGGTTCTATCAGAAGCATCAAGCTTAATCTTTTCTTTTAATGCTAGTTTATCCTCACTTAACCTTCGTACATCACTTTTAGCTATTTCAAGATCAGATGTCAAGGTTTTATGAGATTCTGCAAATACACTAACCTTAGATTGCAAATTATTAACTAAATAACAGACATCAACAAGAGTAAGAATGTTAAGACATACTCTTTTCTTGTCCGTTTGAACCTCAGCCATATGGGCGACAAACTCATCTGGACTCATATCTTCAGTTGAGTCAATGTATAGCACATCTTCATCACTTGCTTTGACTTCACCCTCCGGCACCTTAACTTGAAATTCCACATCAGTTGGCATATAGGATGTAGATTCATCAGTTTTCTCTTGATTATTTCAGCCATAAGAGCTTGCTCAGACTGAGTAGACCAATCATAAGAACCATCAATCAGCTGAACCACCAAGACTTTGGAAGTTAAAGTATTTCCCGAGTCTTGTCTTCCATTTCCAGTATCAACCATTGGTCGTTGACATTCCCGAGCAAAGTGTCCATAACCTTGACAGTTAAAACACTTAACCTTGGATTTGTCAAACCCTGGTCAATTTCCTACTACCCTTCTACCAGTACGCTTCAAGAAATTCTTAACTCTTCTTGACACCATTGCTAGTTGCCACTGAAGATCCATTTCTTCAAGGTCATCAGGATCAATCTGATCATAATCCTCATCAAATACAACTGGATCATTGATCTTCCCTTGAATATAGTTCTCATAGGAAGCAACAAAAGAAGCAAGAACAGACAGTTGTTGTTCAGCAGATTTCACAATCATAGGCATCTTGTGATGCTCTTGAGATGACTTCTTAGTGGGTTTCCCTTTTGTTTGGCTTCAGATGATGCGATAAAGCACAAATCCTCAGTCACCATTTCACCATTTTCATTAGTTTCACCAACTAAGAAAGTAGTGTTCGAACTAGATGAAACATTTGAGAGAATAGACTTTCCATGATATAATCCAGGGTTCTGTAATTGATCATAATTGTTATCTCTCATTTTCTTAGTGAAATCATAACCTCTGAGCTTATCTATAGCCTGCTCTAGAGTCATTGCAGCATACCGCTCATCATTATCCTTGAGCATAACTCCATGCATTTCCCATTTGGAAGGTAAACCCTCAATAAACCTGTCGGTTTTCTCCTCATCAGGATAGGAAATCTCATGGTCATCTAGCTCACTTAATAAATGGTAGTATCTAGTGGTATATGCTTCAAGATCTTCTTCTCTAAAAGCTTTAAACAGAGTAAACTGTTTTTTCAGAAGATTCTTCTTGCCGGCCTTAACTTGTGGACTACCCTCACATCTTTTCTCAAGAGCTACCCAGAGCTCTTTAGCAGTATGAAAAGATTTCAGCTGATGATTGATTTCCTTAGGAAGACTCATCTTAATTGAAGAATAAGCCTTATTTTCAATTTCAAATTCCTTTTTCTGGTTATCATTCATCCTGTGATAGGGTACAACCATAGTAGCATTCTCAACAACAGTAGTAGGTGCAGCATATCCATTTTTGATACACATCCAGATTGACAAGTCATGGAATCTAAAGTATGATTCAAACCTGTCCTTCCATCCATAGTTTTCCTCAAGTCGGAACAATTTAGGTGGAACATTAGACTTTCCAATCTTGTGTTCCATCTCAACCATCTTACTTAAGTCAGGCATCGTAGAAGTCAAAAATCAGATTGTATTGCGAGTTCAGTTAATCTCGATTCGCAACCCAATTCAATTTGCAAACTCGATTCACAAGCTTGCAACTCCTACTTAGTTCGCAAGTGATCTCAGTTCGCAGGTGAACTTGTTTCGCAAGTAATTTTTGTTCGCAGCTCAATTCGTAGAGCTTAGGTGAAACCCTAATTTCGACTCGCGAAATGGCTGAAAATCCGAAAATCAAAAATTTTAGGTATTTTCACGATTAAACCAGGAGATTTCGATCGTAAACAAACCTAAAAACGTCAAAGATTGATTTTGGTCATAAAAAAATACTTCGTGTATATAAAAACAACCCGAAATCACACGTTATACCAACTAAAACCTAAAATCCACAACATATTTAGCCCGAAAGCTCTAATACCAATTGTAAGTCCCCTTGATCTTGGTTCGATAACACAGTTATCTATAGTATTAAGGTGCAGAATCCCTCAATACAATTAATTCAAGTTTATATAACGACTATATTCACTAATATGCTTTGTTTTGATATTAACCAATGTTAAACAATCAAAACCTAGCCTTTAGTCTATTTAATTCTCTCTAGATACTCAAAACTCTGCTTTCTTGAATATTACATTAATTAACCTAAATATTAATTAAATATCTCGTTTCAACTCGCAGCCTGTGGGCCTTGCGAGTTGACTCAGCTCGCAGCCTAAGTCAGCCCAGTGACTTGTCTCGGCTCGCTATACTTATACCTTACGAGTTCAGTTCTCATCTCGCAAGTCCCATGACTTGCGACTTTAGTTCTTAACTCACACTTTAGACTTTAGTTCGTATTCGTTATTTGTTTAATACTTTAGCCAATATATTTAACAACAATAATAACAAAATAATATCATATATTTACGAATCAAAACCATTGTACAAACTTGATAAGAATTACAGTAGTCCTATTACAAGCTAGATCTGTTGTCACAAAACATGTCTCAACTTTGATGCTAGAAAGCAAGAATCATGAGAGGTTTTTCAAGAACAAACTCTTGTTCAATGTGTGTGTGTTAAAACCATATTATAAAGAGAGATGAGAGTGATTTTAGTCTAAAAGATCTTCCATGCACTCCCGGGAAGATGAAGAATATATTTCAAGAAAAGTCAAGCCACCTCTAACTATAGCCAATGAGAAAAATGAGTGCACATGGGGTTGTTTCAAGTTAATTAATACTTGTACATTTTTATTTCAAGTATTTTTAATCTTTGTAAAAGTCTTTTATTTTAGTAACCAAATAAAATAAAACATTACAAAACACACACACTAATGATTTGGTGTCATATACATAAAAGAGACTAAATAAATCAAAATCGTATTTCATTTATATGTAAGTAGTGTCTCATCTCACATTGTGTGTGACCCTATAGGCTTGTGCATTATCGGTATTGTTTCTAACTTGTGGTAGCCGTGGGCATTTATCCCAACAATCTCCCACTTGCACATGCTACAACATTTGGTTAACAATACAGACAATGAGCGGCATCTAGTAATACATCATTGCCCCTAAGTCAGCACAAAGTATGTCATCCACGACAAGTAATGTTCACAAAATGAGACAGTCCTTTAATGTAATAATCTATCTCTTTGTTCTTGACATCCATATGAGCGTAAGACATGGATTTAAATCAATCTTTGTACATTCAAGATTATGTTTCTCGATATCGATCGATGGTGATACTTTACAAGTTATCATTTATCCATTAACAGTTTAACTTGAGCACGGCCATCCATTTTATTGTCAGCATCCAATCATCGAGGGGGCCAAGGATATCGCTACAATTAAGGAGGAATAAATCCCTTTGACTGCATAGCCCTTTTCCATTAATCATGTTTCACCTGATTGTACAATTTATAGAAGCCAGTTTAAGACATCGATGGGATAACGCCAAAGTAAAACAAATTAATAGTCAAGGCACTCATGCATCTCCAGTCCAAGGATAATTGATAAATTTAGAATCACGCATGACTATTATCTATGGAGTAACTCTAAAGTTGGGTCATTCCAATACTCGATCCATTATCAAGTACTTATGAGTGTGATTGCATCTCTATGCCATATCCATCTCTATGGATAATCAACCAACCCGTCATAATGGTCTTAATTCACTTCTTCCTTGTGACAACCGTCAAAAATCTCAGGTCATTAATGCACTTAAATTCCTAGTCTATCTAATTACGTTTACAGCATTCTAAAATCCTAGTGAAAAGTCTAGGTTACGACTCCTTAAGTACCGAAATCGTAAGTTACCGAAATCGCGTAACGTTCTAGGAGATTGCTTAGCGAACTTTAAGACTGTGAGGAACACAAAATTAGGTTACAAAGTGCCAAAGAAAACAAGTGAAATTAAATTTCATAAGTCATCACAAAATAGTTATCATATCGCAAAAATCGGAATTTAACTGGAAATTCCGTAACTCAGTGAACGCAACCGAAAATCGGTTAATTGACTCGCGAATGTCAATCGTGATAGAATCAAATACATTTTGATGAATGTTATAAACTTATAAGATAAAGTTTCATGACTCAAACTTTAATCACAAAAACATCACAAAAATCGGAATTAACCGAAATTCCGTAACTCGACAAACGTGACCTGAATCGAATAAACAAAACTCGAATCCGACAAACTAATACTTGAATATCCATTATAAACAATCTAAAATACAATTTGAAGTATTTTATAAATTTAGAACATCAATTTTTACAACCCTAATATTAAGCACAAAAACAACACAATTTAAAGCCTTTAAATGTACAAGACTTGTGCAATTTTAATACAAATAAATACTATAACTAATATACATTTTTATTTGACAAAAAAATAATTTAAAAACCTCATTTTAATGACCCAAAACCGGACCCCCCTTCCCCTCACTCTTTTTTTCCACTCAACCTCTCCACTAACCACTTATATTCCATGCAAAAGTCTTCTACCACTTACACACTCTTCCTCTCATCATTTCTCTCATTTTCTCTCAAGAAAACACATACAAAACCTCTCTTTTCACACACTAAACTCCAGAGAATATCCATCCTTAAATCATATCTTTGAAGGTGTTCATACACCTAAACCAACTTTCTAAGGTATGACCACCATCTCTAGCTTCCATTCTTGCAATTTCCTACTTTGATTCTTGTAAAAATATGGATTTTATGCCTTTTTCATGGCTAAAATTCTCATACAAGGATTGATGGTTTGTAGGTTCTCTTACACTTGTTTAAGTGTTAAAACAAAAGGGCAACCCATGATCAAACCGAAATCAAATCGAAAAAGTCGACTTTTTGATGTTATAGAGTTTATTTACATGTTCTTGCTAGAATAAATGGTTAAAATGTTAAAATATGTTTATGTTTCTGTAAAACACATGTACATGCGTAAAAGACAAGGCTTCAATCATTGGATGAGGTCTAAAAATCGTTGGTAGTGAAAAACACACCAAAATGATCACCATTGTCTTATATGTAATCTGTCCAGATTTTGACCTCACTTTAAACAACCATAACTCAGTGAAAAATGGTCCAAAAATCTTGATTTTTCTTCTAGAATTTAGCTTAATGTCTCACCTTTAAAACCCCACTGGTCTCACTCAAATCCATTGAGTATTCGACCTCCAAATGTATCACACAAAACTGATGCGCAAACAGTAACTTTTCTGTGAGCACCTTGTTGTGATACTTGTTCATGGGTCTTAAGGTGTTCAATAAATTCAAAAAAAATTGTTTTTAGACTCCTAACAAGTTTATCTCAGTAGAATAAAAAGATGGTAATTTATCTTGTTGACCTTATATTTTTAGAAAATGCATGAACATCATGCATTGTTGTAAGCTTGTAAATCTCAAATACTTGTGTTGTGATGATTCAAAAATGCATAATTGCTAGAGAAAACGTGTTAAAATTTTGGAGATTATTTTTTCCAGTAACTAGATCATGAAAAGATTCTTGAAAGTAAAAATTGGAATTTTTGGAAAAACATTAGTATTTTTCCTAAATTAATGCAAATAAAGCCTATAAAAGGTGAAATATTCATGAAAAATACTTTTGGACACCAAATAATTATGGGAAAATTCTAGTGTCATTTTCCTTAGGAAATGACACTATACTCAAAATTTCACACTCTTTGGAGGTGTTTTGATATGTTTTCCGATTTACGTCTCGTTAAAACGCATAATGTTGGGAACCTAAGTTCCAGTGCTCAAAACGACTTGGAAATTTTAAAAAAACCTAAAAATGGGTAGAAAATTATCTGGTAAAAATTCAAGAATTTTTCCGGAATAATCACTATTTTTCCCATAATTATCCCACTTATTAGACATAAAATGATTATAAATAATCCATACGTCTAAAAATCCCCAAATTTTCACAGAAAAGTTTTGAACTATATTTCATGCTTCATACCAAGTTTGGTAATTTTTAGATGTTGTATACATATATTTCCATTATTTTGTTCACAACTCGAACAATTACCGGCAACGTAATTTAAATGGAAATTCAAACTTTTACGACACTTTGTAATTTAATTAGCTAGCTAAGCAATCCTAACAAACCGTATTAGTCGAGAAACTAATTAGAAACCTTGTGTTCTTAGGACTTGGATAGGAGTCAAACCCAGTCGCCGCGCGCATTACATCCATCCTTCCGCTCACGCTCAATAGTGAGTTTACACAGCCCCTCTTTTTAACGTTTTACTTAAATTTTTGGGGTGAAAAGCATGCTATATGATCTAACTACTATATTTGGATTACAAATACTATTCTTATGCTATACTTGATTTACGAATGCTATGCTTATACTATGCTCGTTTTACAAATGCTATCCTTGATTTACAAATGCTATGCTATGCTATATGCTATGCTTATTTTCGAATACTTCACATGGTTAAAATGTCGTATTGATTACAAATAATGTCGTGAATGTTTTCCGTTTATACGATAATGATTATATGCTTGTTTTTTATCGTATCTAAAGTCCCCGGTATATCCGCACGACCATTAACTCTATATGAGCCAAATGATGCATATGAATAGTACTATTTGGGAGCGAGACCACCTCCCCACTCACGCGGCCACGTGAGTGCATCCCTCATCCTAAATGCCAACGATAGGGCATCTCTCTTTTGGGGCAAAGGTTTATCGGTTGTAGGTTTGGTTGTGGACTCAAGCATAATAATTCATTGTGACTATAGACATTATAACGTGATAGCATAGAAATTTCATAAATGACTATAAACGTATGACGTTTTGACATTTGAAATGACATTTCTTTGAAACTATAAACTTACGACCCGAGCTTTACAATGACTTTGTCATTTGAAACGATATTTCTTTGAAACTATGAACTTACGACCCGAGCTTTACAATGACTTTGTCATCTGAAACAATATTTCTTTGAAACTATAAACTTACGACCCGAGCTTTACAATGACTTTGTCGTTTGAAACGTGGTTTCATAGCGCATTCTTATGAACTTCGACATAATAATCCGTTGAGACTTTAAACGTTTTGATATTGATTTGATGATCCATTGGCTTTATACACGTAAGTTGAACTTATTAAACACTACAATATGAGTTTTATAAATATAACTTGAACTTATTAAACACTATATCTTGAGTTTTATAAATGTGAATTAAATGTTCCTTTAAAAATATGAGCGGGGCGTTATAAATGAATCACGACTTTTAATTGAGTACAAAAAGGGAATCGCTCCTAAATGAGCCTCGTTCTTAAATAAACCTACTTTGCAAACAAAACATCGATTAACAAATGAATCTAGCTATCAAATGAATATCGCTCTTAAATGAGCCTTGTTTTAATGAATTACTTTTATAATTATCCGCGCAATAGCGTTTGACTATCCTAAAAATTGATTTCAAGAACTTATCGGATGATTATCGTCTTTGTATGAGCCTCGACACTAAACATACTACTTTTGCGAACTAATCACGTAGTAACGTGGAACTTTTAAACTAGACTTTGTAAACACTGGAAAAGGGTCTTTCATTACACAAAACCTGTGTACTCACCAACTATGTTTCATAGTTGACCTGTTTATTTTACATGCTTTTCAGGAATTAGTCACAACTTGTCCATTGAAGCTAAACCCGTTTTATGATCTATGCTGCTGTAGCGTTACGGGATTTTGTCTCTTTTGGATGTAATCGCATGTTTAGATTATTTACTTTTGTGCTGTAAACGCTTGTAAGACTTTATGTAATGTATTAATTGTAGACCGTTGAACGGTGATCTTTTGTAATTTTCGATTATGAAATCATTGTACTATTACATCTCGTATTTCCGCTTTAGCGGGGTGTGACATTCCTTCCTTTGAAGAATGAATGACTGAGGAAATTTTAAAGCATAAACTATTCAGGGAAGTCCTTTAAACATGCAAAGTTGAAACGCAGTTAAATACAAATGAATGCAATTGCTCCCAGCATATACTTAATCTCATTAAATAGTCATTGCATCAGGTACAGTACAAACTACTAATGTTTCCAGTTATCAAAATACAACCAAAATACATAACTAAGCCAAATCAGTAGCAAGTCTAATGCCTATCGATCTAGCATGAGACTCACGCTTTGCTTGCGACAATGGTTTAGTGAACATATCGGCTAGGTTCTCTTTCGATATAACTATACGTACTGCAATACTACCATTCGCTACAACCTCGCGAATGTAGTGATATCGCCTGAGTATATGTCTCGAGCGCTGATGAAGTCTTAGCTCCTTAGCAAAAGTGACTGCTCCTTCATTGTCGCAGTAGATATCAATAGGATCATCAATGTTGGGAACTACTCTGAGATCCTTAATGAACTTTTTCATCTGTACAGCCTCTTTTGCAACTTTACAAGCGCAATATACTCAGCCTCCATTGTTGGATCAGCCACGATACTTTGCTTCGAGCTCTTCCAGCTCACAGCTCCCCCATTCAAAAGGAATACGAATCCCGATTGTGAACGTGAGTCATCCCTATCTGTTTGGAAACTCGCGTCAGTGTAACCCTTTACACTGAGCTCATCAACCAAACCGCCAAAAAACAAGAATATTTCTTTAGTTTTTCTCAAGTACTTAAGAATGTTCTTTATTGCAATCCAATGTGCTTCGCCAGGATTAGCCTGGAATCTTCTTTTCATACTCAAAGCATATGACACATCCGGTCGTGTACATATCATAACATACATGATCGAACCTAATGCCGATGCGTAAGGTTTTCGACTCATCAACTCAAGTTCCTCTTTAGAACTTGGACTTTGAGCCCTGCTCAAAGTAATGCCATGTTGCATTGGAACGAATCCTTTCTTAGAGTTCTCTATCCTGAACCTTTTAGGATTTTGTCAATGTATACACTCTGGCTAAGTGCTAGAATCTTCTTTGATCTATCTCTAGAGATCTTGATTCCTAGCACATAGGTTGTTTCTCCTAAGTCTTTCATGGCAAAACAATTCCCTAGCCAAGATTTAACATCCTGTAAGTTAGGGACATTGTTTCCCATGAGAAGTATGCCATCTACATATAAGACTAGGAATACTATATTGCTCCCACTAGACTTAATGTACAAACAAGGCTCATCTTTGCTTCTGCTAAAACCAAATTTTTTAACTTTCTCATCAAAACAAATATTCCAGCTCTGGGATGCTTGTTTAAGCCCATAGATTGACTTAACAAGCTTGTATACTTCATTAGGATATTGAGAATGTACAAAACCCTCAGGTTGTGTCATATACACATCCTCAGCAAGACTTCCATTAAGGAAGGCGTTTTTCACATCCATTTGCCATATTTCAAAATCATAATATGTAGCTATAGCATATAATATCCGAATTGTTAAACATATTCAAGCAATTCTTATGATGATTCAATGATAATTGAGAGAGTTTCCTTTGGAAGTGTTTTTCTATTAAACTTGGAAACTTGGAAACCTTACATGTAGCTTCATCATATCATCTTTTGACAAGTTTACCAGATGTAAACTGTCATACACCCTTAGCAGCTCATTCCCATCAACATCTTCCATCACAGCTTCTGCTATCTTGTTGTCAACGTACCACCATTTAAGCTCAGTCAGAATGTTCTGTGACATCTTCTTCAAAGGAACTTTCTTCAAACATTTAACCGGTTTATAGATCATCTTCATCCATGGTTTGTTTGAAATTGGATCTATCTTTGTCAAATCTGGAACTCTTTTCCCTGCCTTCGGCTTTAAATCAACAAACTTGTTCGATCTTCCTTCACGCTTAACAATTCGTTTCATAGTTCTAGCGTAAGGATCTTCTCCCAGATTTATCAAATCTAGCCAATCAAGTTCTTTAAGTTCAATCTTCGGCAATGAACTGAAAACCTTCAATCTGTTTTCTAAGTATTGAATACCATCATATCTCTTTATAATGAACAGCTTCAGGTCGCTGTCATAAAACCAGCTTATGATGCCTCTTTTCAGCTCTCCCGATCCTTTGACTTTGATAATCTCTTTGAATTTCAATTCAGGTTCCTTTTCGATCTTTTTAAACCACAAATCTCTTAACTCTTCTAGATATGGCTCTTTGTCAGCTTCTGAATCACCATCAAGAATATCATCATCTTCTGACTCTAATCTTTCACGAATTGCTTCAGAGATGATACAACTAGTGAAAATGTGATAGACCGTGAAAGATTAGAGTCAGAAGATGATGATATTCTTGATGGTGATTCAGAAGCTGATAAAGAGCCATCTCGAGCAGAGTTAAGAGATTTGTGGTTTAAAAAGATCGAAAAGGAACCTGATTGAAATTCAAAGAGATTATCAAAGTCAAATGATCGGGAGAGCTGAAAAGAGGCATCATAAGCTGGTTTTATGACAGCGACCTGAAGCTGTTCATTATAAAGAGATATGATGGTATTCAATACTTAGATAATAGATTGAAGGTTTTCAGTTCATTGCCGAAGATTGAACTTAAAGAACTTGCTTGGCTAGATTTGATAAATCCGGGAGAAGATCCTTACGCTAGAACTATGAAACGAATTGTTAAGCGTGAAGGAAGATCGAACAAGTTTGTTGATTTAAAGCCGAAGGCAGGGAAAAGAGTTCCAGATTTGACAAAGATAGATCCAATTTCAAACAAACCATGGATGAAGATGATCTATAAACCGGTTAAATGTTTGAAGAAAGTTCATTTGAAAAAGATGCCATAGAACATTCTGACTGAGCTTAAATGGTGGTACGTTGACAACAAGACAGCAGAAGCTGTGATGGAAGATGTTGATGGGAATGAGCAGGAAGTCAACTCAGCTGAATGAAGAATCAAGATCAAGACTCAAGAAACTAGAGTTATTGTCAAGGGGGACTTTGTTGGTACATATTTAGTGACAACAACTTTCTTGTTTGCAATAGTTAGTTTGATAAGTCTTTTTGTAATAGTTTACTTTTTATACTTTGTATGTAAGTTCGTACGAACTTATGTAGGTACGAACTTAGGGACATACGAACTTGGCTAAGTTCGTATGGGCCTCAGGACAGTCAAGTTCGTAGGGTCCAGCCCGTATGAACTTAGGTCCTTTATACAGATTACTTCTATGTTCGAATGTAGTAGTTGTTTTTGTGTATTTGTAAGTCAGAATAGAAGTAAGTTCGAATATTTGTTAGTGTTTTGTCTTAGGTTGAATGTAATCAAGTCTTACGTTCAATAAAAGTGTTCTTTACCATATTCGTGTTACTCGTTGATTAGTGTTACGTTTGTTTAAGGATTCCGCACTTGATAAACGTGATAACCTCGTAGATCCAGGTTTAGGGAACCTACACTTATTAACCATTCTAAATGCCATTTCCAAGAATTATTTCTACAACATCAGAAACCGTGCTCATCAAATGAAATCCAGCTTCATGAATATCTCGAACCGTAATGTTCTCACTCAGCAGACTATGAAGACTCCAATTGTCAGCCCATACCGATGCAGTTTTGCCATCACCAATACAATACCAAATATATTTACGAATCATAGGACGTACAAGAAGTAACTTGCGCCAACTCCAACTCATGTGGCCTTTAGGTTGAATATCCCAAAAATTTCTACCTCTCAATTTATGGTGATGAATCCATTTAACCCAAAGGGACTCCTTTAAGGATAAAAGGCCCCAAATATGAGTGGAAATAAGAGCAACATTAAAATCCCGAAGTCTACGAATACCTAACCCCCCTTCATCTTTTGGAAAACAAAGATCCTCCCATGACACCTTGGCTTTACCCCTTTTCATAGCGCCTTGACACCATAGAAAACCCCTTAAAGATTGTTCAAGCTCCATAATAATACAGGAAGGTAAAATGAAGACCGATGACCAATAAACATGCATAGAAGCTAGAACCGAATTCACAAGCTGGATTCTCCCTGCAAAAGATAAAAAATTATGTTTCCAATCACGAATTTGATGGTTTACCTTGTCTACTAGCTCCTTACAGTCTCGATACACCAATCGCAAGGACACTAAAGGAACTCCAAGATACTTAACCGGAAGCGTCGCTTCTTCAAAAGGAAGAATATTAAGAATAACAAGCTTCGTATGATTTAACACATTACGGAAATAGGCCGTACTTTTTGGAAAACTCGGCACTAAACTTGAAGCAAGTTTAAATTCATCAAGGGCTTCCATAATAACACGAGCTGAATTAACATCACCATGAGAAAACAAAAACAGATCATCCGCAAAGCATAAATTAATAAAATTCATATCCGAACAATGATGATGGAAAATAAAAGAGTCCGAGTTATGAACCTTACGTTTCAAGATAAGGGTTAAAATCTCCATAACAAGAGTAAAAAGATAAGGGGATTAAGGGTCACCTTGACGAAGACCCCGTTTACCCTTGAAATATCCATGTAAGGAACGATTAATGTTTAGAGAAAAAGTCGTTGTTGTAACACACTCCATAATCCATAATATCATCCTAGAATGAAACCCAAAACCTTGTAAAATTGTCCTAAAAAAAACCCAGTCGATCGTGTCATAAGCCTTTTGAATATCTACTTTAAAAGCACATCGGGGAGGACCCCGATCCAGATTAGTTCTGCATAATCTCTTGAGTTAAAAGGATGTTATCAGTAATACGCCTGTTCGGGACAAAAGCTGATTGATTTATGCTAACCAAATGCATAAGACTATCTTTAATCCGATTAGAAATAATCTTAGTAATGTATTTAAAAATGACATTACAACAGGAAATAGGGCGATAATCAGTTACACTAGTAGGGGATGAAACCTTTGGTATTAGAGCTAGAATGGTGTGATTAATTTCTTTAAGTAATTTGCTACTAGTAAAGAACTCTCGCACCGCATTAGTAACATCACAACCAAAAATATCCCAAGCTCCATTGAAGAAAGCAGCAGTGTACCCGTCTGGACCCGGGGACTTATCATCCCCCATAGAAAACATAGCAAGCTTGATCTTATCATCAGAAACATCCCGGATCATAAACTCAGCTTGGCTTGATGTAAGAGTATTAGTAAACAGCCCTTGGTCATTCAGGTTACAAGTATTCCCAGATTTGCCCAAAAAACACATGTAATGAGAAACGAAACCGAAAGAAACCTGATCACCTTCTAAGCGAGTGCCTGTAGAATCAACTATAGTATCAATACAATTTCGGTTTACTCTACTTTTAGCGCCCGATGAAAGTAGGCTGAATTAGAATCACTCACGCGAAACCATTCAATCTTTGCTCTTTGTTTAAGGAATCGTTCTTTATTAATCAAAGCCTCATTAAAGGCTTGAAGATATCCAGCCTCCTCATCACGCAAATCATGATTAAAAGGATCACGGTCTAAAGCTTTTTGCATTTCATCCAATTCAAACCGCAACACTTTCACCCTCTCATGAATATTTCCTTGACGATGTAGAAGATCCCGCAAAGGCTTTTTCAAAGATTTCAGCTTTTGAGTAAGCCGAAACATGTGTATACCCCTGACATCCCTATCCCAACTTTGGCCAACAACCTGTTTGAATTTAACATTATGCACAAGAAGATTCAAAAACATAAAAGGTTTTGGTTTAAATTTCACACCCTTAGGAATCCTAAGAATGGGAAGAGAATGGTCAGAAATCCAATAAGATGTGAACAAAGCATTAGCACCGGTAAACATATCACAAAATTCTAAATTAGTCAAGATACAGTCCTGCTTTTTCAAAACACCATGGTCCTCTTTGGGTTTTTGATTCTAAGTGAACTGTAACCCCGATTAATTGATATCCGAGACTTCAATATTAGCAATACAATCCCTGAATTCCCGCATACATATATCTATACCTGACGTACCACAAGCTGTATCCTCTATGTTGAGAGTGGAATTAAAATCTCCCATCAAACACCATGGTTTACCTCTAACAAATAATTTGTGGGTACATAGGTTACGCCACACCTCACGACATTTGGTGTACCGATTATGAGCATAGACAAAAGAACAAAAGAAAACTTTATGGACATCTTTAAACATAACCTGAGTGTGCATAACTTGATCTGATTGATCTAAAACCATAATATTAACTTCATCCGGATTATACCCCCAATATGATTCGAGATCCTTTTTGACATAAATGACCATTTGAAGTCCAGTTCCAATTCCAAAAAACCTGAGAACAAAGTTGAGCTAAACGACTAACAAGGACATGAGATTCAAGAATAGCACACCTAGACAAATTTTGATCCCGCATTACCTGACGAACCTCGTTTTGTTTAAGGGATTGGTTCATACCCCTTATGTTCCACTTCTTCACTATCACTATCAGGTACATCCTGTAAACTAGTCCCTAGATTTTCAACATTAGTATTGGCCTTTAGATCCAGCTCAATCACCTCATCTGTGTTCAAGAGATCAAAGGCATTTTTTAGATTCACCAGAGCAGTATTCTTTGAGGTAGTCGCTTTATGAGTATCTGTGTTAACATATTTTTGAGCGGTCTATAATAGTAGTTTGGTTTCGGCTTGTTAAGACGCACCCCTTCAATCTTCCTGGCATTAGCCATCCCCCTATCTTTCCTTTGTTACCTTTACGAGTCACCGTTGAGAACCCATCCGCCAGTACTTCTTTAGCCTTGGGACCTGTTGCATTCTTGTGGCATTGCTCCGTTGTATGGACAAATATTTAACACATGCAACATCTAGGCGGCTGCCATTCATATTCAACCCTAACAATTTCCTTAGTATAGCACATGCCATTTAGCTTCGGAATTGCAATGATTAAGCTATCTTTGGCCGGCATATCCGAATTAATTTCAATAAGAGCCCGAGCATAACTATTATGTCCCCAAGACTCCAAGCACATAGTACTTGTATAGGCATCAAGTATCACTGGTTTACCCAATTTTGTGGCAATCATGCTTAGACCATCCTCTGTAAATGCTGCAATCGGTACATCATGTAATTTTACCTAAACAGGAACGCTAGTGATATCCTCCTTTGTTAAGAAAATATTCAGGTTCCATATATTAAGAAGAATAGGGATATTGCGAATCATCCAAGGTCCATTCTCCAACACTTGTTCCTATTGATTTTAGCCCATAAAAATATAAATGGAGGCTCTGATACCACCATTGGAGTTCAAGCACACCATGCATGTTTGCAACGGAAGTGAAAAACAATTTTACCAACAATAAAAATAACATGCATGTTAAGAACTCATGGATCTCATTTAAAACTTTTATTGGGCGTAAAAGTAATTAAGGCAGAAAGTTTATACCAATGTAGATTTAAAGGATGACCAAAACTTCAAGATGGAAGTTCTCTATCGGTGATCCACGCGTGTGAGTCTTTGACACAAGTCGGGTGCTAGCCCACACCTCCTTTCTTTCTTGATCCCAAATCAAGAAGACACCAATGAAACTCTTTTCACACCCCGCCAAAAATCTAATAAGAGTTAAGTGCGGAAGAACGGGGCGTGACCCAATCAATCAATAATAAATTGAGAGCGTATGATTATCAACGGAACATAATATTAGAATGCCATATATTGTTTGTTACAATGCTACGTCTTAACTAGTCGTCAAAAATAGTAGTGTTATCAAAATAATAGTAGTTTAGAGATTTTGCAAGTATAACTAAAAATCGTTTATAGTTATAAAAAAGGAATCCTTAAGTGTTTCAAAAGTGGCATTCTAACTTCATAGGTAGGCGTGGTCCCAAACGCGCATGCAATTCTTACATGGATGCTAATTCCCTGAAAAACATAATAAAACGTCAACAAAATTGTTGAGTGAAATCCACAGGTTTAAGACTCTGTCATTAAACCAAATATAAACGTTTCGTAAATCATATCGTGCCAACCTTGGCCAAAAGTGCGATGAAACATAGTTCAAATAGTAGTAGATGCTGACGATGATCCCCCAAAGGTTAGCTAGACCTTACAAGTTAAAGTGTCAATACCTAGGCCTATAACCAAACCACAATTGTTTGTGAATCGTTTGCCTTGGACAATTAAAATATATGCTCCTCGTCTCGACATCCTGTCGGCAGTTAGCATGACTAACAAAAATGGGAGGGACGTCATCCCAATAGTACTATTCATATATTCGGTGGCTAGCGTCATCTAGCCAATGGTTACAGTTTGTAGTCATGAGGACTACTATGCACTACAACTAGTTTAACGGTAGGCTTGCACAAGGATTCGTTGTCAGTTTTTCAATCATCGCATGAAAACAGTTTGTATGTAAACAGTACATATGTTTTTCACCCCAAATTTAGAAAGTAGTAAAAAGCAGTAAAACATGGGCTGTGAACTCACCTGGTGAGATGTGTGAGTGCTAGCGTTTAAAATGAATAAGTTTGCCTAGAAATAGCCTCCTAGCGACCTATACGCATAAAGTCATTTGTATAAGTAGATAGCTAACCGCTTATCTATGTTTGTATAAGTAGATGGCTACTTGTACATCTATGTTCGTAAAATTGGTGGCTACCCACACACCTAAAGTTGTATATGTAGATGGCTACCCGCTCATCTATTCTAGTTGTTCACTCAACTAGTAGGTTGAAAATGTATTTCGTTTTTCAAAACTGTACGACCCGTTGGTGATAGATTTGTATGTATACTTGTATGTTTATCGAAAACATAGTTACTTTGCTATTAAAGTATATGTTAAAGGTTTATACTTTCAAAACGTATATTGTTTGTGAAAACGCGCCATTCAATTCATTCAATAGTTTTCGTTAACGTTTGTCTAAAACGTGAAGTTAAATAAGTCCATTTATTCGTTTAAGATAGAAAACTTTTACTCATATATTTTCATGTTTAGTCCTTCGTAGTATCTCTCGTTTTCTCCGTATTTATCATTAGTTAAATGAACTTTTGGTACTTAATATTATTTAAATGTGTTTACTATCGTTAGGAACGGATGCAAGAAGAAAACGAGTGAAAACGTTGAAGAAAAGATCAAAAACAAAGAAGTATTGTAGTTTCGGCGAGGCTGCACGGTTTTGGCCATAACTCTCTCATACGAACTCCGATTGAGGTGAATCAAATGTTCAAATTTTCGTAACTCAAAGTGTTGATCCCACTTGATGGATCTTTTAATCAAATCGCATGGAGAAGACAATCACAAGAATATAAAGCAAAAACAAAGTGGAACAAATGCAATAAATAATTCTTTATATTCCCAAATACCCAAATATTCTCTCTCAATCAATGTAGCAGCCAAAATACAGAGAATAAAGTGTGTGTGAAAGTCTTGCCCTACATATCTCTAACTTTGATATTTATACTAAACAAACTGGCCGTTATGCGACACAAGCCTTGTGTCGCAGAAATCACTATTGCGACACAAACACTTTGTCGCAACTTGATGCGTGTATGGGCTGGAACAAATAGGAATTAGTGTGTAGGATAGATGTGTTTAACAAATTAGACCTATAATTTGCTAAACAGATTGCAAATCAAGACCTATTGATTTGAATCTGGCCAAAATCAGGAAAACATCCCAAAAATGACAATCAAAAGAATTATAACAATAATTCTAGAGAGTTTTGTTATTTTTTCTTCTTCAAAATCTGATTGCCCTCAACAAAAACGAAAATGGCAATAATGCCTACAAAATTGGTAGGTTACAAACCTCCAAGAGCCTTACAATAATGAGGACTTTTAACTACTATTAAAGACTAATTAAAACATAATAAAACCACATTATAAAACTGAAAATTCGTTCATAATTAAATGCACCATGCAAACTTTATTCCACCAAGGTTACCATGCACACTCCATGGGTCATTGAGCCCAAACCAGCTTCAAACCCAATAGTAAGCGCCAACCCATCATCCAACATCCCATCACCTTCCGGGCCTTCTTTATCCATGTATGTATCATCCCCTCCCCCTTTGAAAGGAATTGACCTCAATTCAGCAAGACCATCATCATCAAGATACGGTGAAAGATCTCCTACGTTAAAAGTAGCATGCACCCCATAATCTCCGGGTAACTCCACCTTGTATGCATTATCATTCACACGTGCAACCACCTTGTAAGGACCTTCAGCTCTTGGCATCAATTTGTTCTTACGTTTGCTTGGAAAACGCTCTTTTCTCAAGTGCACCCACACCAAATCACCATCAGCAAACACCCGAGGCTTCCTACTTTTATTGGATTTCTGTTTGTAAGTTGCATTAACAGCCTCAATACGATTACGAACTTGTTCATGTAACTTCATCATAGATTTCAGCTTAGCATCAGCATCCTTGTGAACCAACTCCTCCTTTGGCAATGGGATCAAATCTAATGGCAGGTAGGGATTAATTCCATAAACGACTTCAAACGGAGAATGACCAGTAGCATAAGTAGGAGAACGATTATAAGCAAATTCAGCATGAGCGAGCTTAACATCCCAATCTTTTTGAGTCTTGCTCACCAAACCCCGCAACAACATCCCCAAGGTCCTGTTTGTAACTTCAGTTTGGCCATCCGTTTGAGGATGATGTGATGTGCTAAACAACAACTTGGTTCCCACCTTCCTCCACAAAGTATTCCAGAAATAACTCAAAAACTTGGAATCCCGATCAGAAACAATGGTTTTGGGGATCCCATGCAAACGTACAATCTCCTGGTAATATAAATCAGCCACATTGCTAGCATCATCAGTTTTGTGACAAGCAACAAAGTGAGCCATCTTGGAAAACCTGTCAACAACAACCATAATAGCATCCTTACCCCTTTGAGTGCGAGGTAAAGCTACAATAAAATCCATGGACACATCTTCCCAAGGACGAACTGGAACTGGTAAAGGCGAGTACAAACCAGGTTTGAACGAACTTTTAGCCATATGACATGTCACACACTTACCCACAATGTTAGTTACATCCCCTAACATCTTTGGCCAAAAGAAATGCTCTTTCAACACTTCTAAAGTCTTGACCACCCCAAAATGGCCAGCCAACCCACCACCATGTGCTTCACGTATCAACAATTCACGAACAGTATGTTTCGGGACACAAAGCCGGTTCCCCTTGAAGAGAAAACCATCTTGCACCGAAAACTCCCCTTGGGCACCATTAGTACATTTCCCAAACAACTCACCAAAATCAGCGTCATCACCATAGTAATCTTTTAAAGTTTCAAAGCCCAACAAACGAACATCAAGTGTAGCAAGTAAAGCATAACGACGTGAAAGTGCATCAGCCACCACATTACTTTTACCATCCTTATATTTTGATGAAAAATGAAAGGATTGCAAAAACTCCACCCACTTAGCATGCCTTGGACTCAACTTCTGCTGCCCATTAATATACTTCAAGGATTCATGATCTGAATGCAAAATGAAATGATTCGCACGCAAATAATGACTCCAATGATCCAATGCCCTAACAATTGCATAAAATTCCTTGTCATAAGTACAATAATTCAAACGAGCACTTCCCAATTTCTCCGAAAAGTAAGCAATGGGACGTTTGGCTTGAATCAGAACAGCACCAATACCGACCCCACTTGCATCACACTCAACTTCAAAGGGTTGCGAAAAATCTGGAAGAGCCAAAATAGGAGCAGCACACAAATGCTCCTTGATTGTTTCAAACGCCTTTTGGGCATCTACCCCCCATACAAAAGCACCTTTCTTCAAACAATTAGTAATGGGACTAGTAAGAGTACTGAAATCACGAATAAAACGTCGATAAAATGAGGCCAAACCATGAAACGAACGCACTTCACTTATGTTTTTAGGACTAGGCCAGGACTTGATTGCTTCAATCTTGGTTTGATCCACGGACACCCCATCTTTGGAAACCACATAACCCAAGAACATCACCTTATCAACTAGAAATGAACACTTCTCCTGTTTTCCAAAGAGTTTTTGAGCTCTAAGGGTTTCAAAGACTTGCTTCAAATGCTTCAAATGTTCTTCCTTGTTCCTGCTATACACCAATATATCATCTAAATAAACCACAACGAACCTGCCAAGAAACAACTTCAAGACTTCATTCATCAGCCTCATAAATGTACTAGGAGCATTCGTGAGACCAAAGGGCATCACGGTCCACTCATATAACCCATGCTTGGTCTTGAAGGCTGTTTTCCACTCATCCCCTTCACGCATTCGAATCTGATGATAACCACTCCGCAAATCAATCTTTGAAAACACTACCGATCCATGGAGCTCATCTAACATATCATCCAGCCTTGGGATTGGAAAACGATATTTGATTGTAATGTTATTCACCGCCCTACTATCAACACACATTCGCCACGTTCCATCCTTCTTAGGTACAAGCAAAACAGGTACAGCACACGGGCTTAAACTTTCACGCACATAACCTCGGCTCACAAGCTCATCCACCTGTTTTTGTAACTCCTTTGTTTCCTCCGGATTACACCGATAAGCAGCCTTATTAGGCAATGGTGCTCCCGGAATAAGATCTATCTGATGTTCAATGCCACGGATAGGAGGCAAACCAGGTGGTAAGTCATCGGGAAACACATCTTGGTATTCGAGTAACAAATCAGCAATGGGGCTGCCCTCCATCAAATTCACGTTCTCCATAGAATTCTCCTTGGAC
Source organism: Logfia minima (assembly GCA_963921325.1). Classification (NCBI taxonomy): domain Eukaryota; kingdom Viridiplantae; phylum Streptophyta; class Magnoliopsida; order Asterales; family Asteraceae; genus Logfia; species Logfia minima. The sequence goes on along the minus strand of OY992763.1, from coordinate 23,743,757 downwards.
ACCAACAAATACACCACTTCTCCAAAATCAAGAGCTTGCTCAACCTCCCGTTCACTAGCCAACATGGTGAGATTTGGGTTCTTTTTTTGTTTGGTACTCATCGAACGAACTGTTTGTGAGGACATGGGCTTCAACACAATTTTTTTACCTTTATCCTTCAGCTCATATTCATTGCTCCTCCCCTTATGTATCACGTCCCTATCAAACTGCCAAGGACGTCCCAACAACACATGGCAAGCATCCATGGGAATCACATCACAAAGGACTTCATCTTTGTACGAACCCATAGTTAATCCAACCCTAACCTGTTTTGACACCTTCACCTTATTGCCATCATCTAACCAATGTAGTGCATATGGTTTAGGATGGGCTGTAGTGAGTAAACCCAATTTTGACACCATTTCACTAGAAGCAACATTAGTGCAACTTCCCCCATCAATAATCACGCTACACCATTTGTCTTTGATGAGACATTTGGTATGGAAAAGTTGGTCTCTTTGATCGGAATCAGCATGCACAACTTTAGTTTGTAATGTTCTAAGAACCAAAGTCGTGTCATAAGACGGTGCCTCATAACTTTCCTCCTCTTCGGAATCCTCTTTCTCTTCAAACACAAAAACGTCACCCAACCTTTCCTCTTCTTCGATCAGCTCTTCCCGGCAATCAAGGGCTTCCCTTAAAGTCACTATTCTTTTATTTGGACATGCATTTTGGAAATGTCCGAACCCTTGACACTTGAAACAACGAACCTTGGACAGGCTTGTTTCCTTGGTTGGAGTCACTATCTTAGGAGCAGCTGAAGAGCTACTTGCACCCACGTGACTAGGTGTAGTAGTTTCGGGTTTAGCCCAAGGTCTAGGCTTCATAGAATCCATATTAGAACCCCCTACATACTTTATTTTCCCCTGATTTTCCAACTTTATACACAACCCACAAAGTGTACCAAAATCAGCATATGGGTACAAATCAACAACATTTGCAATATTCGTATTCAAACCGCGCAAAAATCGAGACATTTTCTGCTCCTCCACTTCTTCTAAATCACCCATTAGTGTTAGTTTTTCAAATTCATCAATGTATTCAGCCACACTCATCTTGCCTTGTTTCAATTCAGCTATTTTTCTATAAGTGGTAATCCGGTGATTTATGGGAACAAACCTTTTTTTCAGCTTTCTTTTGAGAGAATCCCAAGAAGAAATCTTTTCTTTGCCTTCCCGTGTCCTCTTAGCCTTAAGCCCTTCGAACCACAAAGAAGCACCACCACTCAATTTCAGAATTGCGTATTTGCACCTCTTCTCATCGTCAAGTTCTTTGAAGTCAAACATACGTTCAATCTTTCTCTCCCACTCCAAATACTTTTCTGGATCTGTACCCCCAGCAAATTCAGGCAATTCGTTCACCTTAAACTCCTCCCTTGATCTTGGCTGCCCTCGTATAGGCAACCGTCGTCCTTCTTCTTGCAAGCCTCTTAAAGCCTCACGGAGTTGTTGTAGGAAATCTGGATCATCGAAATTCATGGCTCTGATACCACTAATGATGCGTGTATGGGCTGGAACAAATAGGAATTAGTGTGTAGGATAGATGTGTTTAACAAATTAGACCTATAATTTGCTAAACAGATTGCAAATCAAGACCTATTGATTTGAATCTGGCCAAAATCAGGAAAACATCCCAAAAATGACAATCAAAAGAATTATAACAATAATTCTAGAGAGTTTTGTTATATTTTCTTCTTCAAAATCTGATTGCCCTCAACAAAAACGAAAATGGCAATAATGCCTACAAAATTGGTAGGTTACAAACCTCCAAGAGCCTTACAATAATGAGGACTTTTAACTACTATTAAAGACTAATTAAAACATAATAAAACCACATTATAAAACTGAAAATTCGTTCATAATTAAATGCACCATGCAAACTTTATTCCACCAAGGTTACCATGCACACTCCATGGGTCATTGAGCCCAAACCAGCTTCAAACCCAATAGTAAGCGCCAACCCATCATCCAACATCCCATCACCTTCCGGGCCTTCTTTATCCATGTATGTATCACAACTACAACTCATGCGACACAAGCCTTGTGTCGCAGAACACAGAAAATGTAAACTTAACAAGTCTATTACATTTACAAACACATTACAGACTCGACCAACTGACAGACACACTAAGATGTATCAACAAACTCCCCCGTGTCTTCAGCTTGGTCTTCTAAATCTTCATTTATACCCAGCCTGCTGGAAATACACCGCCAGCGTGTATTCCATGTGTTACACAAACCTTGACAATCCGTTGAAATTGAGATGCTATCTTCTTGTTCATCATCTTCTTCTCATTGAAGCGAATCGGATTGTCAAATAGCTTTCTCAGATCTTTCTCGGAGAAATTTATCAAGCTCATCGGATCGAATACTCTGAATTGAGTTTTCTTTAAGTTATACAGTGAGCTCTTCTCTGGTTGCTCTATCTCAGGCACAAATATCAAAACTGCCTCGCCGGTGTGAGCATCCAATTCCCAGTAGTGAAATCTTCTTAGAAAGTCCAGGGGAACTGTTTCTAGAGGAATCTTCTTTAAACAATCAGCCAGAGGATAACGCATTTTGATCAAGGGCTGATTGGTTACTGGATCAAACCGTTTCTTATAGATAATTTTGGTTCCCAGCGTCGGTTTGATAAACTTGTACCTTTTGGTACGAATCTCCCTTTGTAGAGTAGTCAGAATGAAGTTGGCACGATCATCATTTGATGGGTTAATCAAAGAGAGCTGAGCAAGACGGTTAACTTCTCCTTTTGGTAGTGTGCTCAGCTTGGTGAATGATCTTTTGAAATATTGAATACCATCTAACCTCTTGACCATAAACAACCCTTTCGATATCTTCCAACTCTTGATTAATCCAGTATACGCTCCACTGACTTTGTATGATTTGCAGGTGACCGGCACTTGCTTTCCATCTTTTCCGTGCGGCCACCATTTAGCAAGTCTCTCAGCTCTAGTTTCGATAACTTCAGATTCAGGAGCAGGAGCCTCAGATGTTTCTTCATCTTGAGTCTCAGATGCATTTTCAGGCTTGACGTTTTTCTTAACTGGTCGATACTCTTGATCAGTTATATCCTCAATTTCAATTTCCTTTTCAATAATACGAGGAAGCACAGAAAGAGTCTTTCCTAATTTAGGCTCAACTATATTTTCAGACTTAATAAGTTCAGTCTGATGAATCTTGGCCTTAATAGGTTTAACTTTCTCAACCTTTTGAGTCTTACTTGTTTCATACTCATTAGTATTAGCCCTAACTGGCTCGGGCCTACTAGTTTCAGTTTGTTTGGATGCAATGAAGACAGTTTCAGCCTTAACTAGTTCATGCTTACTTATTTTGATGCTAACAGCAGGTTTGACGGGTTTAACATCTATCTTTGTAAAGATAGGCATTAATTCATTAACATTATCCCTAACAGGCATGGGATGATAATCCTTAGGAGGTGGAACTTGATGAAAACCAAGTCCTGCCTTACTTTTGGTATCGGTCCTCTGTGCCTGTAGGATTTCATCAAAGACTAGAGAGGAGACCGAAAAGTTTGAAAGCTTTTTCTTTAAATTTAGAACCTCAGTTTGAGACTCAACAAGTTCTTTTTTAACTGATGATAGTACATCAACATAGCTACCAATTTCATCTTGTTGTTCAAAAATCTTAGCTTTCAATTCCTTTTTCTCTTCTAAAATAGCTTTTAACTTCAAACCACTTGCCTTATCACTGTTTCTTAACATGTCATTTGTTTCATTTAAATTTTCAATAACAATGTTAAGGCGTTTGGTATCCTCTCTATACATGTTTAGTTGGTTAGTCAATTTAATGCACGAAATACAAGATAAAGGTTCGTCATCTACCTCAGCCATCAGTGCCTTTTCTGCATCATCCTCATCTGGATCAGACCATTCCCAAGCATTGTTAGAAAGCAGCAATGCAGCGGAAACCATTGCCTTCTCATCATTTTTGGTCTTATCAGTTGAGTTGTACTGAGAAGGTTTAGATAGGCCAGAAGGTGGATTCTTCTTGCGGTCCACATTCACGAGCAAAGTGTCCATAGTTATGACACTGGTAGCATTTCACCTTGCTCTTGTTAAAACCCAGACCCTTCTCTTCTGAATCAGTGACATTCTTCCTTCCAGTTTTCTTCAAGAAGTTCTTGACTCTTCTTGTGAGCATAGCCATGCTCCAGTTCAAGTCCATACGCTCAAGCTCTTCTTGATCAATTTGACTGAAATCTTCTTCAGTCAGGTCCACAGTGCTGTTCTTGTTGGATAGGATGTCATCATAAGCCGACAAGAAAGCTGTAAAGACAGCTGCATGTTCTTCAGTAACTGCAGGAGATGCACATTTGAAGTTTGAATAAGCACCACTCCCACTTGAAGAGTTGATGGAAGAATATCCAAATCCACCAGATGTACTTGGAGCACCAGAACTACCAGAACCTCCAGAGAAAAATGCAGAGCTAGCAACTTGAGTCACTGCAGCAGGAACATCCACACCATACAACTTCGGGTTCTGAAGGTGTGCAGTAGCTTTGGTTTCCTTTTTCTGCATATCTAAGAGATCAGCAACAATCTGTCCAACCAAATCATCTAGCTCCATGTCCATAATGTCTTCATCTTTTTCCATCAGCAGCACTCGTGTATTCCACTTTTTGGGTAAGGAACCCAAAAGCTTCTTGTTAACATCAGTTTTGTCGAGATTTACACCTCTCTCGACTAATTCACTAACAAGCTGCGAATATCTACTGCACATATCTTCAAGAGATTCAGCAGGCAGCATGTCAAAGACTTCAAACTGTTTCTTGACTAGATCCAGTTTGTTCCGTTTGTACTGATCACTGCCACCAAATTTCTTTTCAAAAGCAATCCATAAATCATACGCAGTTTTGTGGTGGCGAAGTTGTCGGAGAATCTGTTGAGGTAAAGCCATGGTAATAGCAGAGTAAGTCTTCTTTTCAGTGTCAAAAGCCTTACGTTCCTCAGGAGTCATAGACTTAATGGATTTTTCAGGAATAGGTCCATCAAAGATATCGGTCCTCCCGGGGCGTTCATATCTTTCTTCCATATAAATTAGCATTTCAGGATCGTTGAAAGATACAAATGCTTCAAATCTCTGACGCCAATCCGAGTAATTCATTCCATTTGTATACATAGGTGGTTTATTTGTTGAACCCACCTCACTATTATGTTTTAACAAAGCCCCAACTTGTTGAATAGATGCTGATGCAGAAGACGTCATCGTAACGGGCTCGAAAGAATTTTCAAAAAGTTTCTAAAACAGGAGTCAGCGACACAACTGTTGTGTCGCAGAAGATCTTACAGCGACACAATATATTGTGTCGCAAGATATCTGTGGCGCAGACCTTGTGTCGCAAAACAAGTATGTCGCAACTTTATGTCGCAAATGTTAAGGTCGCTAAAACCCTATTAGCGACACAAATTTATGTCGCAGACTTGTGTCGCAAAACGGCGCTGTCAGACCCCAGAAAACTCAAAAACGAAATATTTTGAAACCTAATGATTTTTTAATGAAAAACTTCGTAAAAGTTTAGTTTTTTAGGCTTAAAAACGTCAAGTTTCAGCTTCAAAACACTTTACAATGAAGATCAAACACCAAAAAAAATATTAAATAATCAAAATAAGTACTAAAACTTACCAAAACGATTTGATACCACCAAAATCAATGATTATGGCTCTGATACCAATTGTTGATCCCACTTGATGGATCTTTTAATCAAATCGCATGGAGAAGACAATCACAAGAATATAAAGCAAAAACAAAGTGGAACAAATGAAATAATTAATACTTTATATTCCCAAATACCCAAATATTCTCTCTCAATCAATGTAGCAGCCAAAATACAGAGAATAAAGTGTGTGTGAAAGTCTTGCCCTAAATATCTCTAACTTTGATATTTATACTAAACAAACTGGCCGTTAGGCGACACAAGCCTTGTGTCGCAGAAATCACTATTGCGACACAAACACTGTGTCGCAACTACAACTCATGCGACACAAGCCTTGTGTCGCAGAACACATAAAATGTAAACTTAACAAGTCTATTACATTTACAAACACATTACAGACTCGACCAACTGACAGACACACTAAGATGTATCAACACAAAGCACTACAACTTTTAAGAAGATGTCAAACGCTTAAAAACAAGATTTCCCATTGGGAAATCCAATGTCCCGTTGGGACCATGATGCAAGCCAAACGGTCGGTTTTATCGCGACGTGTCGTCGTTGGGTTAATTGTCGGATGGTGACAGAATGGCATGCACCAGTGGGTAGTTTTTATTATTTTATTTGCTGGGTACCTAAGTATATTACGGCTAAGGGGAGTATAGCTGTAAGTATGACCTAGGGTCGTTCTTCAAACTACAACGGGCATGGGAATTTAGGAAGGTTAATTATCTTTTGTAATATAGCTGGGATAAAATAGTTGGATAAGTTGGTTGTTTTGGTTTTCTAATTATCTAAAGTAATACTTAAACTAAGATAGGGTGGAGGTTACGCAGAGTACTAAGAGTTAAGCGAGTGGTTACTATGAGGTCATTATATGCTATTTAGGGGTAGTTATTTTAATTAAGGCATTAGTAATGATGACAACCCTAGGGATTGATAGACAAGATTGAAACAACGAACGATAATCCATAAAGCATTAGACTAATGGCTTTTTCGGGGCTTCCACAATTGTACTACACACATAGGTGTTTCCATTGCTATAACACGGACTCAGCCAGCTAATACGTTGCTTCGGTAGAAGGTTCCTTGTCTTCCCTTATGGGACCTATTTTCTATGTCCTAATGAGCCATAGCTCCTAGCCTATTACGTATCTAACGTAGAGTTGTCCGCAATCAGATAAGCAATATGTCACATGGATAACAGCTATGAAATGTAAACTACACCAGAAGTTCTCCTAAATGTAGCGACCAATTTAACCGACAACCATCCTCGAGTCTCATTCCTCAAGCTCGGACATCAATATATCCGTGTCATGGCATTAATCGTTGAATAAACGATAATATGAATGGGAGTGACCCCACGGAATGAGTTGGGATGGTCTTGTCTAACAGCCAGTTAAATTGTTCATCATTATTACATATTAATCATCATAACTATTCTAAGCATGTTAAACTATTGTATGGAATTAATTCATGTTTGAAAACGTAATCATAAATCTAACCGCAGCAATCAGGCAACTTGATACTAACATGCAAACCTAAGGCTACAAGAACATGCAGTAGGGTGACAGGGATAACATTTAGTTCAATTCATGCGGGATGTTTAGATAAATAATTAAATCACAAATGTTCTGAAAGTTCCCTCTAAAACATTTGATAAATGAAGATAAATCTAATCTATCTCTAATCTTATGCTCTGTGTCTCCTATCAATCTATTTCAATTGGGAGAACACCGGCCGTGTTGAGTTCATCGATCATCAGACACGAATAATGGAGGGACATACATATGGAAATTCATCAGTAGGTCTCAGCCACAACATAGGTTGGATAGATAAACATTCGAGATTCATTTCTTAAATTCAAACATGATTTAATTTCATACAAGCAGAGTAACGACATAGATTATATCATAACTACCCTAGCATAACGACTATCATAGCAACCACATAGATTTGTTTAGCCTATCATAATTATAAACCTAGCATGCAATTCTAAATAATCATGGCATAAGCACAACATATTTAAAAATAGCGGAGATAGAATAAATAATAAAACCTGAATAGGCGTTACAACAAATCTTGCGTAATCGTAATCTCGGAGCACCTCCGTACAATTAGAGCTCTAAGCTCTCTACTAACTACTATTACATAACTAATCTCATACTTAACTCTCCCTAAATTAGTTAATTAAACTAATCTAGAGAGAGAAAGTAGAGAGAGAAGCAACTAACTAAGTGTGTGTTTGAGGTTGGAGAGGTGTGAAGGTGTAAGGTGTGTTGAAATGAGGAGGTTGAGGGTGGTATTTATAGGCACAAGCATGTCCCAAATACACCCAATCAGGAGCAAAAACCACTCAAATGGGGGAATACACCCAATTTGGGAGGGCGTATACGCCCATAGAGGCCGTATACGGTCACTTTTGAGGCCGTATACCCCCTCTATGGCCGTATACGGCCACCCAGGTGTGGCGGTGTGCGGTCTCGTGCGATCTCGTATCTTCGGTTGGTCATAACTTCTTTGTTTCTCGTCCGTTTTGCACGATTCTTTCCCCCACGTTCTCGTAATTACCTGAGAAACATTATAAAGTTGATTAAAGTTAATTTCCTATTTTTGAACCTTCAGGTGCTTAAGAGCTCGTGCGAATCGAATGTGTTTGTTTAGCTCTAGTTTACACGTTATTTAAGCCTTTTTGTTCATTTTTGAAATCTTGTCTAAGTTTTAGCCCTCTTGATAGAGTATGGTCATAAAACCTTAATATCATAAGAATATGTCAAGATTAGGGTTGAAATCGGGTAAATAATGTACGTAAAAACATGACTTTTTACGTTACATCAGACCACATTCTCCCGCCGGGAAAATGTGTCTCAAACTGGAAATTTGGTACAGAAACTTGTCACAGAAATATCTCCTGTCGGGAAATTAAATCTCCCGCCGAGAAGTTGTTAGATGACAGATTTTTGACATTTTTAACCTAATTTAAACCCTAATTTTACATATCTTTTAGCTATTTTAACAAGATTAAAATATGTTCTTAGTTAAATAGGATATTCGAGGGTTTCATTACTCATTTTAAAGTCTTTTTTAATGATTCTTTCACCATTTTTACCATAAATTCATTTTTAACACTTTCAGACACCTTAAAAATGTCAAAATCATATATCTAGGTACTCATTTTAAAACTTGTTACATTCTTGATCATTTTAAAGTAGTTTTAACAATTTTTAACCGTTTAAATCTTTCAAACAACCATTTTTAACATATATATAGTTGATTTTAACGTGTGAGTGAGCATCTAGCATATAATCTTTCAAAACTAAGGAAATAATGTTGGATCAATTTCAGTGTTTGGATCGAGAATTGAATGTAAACCGAATGTATATATATGCGTATATGAACAAATAATAGTCGAATGCTTATATTGAATGATAACAGAATGAATTCAAGCTCTTAAGACTCTCTTGATTGAATACAGATACGCTCATACAAACTCTCTCAAAATCTCACTTTTACAACTGAATAAAGACTCGTATTTATACTCATTTTGACAGACACTGCGACACTATTATTAGTGTCCCACTAACAGTACCTGTGACACTATTATTAGTGTCCCATGAATAGTATATGCGACACTATTATTAGTGTCCCAGATAGTGTCTCAGCTAGTGTCTCAGATTCTAAGATGTACAAGTACAAATCTTATTTTATATCTAACAATCTCCCCCCAAGATTTTGCATCTTGTATCTTGAATATTTTCTTTGAAGCTCGTAGTGTTTTGTAGTCTTTTAACGACCTTTCTTTGTTGTCTTTGACGACCTTTCTTTGAATGATCTTGTAAACTTTACTCTTGTCTTTGATTATCCTTTATCTTGTAGTTTTCATCTATAGTTTCTTTGACATAGATATTTAGAACTTTCTTTTGAGTTCTAACATACTCTTTCCATAGATCTTTTCTTCGAATATGATATGTTGACGTTGTACTTCTTCTCTTGGGTACTCTTTTCTTTTAAGCTTATTTGAAATTGATAAACTGTCAGCAATCTTCTCTCTCTTTAAACTTTCTTTTGAATTTATTTCTTGACTCTCAACTCTAGCTCTAGCTCTAGCTCCCCCTTAAATAAATATTTGAACTTCTAGAGCTTTTAACATTTTCTCTACTTCTTTTCTTTTTCGAGTATCTGAGCTTGTAACTTCAGTCTCTTCTCTTTGATAATAATTGTGATATAGCATGAATATCTTGTACATGACGTTTTTAGAAGAATGATTTTCCATTTATTTAGTAACCAAGGCTAAGTAACGATTCATTTGATGTTATCTCAGAAAAGTTGATTGTATGATCAGAAAACATATTTTTGAAGATAGTATAACTCCTGGATCACATAGATTACCAATTTAACACATCAATTGAAATATCAAATAAATCAATTGAGTGACCTACGTTCAATGTTGGCTTTGATGTTAGCATTGGTAGGATTTCCATTCAATCACTGTGTAATACCATTTTAGGTATCACTATGAATGTTTCGGCATTGTCACATAGACATGCATAATGTCACATAGACATGAAGTGTAAAAGTACACTTTGTGTCCTAAGAATATTTTATTTTATTTTAGGCTCTAGACTCGATTTGTGCATCAATTGAAGTCAGGGACTGGAGCAGACTGTCCTTTAGTTTCAATATCAACAAACTCTAAAAGAGTTGTCAATAGAGTATGTGTGCATTGCATCACTTGGTCCATGATGTCTTCTTCAATACCAGAAATCAACACATGATTTCTAGTAGTAGATGTGGCTACCCGGCGATTACTTGTTTAGAGAGGGTTTTCTTCTTCTTTTAACCCTTTCACACACTCCTCACTCATCCTTACTCAATTTTTTTATTTTTTTTTATTTTTTTACTCCTTCCTCAATTTGGCATTCAATTTTAAAATTATGTTGTTATGTACTTGTATTCTTTCCCCTCCCTCATACTATGACCTATTCTTTCATCCTAATTTTGGAAGGTATTTGGTAAATCCAACCGGCTCTGGAGGATTATAGGAGTAATTTATAAACTAACACAGTTAGTACAGAAATCAGCATTTTGCCAAACAATTTTGATTGAAACTTGTGATCTGATTATCCATCTACCATTGAAATCTCAAAAATTCTTTGAGAATCTTTCAAAGTGTTGTGCAATATGTAAATAGATTTGAACACTTGAAAGTTTTAGATTTTGAAAAATACTCCCCCTTAACATATGCATAAGATTTATAAAATATTACATATAAAGGTGAGTTATAAAAACAAAATCTCTTTTTCTTTTGAAGATCGGGTTTTACTCTGAATTTGAGTAAAAACCATCATGCATCAATATGCAAAATATTTCAACTCTTGATTCTCCCCCTCAAAATATGATAGGATTTTGCATCTCGAGTTGAAATTGACAGATTATTGCTTAGGAGAAAGCATGCCTAACTGAGACACCAAAAAGTGAAATCGTTTTTCATCTAAAGGTTTAGTGAATAAGTCGGCCAATTGATAATCTGTTTTGATGAAAAATAACTCGATATGCCCTTTTTCAATGTGATCTTTTATAAAATGATACTGAATATCTATGTGATTTGTTTTTGAGTGTTGGACCGGATTGCAAGAAATAGCAATCGCACTCTGAGAATCACAATAGATGTGGATGTTGAAACACAGTTTTTCTTCTTGGACCAACAAACAGCAGATGCAACATATTATGCCTTAGCTGTGGATGTTGAAACACAGTTTTGCTTCTTGGAAGTCCAACTTACAAGTTTATCTCTCAGAAATTGTACACCACCAGAAGTATTTTTTCGATCCAGTTTATAACCTGCATGATCTGCATCTGAATAGGTTGTTAGTTCAAAACCAGTGTCCTTAGGATATCACAACCCCAAGTCAATTGAATATTTAAGATATCTTAAAATTCGTTTGACTGCTTGAAGATGTGAATCCTTTGAAGCTGCCTGATATCTAGCACATACACATGTAGAATAAATGATATCTGGACGACTCGAAGTTAAATACATTAAGGAGCCGATCATGCTTCGATATAAAGTTTGATCTACTGATTTACCGGTGGTATCGACATTTAATCGAGACCGAGCTTCTATGGGTTGACAATCTAGCATTTGGAATTTTTTCAAAAGATCGAAAAAATATTTTGTTTGATTGATAAAAATTCCATTTGATAGTTGTTTGACATGTAACCCAAGGAAAAAATTCATTTCACCCATCATGCTCATTTTAAATCTAGAGACCATTAATGCCAAAAAGTTTTTGCAATATTTGGCATTAGTGGATCCAAATATTATGTCATCTACATATATTTGAATTAATATGATATCATCTTTTTGTTTCTTAATAAAAAGTTTTGTGTCAATTGTACCGTTAGAAAAAACAGATCGAACAAGAAATTTAGATAGTACATCATACCAAGCCCTTGGAGCTTGCTTTAATCCATAAAGTGCTTTGTCCAATCGGTAGACATCAGTTGGGTGCTTTGGGTCGACAAAACCATCTGGTTGTCCGACATACACTTCTTCATTAAGAATACCATTTAAGAATGTCGTCTTCACATCCATCTGATAGACTGTGAAGTTCTTGTGTGCAGCATAAGCTAGGAAGATTTGAATAGCTTCAATACATGCAACCGGTGCAAATGTTTCATCATAATCAATCCCTTCTTGTTGACTGTACCCTTTTGCAACAAGTCGAGCCTTGTTTCGAATAATGACTCCGTTCTCATCCTTCTTTCCAATTATTTGGGTACTTAGATGAGACTTTGTCCATTTTCGCTCGAAAGGTAGATGTTGATATTCAAATGGAGTATTTGAAGTATCAACATAGGGTATGTGATTTGATATTTCAGCAGGAGAAGCACTTGGTGTAGGTTCTTGCATTGATTCAGTAGTTGATGAACTTGTTGGTGATGAGGATTCTGGTGATTCAATTGGTATATCATGAGAAGATTCTGGACTAGGTAGATCAATTGAAATTTCTGAGGGAGAAGATGGAGATGAATCAGTAGTAGCTTTTGGATTAGCAAATGACGATGATGCACCAAAGTATTCGTCACAAAAATCTGAGAATAGATCATCAATGTCTTTCACATTTGATGTTTCAGATTTTTCTGCTTCTGAACTAGTTAAAGCGGGTTTGGAACTGCTTTGTTCAAAAACCATATTAGACAACTCGTTGAATTTAACATTGACACTTTCATTGACAATCCTTGTGCATTTGTTGTATATACGATAAGCAACTTTGTCTTTTGAATATCCGATAAAAATCCCTTCATCGACATCCAAAACTACAAAAGAACTTAACATTTGGAGGACGATAGTTGATTACTTTATATGGTGTCTTGCGGAATCTTTTGTTGATGATGGACCGATTCTGACTAAAACATGCAGTATTGACTGCTTCAGTCCATAGAAACATTGGCAGCTTAGAGTATAAAAGCATTGTTCGAGCGGCTTCAACAAGAGTTCGATTTTTATGTTTAACAACACCATTTTGTTGAGGAGTACGTGCAGCGGAAAATTGATGAGAAATGCCAACCGATTCCAAATATGAAGATAAGGTTTTATTTTTGAATTTCGTTCCATTATCTGATCGGATTGAACGCACTGGAAGTTGCAGATTTACTTGTGTTTGCTTGAGAAAGTTTATTAGAGTATCTGGGGTTTCTGTTTTATCTTTTAAGAAATATACCCATGTATATCGTGAAAATTCATCAACGATTACAAGAATATATCTCTTACCATTTATCGTTTGAACACGCATGGGGCCACATAAGTCCATGTGTAGCAAATGGAGTACGGACTCTGAGCTTGGTGTAGGTTTGGACTTATGTGATGCATGTTTCAATTTACCCATGGCACATGATTTTCAAAAATGATCCGTATCATATTGCACTTCGGGTAAGCCATAAACAACACCAGATCGAGAAAGTTTATTGAGGTGACTAACATTTAGGTGAGAAAGCCTACGATGCCACAACCATGATTGTTGAGAAGAAGCTTTGGATAACAAACAGACATCTGCCATTAGTTGTGCACTATCTAAATCAATGGTATAGAGATTTGTGCCTCGGGTTCCGCTTAACAATTCCTGCCCATCTTTAGTTCGAACACAACAACTTCGTTTTCGAAATAGCACCTCTAAATCCTTGTCACAAAATTGACCAATGCTATATAGTGTAGGTCACCCTTGAACAGATCCAACGGGGTAACTACGCTTGTAAGAGTGCGGAAAACTCTTAGAAACGATACGAGTGTTCAAAACATGTTTATCTCATTAATAATCCCTTCATTATCCTCCATCACTGCCTTTGCAGTTTCACTATCCACAAACCACCACTTTAAGTTTGCTAGAACGTCCTGTGGCATCCTTTTCAATGGAACCCTCTTCAAGCACTTGACTGGTTTATACACCATCTTCATCCAAGGCTTGTTAGTGGTCGGATTAATCCTGGTCAAGTCAGGAACTCTTTTACCTGCTCTTGGTTTCAAATCAACAAACTTATTTGTTCTTCCTTCACGCTTTACAATTCTTTCTAAAGTCCAGGCGTAAGGATCATTACTATAGTTCACCAAGTCAATCCAGGCTAGTTCCTTTAGCTCAATTCTTGGCAACGAGCTGAATACTTTCAGTTTTCTTCTCAAGTACTGAATTCCATCATATCTTTTGATTATGAACAGTTTGAGTTCACTGTCATAGAACCAACTTATGATGCCTTTATTCAGTTTGCCTGATCCCTTGACCCGGATATCACCTCTGTACTTTTTCTCTGGTTCCTTTTCTGCGTTTTTAAACCATAAGGTTTTCATTTCAGCTCTGGACAGTTCTTTTTCTTCATTTGTTGCATCGCAAAGGACTTCATCATCTTCTGATTCTATATCCTTGCGATCTAACACTTTCTCACCAGATTCAGTCTCAATTATCACTTCAGTGACAGGTTGCTTAGCCATGACGTGTTCATCAATATCAATATCTGTATCTTGAACCATCTCTTCATTTGACTTCCAGTCTGCAGTGCCTGTACTGAAGATCTCTCCTTCTTCAAGTTTTGACCCATCGCTGTCAAATTCATCTAAGCCGAGCAATGCTTCGATGGTGTCAGATTCGTCCAAATTTACAGGAGTTTGAGCTGAACCACTCGCTCCTTCCTTATGACTTGACTCCCCCTGAGCCTGTTGCACTAGTCTTCCAGTTGAAGAGCTAGGCAGCTCACCTTCCTTAGAAGCCTCGGGATCATCGTCATGGTCATGATCTCTTTTACGTCTCAACTCATCATCTTTACAGCTCATCATCTCCCCCTGAGCTACCTTGCGCTTCAACCGAAAGAGAAGAATCATATTGTCACCCAATATCTCTTCCAGTTTAGCATTTCTCTTCTCAAGCTTGTGATTTAAATCCGTTAGGTTCTGAACCCGGATTTCTTGACTCGCAACAACCACAGTCAAGTTTGCAACCATATCCGCCAAGCTTGTGATCCGGCCCTCAAGATAAGTGAATTTGTCCGGATCAAAGAGACGTGCAACAGGGTTGGTGATTGGTGGAGTCGATTGAGTTGTAGGAGGAGTGGTAACTGATGGAGGTGAGGCTGTTGTGGTGGGAGGAGGTTCAGGAATAGAAGTCTCTGGAGTTGTGGTTGGAGTTGCGATCGGTGGTTGGACGGTAGGCGTGGGAACGGTTGGTGGAGCCGTGGAGGTGGGAGTTATGATCCGTGGAGGAGCACCACCCTCCCGAATAACAACGCCGGTGGGTCGCTGGCTTTTCCTAGCCCAGACCTCATATCTAGATACTGTTGATACATATTAGAGTGTCTGTCAGTTGGTCAAGTCTGTACTGTGTCTGTATATGTAATAGACTTAGAAAATTACATTTCCTGTGTACTGCGACACAAAGCTTGTGTCGCATGAGTTGTAGTTGCGACACAGTGCTTGTGTCGCATTAGTGATCTCTGCGACACAAGGCTTGTGTCGCAGAACGGCCAGACAGTTTAGTATAAATACCCTTGTTAGAGATATTTAGGGTAAGACATTTTCCCAATCATTTATTCTCTGTATTTGGTTGCTACACTAAGTTTAAGAAGAATATTTTGGGATTAGAGCTTATAAAGTTTTGTTTTCTTTTGATTTGCACTTAATACAAACTTTATATCTATTGTTGTGTCTTCATTAGCCATTTGATTTGAGTAAAGATCACCATTAAGGGATCCACAGATACTTCCTCTCCCTCTGGCATGTAATCCTCATCCTCTTGGACTTTCCTTTTACCCTTCTCTTTGGCCAAGGCCGCCTTAGGGTCCAGCAAAACACCCTTAGACCCAAGAAACCCAATCATGGGTGGATCATCATCATCATCATTATCATCATCATCATCAGAATCAGTCTCGGTTTCCTCCGAATCTGATGACTTGCTCTTTTCAGCTTCATCAGTAGGTGAAGGCCCTGCTCCACCCTCAGAGAAATAAGTGTCAATTTCTCTCAATGCTTCATCAAGAGTCTGTGGTCTTGGTGCTGCGGCCGCAACACTTGAGCTTGCTCCTCCCTACAAAACATCTCGCACAACCTCAGCACCAATATTAGCGACTACGCGCTCTCCCTCAACGGGGTGCTCTAATTGATGCATGATGTCCTCAACAATCTCATGTTGAGCTTTAGCTCCCGCTTCCTGGGGCGCTGGAATATCAGCTACAGCTTAAGGGGGTGGCTGAACAATGTTTTCTTCAGCCACATTCTCTGCAGCCCCCTCTTCAGCTTGAGGTACATCCCACCACCCATCATTTGGTGGGGCTTGATAATGAGCATCAACAATCGCTCCAAACAACGGTACGGCCTGCGACCTTTTGAATCGCTATTTCGTCCAATTCAGGCAAACTTGGAGAGGAGACAGTTATAACCTTTTTACCCTTATTTATTAAATTTTCATTTTCAGTTTTGGGTAATTCAAAATTTACTTTGTTCTTTAACTTCTCCTTGACATTTCCTTGTTCAGATGTACCCTCTTTTACAAAATTCATTTTTAGTTCAGAGACGGGTGGCATTGACATGTCCGTAGGTTTTGGTTATGGTTCAATACTTACTTCAGCTTTCGCAGGTCTAACAAATTGTATTAGACCTGGAACTGCTGATTGTTTAGCAGAATCATCTACCGATGACATCTCAGCATCATCAGAAATAAAAGAGTAGTTGTGCTTAAAAGGAGGAGGGCTTTCTGTATAACCCATTCCCATGTGATCACCTGGCTGTTTTCCAACACTAAGCATGTTATCCAAGGTTTCGATAGAGAATTTTCTTAACTCTAATTTCCTGTTAAGATCAGCTATCCTAACCTTTACATCAACCAATTCCTTCTCTTTATCAGCAGACACTTTTGTTAATTCTAAAATATGTTCATCAGCTAAGTCATTTCGAACACTTTGCTCATTTAGTTTATCTTTCAAAAATTTTATGTCTGCTTTCTCATATTTAGATTTACTAATTAGTTCTGAGTTTCTAATGGTCAATATAATGTTTTCTTCTTTTAAAGATTTTAGCTGAGATGTTATCATATCAGATGATTCAACTAACTTCTCAGCTTGTTCCTGAAAGTTAGTACACAGAACACAAGCTTTAACTACTAGATCTAGATTAAGTAATACCTTTTGTTTATCAGCGTCAAGATTTGCCATGTAGGCAATGAAGTCCTTTGAGCTCATACCCTCAATTGACTTCAGTGACCTGATCCTTTCTTCATCAGCCGGTACCTCAATCTCCATCTCAGTGTTAGTGTCCTTCTCCGAATCAGATCCCGCATTGCTTTCCTCCTTATGTTCATTAATGGAGGCCATAAATGTTAGTGTCCTCCCTCCTGTGATTGAACCACCAGAGCTCTTGAAGTATGATTACCTCCTAAACTCTGATTGTTACCAGAGGAGCCTTGACTGTAATGTCTCTGATCATTATGGTTTGAAGTTTTTTCCCGTTTAGGTCTTTGACATTCCCTAGCAAAATGCCCGAAACCATCATAGTTATAGCATTTCACTTTGGATTTATCAAAGCCCAGTTTGCTGCTTACAAACTTTCTCCCAGTTCTATTCATGAAACGTTGAGCTCTTCTTGCGATCATGGCCATTTGCCACTGCAAGTCCATTTCTTCTAGATCATCTTGATCCAATTGATCATAATCCTCGTTTATTAGCTCAGGATCAGTGATCTTGCCCTTAATGAAGTTTTCACGAGATGCAATGAAAGAGGCAAGTAGGGCTACTTCCTCTTCAGCTGACTTCATACTCATGGGCACTGATTTAAAACCGCTTGATGTCCCAGTTTTTTGTTTTCTATCAATCCCTGTATCCTCATATGAGGCAATGTAACAAACATTGCTACCAGAATTTCTGATAGCCGAGTCCATTTCAGCCTCGCTAGTATAGAAAGCTGCAACTCCACCAACACTAGTAGAAGCAACGGAATCAGACCGTTTACCATGGTAAACGCTAGGATCCTGAACCTGATCGGATCCTATCTCTTTCCGCTGCATGCTTAAATCATAAACACGCAACTTTCCTATCACGTCATTAAGAGTCAGAGTCTTGTAATCATTGCTTACCTTGATCATCAAAGTGTAGATGTCCCATTTTGATGGTAATGCTTCAAGAAGTTTATTACATCTGACAGTTTCAGTGAATGAAAGTCCACTGTTATCCAGTTCAGTCATCAGATGGTAATATCTAGTGATAATCTCCTCTAATGACGCTCCCTTCATACACTTGAAAACGTAGAACTGTTTAGTCAACAGATCAGCTCTACTCTCTTTAATCTTGTCGTACCCATCAAACCTCTTTTCTAATGCTTCCCAAAGCTCTTTCGAGAATTGGTAACGTTTAAAAGTATGTTTGATCTCTTGAGGAAGACACATAGTAATAGCAGATAAGGCCTTATTCTCAGCCTCGTACATCTTTTTGTCTTCCTCTTTCATGACAGAATAAGTACAGAACTTTGTCTTTCCCTCAAACTCATAAGTGGGTAAGTCATACCCATCCTTAATGCACAGCCACATGCGAATGTCATGAAATCTCGCAAATGATTCAAACCGATCTCTCCACCAGAAGTAGTCATCTCCTTTGAGGAGCTTAGGTGGCGAGGCTGACTTACCAACCTCGTGATCCATTTCTAACATTTTATTAAGATTCGCCATTGCAAAGCAGGGTCAACAAAAGTCAAACAAGACAGGTTCGTACGAACTTAGATTCACTAAGTTCGAATGGTCAACCAAAGTCAAACGAACTAACTGCCAAAAATTCAAACTGTTCGAACTTACACGTTCGAATATAGGTTCATACGAATTTACAATTCAGGTAAGTTCGTACGATGCTTTTCGTACAAGTTCGAATAAAAAGCAAAATCCGTACAAGTTCGAATGCAGGCTGTTGAACACACTCAAAATCTCAGATCTAGTGAGTTTGAGTAACTTTCAACCGACCAAAATTGAAACACAACACCCAAAGTGATAATAAACAAGTTTGGAAGCAAAAACCAACAATTTCCACGGTCCAAACTCTCAGAATCACTCAATATCTTTACCTCGAACCTAAACGCTAAGTTCTAAGCTCTGATACCAATTGTAGGTCACCCTTGAACGGATCCAACGGGGTAACAACGCTTGTAAGAGTGCGGAAAACTCTTAGAAACGATACGAGTGTTCAAAACACGTTTATCTTACTAATAATCCCTTACTACGAATGTATTCGAACTAGGATGAATCGTACGAACCTGATATACTGATCTTAGTTCGTAGGAAAACTCAGAAATAATATTTTTGAACTTTATATTTATAAGCTGCTAGGTTTGTACGAACTTAACAGCTCTTAAGTTCGTACAAACCTATAAGTTCATACCTGAATTAGTTCAAAGTTCGTACGAACCTACACATATAACATATATAAATATTATTTCTAATACATTAATAAATAACATTTAACAAAATATTCATTTATTAATAACAAAGACTTTTACAAAACTAATATATTACACAATAGAAGCTGTTGTCACAAAACATGTACCAACAAATAGATTGTGACCTAATCCTTCCTCATATGCAACCCGTTTTATTGTTATCTTTCCTCGAACCAAATCACCGACCCCCATTATTGCAGCAAAGTGATTATTCCCAAATCTAACTGTCCCCATAAATTTTTCTACAAAATTGCTTAGAAATGACTTATCTCCAGTCATGTGTTTGGAACAACCTGAATCAAGATACCAAACACATACCGAGATTTTCTGCAAAATCAAACCATTGAAAGAACCTTAGGAACCCATTTTTCAACGAGTTCCCCAGGGTTAGTACAGTTTATGGTTGATTGTATCTATTTAGGTACCCATTTGGAAACTATTTTGTGCAAACTTTTAAGTTTAGGAACCCATTTTTTAATCAGTTTGGGTGCTTTCTTTATTTTAG
Source organism: Logfia minima (assembly GCA_963921325.1). NCBI lineage: Eukaryota > Viridiplantae > Streptophyta > Magnoliopsida > Asterales > Asteraceae > Logfia > Logfia minima. Next base: position 23,723,586 of record OY992763.1, on the reverse strand, counting down.
GAAACCATATTTCAACCCAAACCGTTGGTTTCCATGATTCAGATTGATAATGCATTGCACGTGAATAGTAATCATTATGTCTATCTACAAGTCTATCATTTAACATAGAGTCATTCACATCCAGAAGAAAATTTCTATCATAACCCAAAGTATGATTACAATAGTTTGAATGTTGATAATACAATGAATCATGTTTATTGATATTATTGTAGTTACACATAGGAGAACTATAGAAATTGCGATTAAACATTTGACTTCGGGACTTGACATGAAGAGTGGTCGTTTTTAGATCTGAAATATGAAAAGCACCAGCATTAGTATTTGAGAAATCAGTTGTAATACTCTTATTTAAAGAACTCTTAACATACTTCTTATTATTTTGTAAAAAATAATTAGTAAATTGAGATTTCTTAGGAGCATTTACTATGTGCTTAACACCTTTTTGTTTCAAAGTTGGTTTAACAGTTTGTTCATCTTTCTTCACAAACAATGTTTCCAAATCCTCCTCAGATTCCATAAGTTTATCAAAATCAAGTTCATGAATAGATTTTGACAATGAGTTTGAAGATGAAGTATTTTTCAGTTGTTTAATAGTTTGCAAGAGAGTTGCTCGTTCTTGATTAAAACTTCGTTGGTAAGTGGTTATTTGTTTTTCTAAATCAAAGATTTTTTTTTTTAAATTAAATTTGGAATGTAAATCTTAGTTGTAACCACTTGTTCAAGAACATCATCATTTTGATCATCAACTGGTTTCGTATAACCAGGAAAATAATCTTTAGAAAGAGGTATTTTCCTTGTCCCATAACTTTCATTTAATTTTTGATAATCAAATACAAATTGAGCATTTTCTTCTCTTGCTCTATTAAACTTTTCTATCTCTTCTTCCTCTTTTTTTGTTTTTAGAAAATTCATTTTCAAAGGGTTACGAATGTTCTTTTCAACATACAAGGGTGCTATTTTTGAAATTGCCTTTTTCAGATAGCATGGGTTGTCAAAACCTATCCCTTCTCTTGGATTATAAAACTTAATATCCTTAGGCTTATTTAAGAAAATTGTTTGTTCAGTTTGACCTCTTTTTATCAAAGTATCTTCAAGTTCCTTTAATTTTTTAAAAACTCTTTTATTTTCATTTATAACATGAGCATGCTATCGAGTAGCAATCTTACCAATTCTTTCAGATTCCTCAAGTTGAGAGGATAAATCAGATATTTCTTTATATTTCTTTTCTGTTTCAATCTTCTCATACATGCCTTTGTAGTCTTCCATGTGAGTTTTTAAAATATATTTCTCCCCAGTCACAGTATGCAATATTTCAATTTTATTTGTCAGTTCCCTTTTTAGACCGGTTACAGTTTATGTTCTGTTTTTAACTTATTCAATAGACTGACATTAAAAGCATGCAATTTTGAATTCATGGAATTAGAGTTTGATGATACCTCAGAGTCAGAGTCAAAATCTTCATTCTCATCAGCAGATACTGTTGACATTTTGGCCATAAATGCCATGTTAACCTCCAGATTTTCCTCTTCTGAGTCAGTGAGGTTCAGCCATGCATCATTCTCAACTAGAAGCACTTTGTAGGTCCCGAAATATTTGAACTTTAACAATATCAATATTCAATAACTAATTAGCGGAAATCAATAGCTATTCAAAGTACGTTATCAATAAAACTAATCACACAACCACATATATTTTGCATTAATCAAAACATAAAGTGTGGGTTACAAATACTGACCAGGGAATAACAAAAGTTGTGCTCCAATTCGTATCACTCCCAAAAGTGCTGTAACTCAAACACTAATTAGGTATTTATACTATTACCTAATCAGCTAGGCGATATTGATGATATCGCCTATGCGATATTGCCAATATCGCAATAACGATATTGCCAATGTCGTTATTTACATCAGAAATAGACTAAGTAATTACAACTCAAAACTTAGACCAATGTGACAGACACACTAATGTACCAACAAACTCCCCCGTGTCTTCAGCTTGGTCTTCAAAAATAATCTTCAGTCAAATCTTCGATTAAACCCATCCAGCAGGAAACTTACCACCCGCATGGATTCCATGGGTTACACAAATATCCACAATTCTTTGAAATTGTTGAGCAAGCTTTTCATTTGTCAGATTTCCCCAATAATATCTTATACGATTATCAAACAACTTCCTCATATCTTCCTTTGATAGATTTATCAAACTCATAGGGTCAAACACCCTGAACTGCTCTTTCTTCAAACCATAGAGCGAGGTCTTCTCTGGTTTTTCCGAATCAGGAACAAAGACCATAACAGCTTCACCTGTATGAGCATCCAGTTCCCAGTAATGAAACCTTCTTAGAAAGTCCAAGGGAACCGTTTCCAGAGGAATCTTCTTCAAGCAATCAGCCGGAGGATAACGCATTTTGATCAATGGCTGATTTGTGACCGGATCTAACCGTTTCTTATAGATAAGTCTTTTTCCCAATGTTGGTTTAATAAAATTGTACCTCTTAGTACGGATTTCTCTTTGCAGAGTAGTCTGAATAAAATTTGCACGGTCATCTCTTGAAGGATTTATCAAAGTGAGCTGAGCGAGACGATTAACTTCTCCTTTCGGCAAAGTGCTCAGCTTGGTGAATGATCTCTTGAAATATTGAACACCATCTAATCTCTTGATCATAAATACACCATTTGATATCTTCCAGCTTTTTATCAACCCAGTATATACTCCACTGACTTTGTATGATTTGCAGGTTACCGGTACTTGCTTTCCATCTTTTCCATGAGGCCACCATTTTGCAAGTCTCTCGGCCTTAGTTTCAGACTTTTCATTATCTAGAATAGGAACCTCAGATGTTCCTTCATCTTGAGTCTCAGATGTATCCTCAGCTTCATCTTCAGAAGAATCTGATTCAATTATTGGAGCATCATCATAAAACTCATCCTCATTTAGTCCTTCCTCCTCAACCTCAATATCATCGTTTTCCTCAAATTCTTCATCCTCAGAATCAGAATTTACTTCGTTTACCATGCGTTGTAGATATGAGAGATCTGCATACAAATAGTCAACCGCTAGCGGTCTTGGTTGACCAGGGATGTCTTCAACAGAGAAATAGTCCAAACGAACAGTTTCATTAAGATCCTCAACATTTACATTTTCTGTTTCAGGGGGAGTTACATTTGGTCTTTCACTACTTCCTATCTCCCCCGAAACGACCAACTGGGACTCCAAGATCATAACCCTAGACCTAAGCTCTTCGTTTTCCTTTTCCACAGCTGCAACTCTAGTAGATTGAACTTCTATTACAGCAGCTTGAGAGTCCAAAGTGTGTTGCATCACATCCAGCCTCTTGATCAACTCCTGTATAACCGAGGGATGAGGTTGAACGGGAATATCAACCGGCGGTGCATCCTGAGGCCTGGAAGAAGTAGAAACCTGACGAGCAACCTTGGACTTCTTTGGTGGAGGAGGCACATACTCATCATCTTCATAATCCCTAACCCGCTTGTCTTTCTGCGGTACATGCTGCTTGCTTGCAGCAATCCTCCTCTGAATCCTCAAATATCTCTGAGGATTGATTCGCCTAATACGCTCAATCTCACGTGGATGCATGACCAAACCCTCAGAGTCACTGTCAGTAGCACCGCCAGCTGGCTCAGAAGACTCAGAGTCAGTTGACCCCTCATAAGTGTCATGATGAACATGCAAAGTGTGCAAGTCACCCTGCGAAGTAACACTCATATAAACATCCTGTAAAGGATCTTCCGTAGTTTGTACGAGAACATCAGCAAGATTGCCTTCTTCCAGTTCTGGCTGTCGAACGACCGGATCCAGATATCCGTCGTTTGCTGGTGGCTGGTAGTTAGGGTCAACAATGTGACCAAACAGCGGAGTATCTGGAGGAATAGGAACCCCCTTACCATCTGAACTCATAACCCCGAATATCCGATTTGACATTGGGGTTTGCCTGTAGACTCGGGTGGCATCAGTTGCCAAACCCGGTAGCTCCTGTTGATCATCAGTTGCAGAAACCGTGGATACATATACCAAGCATTATGCCCCAACTGCGCATTATCAACCATCGACCGAAAGATGTAGCCCGAATAATTGTACGGTTTGTTGTAGACGAGGGCTAACATTGCACATACGGTCCTATGACTGGTACCATCGTACCCAGCTTTTCTGTTTGAGATGCACAAAATGAATATATGCATCAACCATCTCCAAACTCTCGTAAGATGACCTTTCCGGTATTGATCTGAGTGGCTCCCAACATAACCCATACGATTCATTGCGTCGACAATGAACTCGTTCGGAAACTGAATCAACATGTCCGGTTGATCACCAAATTGAAGAATTTCGCGAATAAGCTGCTCGGTAATGATGACTTGACGTCCGTGAACCGTCGAGATCAGCCTTGTATATTCAAGATCACTATTTATAGTAACGTTTCTCCAGAACTGCCCAATATGATCCCTGTAAACCGTAGCCGATGTCGTGATCGCAGTGAAGATGCGAGATCTTCGTAGAAAAGCAATCATTGGTCTAAATGGCGCAGCTGAGTCTTTGGAATCATCCAGAAATGCGGTAATATTGTGACGAGGGTCACACTTGTTGTCAAACACCGAAAAGTCTTCCATTGCTGCAAAACAAGTCAATACAAATCGAAAAACTCGAAAACAGTTAGCGTTTAGCCGAAAATCAGGCGATAATGAATTTTAAAAATTGTAAACTGGGCCTATTTGAACAAGTGTTAGGCCTGGCCGAATTAACATGTTTCTGGATCAGGCGATATTGTAGTATCAATTTAGGCGATATTACTACAATATCGCTCAAATTAAAACAATTTGATTAATGTCGCTTAGATTTTACAATTTTGGAAATTAATCCAACTTAAGCGATATTAGCATTATCGCTCCCAGTATCACACATGGTATCGCTAAAATCAAAAATCAATTTGGGCGATATCACAATATCGCCCCATAATATCGCTAAAACGTAAGCACAGAACCCTAGGGTCGAAAAAACACAGAAGAAAGGGTTCTAATCCCTTACAATTGATGCACTATCATCTGGCAATGTAGGAAACCAAGATACACTAGGTTTGATTACCTATTTGGTCATTTAGAACGTAAAACAGAAACCACAAAATAAACCGAACGTCACATCCCTAAATGTGGTATAAAAACTAAATTATAAAGTATTAGAAACATACCAATCGATGAAGTAGAGGTAGACGAACACGGTGATGTGGTTTGATTTGAATGAGGGGCGAAAACGAGAGGGAAATCGAAGAAAATGACAATATCGCCTGTAATATCGCTTAAATGATTTTAAAAATGTATTGAATACTGTAACAGACGTTTGTATATATACAAGTATAAGATTGAGCGATATTAACAATATCGCATGCAGTATCGCCAAAATCAAAAATCTATTTGGGCGATATTACAATATCGCATTCGATATCGCCAAAATTCAAAATATAAACAGTAACTTGTGACAAAATTTAAACTTTAAAATTTAATAATTTAAATTTTAAAATAAAACTGAAAATAAATAAATAAATTAAAATTTGAAAGTAAAGAAAATGTAACTTTTACTCTTTTTTTTTTTTTTTTTTTTTTGGTGACGAACTAGATGGTGTCTAATTAGGGATCATATTAGAAAGACAGATTCGCAAGACAATATCAAATTTTAATTCGATTATCAGTATAGTTGTCAAAATTTAAATTTAGCACGCAAAGTTAACTAGCAAAAGAGACAATTAGTAACAAGACGATTATCGGTATTGTTTGTCCACTTAAACATATAACATACTCAACTTCAAGCTTAGCAGTTATTGTGGGAGTGAATAGGCCTCCGTGAATCCCACATAGATATACTCCTAGTATCAAGACATGCCCAAGACTTCGATTAGTTAGAGAAAGCATTTGAATTCAACATTTTTTAAGAATCAAGCCAGCGGTGACAAGTCTGTACATACGTACAACAAAGCGACTTAAACTTGATTCAGGTGTAAGCAAAACCAGACTTGGTCAAACCATTTGGCGACCTTGTGAGGAATCTTTGATTTTATAAGATTTGAAAGTACTTTGACTTTTGTTTGCTTAGGTTTTGAAAGTATACTGACTGAGACCAGGTCTGTACAGACGTACAACAAAGGAAACAGACAGCATAAATCCCCAAATGTTGTCATATACAAGCTCAAGTTAATAGAAGCATGGCAAGCTGATACATAAGAATTAAGACCCATTGTCATACATCATATGTTGGTCATCACAAAAGATTTAAACACAGATTAAGGTATTTCTTAGTTGCTCAAAGAAGAGTATGAAAATGCCTACCAATACATCATGCAAGTAATCAGATGTCTGTAAGGACAAGTATAACAAATACGAGATAAACCTACTGATACATCGAGGATAAAACTTAAGATTGACTTTTGAGGGGTGTCTCCTAATGTACTATCATCTCCCTAGTTGTTTACAGACACAACTAAACGTCTTTAACAGATGTTGCAATGTTGCTTTTCTTTAATCCTAGTAAGCATAAAGAATGGCTATTGCCCTTTTTTTTTTTTTTTTTTTTTTTTTAACGAAGAAACTATCAAATAAAAACAAAAGAATTAACTGTCACAACTTACTGTTTTATTTGAAAGAAAACGCAACCCAATCATGTCTATAAGCTGGTTAAACTTGGTTCTAGAGAAGGCCTTGGTAAACAAGTCTGCATTTTGCTTATCTGTTTCTATTTGGACAAGGTCAATCAAATGCTTCTCATAGCAATCCCGTATAAAATGAAACCTAATCTCTATGTGTTTGGTCTTAGAGTGTTGTACAGGATTTTTAGTGATAGATATAGCAGCAGTATTATCAATATATAAAGGAGTCATGGTTAAGAGTAAACCGTAGTCACGAAGTTGGTGCTGAATCCACAAGATTTGTGAACAGCAACTGGCAGCCGCAATATATTCAGCTTCTGCTGTTGAAGTAGAAACTGTCGTTTGCTTTTTGCATTGCCAAGATACTAAACGTGAACCGAGAAACTGGCATCCTCCTGACGTAGACTTCTTATCGATGCTACAGCCACCATAATCAGAATCCGAGTATGCTGTGAGAGCAAATGTCTTCTCTATTGGATACCATAGACCGAGAATAGGTCTATGTTTGAGATATCCAAAAATACGTTTAACCGCTTTCAAATGAGAAACCTTGGGTTGAGACTGATATCTTGACCACAACGAAACAGCAAATACTATATCAGGTCGAGAAGCTGTAAGATACATTAAAGATCCAATCATCGATCTATATAGTTTTTCTTTACAATCCTCCTCATCTTCAGCTGGTCCGAGATTGTGGTTTGTTTGAATGGGAGTGCCATACTCTCTACAATCATGCAACTTATAGCGTGTCAACATGTCGTTAACATACTTTGATTGATGAATGTAGGTGCCCTTCGTTGATTGATCTACTTGAACACCCAAAAAGAATTTTAGCTCCCCCATAGCACTCATTTCAAATTCAGACTTCATAATCTTCTCAGAATCTCTACACAAAGATTCATTTGTTGAACCAAAAATGATATCATCCACGTAGACTTGAACTAGCAGTTGACTGTGTTCAGTTCGCTTGATGAAAAGAGTGCTATCAATGTGACCACGTTCATAACCATTTTTAATCAAGTGCGTTGCCAACCTTTCATACCAAGTGCGCGGGGCTTGATGAAGACCATAAAGAGCCTTATCCAACTTGCACACATAGTCTGGGTTGACCGAATCCTCAAAACCAGGAGGTTGCCTGACATAAATTTCTTCAGCAACCTTACCGTACAAAAACGCACTTTTGACATCCAGCTGATAGACACGAAACCCCTTAAATGTAGCATATGCTAAGAAGATACGAATAGATTCCATTCTTGCAACAGGCGCAAAGACTTCATCATAATCCAAACCTTCTTGTTGTGTATACCCTTGGACTACTAACCTAGCTTTATTGCGAATCACCACTCCCCTATCATCACGTTTGACTCGAAACACCCAACGAGTTCCAATTGGGTGTACACCTCTTGGAAGTGGAACTAAGTCCCAGACTTTGAGCTTCACAAATTGCTGCAACTCTTCTTGCATTGCAGAAACCCAATGTGAATCCTTTAGAGCCTCATCAATCTTTATTGGCTCAACTTGGGATAAGAAGCATTCTTCAATTTCCGCCTTTAGACATGTAAGATCATCAGAATTATATGGACCTTCAGAAGATGTAGCTATTTTGCTTCTTGTCTGAGTACCTGCATCCAGATCTCCAATAATATTCTCAATCGGATGATTCTTATGAATACGGGAGATGGGTATTGGATCAGGTGTGAGGTTTGTTTCCAAATTGTTTAGCTCAAACTCTTGAGCGAAAGAATCATCTTCATTCTCAGAGAGCATGTCTTCTACACCATCAACAGTAGCAGGAGAAGCTTCGGGCTGTTGATCTGCAGAAGAACTCTCGGGAACATCAGTAGACGAAGATGGTAGAAGATCAGTAGTAGCAGGAGTCGAAGACGGTGTGGATGAAGAATTATCCGGATAAAGATGCAAGCCATGAAGAAGCGTAACAACTTGATCCACTTCATTGAATTTCGGAAGATTGAATGAGTTAACAAGATGGTCATACTCAAACAACCAAACAGGACCTTTTCCTTTAGGAGACTCCGTGTACTTTAAACATTTTACCTCAAAATGCTCTTCAATCTTTCCCGTTTCCTTGTTGAAAACCCTCTTGTTAGGAGAATTAACCGAATACCCAAGAAATAATCCATCAAATGCTTTTTCACCAAGTTTAGAAACTTTATCTTTTGATATCAAAATGGTGCAAGGACATCCAAATGGTTCCAAAAATTTCAGGTTTGGTTTTCGGTTATTCAACAACTCATAGCAAGTCTTATTCTTCTTCTTGTTCATCAAAACACGGTTTAATACATAGCATGCCGTGTTAACTGCCTCTGCCCAAAAAGTAATCGGCAAGTGTGAATCAGACAGCATAGTACGGGCGGTTTCAATGATTGTTCTATTCTTTCTCTCCGCTACACCATTCTGTTGTGGAGTTCTTGCTGCACTAAACTGATGAACAATTCCTTTGCGTAGACAATATAATTCAAGAATTTTGTTCTTGAATTCCGTTCCATTATCACTACGTATCTTCTTTATCTTCAAGTTGCACAGATTCTCAAGTCTATCGAACAGATAGGTCAGTATATCTGGTGTTTCATCCTTTGTACACAAGAAGTAAACCCATGAAAAGCGAGAATAGTCATCAGTTACTACCAAACAGTAAGATTTACCACCAATACTCTTCGTGCTTACAGGTCCAAACAAGTCCATGTGAAGTAATTCCAATGGAGATTCAATGGAATTGACTTGCTTAGGCTTGTGAAACTTCTTGTGTTGTTTTCCTTTCAAGCATGAAACACAATCATCTTTCAAAACAAAGGATTGCTTAGGAATCCCCTCCACCAAATCATGTTTCACCAGATAATTCATTTTTCGGAAATGAATATGACCCATCCTTCTATGCCACAATAATGAATCCTTAGTAGACGCTTTGGTTAGAAGACAGGTATGTTCTTCAGTTTCCACTGTCCTCATGTCCAAAATATAAGAGTTCTTCACTCTAGGAGCTCTAATCAGAATCCATTCCTCGGGAATCACAAATCCCGGCTTCAAAATCAAACACTCTAAGTCTGTAAAAGCAGCTGTGAACTTCTTATCGCAAACTTGAGAAACACTTATCAAGTTGTGATTTAGCTCCTCCACAAAGTTAACATTCTCAAAATTCACTTGACCATTAGAGAGTGTACCTTGCCCAGTTATCTTACCACCGTTATCACCAGCAAAAGCAACATATCCCCCATTATATGGTTTAACATCAGAGAGAAGGGAAATATTGCCTGTCAAGTGTCGTGAACAGCCACTGTCAACATACCACTTGCTATTCAGCACCTTTGACTGTCACAACACAAAGAAAAGATTGTTAGTTTGAAATGGAGACCCAAGCCTTGAGAGACTTGGGTACTCCTGAGACTTCATCGATTATTACCACATCAGTTAAAACCTTGTTTTTTAGTAAATCATTATCTTTTACTGATGTGATAACTTCAGATGACACATTATTCTTTACACTTCTCTTTTTCCAAACTTTCTGAGAAAAAAATGGTTGCTTATTAATAACATCAACCTTTCGAACCATTGGTTGAGTAGGTGTAATGTTATTAACTTTTGAAATCGGAACATTTCGAGATAATCCAGGTTGTTTTGACTTTTGAAAGTTTATATTTTTAGCATGACGTGGATCATTTCGTGATGCCCATTTTCTAGCAAGCACCGGACACTGATTAATGAGATGACCCTGCTTCTTACAGTAGAAACATGACCGTCTCTCTCGGAAAGTTTGATCATTACACAATAGTGGTTTTGGCGAAAGAGGAACCCTACGAGGCTTAATTTCAGGTACATTTACTGCACATGAACACTTATGCGAACATGATGGAGTAAACATATTTACAGTTGAGGTAATCTTTGAAGAAGGATTTTTAATTGAAACTTTACTATTTTGAATATTCTCCTCCAGTTTCATTTTTAAATCCTTGATTACTGGTTTCTTTTTAGAAAACATTCCACCTCTACCCTCATTAGTAAAGATGAAATTTTCAGGTTTGAGGTTATTCTTCTCAACTTTCTGTGTAATCTCATGAGTTACATCCTCCACCTCTACCACCTCTTCAACATTTATTGAAAGTGCAAACATGATTGGTTCAAATTTAGGCTTAATTGGCTCAGCCTTCTTGTTATTTGAACTCAGAGCTTTAAGCAACTCAAGTCGCTTGTCATCAGCAGCCTTAACAAGCTTAGGTTGTTTAACATCTTCAACCTTGACAGTCTTAGGCTGATCGGGATTTTTAACAATAACTGGTTTCACCACAGGATTTGTATCCTTCTTGAAAACATAAGGTACATAGTCTTTAATTTCGTCCTGCGAAAGACTGGGCTGATTCAAATTTGAGGGAGGAGGTTGGTTGTGATAACCAATTCCTGCCTTACTCTTCGTATCAGTCCGTTGATTTTGCAGAATGTCGGAAAAGACCATAGTAGATGTGGAGATATTTGCAAGTCTTCGTTTTAAATCAATATTTTCAGATTGAGTTTCAGCAAGTTCCTTTTTAAGATGTGAAATGAGTTTTAAATAACTGTCAATCTCATCTTGTTTGTTAAAAATCATTGCCTTTAACTCTTTCTTTTCGTCAATAAGGGTTTTCTGATTTATAGTAAAGACTTTTTCGTTATCTTTTAAAACTTTGTTTGCTTCAATAAGATTGGTTAGATCTGTATTCAAGCGATCATTATCTACTATGAACCTGTTGATTTTACCAGTTAGTGTGATACAGGAATTACAATTAAAAGAATCAAAGTCTACCTCATTTTGAACATCCGCCATAAGAGCTACGTTATCTTGATCGTCCATAGCAGAAAAATCATAGGCTTCTTCATCCATCAGAAGAGCTGCCTTGGCGACTTCATTCTCTTTCTTGAAAGTAGAAGGTTTTGTAAATCCAGTAGACGGTTGTCTACCTTTCTCACATTCTCTAGCAAAATGTCCCAGATTTTGACACTTGTAGCATCTAATCTCGGACTTATCGAAACCCATACTAGTTTTATCAGTGACGTCTTCAAGAGATTTCTTTCCTATTCTCTTCAAATAGGTTTTCGTTCTTCTGGTAAGCATAGCCATGTTCCAACGAAGATCCACTCTCTCTAGTTCATCAGGATCAACTTGTGCAAAGTCTTCATCAGTAAGATCTACCGAGCTAATCCTCTTTGATAAAAAATCATCATATGATGATAAAAACGCATTGAAGATTACTGCATGTCATTGTGTGATGCAGTAGCAGAGGAAGATGGTTGAGCTGTGAAAGAAGAAAATGTTCCACCGAATTATTATCAGAAGAGTAATTAGGTTTGGATACAGCAGTTGAAGGTCCAGATAAAAGAGCTGTACTTCCATATCCAAAACTACTAGTATCAGGAAGCAAAGAACTGGATCTTGTGCTTCTCTTTTGGATATCCAAAGCACATGTTTCTAATTTTCCAATAAGTTGATCCAAAGTCATTGCCAATACGTCTGGATCATTCTCCATCATCAACACTCTAGTTTCCCAGTGAGGAGGTAGAGCATTTAGCAGTTTCTTGTTAACCTCAATAGAGCTGAATTTGTATCCACCCTTAGTCAGCTCATTCACTAGACGTGAATATCTACAGAACAAGTCCTTAACCGTCTCGTTCTTCTGGATGTCAAACAGATCATATTATTTCTTCACTAACTCCAGCTTACTTTGCTTGTATTCAGTAGTACCTCCACATCTTTCAGCTATACCATTCCACAAATCATAAGCTATGTCGTGTTGCTTGAACATCTTCATAGCATCGGCAGGTAGAGACATGGTTATAGCAGAGTGAGTTTTTCGTTCACATTCCCATGTCTTGCGTTCCTCAGCCGTCATTGAACGAATAGGTTTTGGAGGAGGTATACCCACATGTTCTCCACTTGCAACCGGTCGAACATATCGCTCGATCAAAGGTATCTCCATTTCAGGGTCAGTAAAAGCAACAAAAGATAAAAATCTACCACGCCATTCAGAATACTCCATTCCAGGTGCAAATAATGGAGGTTTGTTTGCGCTACCAACCTCAGCGTTATGTTTTAACATAGCATTAACAGCTTGTAAAGTAGACATTTTAATATGTATTAACTAAGATTAAGTTTTGGAAAAAAATTTGATTTAAACAGTATAGCGATATTAATGATATCGCTAGAAGCTGATGATTGAGCAATATTGATGATATCGCTATCAATGTCGCTAATTAAAGCGCAAATCAAAATCAGACTGAAAAAAAGGCGATACTACAGGCGATATTGAGAGTAATATCGCTAAAGTTAATTAGGCGATACTATGTAATATCGCTAGTAATAATGCTCAAATTAATGAGTACAGATCAAGTAATATCGCTGAAACCCTAGAGGCGATATTAAGACAAGATTGCTTCTAATATCGCTAAAACGGCTGTAAACCCTAAAATTAATAATCTCAAAGATCTAATTAAGTTTAGGTATGCTAATGACGAACACTAATCCCAGAAAACACTACAAAGCACTAATTAATCAGTTTTAAGGCTAAAAAGTAATTAACCTATATGAAACTAGTTACTTAGCCTTTTTTAACGTACTAATATTGATTTAACAAACCACTAATCCAATTGATAAATGGCTCTGATACCAATTGTAGGTCCCGAAATATTTGAACTTTAACAATATCAATATTCAATAACTAATGAGCGGAAATCAATAGCTATTCAAAGTACGTTATCAATAAAACTAATCACACAACCACATATATTTTGCATTAATCAAAGCATAAAGTGTGGGTTACAAATACTGACCAGGGAATAACAAAAGCTGTGCTCCAATTCGTATCACTCCCAAAAGTGCCGTAACTCAAACACTAATTAGGTATTTATACTATTACCTAATCAGCTAGGCGATATCGTCAATATCGCCTATGCGATATTGCCAATATCGCAATAGCGATATCGCCAATGTCGCTATTTACATCAGAAATAGACTAAGTAATTACAACTCAAAACTTGGACTAAGTGACAGACACACTAATGTACCAACACACTTTTCCAGCTTCCTTTTGTTTGGACATCAACATCCTTATAATATTCTAAGTCGCGAACTCTTGGTTTCTTGTAGTCTCTGGTAAAGTGTCCAAAACCTCCACAGTTGTAACATTTATTTTGCATGTCACCTCGTGACTTATCAGCCAATGTCTTCTCTTGTAGATATCATTAGTTAGCCCTTGAAGAATGTAGGACTTCATTTCCTTGTGAGCTTTCCACATCGCTTTTTGAGAAGGAGAACATTCACTAAAAGTTAATGGTGTTTGTTGAGCAACTCCGGTGGTTGTTCCTGAAGCATCCACTTCAGCATAAAAAGGTGTCTCTCCTTCATTTAACGATTTCTTTAATAGCTAAAAATTTTCTTGTTGTTCAATGAAGTCTATAAACCTGTCTCTCCATTGAGAGTAATCACCTCTGAATAACACTGGGGGCTTATCCTTGGTTCCAATCGCGAGGGCTTCTCTAGACATTTTTCCTGTATACGAATTTTCCCTTCAAAATTTTGGAATTTTGTCCCGAGTAAAATGAAAATTCTCTCAAACTAAAATTAGTCAACGGGAAGCTCAAATTCAAATTTTCATAATTGTAAAATTTTCCTGCCCTTCTTTTATTTTATTTTTTTAAGTTTCAGTTACTGTATGCGATCTTAATGATAAGTTCGCATCAATAAGTTCGCAGTGTTTATGCAAGTTTAATAATAAAGTCTCAGAATTCAATAAGATCGCATAAACAAGATCGCAGAAATAAAATTGCTTCTTAGTGGGACATTACTGAAAAGTTCGCAGGAATAGTGTCACAGATACTGTTCGTCACTTTCACAAAGAACACCAAATCTGAAATCTAACAAATTATGAAATTGATTGCTGAGCTTGATTCCTGATTGATTCAAACTACTTATGAAACACTTTGATCGGTGGAATTTCGCTTAAACAAGTTCAATCCATTTCGAATCAAACTTAAACCGCCATTTTTAAGCTAGAATCAAACTTGAATTTCTGAATGATTTGACCGTGAATTCTTCAATCAATCTCTTTTAAGACACTTGTTGAACCTTCATTGATCCTTTACTTGAACGGAAACTCACAATTTAGATGAATTTGATCAAAAATCTATAAGTTCCACTTCAAATACCCATTTTGAGATTTTCTTCGAATTCTTGAGCTTGAATTCTTCAATTAATCTGTGAAATCTCTTCCAAATCACTTATCCATGGCTCTGATACCAAATGTTGGATCAATTTTAGTGTTTGGATCGAGAATTGAATGTAAACCGAATGTATGTATATACGTATATGAACGAATAATAGTCGAATGCTTATATTGAATGATAACTGAATGAATACAAGCTCTCAAGACTCTCTTGATTGAATACAGATACGCTCATACAATATCTCTCAAATTTTCACTTTTACAACTGAATAAAGACTCGTATGTATACTCATTTTGACAGACACTGTGACACTATTATTAGTGTCCACTAACAGTACCTGTGACACTATTATTAGTGTCCCATGGATAGTACCTGCGACACTATTATTAGTGTCCCATGAATAGTACCTGCGACACTATTATTAGTGTCTCAGATAGTGTCTCAAATTCTAAGATGTACAAGTGCAAATCTTATTTTATATCTAACAAATAAGGAGATGAAGAGAGTTTTATACAAAGTTCTTGGATGACAATATAAAAGAAAAGAAGAGAACTTGAGCTTGAATGAGATCTACAACCCAAAATTCTTTTAAAACCGATTTTATACCCTTTTATCTTGATGATTCTAATTCTCAAGATTATGAGACCTTCCAAAGCTTAATCCATATTTATGACTTCAAAGGATGGTGTAAACTTGATGGAAAGAGTAGTAAAGTATGGTGATTCTTAAAGTTCCCTTGAAAAAGTGAAAATGATGAAGATGATGATGATGAAAACCGTTTGGATGGGAGGGAGAATGAAAGAATGACCTCAAATTGCTTCTTTCTAAATGATCTACTAAGGTCACTAGCATGGCTCAAATGCATGGGAAATAATATATTAAATTAAGAAGGGATGGTTTGGCTTGAATGTGTTAACAAGCAAAAAAAAAAAAGTGGGTATGGGAGGTGGTGAGGGAGAGGGCCGGCCAAAGAGGGTGCAAAAAAGGGGGTATGGGTCCTACAAGTTGATCTTCTTGACTAGTTAGTTGGTTTAGGTAGATATTTAGGTACTTAGTGTTAAGTATTGATTAATTAGATGTAATCCCACAATTAGGGATAGTTTAAGGTGGTTAAGGTATATAAATGTGGATTAGATATTTATAAGTTGTTTCGACAATGTACCTTCGTTACGATTAATTTGTTTAATTAAATACGCATTCGTAGTAACCGTTAAGCTCAATTTTTATTTTGTACGCGTTTATTCAATTCTTTGAAAACTTTATTGTGACAACCGTCAAAAATCTCAGGTCAATAATGCACTTAAATTCCTAGTCTATCTATTTACATTTACAACACTCAAAAATCCTAGTGAAAAGTCTAGTTTACGACTCCTTAAGTACCTAAACCGTAAGTTACCGAAATCGTGTAACGTTTTAGGAGATTTCTTAGCGAACTTTAAGACCGTGAACAACATTGAATTAGGTTACAAAGTGCCAAAGAAAACAAACGAAATTTAATTTCATTCATCAACACAAAATATTTATCGTATCGTAAAAACCGGAATTTGATCGTAAATTCTGTAACTCGGTTAACGCAACCGGAAACCGCACGATTAACTCGCGAATACCAACCGTAAACAAATCAAGTATATTATGATGAATATTAAAAACTTATGAAATAAATTTTTACAATTCAAACTTTAACTATCACAACTTTACAATTAAAGCTCACAATGTACACAAACTTGTACAAACTTAATTATATAACTTGTAGGCTTTTATTTCCTTAATAATTAACAAAATAGAATTTAAATAAAGCCAACCCCCACCACCAAAAATCTGCAGCCCACTCTCTTGAACCCATTCAAAACCTCCACTAACTCAATTTGATTCCATGCAAGACATATACACTTACACACTCTTTCACTTTCATCATTTCCTCTCTTTTCTCTCAAAGAAAACACACACAAACACTCCCAAAACACACACTAAATTCCAGAATTTCCAGCCCCTTTTCATCCTAAGATCATCATCTTAAAAGTGTTCTTACACAAATACAAGAACTTTGAGGTAAAATCACTCTTCCTAGCTTCCATTTCTTACTTTTATTGTGTTTAATTCTTGGATTTCATGCCTTTTTCATGGATTAAATCCTCATAAAATTTTTGATGGTTTGTAGGTTACACCTTATACATATTCATATGTAAAAGAAGGGTAACCTATGATCAAACCGAAAATCAAACCGAAAAAGTCGACTTTTTGATGTTATTGTAACTATTTTCATGTTCTTGCAAGCTTGAATAAATTGAATGGTTAAAAATCATTTCTAATACATCTTGGATGTATTTTAACACCAAGAATGTGTTAGAACAAAGATTTAAAGGATTAAATAAGATTAAAAGCTTGGTTGCAAGTTGTGTTCTTGAAAAAGAGCCAAAAACCCAATTTTGGGCTTGCATGCACCAAAATTCGTAGCTAGATCTTAATCCTTGTTAAAATATGTCTATGTTTATGTAAAACACATGTTCAAGCATAAAGACAAGGCCTCAATTATTGGATTAGGTCTAAAAATCATTTGGTAGTGAAAACACACCAAAAAGATCACTTTTGTCTTCTAAGTAATCTGTCCAGATTTTGACCCTACTTTGATATACCATAACTCTGTCAATAATGGTCCAAAAATCTTGATTTTTTTTCTGGAATTTAGCCTAATGTCTTACCTTTAAAACCCCACTGGTCTCACTCAAATCCATTGAGTATTCAACCTCCAAATGTATCACACAAAACTGATGCGCAAACAGCAACCTTCCTATGAGCATTTTTGTTGTGATACATGTTCATGGGACTTAAGGTGTTCAATAAATCTAAAAAAAATTGTTTTTTAGACTCCTAACAATTTTATCTCAGTAGAATAAAAAGATAGTAATTTATCTTGTTGATCTCATATTTTTAGAAAATGCATGAACATCAAGCATTGTTGTAATCTTGTAAATTGTAAATACTTGTGTTGTGATGATTCAAAAATGCATAAGTGTTAGGTAAAACGTGTTAAAATTTTGGGGATTATTTTTCTCAGTCGCTAGATCATGAAAAGAGTCTTGAAAATAAAAATGAGAATTTTAGGAAAAAAATAAGTATTTTTCCCAAATTAATGAAAATAGAGCCTATAAAAGGTAAAATAATCATGAAAAATACTTTTGGATACCAAATAATTATGGGAAAATTCCAGTGTCATTTTCTGAAGAAAATGAAACTATCCTCAAAATTTCACACTCTTTGGATGTGTTTTGATATGTTTTCCGAATAACGTCTCGTTGAAACGCATAATGTTAGGATCCAAAGTTCCAGTGCTCAAAACGGCTTGAAAATTTTACACAAACCTAAAAATTTGTAGAAACTGATCTGCTAAAAATTCCATAATTTTTCGTGAATAATTACTATTTTCCCCATATTTATCCCACTTTTTAGACATAAAATGATTATAAATAATCCATAAGTCTAAAAATCCCCAAATTTTCACAGAAAATTGGTGAACTATATTTCATGTTTCATATCAACTTTGGTAATTTTTAAATGTTGTATACATATATTTCCATTATTTTGTTCACAACTCGAACAATTACCGGCACTTTGTAATTTAATTAACTAGCTAAGCAATCCTAACAAACCATATTAGTTGATAAACTAATTAGAAACCTTGTGTTCTTAGGACTTGGATATGAAACAGACCCGGTCAACACGCGCATACATCCATTTGTACGCTCACGCTCGAACTGTGAGTTTCATAGCCCCTATTTTTAAACGCTTTGATATGTTTTGGGGTGAGAATACATGCTTTTTCTTTTGTGGTTACAAGTACATATAAACTGTTACGTATTGCATAAGTTTCCACTATTCAAATTATATGGGCCTCTATCATGAATTGTTAGTTATGGACTTAAACGCGAATATTGTGAATAGATCTATTGGGTTGACACCCCCGTCCGGGTTGGTCGCGCCAACTCGAAAAACGGGCGCATAATCATTTGAACCACTACGAGTGTTGTGAATAGAACACTTGTGAGGCAACTAAATTGTTAAGGTTTCAATTCATGAGCTTATGGCAATAGTAATACACTTTGATATTGTGATAAGACAAAATAGCTTGAAATCTCGTAACCACGGGTCTACTTTACAAATGCTTACACCTATGAACTCACCAACTTTATGTTGACGTATTTTAACATGTATTCAGGTAACTAAGGCGCTATGTAGTTGTGCCGTTGTGTTGCACTTTTTGACGTAGGAGTTGCATTCACTTGAAGGGACTTAGCATGAACTTTGTCAATTTGAATCAAGCTAGTTATTCGTTTAAGTTTGTAATGGTGTTGCTAAGACTATGTAATTTAAGGGCTTTGTTTAGAAACTCTCTTAGAAGTCGTTCATTGTAATCTTTGTTCGTGATCCGCCCACGTCGCACTCCCACCAGAAATCGGGGTGTGACATTTATGTTATTAAATCCTAGCATAATAACATACGTAAATAACTACTATTTAATTATCAAATAGCTTTACATCATTTATGAAAGTCATATCCCCAACGTCCGTGTTTGTCAGAAATCATCCGATTAAAACGCACAATTCTCAATAATTACGTATACGTAATGCATCATACATTAAGTTAGTGTGCACCAAAATGTGCAACGTGGGCGTGTGCTAGACTTATCTCAGTTTAAATCAACTTGATTTCAGTTAAGAGGGAATTAGCATAAGAATGCATGTAATTGATGTACGGAAAATACACCGGTTTTCGAGGGTTGTCACGCAAGTGTACACTCATTTGGATATATTTAGTGGAAGAACACACAAAATTTATGTATAATTTCATGCTAGAAAGCAAGAATCATGAGAGGTTTTCCAAGAATAATCTCTTGTTCAATGTGTGTGTCTTAAAACCATATTAGAGAGAGAGATGAGAGTGATTTTAGTCTAAAAAATCTGCCATGCACTCTTAGGAAAATGAAGAATATATTTCAAGAAAAGTCAAGCCACCTCTAACTATAGCCAAAGAGAAAAATGAGTACACATGGGGTTGTTTCAAGTTAATTAATACTTGTACATTTTTATTTCAAGTATTTTTAATCTTTGTAAAAGTCTTTTATTTTATTGTAACCAAATAAAACAAAACATTACAAAACACACACACTAATGATTGGGTGTCATATAAATAAAGGAGACTAAATAAATCAAAATCGTATTTGATTTATATGTAAGTAGTGTCTCATCATACATTGCGTGTGACTATTGGTACATATTTAGTCACAACAGTTTTCTAGTTTGTAATAGTTAGTTTAATAAGTCTTTTGTAATAAGTTTACTTTTATGTTTTGTAATGTAAGTTCGTACGAACTTAGGTAGGTACAAACTTAGGATCATACGAACTTAGGTCCTATAAGTTCGTATGGGCCTGTGACCAGGCAAGTTCATAGGGTCTAGCCCGTACGAACTTAGGTCCTTTATATAGATTACATGCTAGTTCGAATGTAATCAGTTGTTAAAGTGTTTTGTAAGGCTTAACTAAAGCTAAATCGCATACCAAGCTAGAGTTTTGTTCTACGTTGAATGTAATTGATACATACGTTCAATAAAAGTGTTCTTTACTATATTCGTATTACTTGTTGATTAGTGTTACATTTGTTTAAGGATTCCGCACTTAATAAACGTGATAACCTCGTGGATCCAGGTTTAGGGAACCTACAGTGACCCTA
The DNA here is from genome assembly GCA_963921325.1 of Logfia minima. Lineage (NCBI taxonomy): Eukaryota > Viridiplantae > Streptophyta > Magnoliopsida > Asterales > Asteraceae > Logfia > Logfia minima. The sequence goes on along the minus strand of OY992763.1, from coordinate 23,703,007 downwards.
TAGGCTTGTGTATTATCAGTAGTGTTGTTAACTTGTGGTAGTCGTGGTCATTTATCCCAACAAACTCCACTTGCTAACTTAAAGACCTTCTGACTGACCACCTGAAAATCCGGGCACACATGAGTTACAGATCGGAAAACCTTCACTTCAGATCTAGAAATAGAAAGAAACCTACCGAAGTTATAGGGGTGTTCGGATTTGTACGAGTTATTTCGGAGTTACAGATCCGCCGATTTTATATCTTAAATATCTGGTCCGATCCCGACAAATCCAAATGATAACTCCGTGACGTAGAAACGCAACGGCGTTCCAGACCGAATGGTTTCAGTGTCGATTTTATGGTTTTGTTTTGGTTATCAAAGATATAAAGTAGGGAGAGATGGAAAAAGAGCTCCGACATAATAATTTCAGCGTAATAATTCCGGCTTGAAATTCCTCGTTAGCTATTTGGAGTTGCAGACCAAGAAAAAAGAGGGTGTTGGTGTGTTAGTGAATTATGGTGTTTTACTTGTGTATTATTTTAAACATAAAGTGAAAAAAGGAAGTAATTAAAAATAAGAAAATAGGGTTAAGTTCAAATGAGAATGTAAGTTTTAGTGAGAATGAAGGAATGAATCCTAGCTATCCATTTTGCAAAACCCAATTTTCCCCTAAAGTTAAATATCTCACAAACGGCTAATCAAAAAATTATAAAAATTGCATCATAGAAATCAACATTCTTTCTCTACGATTAGACATCCCTCATGATATACTTTCGATAAAAAATTTTCTTTTTCTTTTTTGGGGTTGAAAGCCAGTAACACATGTGTTAGTGGTTGGTAACACATGTGTTAGTAGCGACTAACATATCTGTTACTGCAACTAACACATGTGTTATCAGTTTTTGAAACCCACCAAAAAATGGAAAAAAAAAAAAGTTCGTCGAAAGTATATCTTGTAAGATGTCTAATCGAAGAGAAAAAAATGCTGATTTTTATGGTGCAATTTTTATATTTTTTTTACTAGCCGTTTGTGAGATATTCAATTTTTAAAAGTGTTGGGTTATTATTATTTTGATGAAATAGATGGTTGAGATTGATTCCTCCATTCTTATAAAAAATTAAATTCTTATTTGAACTTAGTTTAAAAAAATAATAAAAATAAGATAGGAAAAAAAAAAAAAAAAAGATATTTTAGTATTTTAGGTGTAAAGGAACAAATTTGAAGCAAAATTGAGAAATGTTTACTATTATTATTGAAGTTCGTCGATAATCTTTGAAAAAGCGGACAATCGCAAAAATTATTTGTGTAATTTACCCTAGTAATAAAGTTGGCAAGGAAGATTCTGTGGGTTGATTTATAATGATATAATATATTATGTTAGGGTTGATCCAGAGTTTTAGTAGGGGATATTCTATCTTCTCATCTTATCAAGTTTAGTATAGTAGTACAAATAAAGTGTGATTATTTTAGTAGTATTTGAATTCAAATGCAATTAAATCTTTTATAAATAGTTTATTTACGTAAAAAGAACATTGAAATAATCCTTTTTTATATATATTTTACTTGTTTTAAGAAACTTTTTACACGAATCATATTTATTCTTTTATTTTTATTTGAGTATTAAAGTGTTTTTATAGCGATAATATTTTACTTTTTATGATGCAGATTTTTAAATCTGCTATTGATTGTATGCTAATGATGTTACTTAGTTATTTAACTTTTTAATAAGGTATGCTAGTTGCATAATAATTGATACGTCATATTTGATAATAATAGTAAAAAATTTTGGATGTTACATTTGTACATGTAGCCTTTGACATTTTAGAGCACTTAGAAAGTGTCCATTAACATCATATCTGTGATTTAACATTATTTTTATTAAAAATTATTGGAGGAATCTCCTAATTATTCAAAACTCATTTGTAGCGTTAATTATAAAGCATTGAATACTATAACAGCAATATCTAATTTATTTTGTGTCTTTTAAGAAAAGCTAAATAAAGCTTTTGGAACTTTCAATAAAAAAACCAAATGTGCGTCGATTGAAGTTAAAGATGCTCTTTTAGTTGACAATTATATTTAACAAAAACTTCGCATTTAATATATTTAAAATTTTCTTATAAACATGTATTAAATTAAATTAAATTAAATTAATTAAATTAAATGTAATTTTAAATTGTAAAAGAAAATTTTGAGTATAATTAATAGATTTGATTTTCTAACATACTTCAAAGTTGTATTTAGCATAATCAATTTTTGTTTTATTTTATTTTATAGTATACCTTACCTCCATAAGTGATGATTTTGTCACAGGCATCTTTTCTATGTACACAGGTTAATAACACGAATTGACAATCCTACCCCTAAAACCTCACTCACCTTTAACTTTTAGCTTTCTCTATGTATTTCTCTCAACGCTCAAACACACTTCTTTCATTATTTTTTCTATCTTCCATCTCAAAGAACCTGCATATCAGACTAGCTCCTCATCCACTTCGGTAGTCTCTCATCAGACGTTATCACGACGTTAGTTAGGCTCTCTTGTTGTCGGAATCACATATTGAAAGAAAACCCATAAAAAGTTAGGGTTTTTATCAGGGCCAGCCCGTAAAATTTAGACGCCCTATGCTATAAGTAAAAGTAGGCTCTTGAAAGTAATGTTCTCGCAACCGGATCAGATGTTGAACCTTTACCAGTTCAACCAGTGTCAGGAACCAGTATATATACATTTTTATACTTGCATTCTTGTAAAAATTAATATAGCACATATAAGATCAAAGAATCCAAAAATTTTATAACTAAAACTTTATAAACTACACCAAGAATCATAAAATACAAAGTATAATGATAATAACAACAATAATCTATTATATAAGATTATTACAAGTAGTAATGATCAGGACCGGTTCATAAATTTAGAAGGTCATGTGCCATAATTGAAAGTTAGGCGCTCGAAACTTAATATATAAAAGTTGTTGACTTAAATTACAATTTTACTATGAAATTTTCATATTCTCCGTATGACGCATCAACAATTAGTACTATCATGCTAATAATCACAATCACAATAACATCAAAAACAATAATAATAGTTAATTTTGTATTTTTGTTCTAACTTGAAATATATTACATAATGATAATTGTGTATTCTTTTCTAAGTTTAACGCATACGTAGTATCATCCAATTTGTTTAAAGAATATAAAACTTACAGAGTTTCAGAACAATCAAATACAATCTTTAAAGTTCAAAATATTATTTTTATAAAATTAGTAACCATATAGTATTCTGTTAAATATATTTAGACGATATTATTTTTGAAAAACAACAATAGATAATGTTGTTATTTTTAAAGTGGTTAATAGAAAAAAGGTATATATTAAACTACATATAGTATTTAAAATGAGGACATATTAATAAAACTTACATACTCAAGGGATTAAAGTGTTAGTCTAGATATAAAACTAGGGGGCATTAATGAAGAATGGTGGTAAAGTCATAAAGACTTATCGATTTTTGCGCTCTTCTTCCTCATAAAAACCAGACTTTTAACTTTCCTCTATTAAAACATAAATTTTGAGCTTTTTTTCTTTAGTTCCATCTATACTTATTTTCTAAATTTATATCACGTATTTAATCATTATAAATCACCGTTTAGTGGTACTAAATCTTTCAAAAATCAACATATAACACCAGTCGACTTTTAGAATTTTAGAGCCCCAACAAAAATGGAGGCTCTATACCATTGCACTCCCCCACACATGCCCAAATTCGAATCTAATTTTTATTCCCCCCAAATTCCATCTTATAATCTTTTCATGATAAACACTTAATTTATATTTCTCAGTTTTTATGATTTTATGAAGAAAATAAAAAAAGTCGACTTATAAAATCTGTAATGATCGTTTGTCGAATTCGGGATATCTAATTCCTTTTGTGGTGAGACGTAGACACATTGCGAAATATACAAAATTAGTATAACAGGATGTGAAAGACATGTTTGAAGGGTATAGATGTCATTTTATTCTAGCCACCTGTGTACATAGAAAAAATTCGCGTGGCACAATCACGACCCTACCTCAATGGATCACTTACAAAGGCGATGACTCCAATATTCTTACAGTAAAAGTATTTTCTTCTCAAATAATGCACCACATACCGACTTAAGAATATATTGTTAAATTTTTTTAGTATATGTTTAAAAATTACATTTCCCAAAGTTAGAGTTAAGTAATTAGTCATGTTGAAGAATCTTTTAGGGTAGACTCCAAAACTGTAATTTATTTTTGTAAGTGGTTGTTTAATTCCTAATCCCCTCCATCACTTGTGATATCTTGCCGGTGAAACATTGACCATTCTACATTAGACTTTGACCCCTCTACTTTTCATTGACACTTACATCAGAAAATTTATAAATAAAATATTTTGACACGTAAATGCTATAAACAATTGATGCTTTTTAATACTATATTCAATTTAAATATATTCTACTAGTGTATGAGAATTAACAAGGGGAAAATGACTGGATAATTTTAGAGTATTTTGACAACAAGTAACTGAAATTAGAATTGGTGATGAATTATCCAAAAAAGAGTGAATGTACAAAGTTTTATACAATAAATTTCTAATAATAATTTATGCAAACCATCAGGCAAATGAATAGTGGAGATACTTTTCGTTCTAGTTAAAGTGTACATTTAAAAATACATACAAGTTAAGAAATATGCATTATTATACTGCCTACTAATTAAATATCATCTATATTAATTAGATAAAAAAATTTTAGTTGATTGATATTAGAAATGAATATTTATTTTGAAATAATCGAAAATAAAAATATAGACCTTCAAGTGAGACGGATCGAGTACTATATGAGCGCCTTCAAAGCCCAAAAAGAAACGTTGGCAAACCCCAAGTGCCAAAATTCTCAAACGCTCAATTCTAAATAGACTTGGGCCCGTACTCAGGCCCAATTACAAACCTTTTTAGTAAAAAGATATAAACATATTACACATTTGTTACAAAGATAATTGCATTCAAAAGATGCTTTCTAGTAATCACAATAGAGAATAGTGAAAGTCATACGTTTATATGCAAGCTTTATATCTACATGCATAAAAGCACACTCGACTAGGATACATCAAGATACACACTTTAACACAGCGTGAATACATTATGATTTTTCAAGGAAAAAATTTCTAAAATTAGTACATTTAAAACTCAGAATAAACTTTTCATATAGTGTGAAGTGTTCTTATAATGTGTGTAAATCAAATTGATGCTCCATTGTGTTCTGTGGTGACAATGACAAAGCATGGGAAACTTAAAGCATTTTAATAACGAAATGAGTTTTACTTAGTTGATAACATTCTCCGGATTTAAACACAAAATGAAACTTGTTATAGTAAGAGGGTACCATATTGCGCCATTCAGTATTAGGTTATATCTGTTCTAATTTAGAGTGCTAGCTATAATGGATTAGAGCATTTTCAACATAACACAATAAAATGTTCCTAATAGAGTAACAATCAAATATTCTTACTTTTTATTATATGTGGACAAACAAAAATGATCCAATCGATCTGGCTATGAGAATTTTTTTTATTATTTTATTACTAAAAGGCACCAACTATAAACGGGTTAATATATTGATAATGTATTAAACTCTGTACAAATGTTTGTCTATATGAATCATCTTCATTTTGATTCGAGGTAGTGACACAGTCGTTGGAATCATCAATAGTAGGCAATGGATCAAACACTTGGGAATCATGAAGCCCAAGAACCCTACGGATAATATCTGGAGTGATCGAAATTGTTTGGGTACAATTTTCAATATACCTTGTAATTACTGATACCCCATTCACAATATTATGAGAACAGGTTTACCAGAATTCACAGAGTAATTGAGGATAAAGGATATCTGGAGTAGCAGTTAGGGCATAAGAAATTTTATGAATTTTGAGAAAATTTATAATTTCTTCAAAGCCCTTCTTTTCAATTAGGCGAGCAATATAGTTGTTTTTAGGAAGTTAAATCTGAAGATTTTATCAACATTAATATGTTTATGGGTTATATGATCAGCCATGGGCTCAATAGAGTATTGTGAAATGGTTTTTCCCATTTTTTTTGTTGGAAAAACAGAGAAGTTTTAGGGTTTTGAAAGGGTGAAGATTTCAAAAAGGTTTTTTAATATGAATATAAAAACAATAACGGGAAATGAATAATAAAAAGGTATTTATACCGTTTTCTATAACCATTAAAACTTTTAAAGTAATGATGAGTAGTGGTGGAAAATGGTGGTGACGATGGTTGATGTGGGTTTGAGGTGATGGCATTAATGGTGATTGAAAGTGTTGCGCCGGAAAACGGTCATGTATGAGAGAGAATGTCAGAGAAAGTGTCAAAAAGTGTTTGAATTCATTTAATTAAAAATTTCTTTTTGACATCTATTAGAAATATAAATTAGGATTTGCATTTGCATTTGTATAAGTCTGTGTTGATGCATCTTAGTGTGTCTGTCAGTTGGTCAAGTCTGTAATGTGTTTGTTAATGTAATTGAGCTAGTTAGAATTACATTTTCTGTGTTATGCGACACAAGGCCCGTGTCGCATTAGTTGTAGTTGCGACACAAGGATTATGTCGCAATAGTGATCTATGCGACACAAGGCCTGTGTCGCATAATCCGGCCAGTTTGTTTAGTATAAATACCCAAATGTTAGGGTTTTAGAAAGGGACTTTTTGGGGATTTTACACACACTTATTCTCTGCTTTTGGCTGCTTATTTTCTTGAGAATATTTGATAAAGAAATATAAAGTATTATTATTGATTTGTTCTTTATTGCTTTAAGCTTTATATTCTATTCGTGTCATTATCTCCTTTGAGCGATTTGATTAAAAGATCCATCCTAGGGATCTACAATTGGTATCAGAGCCATAATAATTGATTTTGGTGGTATCAAATCGTTTTGGTAAGTTTTTAATACTTATTTTGATTATTTAACATTTTGTTGGTGTTTGATCTTCATTATAAAGTGTTTTGGAGCTGAAACTTGGAGTTTTTAAGCCTATAAATCTAAGCTTTTACGAACTTTTTCGTTAAAAATCATTAGGTTTCTAAATTTTTCGTTTTTGAGTTTTCTGGGGTCTGACAGCGCTGTTTTGCGACACAAGTCTGCGACATTAATTTGTGTCGCTAGTAGGGTTTTAACGACCTTAATCTTTGCGACATAAAAGTTGCGACATACTTGTTTTGCGACACATGGTCTGCGCCACAGATATTTTGCGACACAATATTTGTGTCGCTGTAAGCTCTTCTGCGACACAACATTAGTGTCGCTAACTCCAGTTTTAAGCTACTTTTTGAAAAGTCTCTCGAGCCCGTTACGATGACGTCTTCTGCATCAGCATCTATTCAACAAGTTGGGGCTTTGTTAAAACATAATAGTGAGGTGGGTTCAACAAATAAACCACCTATGTATACAAATGGAATGAATTACTCAAATTGGCATCAGAGATTTGAAGTATTTGTATCTTTCAACGATCATGAAATGCTAATTTATATAGAAGAAAGGTATGAACGCCCCGGGAGGACCGGTATCTTTGATGGACCTATTCCTGAAAAATTCATTAAGTCTATGACTCCTGAGGAACGTAAGGCTTTTGACACTGAAAAGAAGACTTACTATGCTATTACCATGGCTTTACCTCAACAGATTCTCCGACAACTACGCCACCACAAAACTGCGTATGATTTATGGATTGCTTTTGAAAAGAAATGTGGCGGCAGTGATCAGTACAAACGGAACAAACTGGATCTAGTCAAGAAACAGTTTGAAGTCTTTGACATGCTGCCTACTGAATCTCTTGAAGATATGTGCAGTAGATATTCACAGCTTGTAAGTGAATTAGTCGAGGGAGGTGTAAATCTCGACAAAACTGATGTTAACAAGAAGCTTTTGGGTTCCTTACCCAAAAAGTGGAATACACGAGTGCTGCTGATGGAAAAAGATGAAGACATTATGGACATGGAGCTAGATGATTTGGTTGGACAGATTGCTGCTGATCTCTTAGATATGCAGAAAAAGGAAACCAAGGCTACTGGCACACCTTCAGAACCCGAAGTTATATGGTGTGGATGTTCCCGCTGCAGTAACTCAAGCTGCTGGTTCTGCATTTTTCTCTGGAGGTTCTGGTAGTTCTGGTGCCCCAAGTACATCTGGTGGATTTGGATATACCACCATCAACTCTTCAAGTGGGAGTGGTGCTTATTCAAACTGCAAAAGTGCATCTCCTGCAGTTGCTGAAGAACATGCAGTTGTTTTTACAGCTTTCTTGTCGGCTTATGATGACTTCCTATCCAACAAGAACAGCACTGTGGATCTGACTGAAGAAGATTTCAGTCAAATTGATCAAGAAGAGCTTGAGCGTATGGACTTGAAGTGGAGCATGGCTATGCTCACAAGAAGAGTCAAGAACTTCTTGAAGAAAACTGGAAGGAAGAATGTCACTGATTCAGAAGAGAAGGGTCTGGGTTTTAACAAGAGCAAGGTGAAATGCTAGCAATGTCATAACTATTGACACTTTGCTCGTGAATGTGACCGCAAGAAGAACCCACCTTCTAGCCTATCTAAACCTTCTTAGTACAACTCAACTGATAAGACCAAAAATGATGAGAAGGCAATGGTTTCCGCTGCACTGCTGCTTTCTAACAATGCTTGGGAATGGTCTGATCCAGATGAGGATGATGCAGAAAAGGCACTGATGGCTGAGGTGCATGAGGTAGATGATGAACCTTTATCATGTGTTTCGTGCATTAAATTGACTAACCAACTAAACAGGTATAGAGAGGATACCAAACGCTTTAACACTGTTATTGAAAATTTAAATGAAACAAATGATATGTTAAGAAACAGTGATAAGGCAAGTGGCTTAAAGTTAAAAGCTATTTTAGAAGAGAAAAAGGAATTGAAAGCTAAAATTTTTGAACAAAAAGATGAAATTGGTAGCTATGTTGATGTACTATCATCTGTTAAAAGAGAACTTGTTGAATCTCAAACTGAGGTTCTAAATTTAAAGAAAAAGCTTTCAAACTTTTCGGTCTCCTCTCTAGTCTTTGATGAAATCCTACAGGCACAGAGGACCGATACCAAAAGTAAGGCAGGACTTGGTTTTCATCAAGTCCCACTTCCTAAGGATTATCTTCCCATGCCTGTTACGGATAATGTTAATGACTTAATGCCTATCTTTACAAAGATAGATGTTAAACCTGTCAAACCTGCTGTTAGCATCAAGATAAGTAAGCCTGAGCTAGTTAAGGCTGAAACTGTCATCACTTCATCAAAACAACCTGAAACTAGTAGGCCCGAGCTAGTTAGGGCTAATACTAGTGAGTCTGAAACAAGTAAGACTCAAAAGGTTGAGAAAGTTAAGCCTGTTAAGGCTGAGCTTCATCAGACTGAGCTAATTAAGTTTGAGAATATAGTTGAGCCTAAGTTAGGAAAGGCTCTTTCTGTGCTTCCTCGTATTACTGAAGAGGAAATTGAAATTGAGGACATAACTGATCAAGAGTTTACCAGTAAAGAAAAATGTCAAGCCTGAAAATCATATAATTACTATCGAACGAAATGAACAGGCCATAACAAAAGGAAAAGGTAAAGCTATGGCTGAACCTCAAAAGAAGATTGTTTCTAAACCAACTATATTAAATAAATCTTCTAAAAATTCTTCTAAAGCATCTCTTGTTGAATGCTCACGTAAATGTGACTGTTCAACACATGCTTCTTTTGGTCGAGCTCATCGGTTTATTCCTAAATCTCAATAAAGTGTTGAGCATCGATCTTGCTTCTACTGCAAGAAGCAAGGTCATTTGTTAAATGTTTGTCCTGTGCTTGCGAAGAAACAGTATGGGAAACAGGTTTCGCGAGTCTCAAAATTTAAGAATCCTTCAAAGAAGTCTATTTCAATGAAAGGCTCAAAGACTTCTGTCCCAGTTGTCAAAGTCAACAAAGTTGAGCAAAATCCTTTGCAAAACTTAAAGCTCAAAGTTGTTGACTCGCAAGCATCCAAACCAAAGCAGGTTTGGAAGATTAAAGAATCTTGCAAAGATTCTACATCCGACAATACCTCATCAGTCAAACATTCTAAACTGTTTGAAAATAAAGTTTGACTGATGTGGTCATTGTTGATGATGTTACTGGAGTACCCAAGACTATAAAGGCTTGGGTCTCCATTTCTAACTAATTTACCTTGTTTGTGGTGCCGCAGCAACCTAAATCTGTAAAGAATAGTAAATGGTATATCGACAGCGGTTGTTCTCGGCACATGACCGGTGATGTTTCCCTTTTATCTGAGGTTCATGCTTACAATGGAGGTTATGTGGCCTTCGCTGGTGATAAAGGGGGAGTTATTTCTGGTCAGGGTACGCTTACTAATGGAATGGTAAGCTTTGAGAAGGTGAATTTTGTAGAACAATTGCAACACAATCTTCTCAGCGTCTCTCAAGTGTGCGATAAAAAGTACACTACTACTTTCATAGACACTGAGTGTTGTATATTGAAGCCGGGATTTGTAATCCCTGAAGAATGGGTGCTACTGAGGGCACCTCGGGAGAGAGACACGTATATTCTTGACATGAGTATTGTGGAAACTACACAGCTCACATGTCTTTTATCTAAAGCTCCCGAGAAGGAATCGTTATTATGGCACAAGCGTATGGGACACTTGCACTTTCGCAAGATGAGCTACCTAATCAAGAATGATCTAATGCGAGGTGTCCCTAAGCAATCCTTTGGACTGAATGATCACTGCGTCCCTTGTTAGAAAGGAAAGCAACACAAGAAGTCTCACAGACCGAAGCTGGCAAATTCAACTGAGAAGCCCTTGGAGCTGTTTCACATGGATTTATTCGGGCCAGTCAAAAAGAAGAGTTTGGGAGGAGCTTCGTATTGCCTAGGTGTGACGGATGATTATTTGCGGTTTTCTTGGGTTTATTTTCTAAAGACCAAGGATGAAGTGCCTGAGATTATCATCTATCTATTCGACAAATTGCAAAATCTTTGTGAGTTGAGAATCAAGAAGATAAGGAGTGATAACGGTATAGAGTTTAAGAACTCGATTATGGAACTGTACGGTTTGAGCAATGGTATTGAACACCAATTCAGTTCCGCAAGGACTCCACAGCAGAATGGGGTTGCAGAACGTAAGAATAGGACTTTGATTGAGGCTGCACGTACAATGCTATCTGACTCTAAACTTCCAATCACATTTTGGACCGAAGCTGTGAATACAGCCTGCTACGTTCTGAATCGGGTGTTAATGGTTAAGAAGAAGAACAAGACATCCTAATCTACAGTTTCTTGAACCATTCGGCTGCCTATGCACTATTATGCACACCAAGAAACGAATTTGCTAAGTTTGGTGAGAAATCCTGTGAAGGTGTCTTCCTAGGATTCTCTAATAACTCACCAAACAAACGTGTGTATAACTTAGTGACCAAGCGTGTGGAAGAACATTTTGAAGTCACATTTTTCCATTACACTGACAACCCTCAGGGGAAGGGACTCGAATATTTGTTTGACTATCAAACACTGTTTGATTCTTTTAATATTCCTGAGGAGAGTAAAGAAGAGGATATAGTGACACTACTTCACGGGTTGGACATCGCTTTTGAAACACCACCTATCTCTGTTCCTCCACCACCTACAGCAACGCCAGCAACTGCTCCTGCTGCTACTTGTGAGACTCCACCTCCACTCGTTACTGAGAATGTTCCTGATCCTACAAATGATGAGGAACAAACGTTTAAGGATTCTGTTCAATCACCCGTATCTGAACTTGAACCATTACCTGCATCAGACCTTGAAGATTTACCTGCACTTCAACTCGAACTTGAAGCTGACTCTACAAACCTTGATTCTATCATCGTTCCGGCTGCAATTCCGAGTTCTCGGATCAATGTGTCACATCCAATTGATGCCACTCTAGGTGATTTAAACAAAGGTGTTTTAACGAGACGACAGATTGCTGCTGCTGAACAATCTGTGTTGACGTCGTCTCCTGTTACCGACACTGATCCTGTTTGTCTTGCTTCGGAAATTGAAGAATGCTTTCTCTCACAGGTAGAACCGAAGAAGACAGCTGATGCGTTGAAGGATCCATACTGGGTTGAGACTATGCAGGAAGAGCTTCAACAATTCAAAAAGCTGCAAGTATGGACTTTGGTGCCTTTACCCAAGGGTGTTCATCCTATTGGCACCCGTTGGGTATATCGTGTGAAGAAGGATGATCGAGGCGTGGTAATTCGCAACAAAGCACGTTTAGTGGTCCAAGGCTTCACTCAAATTGAAGGTTTGGACTACGATGAAGTTTTTGCCCCGGTTGCTCGTTTGGAATCCATCCGCATTTTCCTGGCGTACGCTTCATTTAAAGGATTTCGGGTTTACCAGCTTGACGTTAAGAGTGCATTTCTGTATGGTCAAGTGGTTGAAGAGGTCTATGTCAAACAGCCGCCTGGTTTCGAAGACTCTGTTCATCCGAACTACGTCTCCAAGCTGGACAAGGCATTGTATGGTCTTCATCAAGCTCCTAGAGCTTAGTATGAGCGGCTTGCGTCTCATCTTCTGAAGAATGGTTTTGTACGAGGAACGATCGACAATACTCTCTTCATTAAGCATGCAGGGGAGGACTTGTTATTAGTATAGGTTTATGTGGATGACATCATTTTTGGTTCCACCAAGGATGAACTGTGTCGCGACTTCGAGCGGATCATGAAGTCAGAATTTGAAATGAGTGCAATGGGGGAGCTGAACTTTTTCTTGGACGTACAAGTTGAACAATCTGCTAAAGGGATTTACATTCATCAGTCCAAGTACGTCAATGATATGCTTACGTGGTATAACTTGACTGACTGTAAATCCTATGGGAACCCTTTAGAGCTGAATCATCACCTTGGTCCAGCGGAAGATGAAGAGGACTGTTCCGAAAAAGATTACCGATCTATGATTGGTTCTCTGATGTATCTCACTGCATCGTGTCCGGACATTGTCTTTGCAGTCTCTCTCTGTTCCAGGTATCAGGCTAAACCGAAGGTTCTCACATGAAGGCAATTACGCGAATCTTCGGTTATCTCAAATGTAGACCAACTCTTGGGCTATGGTATTCCAATGAGAAAACCTTCGCACTCACTACTTACTCGGACTCGGATTATGGGGGATGCAATATGGATAAGAAGTCCACTTCTGGTGGATGTCAGTTTCTTGGATCTCGGGTCGTATCATGGTAGTGCAAAAAGCAAACGACTGTTTCTACTTCAACCGCAGAGGCTGAATACATTGCTGCTGCTAGTTGTTGTTCCCAGGTTCTTTGGATACAATACCAGTTGCGCGATTACGGTTTACTCTTAACTATGACTCTTATTCATATAGATAATACTGCTGCTATATGTATTACACGTAATTCTGTCCAACATTCTAAGACCAAACACATAGAAATTAGGTTTCATTTCATTCGTGATTGCTATGAGAAACACCTAATTGATCTGGTCCAAATAGATACCCTTAAGCAGAATGCCGACCTGTTCACCAAAGCCTTTTCTCGTGCTCGTTTCGATGAGCTAGTCAACATGATAGGGTTACGTTTCTTTCCCATTCAAAAGTAATATTTGTGACCTTATTATGTTATGTTCTTATTATTAGTAAAAAAAAAAAAAGAAAAAAAAAAAAGGTTAGTTATTGCAATAGCCACTCTTTGTGTTTTCTAGCATTAAAGAAAAGCAACGTTGCAACATTTGCGAAAGACGTTTAGTTGTGTCTATAAACAACTAGGGATATGATAGTACATTAGGAGACACCCCTCAAACGTCAATCTTAAGTTTTATTCTTGATGTATCAGTAGGTTTATCTCGTATATGTTAAACATGTCCTTACAATCAGCTGTATCACTGCACGATGTATTGGTAGACATTCTCATACTCTTCTTTGAGCAACTAAGAAATCCTTAAATCTGTGATTATTCTTTTGTGATGACCAACATATGATGTATGACAATGTGTCTTAATTCCTATGTATCAGCTTGCCATGCTTCTATTAACCTGAGCTTGTATCTGACAACATTTGGGGATTTATGCTGTCTGTTTCCTTTGTTGTATGTCCGTACAGACCTGGTTTCAGTCAGCATACATTCAAACACTAAGCAAACAAAAGTATAAGTACTTTAAAGTCTTATAAAATCAAAGATACCTAACAAGGTCGCCAAACGGTTTGACCAAGTCTGGTTTTGCTTACACCTGAATCAAGTTTAAGTCGCTTTGCTATACGTAAGTACAGACCTGTCACCGCTGGCTTGATTCTTAAAAACGTTGAATTCAAATACTTTCTCTAACCAATCGAAGTCTCGGGCATATCTTGATACTTGGACTATATCTGTGTGGGATTCACAACGACATACTCACTCTCACAATAACTGCTAAAGCTTGAAGTTGAGTGTGTTACATGTTTAAGTGGACAAACAATACCGATAATCGTCTTGTTACAGATTGCTTCTCAGGCTTGTTAACTTTACTTGATAAATTTAAATTTGGACAACTATACTGATAATCGAATTAAAATTTGACATTGTCTTGCGAGTCTGTCTTTCTAATATGATCCCTAAATAGACACCTCTCAAAACGTTCTTTTATGTTATTTTATTATTATATATCTGTTTTTGTTCAATCTCTTTTCTAAGTGTCACAAATAAAAATTAAAATTTAACCCTTGATTGACTTCAGCGACACAAGGTTGCGACACAAGTCTTGTGTCGCTGGATGGTCAACACAATATGCGACACAAGCCTTGTGTCGCTGTGTTGGCAACACAATTATGCGACACAATCCTTGTGTCGCTTTAATACCCTCGTGTCGCTGTAATTAGTTTCTAATTACCAGCGACACAAAATTGAATCCTGCGACACAAGGTGGATCCTGCGACACAATATTCCCGACTCCGTTTTTCGATTTATGCGTGCATTTCTTTGGATTTCCCTTCGATTCACTGCTTGTTTCCTGTTCTCCTTACCTTTCCGCGTCGATAGGTACAAATTTCGTTCATTATTACTCTGTATTCACGTTAACATTGTCATTTAAACTTTCCGCTTTTAGGTTTTATTTTTGTTTTGCAAAATTACGAAACTTAAACTGTTTAAATGCATGTAACAGTTAGTGTATAATGTTCCTGTCATGATAATGAACGTTTCAAACCGATTGAAACTCATAACCCCCAAAATTTGTTCATCTGAAAATCTGGGTTTCATTGTGTTCATCTTTGCGACATAACCTGCGACACAACTGTTGTGTCGCAGAATGTGCCAGTGTTTATGTCGCTGACAGTATGCGACACAACTGTTATGTCACCATCTTATGTCGCTGACATGTTGTGCGACACAATTACTATGTCGCTACTTTATGTCGCTGATGTAGTTTGCGACACAACCCTTATGTCGCTCAGAAATCATTAAATTGATTTAATTGCAAAACTGCGACATAACGAGTTATGTCGCTGTGTTATTTTGCGACACAAGTCTTGTGTCGCAGTACATTTTTAATTGAAAATTTTCAATCTTTAAAAAGGTGTTTATGTCTAACGGCTTCCAAGTTTACTTTGTTCTTACAGCTATGGCAGATATTAACGTGAACGCTTATTTCTAGGAACCGAGACATAATGTCACGGCTTTTCTTGACGACGAAAAAGAATCGGCGGCGCCGTATCGCCCGATGATTGCATTTCTGCGCCGTTCAAGGATTTATACTGCGATCACGGCCACAACCACTATTTACCGTGATCATGTCATGATCGTGAAATCATTTTATCTGAGCAGCTCATTCGGGAGTTCTTTCAGTTTCCCGATGACTCTGACATGCCGGTGACTTTTGCCAACGCCTTTATTGCTGGTGGCATGATTAGGATGGGATATCCAGGTGTCCCACGCGATCAATATCGCAAGGCTTTTCTCACAAAGGTCTGGCGGTATCTTATGCATATCATGATTGTGTGCCTATCTGGGTGTAAGGCTGGTTTCGATGGCATCAGCCATTCAACGACATCTGCTATGCTCGCTTTGGTCTACAACAAACCCTACAATTTCTCGGGGTATATTTTTCGCATAATGGTAGATCACGCCCAGGCTGGCGAGGGACAGTGGGCCTTATACCCACGTTTTGTCCAACTTTTGATAAATCATCTGCTTCCGGGTTTACCGGTGGCTCCGCAACACCAATTTCGCCAAACACCGATGAATACCCGAATTTTCGTGGTTTCCGGTCACTATGCACGGGGAGCACCGGTGCCGCCCGATGTGCCGTTGTTTGGCCATATTATAAATGAGGCCTACGTGCCTCCGGAGGGTGACGAATTTGATGATCCGGCTCCTATTCATAGACCACTTTCACCTCCGCCACAGGCACCTGTTCAAGAACCGCCTCTCCAAGCCCCTCTCCAGCAACCAACACCTCCTCAACAACAACAACAAGCTATCAATCCCGATCCTCAATTTGATGATATCATGAGGGATATTGATGAGATATGCACCTCTCCTCCTCGGTCGACGGGCAAAAGGCCTCGTGAGGATGTGATCTATTTTGTTTCTGAGGACCTGCCCACTACAAGTCGTCCTCGTACTTCTTCCACTGCAGGGCCTTCAGAGTTGCAGACTCCAATGCAACCTCATCCGGATATTCTCAAGCAACTTTTGGAACGGATCGAGGCAATGCAGAAGACTGTGGACGATCAAGCTTCTATCATTCAATCTCAAGCTGCACTGATTGAGAGTCAAACCTCCCGGATTACTGACTTAGAGGTTAAGTTTAGGGATTTTGAGACCCGGTCACTAGGTACGAGGGAGTCTGTTCCCGCTGGTCCATCAATAGAACCAAGTGGACCGGGGTCTGAGTCTATAAATGAAGATGTACATATTGAACGTAGTAATGAAATGCCAACTTTAGAGTATTTTCCTATGCATCACACACCAGGTGGACCGGGGTCTGAGTCTATAAATGAAGACCATTGGCTGTCGATTATTCTTGTGCAGACCTCTCATTTATACAACACATGATAAATGAAGTCAATTCTGATGATGAAAATTGTAGATCCCTAGGATGGATCTTTTGATCAAATCACTCAATGGAGATAATGACACGAATAGAATATAAAGCTTAAAATAATAAAGAACAAATCAATAATAAAACTTTATATTTCTTTATCAAATATTCTCCTCAAAATAAAGCAGCCAAAACAGAGAATAAGTGTGTGTAAAATCCCCCAAAAAGTCTCTCCAATTACAAAGTAATTTGAAGTATTTATACTAAAACTGGCTGATATTAGCGACATAAGCATTATGTCGCTAAGACACTATGCGACATAACACTATGTCCCAGACACACCTATTGCGACACAAGGCTTGTGTCGCATAACACAGAAAATGTAATTCTAACTAACTCAATTACATTAACAAACACATTAAAGACTTGACCAACTGACAAACACACTAAGATGCATCAACAAAAATGAAAATTTTGAGGAAACTGATGATGATGTTGATATGGAAGAGGAAGGATTGAATGATGATGAGTTCTATGATGATGCTCCGATAATTGAATCAGATTACTCTGAAGATGAAACTGAAAATGCATCTGAGACTCAAGATGAAGAAACATCTGAGGCTCCTGCTCCTGAATCTGAAGTTATCGAAACTAGAGTTGAGAGACTTGCTAAATGGTGGCCGCACGGAAAAGATGGAAAGCAAGTGCCGGTTACCTGCAAATCGTACAAAGTCAGTGGAGCGTATACTGGATTAATCAAGAGTTGGAAGATATCGAACGGGTTGTTTATGATCAAGAGGTTAGATGGTATCCAATATTTCAAAAGATCATTCACCAAGCCGAGCACACTGCCAAAAGGAGAAGTTAATCGTCTTGCTCAGCTCTCTTTGATTAACCCGTCAAATGATGATCGTGCCAACTTCATTCTGACTACTCTACAAAGGGAGATTCGTACCAAAAGGTACAAGTTTATCAAACCGACGCTGGGAACCAGAATTATCTATAAGAAATGGTTTGATCCAGTCACCAATCAGCCTTTGATCAAAATGCGTTATCCTCCGGCTGATTGTTTAAAGAAGATTCCTCTGGAAACAGTTCCCCTGGACTTTCTAAGAAGATTTCACTACTGGGAATTGGATGCTCACACCGGTGAGGCAGTTCTTGTTTTTGTGCCTGAGACAGAGCAACCAGAGAAGAGCTCGTTGTATAATTTGAAGAAAACTCAATTTCGAGTATTTGATCCAATGAGCTTGATAAATTTCTCAGAGAAAGATTTGAGAAAGCTGTTTGACAATCCGATTTGCTTTAATGAGAGAAATGCAGTGAATAAGAAGATCGCATTTCAATTTCAAAGGATTGTCAATGTCTGTGTAATACATGGAATACACGCTGCGGTGTATTTCCAGCAGGCTGGGTTTGATTGAAGATTTTGAAGACCAAGCTGAAGACACGGGGGAGTTTGTTGATGCATCTTAGTGTGTCTGTCAGTTGGTCAAGTCTGTAATGTGTTTGTTAATGTAATTGAGCTAGTTAGAATTACATTTTATGTGTTATGCGACACAAGGCTTGTGTCGCATTAGTTGTAGTTGCGACACAAGGATTATGTCGCAATAGTGATCTATGCGACACAAGGCCTGTGTCGCATAATCCGGCCAGTTTGTTTAGTATAAATACCCAAATGTTAGGGTTTTAGAAAGAGACTTTTTGGGGATTTTACACACACTTATTCTCTGCTTTTGGCTGCTTATTTTCTTGATAATATTTGATAAAGAAATATAAAGTATTATTATTGATTTGTTCTTTATTGTTTTAAGCTTTATATTCTATTCGTGTCATTATCTCCTTTGAGCGATTTGATTAAAAGATCCATTCTAGGGATCTACAGTCTGCGACATTGTAACTATGACAGTATTGGATTGTCGCAGAGTGCGATAGTTAGATATCGTCGCAGTAGTAGAGATTGTCACAGAAAGCTGAAAGTGTTGAGATGCATTACTTAGAGCTTAATTTTTGTGTTTAGCACTAATAGTATAAATAAGTAGCTAAACTCTCTCAACTATCATCATACGTTTGCTTGAATAAAGTTAACAACATCCGTATCATACATTCAATTTTTGGTTTTATTAAATGAAAATGATTGTAACATATTAAATACGTTACAGAGAATGTTTTTGGTATTTTGGTATATTTTTTGATGTTTTTGGTTTCTTATAAAAAAGAAAAACTTTGTAGGGTTGTCGAAGTGGTTGAACAGCAAACCTTCTTCAATCACATAGCTTGCAAATTGTTCTCGACTCCGCTCCACCTCATATGTAAATATACTCACATCTCGTAACATAGATGCTTGACCCACTTCCGGATTAGATTTGAGTGCACCGCAAAACTTGCTTTATGTTGCTTCAACGTTGAGTTGGAATCGGGTTTCAAAAACTTTCCACGGCGTTTACAATGAGCCTTGTCGAGCTATCGGACAACAACACTTTGTAGAAATTACACCACACCTCTTGGTTTCGTTTTGTTTCTAAAATTTCAACAATTGTAGCCGCATTTGAAGAACCAACACCGACGGAAGTTGAAGAACATTGAGTTGCCATTTGAGAAATGAGAATTTTGTATAAGTTTTGAGAGTGTTTGAGTGTTGTGACTAAAACAAACTCAACCGATCTATTTATACTAATTTTAGGATGGCAAAATGGTAAAAAAAAACCAAGAAAAAATTGTCAAAAACTGGTTATAATAACCTATTTCCCAAACCAGTTCTAACGGTCAAATCCAAAACCTGTTAGGAACCGGCGGTTATTCAAAAACCCGAACCGGTTTTTGGTCAACACCGGTTTTGATCGGTTACGGTTTCGGGTTTTTTTTTCGGTTTCGGTTTTTTTTATGTTACATAGCCAAACCAGCCACCTCATGTGCCAAAGTAAAATGGTTAGTTCAAACTCACAAAAATAGTGTCTCGTTTGTTAAGATAATTTGTAGGGGCATATTTTAATTGAGACATTAAAAAAATCAGGAGTGGCTCTCGCCCTGCATAGTGTTAATTTTTTTTATTCACATTGTGTATATGAATTTTTAATTCTAAGGGCACTCTCATTCGTGACTGAAACCTACTGGTTAGTCTCTGTCAACTCAGCGCCACGTCAGCTTGTTTCAAAACTGACTGAAACAGACTAAAAATTGACTGACCACTGTCATTAGTCACTGGTCAGTTTTTGTTTATGGACCACACATTTACAAATATACCTCTCTTAGTTAACACTAAACAAAAAATAAAGAAAGGACGAGACGTCGGTAAAGCGACACAAAAATAACCAAAATGAACCCACGGGCAAAATGACTAAATGGTGACATTGGTGTCACTTTTGTGACATTTGTCACTTTCCCAACTGACGTAGTGTTGGTGCATTTTGTGTGACAACAGCTTCTAGTTTGTAATAGTTAGTTTTAAAAGTAAATTTGTTAATCATTGTAATTATTAACTTTAGTTTTGTAAGTGTATTTTGTAGGTTCGTACGAACTTAGGAGTTTGTACGAACTTAGAAGTAGGTACGAACTTAGGTAAGTTCGTACGAACTTAGAAGTTGCTAAGTTCGGAACTTAGCTGGTTATAAATACACAAGTCCAAAATTTTGTAAGGGAGTTGAGGAACTGAGTTTCAGGAGACTAGTTCGAATACTTTGTGTTTGTAAGTTTTAGTTTGAATGTAATACAAGTTTACATTCAATAAACCTTAAATTGTGATCTTTACATATTTGTTATTACTCGTTTGTTATCGTTCAAGTTTATGTGAGGATTCCGCATTTATATAAACAAGATTACCTCGTAGATCCAGTCCCCAGGAACCTACAAGTACCAATGTGACTGCCCTAAGTGCGACTTTCTTTACAGAAAGAGCCAATCAAATTTTGTCCTGTGTTACTATAAAAAGTGTTCGATTTTTAATCAAGTCAATTTCTTTTGAAATCATTTTGCTTAATTGATAAGGAACAGAGTATATGTATTTTCTTAAAATCATACAACTTTTAATTGTTTGTATTTTATTTGAACTTATGCGAAATATGGTGCAATATCTTTATATTATCTCTTGAAGTTTGATGAAATTTGATGTTTATACTTTATATTATTGACATCTACGACATTGTGTGAAAATTGATGAAACAAAAATACGAGTAGTGAATAAATAATCTTTGAAAAAGAAACAAAGTCAATAAATCGGTGGTGTTTCTTTGTTGGTCTGAGAAACTGGGCCAGCGGGAGTTGACTGGCTTGCTGCTACTGTTTCTACTTTGAGCCGAGCCGAGTGAGACACCAAAATACTTCTAACCTCTCCTTTTTACAATCGAAAGTCAAACATTACCGCTTTGCTAATTTGCTTTATTTGAGTGACGGTATTACCTATAGAATCAAAACTATGATTTCTGACACGGAATTAGATCATTGTGCCTTCAAAAACTACCAATAAGCTACGATAAAACATTAATACGTAAAGAGGTGATAACTGTATATGTGTATTCAATGTTATTTTCCAATTCGCTAGAAAGTTTATGTGACAGTACCAGACACCAAAACACCTAAGAAAGATACATTCTGTTACATGCTATGTTAAAAGATAAAACGCTTATACATACATTTCTATCTACCTATGATAGTATGTTACAAAATGCTAATTCCTCACTATTAATCCAAAGTCCAATGATTTCATAACTAGAAAAAAGCTTTATGATGATGACAAAGTTACCTTATAATTGCATTCCCAAAATAGTGTATTGAGCAAGAAATTAGAAACGCTAGAACATCCTACATAAATTAAAAACTTAAAGATACGATTCTGGTGATGACTAAAGAGGCATATACCTTCAGCAAAAGGGCCCACAAAAGTGCCCGAATCGTCTAAATGAAATCTAATTAGCAATTACTTATTCCGATTGCAGACCCCAGAACCATGTTCCGTCGCCTATAAATAACATGATCAACCTACATTTGATTCAACGTAAGCAACCAATTAGTCAAGCTTCGTTCTATAACCATAAAAAATGTCAATTATTCCAAGCTTCTTCACTGGGCGTAGAACCAATGTCTATGGTCCCTTTTCATTGGACATATGGGACCCCTTCTTTAACACCTCCATATCCAATATTCCTGTTGGGGCCCGTGAAATGTCAGATTTCGCAAATGCCCAGATTGACTGGAAGGAGACCCTAGACACTCATGTGTTCAAGGCTAATCTTCCAGGGTTGAAGATAGAAGAGGTGAAAGTGGATTTGAAAGAGGGCAGGATTTTACAGATCAGTGGAGAAAGGAGTAGCGGAAAAGAGGAAAAGAATGACAAGTGGCACCGTGTCGAGAGGAGCTCTGGCAAGTTTCTCAGGCAGTTCAGGTTACCAGATAATGCCAAGGTTGACCAGGTCAAAGCTAAGATGGAAAACGGGGTACTGACTGTGACTGTGCCTAAGCAAGAGGTCAAGAAGCCCGAGGTGAAGGGCATTAATATCTCTAATTAGTGATCTTGATCCAACTTTGAATAATAAAATAATGTGTGAGACTATATGCATGTGTAACTATGCAAACCTATTGAAATAACAACACTAAATATGTAACATGTTTGTCAAGTAATAAAAACAGTGTTTATTCATGCTCTACTTTCAGGAAATTCAGTTAGCTCGGTCGTTACACTATTTAAAAAAAGAATGATTAAAATCCGAACACTGTGCAGTAATGAACTATTACACTGACAATGGTCTGAAGGTAATATATAATCTCTTCACCAAACTAACAAGCTAGAAGATATTAACATTTGGTAAAAACTCATTCACAACAACAATTACCTTTAGTAGTGACGTCTGCAATCTCTAATCTTTGCGTTCATTAAATCTTCTACACTGTTATTCTTTGGCTTCAATGAACTCCCTCAAATTCTGCCAAATTCCTTTGTCATAGGGACTTATAAACCTTTTTGTGATAAATGCCTCTCCTAGACGATCAAATATTAGTCAGTATATGGTTTCATATAACACTAACTACAATACTTTTTCTTTATTTGGCAAAAGGAGGAGCTACATTTTGATGTTAAGGTTAATGTATTGCTCTTGAAATATAAAAGTACATGAATTTATAGTAAAAAACCAGCAACATCTCTGTATGTATAAATCGCCTATAAAAGACTCTTAATCATCACTTTTTCCCTAAGAGCTGAAGGAACTCATATCACTACTGAAGCTGAACATTAGCAACTTTAACTCAAAAGTCAAACCGCCAAATTTCTTTGTTTAAGATGCATGGAGGCACGTGATCGACAAGTACCTGGTTGAGGATCTACGATATGCTGAAACTCCAGATATTTCGTCCAGTTTAACTGCAAAAACACAAATACATGCAGCACTATGGTTTCTGCATATATGTGGCGATTTCAACTCATTTACTTAACAATTGGTCGATTGGGGTTGTGTTTTATCTCAATCTATTCATATAAGTCAAAAATGTGTAAAAAGTTGTCCAAAGTTCATTTTAAAGCATACAACTTTCTAAAGCATTTTATTCAAAGATTCAGATAACTATTGTAATAACTTTGCTCAAGTGATCATTTTACAAATTTATTATTTGAAACAAACTACAAAATGGAGAAAAACTGTTTATGGGTCAACCCAGCCAACCTGTTACCCAGCCTACTTGACCTCCCATCTTGCCACATCAATTATGTGTGATATTAAAGACGAAAATACCCACTAGCGAATAAAGGTAGCAACCAGGTATGTTTCCAGCAATTTTCACCAATTTTCTATCATGTGTCCTCGTGAATCAAAATTGACATATGATGATCCTAACAGAGATTTGTCAACATAGATTATAGAACTAACCCGCTCATCTGTTCTGATATTGAAACACACACGATATATGGGCCATGCAAGAAATACCGCCTAACAGTTGCAAACAAAACCATGTCATATTATAAATCGGCTAGCAGAACTATGAAAAGTTGGTGATTGTGTTGTCCTGCATTAAATGTCCAAAACAGTAACTTTGATCACTTAAAGATGATCCTCACGTTAAAATCGAGACAACTGAATTAATGTATTAAGCATTTACCTATACAATTATCAAAAGCAGGACAATGGTGGTCAAATCCCTTCACATGGGCTTCACAGTGCTTACAATATCTTACCCTTTGAAGTAAAAGTGAACTCTGTTATAGCATAAGCATTAAGTACCTCAGTATCTGTACTTTCATACCACATCAAGTATAAAATTTAAGGAAGGAAGAAATATGAATGTATGCACTACGTGTTACAGTCAGTTGGGCATCCTTCAATAATGTCAGAAGTTGGGAGCTTGGATCCCTGGATGAATAAAGAAGATCATCATTACTACGATATTAACGGGAACATCTTTTGAATAATAGTAACCTCCAGATATGTTTCAGTGTTGGTGAGAGGTTCAGAATTTACAAAACCAGGATCACCGGAGAGAATCCTGCCACCATGAACACTCTCATTAGGATGATTATGAATATAAATGTCATTATTCAAACCAAATCTGGATTTCTAAGAATAATTATTGACCAATTTCTAGCACACAGACAGACCTATATAAGCCAATATGGAGCATAATATGCTCTGCATGGAAGATAATGTCTAATAAACTTGAAACGGCTGTAAAACAGGAAGAATAGTTTGTTTAGTGATGCGTTTAATATTTAAGTTCATTTGATACTTAGATAAGGGTGCAAATCAGTTCAAAATTCAAGTTATAAAGATGTACAAGCTTACAAACTCTTAGGAGCTTAATAAGTTCAATTTATCAAACAGTTTCCAGTTTCCACCCTACAAACATATTAAAGGTTGAAACAAACAAGTAAGTTTATAAAAAAATTAATTCCAACTCCAAGAATCAAAGGCAAAAGAAAGACAACATATAAGTTACAACCTCTAATATTTGATTTCACAGATCGGTTTTCCCCAAAATTTGGGGGCATATACATAACGGAATGCATTTATGGAAGAAGCTTCCCTTCCCATCGATTGGTTTATCCCAAAAGAAATAATAAAAAAAACATGGTCCATCGAGCATATAACAAGCGTAACCATTTTTTAGCACAAAGACAGTGAGTCTCATTTTGATGATACAGTATGTAGAACCTGGTAACGGAAACAAGAAAACGAAATAGAAGTTTGTAACAGAAAGCGAGCGCAAGAAAGAATCGATTAAAACCAAGGTTCCCTTAAAACATATCATACACCAAGAAATCGTTTATCATTAAACCAAAATCTTGTAATCGAAGTAACAAAGATTATAAGTGTAACTGTGATGATTTTGTAAATCATTTCCAAAACAGAAACGGGTCAACTGAGTTCGAACCATGGGTCATGGGGTTGGGTTAAAAAATTGCGGATCTGGGCAAAAATTGGCCCACGCAAGCCCGGAATTTTTCGAGCTGCATTCGTGTCCGCAGATCGCGCGGGCGCACCATGAATCAATAGCCCCGACCCGTTTTTGTCCCAAGATAATAATCAAACAACATGTGTTAAGTTTTACATATAAAAGCAGCATATTTTTAAATAAATAGTTACTCAAAATCCAGTGTAACAAACACTCACTACTATAATAAAGAGTTTATACTAACTATAGTCAGTTACAAGTGCAAAAACTATCTTTTAATTTGTCAATCTCATACTCTAAGCAACTTCCTTTTCTTTGCCACTTGGTCCAGCTACATCGTTGCCTAAAGACACATATCACACACAAGGGGTTAGCTAATGAGCCTTGTGAGTACACGGGTTTATCGCTGAAATCTCAATATTAGTACTATAAAAATGTTTAATTAAACAAGAGCTAAAACTTTAAATAATATTTCTATTACCAATCATTTGCCCGTGAGCAGGGAAGCTCACACATGCAAGCTAGTCCGGTGGGAGAGGCTCACATATGCTATAAACATGCTAACACATATGCAATTGATCCATGCAATCTAAACAACATAGCTAAGTCATACTAAGCACTCACAAACAACAAGTTCACAACAACATATAACTAGGCCGATTCCGAAATAGCTCCCACTAGTGATCCGAAATAGGCCGTTTGTTTTTACTGCTAAGAGAGGGGGCATTGGAAAGGTAGCTGCCCGAAGTACCTAGAGGATGTGAAAAACAAAAGGGTCAAGGAGTCTGGCACCTCAGGTATGTGAAAAACAAAAGGGTCAATTTCTAATTCTTGGGTTCTTGATACAGGATGTGGTACTCACATTTGCTCTGATATGAAGGGACTAAGAGAAAGTAGAAAGCTGAGGCATGGGTAGCTTAACCTGATCATGGGAAACAGACAAACTGCTGCTATTACAAGGATCGGGGATTATGAGCTCGTGCTAAGTAGTGATTGTTCTTTGAGATTATTAGATGTTTGTTATTCGCTAGATGTGGCTTGAAACATTATTTTGTTTTATGCATTGTATAACGATGGTTTCGAATTCTCATTTGATAATAAAAATGGTGACATTTTAGTTTACAAGAATAATTGTTATTATTTTAATGATAGTCCTTACAATGGTATCTATGAAAATGTTGTTTGTATGAATAAAAATAATATAATCTTAAATGTTGATTATTCCAAAGGTGTATTGGATAAATCGTGTCTATGGCATTGTCGTCTTGGCCATATAAGCAAGAAATGCATCGCCAAACTCCAATCGGATGGAATTTTAGAACCATTCGACTTGAAATCGGATGATGTATGCGAGTCTTCCTTACTTGGAAAAATGACCAAGTTGCCATTCATAGGGACTTGTGAAAGAGGCAAGGATCTGTTGGACCTTATTCACACGGATGTATGTGAACCGTTCAAATCCGTCACAAGACACGGTGAATGATACTTCGTCACATTCATTGACGACTTCAGTCGATATGGCTATGTTTATCTGATTAAACATAAATCGGAAACCTTTGATTAAAAGAATTCCAAAACGAAGTTGAAAATCAACTGGGCAAAAGGATAAAGATGCTCCGCTCTGATAGGGGTGGAGAGTATCTAAGTCTTGAATTCATCGATCATCTTAAGAACTGTGGAATAGTATCCCAGTTATCTCCTCCCAGAATGCCGCAACTTAATGGAGTTTCCGAGAGAAGAAATCGAACATTGTTGGACATGGTTCGATCTATGATGAGTCGAGCTACCCTTCCAATAAGTTTATGGGGTTATGCCCTAGAAACAGCCGCACACATCGTAAACCTCGTACCAACTAAGAAGCTTGCTAAGACACCCTCTGAAATGTGGAGTGGGGCTCCTCTCTTACTCCGACATCTAAAAGTCTGGGGTTGTGAGGTCTACGTTGGACGTTAGACCCATGACAAGCTAGAATACAAGTCAGAGAAATGTCACTTCATTGGTTATCCCTAAAAGTC
This sequence comes from Logfia minima, assembly GCA_963921325.1. Lineage (NCBI taxonomy): Eukaryota > Viridiplantae > Streptophyta > Magnoliopsida > Asterales > Asteraceae > Logfia > Logfia minima. The sequence goes on along the minus strand of OY992763.1, from coordinate 23,675,568 downwards.
CTTTGGATATCAGTTTTACAAACCTTCTGAGAACAAGGTGTTTGTTGCTATAATGGGATTCTTCCTTGAGAGGGATTTCATTTCCAAAGGAGCTAATGGAAGTAAAATTGATCTTAAAGAGTTTCAAGAGTCAACCAATGAAGAAGAACCTATAGTTGTCACTAGCACTCAACCAGGGGATGAGATTCCTATTGAGCAAACTGACATAACTCCACCTATTCCTCGTCGATCCAATATAGTTGGTCACCCTCTTGAGTACTATGGTGAATTTTATGATTTCCATATAACTGAAGATGACACATTGATTAGTGATAAAACACTGATTAATGAGGATGAGCCATCCAACTTTAAGGAAGCTATGGCGAGCCCTGAGGCTGCCAAATGGAGAGCGAGATTTAGTCCATGTACGATAACCAAGTTTGGAATTTGGTTGATCATACACCCGACCCTAATGTCTCATATGTGTTGACCATGGTGAGTCGATTTCAGGTCAACCCTGGCGAATGTCATTGGATTGCGGTAAAGAATATTCTCAAGTATCTAAGGAGAACAAGAGATATGTTCTTAGTATACGGTGGGAAGAAGAACTCAGAGTGAAAGGTTATTGTGATGCGAGTTTCCAAACCGACAGGGATGACTCTTGCTCACAATCAGGATGGGTGTTCTTGCTGAATGGAGGAGCCGTGACCTGGAAAAGTTCCAAGAAAAAGACGGTAGCTGACTCCACGTGTGAGTCCGAGTATATACGAGCTAGCGAATCTGCAAAAGAGGCCACATGGTTGAAGAACTTCATCGGTAATCTTGGTGTTGTTCCTAGCATCGAGGATCCCCTTGAAATCTTTTGGATAAAGGGTTGTACCCGGTAAAGATTATAAATAACAATAATAGTTATATACAGGAGCGAGCAAACTAGCCACTCGAAATAAAAGAAACAAAACATGTATCGAACATGCTCGATATAAAACAACCAACTAACAACTCAACCAGTTAAACAACCACCTAAGAGGACCTAAACAAACAATCTTCTGAGAACTACTCACGAACAAAATTAGCCGACACCCTTACGAGTGAAGCATAAAAACAACACACTATGCATCCACATGACATCCTCCTCTCTAATCTAGTACGAGCACACAGGGAGGATTTCACCCGAAAGAGACTGCCTCCTTAGAAAACCTTCCTAAGAAAAACTCAGAGGAAAAACCTTGGAGAAGGAAAAAAGAGTATAGCTCTCAAACAGAACTCCCCTCTTGGACCAAAAACATATCTGCAATCTTCCATAAATCCAACACACGCCTAGCAATAGACTTCACCTTCCGAAACCGAAAGGATACAAGCTTTAACAGAACATTAAGAACAATAATATCATAAAGCTGACTTGATGACCGAGGTGTGTTAGAAAAAAATCTAGCATTCCTTTCTTGCCAAATGTAGTATGTAGAGGCTGCAAGCACAATTCTCGAGATAACACTCTGAACTGTACGACCTCTCGAAATAGGAATTAGAAAAGCCATGATATCAGCCAAAGAGTTAGGAACATTATCCATCCCAGCAATCACCCGAATCTTATTCCAAACCTGCATAGAAAAAGAACATTAAAAAAATAGATGATTATGAGAATCAGGCACCAACTGACACAAGGGACAACGAAGCAGGTTTAAGTTAGTCGAAGGACCAACATCCCATTGCCTCAAATTGTCGTGAGTCTTCAATTTTTGATTAAGAACCAGCAACATATGAAACGCATACCTCGGAATACAATGAGCAAACCATACAAGATGAAACCAAGCAACCTCATGATTGCAATTTCTAATAGAATCCCACACAAGCGCCACCGAGAATGGCTGAAGAATCCCATTACAATCCCGCCACAGCACCTCATCATGAGCGTCCTCTAGAATAGGAACATGCACTTGCGATAATATTGGAAAACGAGAGGACCAATCTAAAGGCCAACACCAAACACCATTATAAATATGATCATATACCGAATCATTTAAAGAGAAACCAACACGAGATATGACTCTAGCAGATAAAATCTGTTTAAGAGGGCTTTGATCACACCAATTATCAAACCAAATAAGCGTAGACTTGCCATTTTTGAGTTTATGCCATATAAAATGTCGAATAGAAGCATGAATTTGCAAAATCTTCCGCCATCCCCAACTCATATTAGTAGTACAAGGAACATCCCAAAAACTCCTGCCGGTCAATTTATAAGCATGGATCCATTTAACCCATAAAGATTCTCTATGAGTCAAGATGCTCCAAATATGAGACGCCATAAGAGCAACATTGAAATTAGCAAGACGACGAATGCCCAAGCCACCTTCAGACTTTGGCTTACACACATTCTCCCAAAAAACTTCAGCCTTACCCTTCTTCATTTCCCCTTGACACCAAAGAAAACCCCTCATAAGTTGTTCAATGTCATGAACAATACGAGAAGGGAGAATAAAAACCAAAGCCCAATAAATATCCATAGAGGACAAAACCGAAATAACAAGTTGAAGACGGCCCGCAAAAGACAAGCACTTGTTTTTCCAATCAGCAACTTTATTCTGAAGGCGCTCAACCAGAACTTTGCAGTCCCTGTATAAAAGACAATAAATTAAAGGGACTCCAAGATATTTTATAGGGAGATGACCTTCCTCAAACGGCATTAGACTCAAAATCTCCGTCTTCACCACGTGATTTACATTGCAAAAGTAAGAAGTACTCTTCGGTATACTAGGAACCAAACCCGAGACATTTTTAAATTCTTCCAACGCCTCCATAATAATAGTAGCAGATCGAACAGTACCTCGAGCAAATAAGAATAAATCATCTGCAAAACAAAGGTTAACAATCTTTTGCTTGTCACAATGATGATGATACTAAAATCCATCCTCATTAGTAACTCTGTGCTACAAAACAAGCGTTAGAACTTCCATAACCAAAGTAAACAGGTAAGGAGACATAGGATCATCCTGCCTCATACCTCTTTTACCTTTAAAACAGCCATAGATATCACCATTAATACACAAAGAATATGAAACACTTGTCACACAAGCCATAATCCAAGAAACCATCTTAGGATGAAACCCAAACCCTCTCAAAACTTTATCTAAAAAACACCAATCCACCGTGTCATAAGCCTTTTGAATATCAACTTTAAACGCACATCTAGGAGGACCATGATTCCGATGATAATTTCTCATAAGCTCCCGAGTCAAGAGGCTATTATCAGAGATTTTACGACCCGGCACAAACGCCGATTGATTGATACTAACCACATCATCAAGGCCCTCCTTAATACGATTAGTAATAATTTTACTAATACATTTATATAGAACATTACAACATGAGATAGGCCTGTAATCAGTAACTCTATCAGGAGCACTAATTTTCAGGATAAGAGCTATGATTGTATGGTTAACCTCTTTTAACAGCTTACTATTTGAAAAAAATTCTCGAATAGCAATAGTAACATCACTACCAACCACATGCCAGGCTTTCTTAAAAAATGCAGCAGTAAACCCATCTGGAGTCGGGGCTCTATCATTTCTTATAGAGAACATAGCAGCCTTAACCTCACTGTCAGTCACATCACGCACCATAGAATCAGCCCTTTGAGGATCAAGAACACGCGTAAATAAATCTAGATCAGAAACGGGAATAGTGTTGCCTTCCAACCCAAGAAACGTCTCATAATGGGTTACAAAGGCACTCACAACATTATTACCTTCATAAAACACATTAGAGGAGTCACGAATCAACTCAATACGATTACGGGCACACTTACTCTTGACAACCTTATGAAAATATGCTGAATTAGAATCACCCACTCTGAGCCACTCAACTTTCGCCTTTTGCCTAAAAAAATGTTCCTCATCAAGATAGACATTATTAAACGCCAACAAATAATGAGCATGCTCTTCACGAAGTAAGGGACAAGAAGGATTCTGATCAAGAGCACACTGAACATTATCTAGCTCCAACCGAAGTTTAGAGACACGAGCATGAAGATTACCTTGCTCTTTCAAAAGCTTACGCAGAGGAGACTTAAGGAGTTTAAGCCGTTTGACCACAGAAAACATAGAGAATCCTTCAACATACTGATTCCAACCCGTCTCAACCACACGATTAAAACCCTCCTTATGCACAAGAAAATTAAAGAACTTAAAAGGCTTAGGTTTAGACTTACTCACCTGTGGGATAAGGAGCTGTTGATACATCTTAGTGTGTCTGTCAGTTGGTCGAGTCTGTATGTTTTGGTTATAATGTAATTGAGTTTAATTTGAATTACATTTTTTGTGTTATGCGACACAAGGCTTGTGTCGCATTAGTGATTGTAGCGACATAGTGCTTATGTCGCATTAGTCGGCCAGATTAGTATAAATACCCTAAGTTAGACTTTTTGATTAATATTTTCTCTGTGTTTTATCTGCTGTAATCTGATATGAGAAATTGTTAAAAGAAATATAAAGTAAATATTGCATTGTTCTTAATTGATTCAAGCTTTATACTATTTGATTGTTACAATCCAACGGATTCTGCACGTGGATTGTTTGTAACGGTTTGATTCAAGATCGTCTAGGGATCTACAATTGGTATCAGAGCCATAATCTAAGGATTTTGGTGGTATCAAATCGTTTTGGGTACGTTTTTCATTCATATTTGGATTATTTAACGTATTTGTTGGTATTTGATTCTCATTCTAGGTATTTTGGATTTGAAAAATTGGAGTTTTTAAGCCTAAAATTCGAAGGTTTCACGAAGTTTTTTCGTTAAAAATTAGTAAGTTTCGAAATTTTTCGTTTTTGAGGCTTTTGGGATCTGACAGCGCCGTTTTGCGGCATAAGATTGCGACATAAGATAGCGACATAATTTAGTGTCGTTGTAGGGTTTTAGCGACCTTAATCTTTGCGACATCAATCTTTTGCGACATAAAGTTGCAACATAAAGTTGCGACATAAGCTTTGCGCCACAGATACCTCTTGCGACATAATCTTAGTTTCGCTACTAGTGTATTTGCGTCATAATCTGCGACACAACCTTAGTGTCGCTTATTCCAGTTTTAACTAACTTTTGAAAAGTCTGAAAAGCCCGTTACAATGACTTCTTCTACTTTAACATCTATTCAACGAGTCGGGGCAATGCTAAAGCATAACAGTGAGGTGGGTTCAACAAATAAACCACCTATGTATACAAATGGAATGAACTATTTGGACTGGCGTCAAAGGTTTGAAGCGTTTGTATCTTTCAAGGATCCTGAAATGTTAATTTATTTGGAAGAAGGTATGAACGCCCTATGAGGACCGGTATCTTTAATGGACCTGCACCTGAAAAGTCCATTATGTCTATGACTCCTGAGGAACGTAAGGCTTTTGATACTGAGAGAAAAACTCATTCTGCCATTACCATGGCCTTACCTCTACAGATCTAGAGACAACTACGCCATCACAAAGTTGTATATGATTTATGGACTGCTTTCGAAAAGAAGTGTGGCGGAAGTGATCAATACAAATGGAACAAACTGGATCTAGTCAAGAAACAGTTTGAAGTTTTTGATATGCTGCCTAATGAGTCTCTTGAAGATATGTGCAGTCAATATTCACAGCTAGTTAATGAATTAGTCGAGGGAGGTGTCATCCTTGACAAAACTAATGTTAATAAGAAGCTATTGGGTTCATTACCCAATTAGTGGAATACAAGGGTATTACTGATGGAAAAGGATGAAGACATCATGGACATGGAGCTTGATGATCTAATTGGAAAAATTGCTGCTGATCTTCTAGACATGCAAAAAAAGGAAACCAAGGCTACTTCACATCTTCAAAATCCAAAATTATACGGTGTGGATGTTCCTGCTGCAACAACTCAAACTGCTGGCTCTGCATTCCTTTCTGGGGGTTTTGGTAGTTCTGGTGCTCCAAGTGGATCTGGCGGATTTGGATATACAAATACAACCTCCTCAAGTAGGGTGGTACCTATTCTAATTTCAAAGGCGCATCTCCTGCCGTGGCTGAAGAACATGCGGCTGTTTTTACTGCTTTCTTGTTGGCATATGATGATTTTCTGTCCAACAAGAACAACACAGTGGAATTGACTAAAGAAGACTTTTGTCAAATTGATCACGAAGAGCTTGAGCGCATGGATCTGAAGTGGAGTATGGCCATGCTCACAAGAAGAGTTAAGAACTTCTTGAAGAAAACTGGTAGGAAGAATGTAACTGATCCGGAAGAAAAAGGTCTGGGTTTCAACAAGAGCAAAGTAAAATGCTACCAGTGTCATAACTATGGACACTTTGCTCGTGAATGTGATCGTAAAAAGAATCCACCATCCGGTTTATCTAAACCTTCTCAGTTCAACTCTTCTGACAAAACCAAAACTGATGAAAAGGCGATGGTTTCCGCAGCATTGCTGCTTTCAAACAATGCTTGGGAATGGTCTGATCCAGAAGATGATGAAGAAGAGAAGGCACTGATGGCTGAAGTGCACGAGGTAGATGAAGAACCTTTATCTTGTGTTTCTTGCATTAAATTAACTAACAAGATAAATAGGTATAGAGAGGACACCACACGCCTTAACACTGTTATTGCAAACTTAAATGAAACAAATGACATGCTAAGAGACAGTGATAAGGCTAGTGGCAAAAAGTTGAAAGCTGTTTTAGAGGAGAAAAAGGAACTAAAAGCAAAAATCTTTGAACAACAGGACGAAATTGGTAGCTATGTTGATATGATATCATCTGTTAAAAAGGAACTTACTGAATCTCAAACTGAGGTTCTAAATTTAAAGAAAAAGCTTTCTAACTTTTTAGCCTCCTTTCTAGTTTTTGACGAAATCCTACAGGCATAGAGGACTGATACGAAAAGTAAGGCAGGACTTGGCTATCATCTAGTCCCACCTCCAAAAGATTATCTTCCAATGCATGTCAAGGATAATATCAACGACTTAATGCCTATCTTTACAAAGATAGATGTTAAACCTATTCAACCTGCTGTTAGTATCAAAATAAGTAAGCCTGAGCAAGTCAAGGCTGAAACTGTCATCACTGCATCTTCACAATCTGAAACTAGTTGGCCCGAGCTAGTTAGGGCTAATACTAGTAAGTCTGAATATAGTAAGACTCAAAAGGTTGAGAAAGTCAAGCCTATTGAGGCTAAGATTAATTAGATTAATATAACTAAGTCTGAGAATGTTGTTGAGCCTAAGTTAAATAAGGCTATTTCTATGCTTCCTCGTATTGTAGAAGAGGAAATTGAAATTGAGGATATAACGGATAAGGAGTTTAGACCAATCAAGAAAAAGGTTAAGCCTGAAAATCATATAATTACTACTGAAAGAAATGAACAGGCTCTGTTAAAAAGAAAAGGTAAAGCCATGGTTGAACCTCAAAAGAAGATTGTTTCTAAAAATAACATAGGTAATGAATATAAATCTTCTAAACAGTCTTCTAAAGCATTCCCTGTTGAATGCTCACGTTAATGTAATTGTTCAACAAGTGCTTCTTTTGGTCGGGCTCATCGGTTTATTCCTCAATCTCAATCAAGTGTTGAGTATCGATCTTGCTTCTACTGCAAGAAGCAAGGTCATTTAATAAATGATTGTCCTGTGCTTGCAAAGAAACAGTTTGGGAAACAAGTTTCGCGAGTCTCTCAATTTAAAAATCTTTCAAAGAAATCTATTTCAATGAGAGGTTCAAAGTCTCCCTTCCCAACTGTCAAAATCAACAATATTGAGCAAAATAAATCGCAAAACTTAAAACTCAAAGTTGTTGACTCGCAAGCATCCAAACCGAAACAGGTTTGGAAGATTAAAGAATCTTGCCAAGATTCTCCATCTAGCAATAACTCATCAGTCAAACATTCTAAACTATTTGAAAATAAAATTTTGACTGATGTGGTCGTTGTTGATGATGTTACTGGAGTACCCAAGACTGTAAAGGCTTGGGTCTCCATTTCTAACTAATCTACTTTGTTTGTGGTGCCGCTGCAACCTGAATATGTAAAGAATAGTAAATGGTACATCGACAACGGTTGTTCTCGGCACATGACCGGTGATGTCTCTTTTGTCTAAAGTTCATGCTTACAATGGAGGTTATGTGGCCTTTGCTGGTGATAAGGGGGGAGTCATTTCTGGTCAGGGTATGCTTACTAATGGAATGGTAAGTTTTGAAAAAGTGAATTTTGTTGAATAGTTACAACACAATCTTCTCAGTGTCTCTGAAGTGTGCGACAAAAAGTACACTACTGCTTTCACAGACTTCGAGTGCTGTATCTTGAAGCCGGGATTTGTGATCCCTGAAGAATGGGTGTTACTGAGGGCACCTAGAGAGAGAGATACATATATTCTTGATATGAGTACTGTGGAAACCAAACAGTTCACATGTCTTTTATGAAAAGCTCCCGAAAAGGAATCATTACTGTCGCACAGGCGAATGGGACATTTGCACTTTTGCAAGATGAACTATCTAATCAAGAATGATCTAGTGCGAGGTGTTCCTAAGCAATCCTTTGGGCTGAATGATCATTGTGTTCCCTGTCAGAAAGGCAAGCAACACAAGAAGTCTCACAAACCGAAGCTGGTGAATTCAACTAAAAAACCATTGGAGCTTTTCCACATGGATTAGTTTGGGCCAGTTCGAAAGAAGAGTTTGGGAGGAGCCTCATATTGTCTAGTTGTAACTGATGATTATTCGCGTTTTTCATGAGTATATTTTCTGAAGACTAAGGATGAAGTGCTTGAGATTCTCATCTATCTGTTTGACAAACTGCAAAACCTTTGTGAGTTGAGGATCAAAAAGATAAGAAGTGATAATGGTACAGAGTTCAAAAACTCGATTATGGAGCTGTACTATTTGAGTAATGGCATTGAACATCAATTCAGTGTTGCAAGGACTCCGCAACAGAATGGAGTTGCGGAGCGTAAGAATAGGACATTGATTGAGGCTGCTCGAACCATGTTATCGGACTCAAAGCTTCCAATCACTTTTTGGGCCAAAGCTGTTAATACGGCCTGCTATGTCCTCAATCGGGTGTTAATGGTTAAGAAAAAGAACAAGAAATCCTATGAGTTGTTCAACAATAGAAAGTCAAATTTACAATTTCTTGAACCGTTCGGATGTTTATGTATAATTTTGCACACCAAGGAACGAATTGCTAGGTTTGGTGAAAAATCCTGTGAAGGTGTCTTCTTGGGATTTTCTAATAATTCACCGAACAAGAGAGTATATAATTTGGTAACAAAGCGCGTGGAAGAGCATTTTGAGGTCACTTTCTTCCATTACACTGACAACCCTCAAGGAAAGGGACCCGAATACTTGTTTGTCTATCAACAAATGTTTGATTCTTTCAATCTTCCTAAGGAGAATGAAGAAGAGGAAATGGTGACACTACTTCATGGGTTGGATATCACCTCTGATACTCCAACCATCTCTATTTCTCAAATACCTACAACAACACCCACCACTGCTCCAGCTGCTTCTTATGAAACTTCGCCTCCGCTTGTTCCTGAAGAAGTTTCTGTATCTGCAAATGATGACGATCAAATGCCTGAGGCTTCTGCAATATCTCCTGAATATGAACTTGAAGCTGATTCAACAAATCTTGATTCAATCATTGTTCCGACTGCAATTCCTAGTTCTCGTATTAATGTGTCACATCCAGTTGATGTTGATCTTGAAAAAGGTGTTTTAACTAGAAGACAGATTGCTGTTGCTGAACAATCTGCTTTGACATCTTCACCTGATGAAGATACTGATCCAGTTTGTCTTGCTTCTGAAATTGAAGAGTGTTTTCTATCACAAATTGAACCAAAGAAGACTGCTGATGCTTTGAAAGATCCATACTGGGTTGAGGCGATGCAAGAGGAGCTTCAACAATTCAAAAAGTTGCAAGTTTGGACACTGGTGCCTTTACCCAAGGGTGTTCATCCAATTGGCACCCGTTGGGTATATCGGGTGAAAAAGGATGACCGGGGAGTGGTAATTAGAAACAAAGCACAACTGGTGGTCCAAGGCTTTACTCAAGTTGAAGGTTGGATTATGATGAAGTCTTTGCCCCGGTTGCCCGCTTGGAATCCATTCGCATTTTTCTGGCTTATGCATCTTTCAAAGGATTTCGAGTATATCAACTTGACGTTAAAAGTGCATTTCTGTATGGTCAAGTGCTTGAAGAGGTATATGTCAAACAACCTCCTGGTTTTGAAGATTCCGTACATCCGAATTTCGTTTGTGTTAGATATTAAAAATATAGATTGTAACCTTTGTTATTGTAATTAAGCATGTGACTAGCCTATTAGTATAAATAGCTATTTAGGGTTCATCATTTGTAAGTTTCCCATTCATTATACACTTAATAGAAAAACACATTCAAAGGAAACTCTCTCAATTCTCATTGAATCATCATAAGATTTGCTTGAATGTGTTTAACAATTGGTATCAGAGCTTGTGTGGTTGAAGATTTGAAGTTTTTAATCAAGAAATCATCAAGAAAAAGTCAACAGAAAAGTCAACAAAAGTCAAAATTCGTGACTTTAAAAATCAAATTCGTAGATTTGATTGTGTTTTGGTGAAAGTAATCCGTTAGAATTGAAGATTATTGATCTAGGAACAAGAATCAAGCATCAATTTCATAAGATTCAATCCATAATTCATCAATTTGAAGAAAATCGCAAAATGGGTATTTGAAAAAGAACATTCGGATTTTTGATCAAATTCACCAAAATTGTGTGTTTCTGATCAAGCAAAGGATCAACGAAGCTTCTAATAGTGATATACAACAAAGAGGAACAAGAATTTACGGTCAAAAGTTCCAGAAATTCAAATTTGATTCATAGTTCAAAAAGTTCAAAAAGTTCAAAAATGGCGGTTAAGTTTTGATTCAAGGTGTTTGAGTTCGAATTAGAGAATTTCAACCGATCAAAATGTTCTTCTAGTGCTCAAGAACATAAAGGAATCAACTACAGGTTTTAATTTCAAGTTTTGATCCGAGATCAAATTTATGTTCTTCAGCTTCACAGGTCTGTTCTTCAGCTTCTGAGACTTTATCCCGCGACTTTATCTCTGAGACTTTATCACGCGACTTTATCTCTGAGACTTTATCACACGACTTTATCTCGCGACTTTATTCATGAGACTTTAGCTGAGACTTTATTCATGAGACTTTAGCTGAGACTTTATTCATGAGACTTTAGATGAGACTTTATTCATGAGACTTTAGCTGAGACTTTATTCATGAGACTTTAGCCGAGACTTTATTCATGAGACTTTAGCCGAGACTTTATTCATGAGACTTTATCTTGAGACTTTATCTCTGCGATTTTATTAGTAGTGTCGCATTCATATACTTTTGCGAACTTATCAATAGTTCAAACACTTCCAAATCTTTAATCTTTAAAAGATCCATTCAAGCAACAATTGTATGATGTCAAGAGACGGAATTGAGAGCGATTCTGATGAAGAAATATTCAAAAAGTGTGAACGTTTACAAGGTCTCTACAAAAAGATGCATTCTAAATCAAGATCATCTTTGCAAAAGAAAGAGTGTGCTACGACAAGCGTTTAAAGAACGTCAGAATATTATGAGAAAAAGATGCTCATTGCACAGAAAGAGGAAGCGGAAAAAGCGGTTATGGAAAATTGGGAAGAGAAGTATTGGGAAGAACATGCTCAAGTAGTCAAGATGTTAGCTGAAAAGTCAACTGCTTTGCATCAAGTCAAGCTTCTTGAAACTCAAATGGCAACATACTCTGAGGTACACTCTAAAAGTCTAACTGAGTGTCAAAACAAATTAAACTCAGAAATCGAAAAGTTTGATAACCTGAAAAAGGAGCTTGCAAATAATCTTGATATATTAAAAAAGGTGACTCGGGAAAGGGATGTTTTTAAGTTTCACAGGGATGAATACATAATTACTAACGAGAAACTTGAAAAAGAAAATAAGTCCTTAATAAAGGAAATTCTTGAATGTTCATCACAATGTAAAGCATCAAAAGACGTTGAAAATCGTGTTAAACAAAGGTATGACCATGCAATTTCTGAAAAAATGAGTTTGTTAAACAAGGTCAAAGAACTTCAAGATAAGTTGTTTAAACGTGGCCAAACTGATCAAACAATCTTTTTGAACAAACCTAAGGATATCAAATTCTATAATCCAAGAGAAGGATTAGGTTTTGAAAATCCATGCTATTTACAAAAGGCTATTTCTAAAGTACCTACCTTGTATAACTACGGAGACATGGGAAGTATTTTAAAAATGTCTTTTGTAAAAACAACTAACGAAGAAGAAGTCATTGAGAACTTTAATAGAGCTAAAGCTGAAAATACACAATTTTCGTTCAATTATAGAGAGTTAAATGCGAGTTATGGCACAAGGAAAATTCCTATTTCTGAGGATTATTTTCCAAGTTGTTCAACACCTGTTATTGATCAAGATGAGGTTATGGAACAAGTGGTTAAAACAAAACTTTATATTCCAAATTTAATTTTGGAAAATAAATTTTTGATCTTGAAAAACAAATTACCACTCTACAACTAAATTTTGATCAAGAACGAACAACTCTCTTACAAACTATTGAACAGCTCCAAAGTACTTTATCTTCATCTAGTTCAACATCATTATCAAAATCTACTCATGAAAGTGAATTTGAGAAGACCTTAGGAAAAGAGTTTGACCAAAAGAAAGCTTTCAATGTCAATAATAGTTTAAAACCTCAAGTGAATGTTCCAGTGAAGACTTACACGGATAAGTCTTCCAAACCTCTTTCAAAAAGGATCTCTCAGTTTACCAATTATTCTTTGCAAAAGAATAAGGGTTATTCTAAGAAATCACATTCACCTGGAACATTTACTCAAACGAATTTTCATCATTTTGATGGTTTTAAATTCACAAATAAATCGGTTTCTCCATTTCCAAAGAAAACCAAAGTTTGGAAACCGAAACAAAGTTTTTCTGTACAATCTTCCCAAACAAAGTCATTCAACTATTCCAGATCGAAAATGTTTGCACTTGCACCACAAAACGTTTCTTATTTGGTGCAAAGAATGAATGATTTTGTATCCCCTGTTTCCAAAAGAATTTACTCACCGTTGATTCCACGAAACTTATTTCGAAATGAAACACCGAGTTTCAATTCCAAATGGGATTCAACGTCTTTAAACCAAATAGACACAACTTATAAATGGTTTTCTAAATTTTCAAAACCCATTGGTACCGTTCGTAAATGGGTTCCCAAAGTTGTTGTCTAGTTTTTGAGATGACTTATGAACAACTCAGTTCATAACTCGGTTTTAAAGGTATTTTGACTTATGAACAAATCGGTTCATAACTCGTTCTTCAAATGAAAATGGTTTCTGAACAATTCAGTTCAAACTCGTTTTACTTGAAAAAGATCGAGCTCCCGTCATACTTTCTTTTGCGAAATGTATGTTATACTTGAGGGTGAGCAAGTACAAAATCAAAACTTCCAAGTGTTAAAACTACTTGTCTTTATCAAACACTTTGGAAAATTTTCAAAGTTTTTCGGTGCTGATCAACGTGAGGAAATTTTCTTGAAACATCAAACCAACGAAGTTCACATATCACAACATTGTGATACAACGATCAATACATGATCAAATTGTTGGCAAATGCTGCAATCTGCACTGAGTGTTATAGATTTCAAATATCTCCTATGATCTACCAGAACCGGTTGGATCTACCACAGGAGCCACCTTCCAAAATTTTAGGATGCGAGGGTATATTAGGTCTAAGTGAGAAGGTTGGTGGAGATTAAAGTGCAGATCAACATATTTTCAATCATGCCAAATGCAAACGAGGGAGGAGTTGAAAAATGTGAGAGGTTGAGTGAGGAGTGTGTGAAAGGGTTAAAAGAAAAAGGAAACCCTCACTAAACAAGAAATCGCCGGGTTGCCACATCTACTATCGGATTTCATTCGTTGATTTCTGGTATTGAAGAAGACATCATGGACCCAGTGATGCAGTGCACATTACCCTCCTAGCCACTCAAGTACTTCTTAAAAAGTCCTTGTTTCAATTTCTCACGGAGATTTAGCACATAATCTATTGACATCTCGTTTGGAGATTGTTAATATTGAAATAAGAGGACAGTCTGCTCCAGTCCCTGACTTCAATTGATGCACAAATCGAGTCTAGAGCCTAAAAGATATAAAAATATATTTAGGACACAAAGTGTATTTTTAAACACCATGTCTAAGTGACATTATGCATATCTATGTGATATTGCCGGAACATTCATAGTGATACCTAAAATGGTATTTCACAATGATTGAATGGAAATCCTACCAATGCTAACATCAATGCCAACATTGAAAGTAGGTCACTTAAATTGATTCATTTCATGTTTCAATTGATGTGCTAACTGGTAATCTATGTGATCCAGGAGTTATAGTGTTTTCAGAAATGTGTTTTCTGAAAATACAAACAACTTTTCTTTGATTTAATCAAGTGAATTGTTGTATTACCCTAAGGTTACAAAATGGTGCTTATTGAGTATTCAACATTCAAAGGAATGTTCATAAGAGTTTGTGCGTTCTACTATTCTTTAAACACGTTGTGCTACACCATGTTCATGATGTTCACGATGTATCATAATCATCATGAAGGGGGAGAAAATAGATTAGTGTTTGAAGATAGTAAAGAAAAGGTGAGTTGGTGTTAGAAGTTAAGTTGAAGATAGTAAAGAAAAGAGTTTGTGTTTGAAGATAAGTGAAGAAAATGGTTTGTATGTTGAAGATTACATGTTTAATGAAAGATAGAGCTTCAATGAAGAAATAATATCATCTTTCTACAAGTTTAGGAAAAGATAATTTGTTTTGAGGAGGAGCAAGTCATAATATGAAAAGGTTTGAATTAGAAGTTGAAAAGGCTTCAAAATATGAAAAGATTATTGATTTGAGGGGGAGCAAGTCGAAAATGGTACAATTAGAAAGTGAAAGTTCCAAGAGATCAATATTCAATTGAGGGGGAGCAATAGAAGAGAAGCTTCAAGAGAATTAATGAAAGATCAAGATTACAAAGACAAAACCATAAATCTTTCATACATTAAAATCAAATACACAAAAGAGTATTCAGGATTCATCGGCAACAACCAGGTGGAATATACTTTCAGGATTAAGATAAAGAAAAGGTGCTTTCAAAGAGTGAGCTTTCAAGAGAAATATTCCAACAACACATTCGAGATTAGAAGTTGCCGTTGAAGATCAAGAAAAGAATTTGTCTTTAAGTTTATCTTCGAGAGTTAACTTCAAAGATAAAAGCTGAGACATAATAGTCAAAAATTCGCTATAACGTGGTTTTCAGCTTATAAAAGATTCTCGAAGTTCAAGCTTAAAAGATACATATCTGAAATGAAGACAACCCAAGCAAAGTTTACAATCAGGGGGAGATTGTTAGATATTAAAAATATAGATTGTAACCTTTGTTATTGTAATTAAGCATGTGACTAGCCTATTAGTATAAATAGCTAGTTAGGGTTCATCATTTGTAAGTTTCCCATTCATTATACACTTAATAGAAAAACACATTCAAAGGAAACTCTCTCAATTCTCATTGAATCATCATACGATTTGCTTGAATATGTTTAACAGTTTGCAAACTGGACAAGGCGTTGTATGGTTTTCATCAAGCTCCTAGAGCTTGGTATGAGCGGCTTGCGACTCATTTCCTGAAGAATGGGTTTGAACGAGGAAAGATCGATAGTACACTTTTCACAAAGCACAATGAAAATGACTTATTATTGGTACAGGTCTATGTGGATGACATAATCTTTGGATCCACTAAAGATGATATGTGTCGGGACTTCGAGAAGATTATGAAGTCGGAATTCGAAATGAGTGCAATGGAGGAGCTTTAATTCTTCTTGGGCGTACAAGTTGAATAGTCTGCTAAAGGGATTTACATACATCAATCAAAATATGTAAATGATATGCTTACAAGGTATAATTTGGTTGAGGGTAAACCTTATGGGACACCTTTAGAGCTCAATCATAACCTTGGTCCAGCAGAAGATGAAGAAGATTGTCTAGAGAAAGATTACCGATCTATGATTGGTTCGTTGATGTATCTCACTGCATCACATCTGGACATTGTGTTTGCGGTTTCTCTATGTTCACGGTATCAGGCGAAACCAAAGTTATCTCATATGAAGGCTGTCAAGCGGATCTTCGGTTATCTCAAATAAAGACCAACTCTTGGTCTATGGTATTCTAATGAGAAAACCTTTGCTCTTACTGCTTACTCGGACTGGGATTACGGTGGTTGCAATATGGATAAGAAGTCTACCTCTGGTGGCTGTCCGTTTCTTGGACCCAGGTTAGTTTCATGGCAGTGCAAAACGCAAACGACGGTCTCTACCTCAATAGTAGAGGCCGAGTACATTGCTGCTGCTAGTTGCTGCTCACAGGTTCTTTGGATACAACATCAGTTGCGTGATTACGGTTTACTCTTAACTGTGACTCCTATTCATATAGATAATACTGCTGCTATTTCTGTTACACGTAATCCTATCCAACACTCTAAGACCAAACACATAGAAATTAGGTTTCACTTCATTCGTGACTGTTATGAAAAACACCTAATTGATCTGGTCCAAATAGATACACTTAAGCAGAATGCCGACTTGTTCACAAAAGCCTTCTCTCGTGCTCGTTTCAATGAGCTTGTCAACATGATAGAGTTACGATTCTTTCAAATCAAACAGTAATATTTGTAACCTAACGCAACAACCATTCTTTGTGTTTACTAGCATTAAAGAAATGCAAGGTTGCAACATTTTCGAAAGACGTTTAGTTGTGTCTGTAAACAACTAGGGATATGATAGTACCTTAGGAGACATTCTTCAACCGAAAATCTTAAGTTTCATCCTTGATATATCAATAGGTTTATCTAGCATATGTTATACATGTCCTTACCATTATCATTACATGATGTATTGGTAGGCATTACCATACTCTTCTTTGAGCTACTAAGAAATACATCTAATACGTGTTTATTATCTTGTGATGTCCATCATATGATGTATGCCAATATGTCTTAATTCCTAAGTATCAGCTTGCCATGCTTCTATTGCACTGAGCTTTTATATGACAACATGTGGGGACTTATGCTGACTGTTTCCTCTGTTGTACGTAAGTACAAACCTGGTCTCTGTCAGTATACTTTAAAAAATTAAGCAAACAAAAGTCAATGCACTTTCAAAGTCTTATAAAATCAACGATACCTAACAAGGTCGCCAAACGGCTTGACCAAGTATGGTTTTGCTTAAACCTGAATCAAGTTTAAGTCGCTTTGTTGTACGTTCGTACAGACCTGTCACCGCTGGCTTGATTCTTAAAAATGTTTAATTCATATACTTTCTCTAAACAATAGAAGTTCTCTTCATGTCTTGATACTAGGAGTATATCTATTGTGGGATTCACAGAGACATACTCACTCTCACAATAATTGCTTAGCTTGAAGATGTGTATGTTACATGTTTAAGTGGACAAACAATACCGATAATCGGCTTGTTACAGATTGTTTCTCAGGTTTGTTAACTATGCTCGGTAAATTTAAATTTGGACCTCCGTACTGATAATCGAATTAAAATTTAATATTTTTTATACGAGCTTGTCTTTCTAATATGATCCCTACATAGACAACACTCAAAACGTTTTGATTAAAAAAAAATTATATATATATATACTTTAAATATTTGCTGTATTTTTTATTTTTTAATTTTTTTTTTCTTATTTTTTTTTAATTTTCTTTTATAAGAGTCACAGATATTCTTTTAAAATTCAAATATTAAAACCCTAGATTGACATCTGCTACACAACATTTGTGTCGCAATCAATTGTTGCCAACTCTGCGACACAATATTTGTGTCGCATCTTATGTCGCATACCGGCCCAGGTTTATATACTCTCAAATATGTCGCTGTAATTAATCCTAATCACCTGCGACATAATTTTGAAAACCTGCGCCACAAATCAAATCCTGCGACACAACCAACCCACTTCAAATTTTCGTTTTTTCTGCAATTTCCTGTGGTTTTCCGGTTGATTCACTGTTGTTTCCTTGTTCTCCTTCATCATACGCACCTATATGTACTGATTTCACTTGATATTGCCTCGTATTCGTGTTTACATTTGCTATTAAAGTTTAGGGTTTTAAGTTTGAAACGGTTTTGTCAAAATTAGTGACTTTTGGGGTTTAATTATGTTTATTATCCGATGTATTATGTTCCTGTCTTGCTATTGTACCCTCGGGGATGGCTCAATCACGAAAACCCCAAATTTTTTCTTCTGCAAATTTTTCGGCTTCGTCGTGTTCATCATTGCGACATATCATGCGACACAACTGTTATGTCGCATGATTTCCCTAATTTTAAGTCGCATGTTGCGACATAACTCTATGTCGCTTCTGAAGGTTGCGACACAAATTTTGTGCCATAAACTCGTCATGTCGCACTTATGTCTTGCTACACAACGCTTATGTCGCCTATTGTTATGTCGCATTACATTTTATTTCCCCCAATGTCAACTCTTTTACTTTTTCCTTATTGGCTTCCAAGTTTTGTTTTGATCTTACAGTTATGGCTACCATTAACGTGAATGCATATTTCCGGGAACCGCGACATAATATCACGACATTTTTAGAGGATGACAAAGAATCTGCGACGCCTTATCGTTCAATGATTGCATTTCTGCGTCGTTCTCGTATTTACACCGCGATCACGTGTCGGAATTTTGGACAAATGCCATCATCAATTCGGATCTCTCTTTTCCACGGATTATTTCTCGGGTTTACGATCGCGAGATTATTATCACCGAGTAGTTGATTCGAGAATTTTTTCAGTTTCCTGATGACTCGGAGATGCCGATTGCTTTCTCTAACACTTTTATTGCTGGTGCAATGGCTCGGATGGGCTACCCGGGCGTTCCTCGTGATCAGTATCACAAGGCCTATCTCACCAAGGTCTGGCGATACCTGATGCACATTATGATTGTCAGCCTGTCCTGCAGGAAGGCAGGATTGGATGGGATGAGCTACTCGACAGCTTCGGCCATGCTAGCTCTGGTCTACAACAAACCTTTCAACTTCTCCGGTTATATATTTCGGACTCTGGTAGACAACGCCCAGGCTGGTGATGGTAAGTGGGCTTTATACCCGCGATTTGTTCAGCTATTGATTAACCACATGCTTCCAGGGTTACCGGTGGTTCCGAACCACCAGTTTCGACCGACGCCCATGAATACTCGCATATTTGTGGTTTCTGGTCAATATGCGAGGGGTGCCGAGGTCCAGCCGGATGTGTGTTTGTTTGGGCACGTTGTCGACGAAGCATACGTGCCCCCGGAGGGTGATGCTTTTCAGGATCCGCCTCCAGTTCAACGGCCGCTTTCCCCACCTGTACAAGCACCGCAACAAACTCAACAACCAGAGCCTTCATCCGATGATATCTTTCGGATCATCGAAGATTATGTACCCTCTCCACCTAGGTCGACGGGCAAAAGGCCCCGGGATGACGTGACTTACACAGTTTCTGAAGATCTTCCTACATCCAATCGTCCCCGCACTTCCACTTCCACCGGACCTTCCGAGATGCAGATTCCAGTGCAAGCACATCCAGATATTATTAAGCAGGTGTTGGAGCGGATGGAGGCTATGCAAAAGACTGTTGAAGATCAAGCTTCACTTATCCAGTCTCAAGCTGCACTGATCGAGACTCAGACTTCCCGGATTACAGTTTTAGAGGATAGGTTTAGGGAGTTTGAGACCCGGTCGATTTGGTCCGGGGGAGTCTGTTCCCTTGGGTCCATCTATAGAACCAATCGGACTGGGATCTGGGTCTGTAAATAATGATGATGTAAATGTTAATAAAGGTCATGAAATAGCTCGTTTAGATTATTTCCCTGTGCAAGACATACCAGGCCAGCCGAGACCATTGGCTGTTGATTATTCATACGCAGACCTTGTTGATACATATTAGAGTGTCTGTCAGTTGGTCAAGTCTGTACTGTGTCTGTAAATGTAATAGAGTAAATAAAGTTACATTTTCTGTGTACTGCGACACAAGGCTTGTGTCGCATAAGTGATAGGTGCGACACAGTGCTTGTGTCGCAATAGTGAATCCTGCGACACAAGGCTTGTGTCGCATAAGTCGGCCAGATTAGTATAAATACCTCTAATTACTTTGTAATTAGGTTAGACTTTTTGATATTCGTTTTCTCTGTGTTTTTGGCTGTATTTTCTCTCAGAGATAATTTGATCACTTGCAATATAAAGTTCATACTTCATTGAGTTTAATTGTTTTAGCTTTATTATTGTGTTGTGGTTTGATCTTGCATAAGATTCGTGACGATTTGATTCAAAGGTTCATAGTGGGATCTACAATTGGTATCAGAGCCATAATCAATAGATTTTGGTGGTATCAAATCGTTTGGTAAATTGTTTACACTTATTTTGATTATTTAACATCTTGTTTTGGTGTTTGATCTTCATTACAGGTGTTATTGGAGCTGAATTGTGTTATTTTTGAACCCTTGTAACTGTGATTTTACGAAATTGGTTAATAAAATTCGTTTAGGTTTCAAAAATTTCGTTTTTTGAGGTTTTGGCATCAAACAGCGCCGTTTTGCGACACAAGCTTGCGACATAATATTTGTGTCGCTGTAGGGTTTCTTGCGACATACTGTTGCGACATAATCTCTGTGTCGCTGATACTCCTCTTGCGACATAACCTTGTGTCGCTGGATTCCTTTTGCGACATAACCTTTGTGTCGCTGACATCTCTGTTGCGACATAACCTCTGTGTCGCCTTTGCCTCATTTGCGACATAATAGTTGCGACACAACCTTTGTGTCGCCTTTTTCAGTTTCCAAATTTTTGAAAAGTCTCTTAAACCCAGTATCATGTCTGCTTCTACTTCCACGTCGCTTCAGCAAGTTGGAGCTATGTTACGACACAATAGTGAGGTGGGTTCGACGAATAAACCTCCTATGTATACAGCTGGGATGAACTACCTCGATTGGCGTCAACGTTTTGAGGCATTCGTATCATTTAATGATGCGGAAATGCTTATCTACTTAGAAGAGAGATATGAACGCCCTGGTAGAACAGGTATTTTTAATGGACCAATACCGGAGAAGTCCATTAAATCCATGACTCCTGAAGAGCGTAAGGCCTTCGACACCGAGCGGAAAACGTACTCCGCTATTACCATGGCCTTACCCCAACCACTACTTAGACAACTCCGACATCACAAGACTGCATACGATCTTTGGAAGGGGTTCGAGAAGAAGTGTGGAGGCAGTGATCAATACAAAAGGAACAAACTGGACTTAGTGAAAAAGCAGTTTGAAGTTTTTGATATGCTGCCTACTGAGTCATTAGAGGATATGTGCAGCAGATACTCACAACTGGTGAGTGAATTAGTCGAAGGTGGAGTCACTCTTGACAAAACCGATGTTAATAAGAAACTTCTGGGTTCCTTACCCAAGAAGTGGAATACTAGAGTGCTGCTCATGGAGAAAGATGAGGACATTATGGACATGGAGCTTGACGATCTCATCGGCCAGATTGCTGCTGATCTCTTAGATATGCAAAAGAAGGAGACTAAAGCTACTGCTCATCTACAAAATCCAAAGCTCTATGGCGTAGATGCCCCTGCTGCAGCAACTCATGCTGCCGGAACTGCTTTTCTATCTGGGGGCTCTGGTGCTCCTAGTACATCTGGAGGCTTTGGATACAACACCACCAATTCTTCCAGTGGAGGTGCTGCTTATCAAAATTTCAAAGGCGCATCTCCTGCAGTTGCCGAAGAACACGCTGCTGTGTTTACTGCTTTCTTGTCCGCTTACGATGATTTCTTATCAAACAAGAATAGCACCGTGTCCTTGACTGAAGAAGACTTCAGTCAGATAGATAATGAGGAACTTGAACGCATGGACTTAAAGTGGAGCATGGCAATGCTTACTAGGCGTGTCAAGAACTTTCTTAAGAAGACTGGGAGGAAGAATGTCACAGACCCTGAAGAGAAGGGTTTAGGATTTAATAAGAGCAAAGTTAAGTGCTACCAGTGTCAACAATATGGACATTTTGCTCGGGAATGTGACAGAAAGAAGAACCCACCCTCTGGGTTATCCAAACCTTCCCAACACCATTCATCGGACAAGACTAGAACTGAAGAGAAGGCTATGGTTTCCGCTGCGCTCCTTCTCTCAAATAATGCTTGGGAATGGTCTGATCCTGATGAAGAAGACACTGAACGTGCACTGATGGCTGAAGTGCATGAGGTATATGATGAACCATTATCTTGTGTGTCATGCATTAAACTAACAAATCAATTAAACAGGTATAGAGAGGATACTACACGCCTTAACACTGCCATTGAACAGTTAAATGAAAAAAATGATATGTTACGTGACAGTGATAAGGCAAGTGGTCAAAAATTAAAAGCTATTTTAGAAGAAAAGAAAGAACTTAAAGCTAAAATTTTTGAACAACAAGATGAAATTGGTAGCTACGTTGATATGTTATCATCAGTTAAAAGGGAACTTGTTGAATCACAAAATGAAGTTTTAAACTTAAAGAAAAAGCTTTCTAACTTCTCAACATCCTCTCTAGTCTTTGACGAAATCCTACAGGCTCAAAGAACTGACACAAAGTGCAAGGCAGGACTTGGCTTTCATCAAGTCCCACCTCCTAAAAATTATCTTCCGATGCCTGTTCGGGAAACTGTCAATGACCTGACGTCTGTTTTGACTAAGATAGACGTCAAACCTATTAAATCTTCTGTGAGCATCAAGATAAGTAAGCCTGAGTTTATTAAGGCTGAAAAGGTTGTCATTGCATCATCTCAACCTAACACTAGTAAGCCCGTGCTTGTTAGGGATAATTCTAGTAAGTCTGAATCAAGTAAGACTCAAAAGGTTGAGATCATTAAGCCTATTAAGGCTGAAAACCATCAGACTGAGCCTATTAAGTCTGATTCTATTGTTGAGCCTAAGTTAGGAAAGGCTCTTTCTGTGCTTCCTCCAATCATTGAAGAGGAAATTGAAATTGAGGATATAACTGATCTAGAGTATAGACTAGTTAAGAAACATGCTAAGCCTGAGAATTATATAATAACTATTGAAAAGAATGAACAGGCTATTACAAAAGAAAAGGGTAAAGCTATGGCTGGACCTCAAAAGAAGATTATTAATAAAACGAATATTTTAAATAAATCTTCTCAAATGTTTTCTAAACCATCTTTTGTTGAATGCTCACGTAAAAGTAACTGTTCAACACATGTTTCTTTTGGAAAAGCTCATCGTTTTATTCCTCAATCTAAATTGAATGTTGAGCTAAGATATTGCTTCTATTGCAAGAAGCAAGGTCACTTGATTAATGATTGTTCCGTGCTTGCTAAAAAGCAGTCAGGGAAACAAGGGTTTAAAGTTACTAAAATTCAAAATTCTTTTAAGAAGCCCATCTCAAAGAAAGGCTCAACCACACCTGTTCCTGCTGTAAAGGTCAACAACATTGAGCAAACCACTTTGAAAAATACAAAGCTCAAAGTTGTTGCCAAGCAAGTAACCAAACCAAAACAGGTTTGGAAGATAAAAGAATCTTCTCAGGATTCTGCATCCGACAATAATTCATCAGTCAAACATTCCAAAATATTTGAAAATAAAATTTTGACTGATGTGGTTGTTGTTGATGATGTCACTGGAGAACCCAAGACTATCAAGGCTTGGGTCTCCATTACTAACTAGTTCCCTTTTGTTTTTGGTGCCGCAGCAATCCGACTCTGTAAAGAACAGCAAATGGTACATCGACAGCGGTTGCTCCCGGCACATGACCGGAGATGTCTCTCTCTTATCTGAAGTCCATGCCTATAATGGAGGGTATGTGGCTTTCGCTGGTGACAAGGGAGGTGTTATTTCTGGCCAAGGAACGCTTACCAATGGAATGGTAAGCTTTGAGAAGGTGAACTTCGTAGAACAGCTGCAACATAATCTTCTAAGTGTCTCACAAGTGTGCGATAAAAAGTACACTACTGCTTTCACAGACACTGAGTGTTGCATCTTGAAGCCGGGATTTGTTATCCCTGAGGAATGGGTGCTACTGAGGGCACCCCGGGAGCGTGATACTTACATTCTGGACATGAGTACTGTGGAAACAACACAACTCACGTGTCTCTTATCCAAAGCTCCCGAGAAGGAATCACTGCTATGGCATCGTCGTATGGGACACCTGCACTTCCGCAAAATGAATTATTTGGTTAAGAATGATCTTGTGCGAGGTGTTCCCCGACAATCTTTTGGTTTAAACGATCACTGCGTCCCATGCCAGAAGGGAAAACAACTTAAGAAATCTCACAAACCAAAGTTGGCCAATTCCACTGAAAAGCCCTTGGAGCTTTTTCATATGGATCTTTTCGGGCCAGTTCGAAAGAAGAGTTTGGGAGGAGCTTCTTACTGTCTGGTTGTGACGGACGATTACTCGCGATTTTCGTGGGTATACTTTCTAAAGACCAAGGATGAGGTGCCGGAAATTCTCATCTATTTGTTTGACAAATTGCAAAATCTTTGTGAGTTGAGGATTAAGAAGATTCGCAGTGATAATGGTACGGAGTTTAAGAACTCCATTATCGAGCTTTACTGCTTGAGTAACGGGATTGAACATCAATTCAGTGCCACGAGGACTCCACAACAGAACGGAGTCGCAGAACGAAAGAACCGAACCTTGATTGAAGCTGCTCGCACAATGTTATCTGATTCCAAGCTTCCAATCACTTTTTGGGCTGAGGCTGTTAACACGGCCTGTTATGTTCTAAATCGGGTTCTAACGGTCAAGAAGATGAACAAAACTTCTTATGAATTGTTCAACAACCGCAAGCCGAATCTTCAGTTCCTTGAACCGTTTGGGTGTCTCTGCACGATTTTGCACACCAAGGAACGTATTGCCAAGTTCGGTGAGAAATCATGTGAGGGTGTCTTTTTGGGATTCTCAAACAACTCACCTAATAAACGTGTGTATAATCTCGTGACCAAGCGAGTGGAGGAGCACTTTGAGGTTAATTTCTTTCACTATACCGACAACCCTCAGGGAAAGGGACCCGAATACTTGTTTGATTATCAAATTTTGTTCGATTCCTTCAACCTTCCTGAGGAACACGAAGAACAAGAAATTGTAACGTTACTTCATGGGTTGGATCTAGTATCTAACAATTCTACTGCTCCTGTGTCTCCTCCATCTCCAGCCACACCCGCCAATGATCCTGTTGTCTCTACCGACTCTCCACCTACGCCCGCTCCTGCGAGTGTTCTTGATGAGGAACCCATGTTTGAAGCTTCCGACCTATCTCCCATCTCTGAACCAGAACCATCACCAGCATCCGATCTTCCTGATACATCTGATCTTGAGCTCGAAATGGAGGCTGACTCTACGAATCTTGACTCTGTCATTATTCGAGCCCACATTCCGAGTTCTCGTATCAATGTGTCACATCCGGTTGATGCTATCATTGGTAACTTAAATCAGGGAGTACTGACCAGACGTCAACTTGCTGATGCTGAGTCTGCTTCAACATCTACACTTGCTGAAGATTCCGAACTTCTTTGTCTAGCTTCGCACATTGAAGAATGTCTTCTTTCACAAGTGGAGCCGAAGAAGACTGCTGATGCATTGAAGGACCCTCACTGGGTTGAAGCGATGCAAGAAGAACTTCAACAGTTTAATAAGTTGCAAGTGTGGACTCTGGTGCCGCTTCCCAAGGGTGTTCATCCCATTGGCACCCGTTGGGTCTATCGAGTCAAGAAGGATGACCGGGGTGTTGTTATCCGCAACAAAGCACGACTAGTGGTCCAAGGCTTCACTCAAATTGAAGGATTGGACTATGATGAAGTGTTTGCCCCGGTTGCCCGTCTGGAATCGATACGTATATTTTTGGCGTTTGCCTCATTCAAGGGATTTCGGGTATATCAACTTGACGTGAAGAGCGCTTTTCTTTACGGTCAAGTTGTGGAGGAGGTTTACGTGAAGCAGCCACCAGGTTTCGAGGACTCTGTCAATCCGTCCTACGTATGCAAGCTGGACAAGGCGTTGTATGGTCTTCATCAAGCTCCTAGAGCTTGGTATGAGAGACTTGCAACGCATTTGTTGAAAAATGGCTTTGTACGGGGTATGATTGACAGTACTTTATTTATTAAACATGCAGATAACCATCTTTTGTTAGTGCAGGTTTATGTAGATGATATCATCTTTGGTGCTACCAAGGATGATATGTGTAGAGATTTCGAACGAATCATGAAGTCGGAGTTCGAGATGAGTGCTATGGGGGAGCTCAAATTTTTCTTGGGTGTGCAAGTTGAGCAGTCTGCTAAAGGGATTTACATCCATCAGTCTAAGTATGTTAACGACATGTTAACTCGCTATAACTTGACTGATTGTAAATCCTATGGGACGCCTTTGGAACTGAACCATCATCTTGGTCCAGCAGAGGACGAAGAGGACTGTCCGGAAAAAGAGTACCGATCTATGATTGGTTCTCTGATGTATCTCACTGCATCACGTCCGGACATTGTCTTTGTCGTTTCTCTCTGTTCTAGATATCAGTCCCAACCAAAGGTGTCTCATATGCGGGCGGTAACGCGAATCTTTGGATACCTCAAATATAGACCAACTCTTGGTCTATGGTATTCAAATGAGAAAACCTTCGCGCTCACTGCCTATTCGGACTCGGATTATGGCGGCTGCAGCATGGACAAGAAGTCAACTTCAGGAGGGTGTCAATTTCTAGGACCGCGTCTCGTCTCTTGGCAGTGCAAAAAGCAAACCACAGTCTCTACCTCAACCGCAGAGGCTGAGTATATTGCTGCTGCCAGCTGCTGTTCCCAGGTTTTGTGGATTCAACATCAGTTGAGAGATTACGGTTTACTCTTAACTATGACTCCTATACATATTGATAATACTGCTGCAATTTCTATTACTAAAAACCCTGTCCAGCATTCTAAGACCAAACATATAGAAATTAGGTATCATTTCATTCGTGACTGTTATGAAAAACACCTAATTGATCTGGTCCAGATAGATACACTTAAGCAGAATGCCGACTTATTCACCAAAGCATTTTCCCGTGCTCGTTTCGATGAGCTAGTCAACATGATAGGGTTACGTTTCTTTCAACTTAAAAAATAAATATTTGTGACCTTAGTCTGTCGTGTTTGCTTATTTGATACATTTAAAAAAAAAAAAAAAAAAAAAAAAAAAAAGGGGTGGAAGTTGAGCAATAGCCATTCTTGATGTTTATTTAACTTTTAAGAAAAGCAACGTTGCAACATTTGTTAAAAGACGTTTAGTTGTGTCTCAAAACAACTAGGAATATGATAGTACATTAGGAGACACTCCTCAAACGACAATCTCAAATTTTATCCTCGATATATCAGTAGGTTTATCTTGTATGTGTTATTTTTGCTCTTATAAACACCTGACTACTTGCACGATATATTGGTAGACATGTTTCCACACCTCTTTGAGCAATTAAGAAATACTTAACTCTGTGTTTACTCTTTTATGATGACCATCATATGATGTATGACAATGTGTCTTAAATTCTTATGTATTAGCTTGCCATGCTTCAATTGAA
Organism: Logfia minima; assembly: GCA_963921325.1. Lineage (NCBI taxonomy): Eukaryota > Viridiplantae > Streptophyta > Magnoliopsida > Asterales > Asteraceae > Logfia > Logfia minima. The sequence continues at coordinate 23,647,944 of OY992763.1, read as the reverse complement.
TTGAGTTTGTATCTGACAACATTTGGGGATTTATACTGTCTGTTTCCTTTGTTGTACGTTGGTACAGACCTGGTCTCAGTCAGTATACTTTCAAACTTTAAGCAAACAAAAGTCAAAGCACTTTTAAATCTTATAAAATCAAAGATTACTTACAAGGTCGCCAAATGGTTTGACCAAGTCTGCTTTTGCTTAAACCTGAATCAAGTGTATGTCGCTCTGTTGTACGTAAGTACAGACCTGTCACCGCTGGCTTGATTCTTAAAAATGTTGAATTCAAACACTTTCTCTAACTAATCGAGGTTTTGAGCATGACTAAATACTAAGAGTATATCTATGGGGGAGTCACAAGAGCTCTATTCACTTTCACAATAACTGCTAAGCTTGAAGTTGTGTGTGTTACATGTTTAAGTGGATAAACAATACTGATAATCGTCTTGTTTCAGACTGCGTCTAAGGCTTGATAACTTTCTTAGTAAACTTAACATTGGACAATTATACTGGTAATCGAATTAAAGTTTGATATTGTCTTGCGAGTCTGTCTTTCTAATATGATTTCTACAATGACACATCTAAATCTGTTCTTTTTCTTTGTTTTTATTTATTATTTATTTATTTGCTTCTTAGTCTATTTATTTTTGTTCACTAAGTGTCACAAATATACAAAATCTTTCAAACGTGAACTCTTGATTGACTTCTGCGACACAAGGCTTGTGTCGCTTATTTGTGTTGACCATCCTGCGACACAGACCTTGTGTCGCATACTTGTGTCCCAGCGACACAGACATTGTGTCGCTCCCTTATGTCGCTTATTGTGCTGGTATTTCCAGCGACACAAGGCTTGTGTCGCACACTATGTCGCTGCCTTGTGTCAGGGGTATAAATACCCTCGTGTCGCTGTAATTAGATATTAATTACCAGCGACACAAAAATTCAAAACAAGCGACACAAGCATAACCTGCGACACAACCGATCCCCCCATTTTTTCGACCGATTCCGCTTGTTTCTGTGTTTTTCGTTCGTTCCAAAGGTTGAATCCTGTTCTCCTTCTTAAACCGCGTCTATAGGTACCAATATTACAATTTATAACTGCGTATCTTTGATATTATTTGAATTTAAACTTTCGGGTTTTAGGGTTTCGTTTATTTTGCAAATTACCTGCTTAAATGATTTTAAATCTGTGAAATTGATGTTGCCTAGTGTTCCTGCTGTTATTGGGAACGTGTTGAACCACTTGAAACTCTTTTCCCCCAATTTTTGTTCATCTGGAAATTTCTGGGTTTCAAAGTGTTCATCTTTGCGACACAAGCGTTGTGTCGCTTCTTTATGACGCTGGTCATATAGCGACACAATACTTGTGTCGCTGCCTTTATGTCGCTGAACCACATGCGTCATAACTGCTATGTCGCTGATCTAATTGTGCGACACAACCCTTATGTCGCTAATAAATCATTAATTTGATTAACTTGCAAAACAGCGACATAACTCGTTATGTCGCTGTCTATCCTGCGACACAAGGCTTGTGTCGCACTACCTTTTTAATTCACCAATGTCAAATGTTATTTTTGAAACTAACGGTTTCCAAGTTTCTCGTGCTCTTACAGATATGGCAGGTGTGAATGTTAATGCTCTGTTTTGGGAACCCCGTCACAATGTGACTGCATTTTTAGACGATGATAAGGAATCGGCCGCGCCTTATCGACCAATGATCGCATTCCTTCGCCGCTCCAGGATTTATACTGCCATCACGGCCACTACTGTTATCTATCGTGATCACATCACGGAATTCTGGACAAACGCGGCTA